>OX453090.1:81448246-82107246 GCA_949708635.1 Hirtodrosophila cameraria
CGATAAAATGCAAATCCGGGATTACTTTGTCGTTTTGCTTCGAGAGCTGCCCCAGTCGCAGCACCAGTTGCCATTCCGCTGGCATCACTTCCCTCTCACTCTCACACACTCTCTTAGTCACTCTCTCTCTCTCTCTCACTCAGTCAGTCACTGCTGGCTCTGTCTGTATGCTGCTGCTCATGCACGGCAGCGCATTCGTATGCAATTCGTTTTGCCACAATTGATCCTTTTCATGTCGCTAGGATATAAGTACATATGCGAAATTGCATATCTTTGTCGCTGCCTCGTTGCCAGCGCTGCTCCTTTAGTCAGAACCGCTGCTTTGGTCCCCAGTCGAAAGGGGGGCAGTGGTAGGTGGTAGGTGGTAGGTGATGTGTGCTGTAGCAACTCGCTGGGGGGGATCGCGTGTGCATTGTGGCACAGTGCAAGGACGACAAGGACGAGACTTCGTTTGCATTGTTTGGCCCAAATATTAAAATGCTTGACTTACAAATTTAATGGCGCAATAATGGCGCGCACGCCGCATATCCGCCGCGACTCCAAAAAAACGAAGCAAGCCCCTGCCACAAAAGCCAACACCCAACCCCCGCCAGAACACACCCCCACCTGGTGCCCCAGGGGCACGTATGTGCGGCATACAGCGACATGCAAAACATGAACATGAACACGATTACCACAGAGCAGCGCTGAGCCGTTGCGCAGTTGATTTTAAATTTAATAAAGTGTCCTTGCCTAGGACGCAGGACGAGCGAGAGTCACTTAACCTTTAACCTTTAACTGGCAAAATAGAAACCTCTCACTCATCTCTCAAGTTGCCAACTAAATACTCATTTGAGGCACATTTTGCTTTATGGCATAATAATTTAACATATTTTTCATAAAAGCGCTCAACGCACAACTCATTTATAAATCGAATGTCCTGCTGTGCTCAGCCAGGACTTAACCGGCTAGCCCCCCCATTTTCGATGCTGCCATTGCCCTTGGCCATAAATTTACCAACTGCTTATGGCGCCCTATACACACACATAGATGTGTGTGTATATGTGTGTGTTATGGTGTGTGTCGCCTGGCAAAAAGCGAGGCGATTATTGTCATTAGTCTGCCATTATGTGCTGGCCATCAACTTCAGATGCTGTCAATGAGAACGACAACAACAACAACAACAACAACAACAAGGACAACAACTAGAATATGAGGATGGGCTCTTTAGTCCAAGTTGAATGAATAGAGCGGCCCAGGATTCTATAGCCATTGATTGTGCTGCTCGAGCCAAATTATTGTTAGATTTTCGGCTCCACATACACAATGCACTCGAAGAGCATCAACATCAGCAGCATCAACATCAGCAGCATCAGCAGCAGCAGCAACAGAATCACCATCAACTTCGGCATCATCACAGTCAATGGCAATGGCAAGTGGCAAGTGGCAAGTGGCTGTAGAGAACACAGCTGAATACTAACCACAACAGTCCCAATAAGTGAGCTGCATCCAGCTGAAATCGGACTACAGTAATTGTAAGTGGGCCTTAATCACGCTAAAATGAGCTACATGTCCTACAAAAGCGTCAGAATACCCTAAAGCCTCCAATTGCCTGTTCCTGTTCTCTGTTTCTCAGCAGCAGCAGCAGCAGCAACTGCAGCAGGACACATTGCCAAGGGGCTTCTAAGGTTTCTGGCTGCCTTATAAGGCACCTAGCAGTATTTGGTTTCGAATGTCCTTAATTAGTTGTGTTTATTGTACATCGAAATTGGTTTGTGCGGCTAACATCGATTATTGCTTGATGCATAACCTTTAATTAACAATATTTCGATTTATAAATTGTAACACGCAATGTGTAACGCATTGAAGGACACTCCTCTGACGGCCGACTTGAACTTACCACGCTCGGATGTCCGCCTGTCTTTCTGTCTGTCCGCAATTATATTTCAAGCTACATCAACCAAACTCACCTATTCGAAATCTAAGTACGTTCTATATATTCCGAATTCCAATATTGAATGAATTTCGTATAAAGAAGTCTTTAAAAAGTATAAAAATCAGAGACCGAAAATAAGAGTTATGTCATTATTTTAAAGCAAAAGATGCCGAAAAGTTTTTCATATGAAAACTTTATTTTCAGCCGATAGTTCCTATGGCAGCTATTTGGACTACGTCTAGTTTGGCATGCAACTTAAGCAAAAATTTTACAACAGTCATAATTATAGCCAGAGAGAAGTTAAGGAAGCTAACATTATAAATATTGAGTGGATCAAAAGCCGTCTCAATCTTAATTAACTTAATTTAATAACAATTAGTTTTGAATAAAATATTTTATATTTCTGATTGGCATATAAATACTAAAAGTGTAGAAGCTTTCATACACACATACTCAGTATACTCTTTTTTGAATTTTTTTGAAGAAAAAAAAACAGTATATTGGGTTAAATGTTCGTCCGTCCGTCTGTCCGTCCGTATGAACGCCGGTTTTTTCCACAGCTTTGAAGCTAGAGCAACCAAACTTGGTATACATGTTGGTATATACCATAGGCAGACAAAGTGTCAAGATCTCCCCCCCACCCCCATCCCTTCCCCCACAAACCGCAAAAACCTATATCTTCCACAGTTTTATAGCTAGAGTAACCAAATTTTGCACAAGAGCTAGTTATCATGTGCAAAGAGGCTAAAAAAGAGTATATCGCAGTCGGGTGCATCCGACTGCAACGTTCTTACTTGTTTTCTGTTTGAATATACCTTTTTAAATGAGCCCCGCTGCGCTGCTTTCACTCAATTTGTAACTTAATTAAAAACGAATAATTTCTGGCAGTTTCTGTCCATAATGGTTCGATTATTTATATTTCATTGCAATTTATGACTAAAACAAAAACAAAAACAAAAAGAAACAAAAAAACAGCAGCTTCATATTGACAATCAGGCATATACGTTGCCAATTCTATTCAGAAGCAGCAGCCGTAATGAGAAATATGATTAATGTATATATATGCATAAATGAAATATGTATATGTGTAGGGATATATATGTATATGAAGTTAAGCGCCACTAAATCCTGGTTAAATGCTATGCTAAATGACATCACTTAATGCCAGCTGCAAATAATTGCACTTTAATTCGGCTCATTGCCATTTTTACAATCAATTATGCGAGGCAAGGTTCTGGAAACGAAGGGGGGGGCTGCACGGGTAGGGTCTTAGACGGCGGGGTTTTGACAAACATTTATATGAATTAGCATATGTCAATATTTGTTAAATTGAATTAACGCCACATATCTGTGTATGTGTGTGCGTGTGTGTGTGTGTGTGTGTGTGTAACTGAATCGACATTAAAGGAGAAAAGGGGGTTTTGGGCGCCCCTTCGTTGGGGGCTCCACCCCATTTGTTATCATTAATTAAACGACAAGGCATTGAAATTTATTACACGCGTAGTTGACTATGGGGCCGCCCATTTGGCACACACCCACCCATTCACAGATACACACACACACACACACACACACACACATATGCGTGTGTATAGACAATGCCTGCAGAAGTTGTGCGTTGAAACTTTGAGACATAAATTGAGGCAATTGTTAAAACTAAAACCCGCAACGAATGAAAATTTGCTTCCTTTTGCCTCTTGGCGAGTGCACGAGTTGAGTTGAGAATTGTTGTACTTGTAGAAAAACTCTGTTGAGTGCGTGCATGTGTGTGGTTGTCCTAGTGTTAGTTTGTGTGTGTGTGTCTATCTATCTGTGTATGTGTGTGTGTGTATTGGTATGCGTACTCATGCGTGATTCCCACAATCAAAAACTTAACTGTCTTACCATAATTGCGTGCACTTGTCTGTGAGCATGTTGGTGTATTTAATGAAATTTTATTCAAGCATTCCAACTATGCCTGCTACTTTCTCCTACGTACTTTCTTTAACTCCCTCTGGCCACGGCCTTTGCTCTTTTATTACACTGAGAATACCATGCGTTTGATACCAGAGCTTGCAAATATCACTCAACACTTTGGGTTCTCCGCAAAATAACAATTATTGTCGGTGACATAGAATAAAGATTACGAAAAGACACTTTGAATACTGTTTGCGGTCTTCTGCTCAGTTCAGCTCAAGCAAAAACACTTCTTTTCGCTTTCTTTTCTCCAAGAGAGAGTTAAACGCTGTGTTATTCTCTTACCATCTCTTCCTATTTCTCTCACATTACTTCAGCAAACTGATCATTTGTGTTTGATGAAGTGGAAAAGCAAACTGCTTTCGATCTAAGCTGTTTTCAATACGAATTATTGTTACAGCAAATGTGTAGCATACTTTCAAGCGTAGAAAAATATAAAAACCTTTCGATGATCCTGAAAGTATGGAACACGGAATTGAGCTATATAATCAAGCCTCTTCCGAATCAATTCCACAAAAAAGTGTATAGACTACTTTTTAGAGCAGCATACAATAATAATCCGTAGTTTTTCTTATGCATTTATATTGTTTCCAGGCGCTCCTAAAAGTATGCTTTAACTTTTTATGCGGCATACATTTAAAAGTGGAACTCGGAACACTTACAATTTCGATTTTTCTTCTTCATTAACCAAGTGGTAGTCTACTTTTTGTGCAGTGTAATCAGCTATGGCTACAATCCCAACCAGCCGCTACTTTCATTTGCTGTGGTTACAGACTCGCCCGCCCCCTCATTCAGTCACCCGCACCGCTTTCAGGAGCAACTTTTGTGTACACGCCACACACACACATACACACACATACATATTTCCATACGTCGAGTCGCCTCCAACTCCAACTATGACGTCGACGCCGACTTCGACTGAGACTACGGCTACGGCTGCGGCTGCGGTTCCGGCTTTAACCTGCGGCGTGTGTCGTCCTCGCACTGGTCCTCCACTTAGTTGTAGGTGTGTGCGGCTGTGTAGGGTCTTGTGTCTAGGTTAGGTTGAGGGTTGTGAGTAGGGGTTACGGGTGACGGAGGGTGACCGGGGGTGACAGGGGTTACGGGTAAGGGTTACGGTTACGTTTACGTTTATGTGGCGCGTTCGGGCGCAACTTTTGCAGCTCAATTAATAAAGCAAGTCGAGAGGAAGCTGCTAATTGTGTGTGCCAGGCAACTTCAGAAAAACTTGCCAGCCAAAATCTCGACGCTGTCAACAGGCAACGACTATTTGTTAGTGTGGGTAGGAGTTGGATGGAGGGGTGGTGTTGGAGTGGGTGTGGGGGGGGGCTTGTAGAACTAGTAGCTGGGGCCAGCTGTTTATTTTGGGTTCGCTTTTTGTCGAATTGCGGGTCACGTTGACTCGATTTTCGGCACAGTTTATCGCGTTTACTGTCAAATAATGAAATTGTCTGCTGATTTATTTGTTGACAGCGCAGATGTTGCTTTTATTTTCAATTTTGATGCCACACGCCATGTCCAGAGCCCTTCTGCGAACCCCTCAATCCCCACCAAAAAAAAAAACCTAACGCCATCCAATCTTCTAGCCATTCATCCATCTGCCCACAACAATGCGATAACAACAAATCAATTCAACGCAAGCTGCCTCAACTAATAAAAAGCCAGGCCAGACCAGACATTGAGCCAGGCACTGCCCAAAATAGTAGCCATCTAGTATCTATCTATATATGTAGCTGTATCTATATCTGTTGTAGCTGTATCTGTGCGCTTCTCCGTGCCGCACAAAAACACTGCTCGCTGCAAAAATATTGCCATTGAAAACAAATAAAGTTGTTGACGATTTCATAAAAGTCTGGCTTCCCAAACAACAACCAAAAAAAAAAAAAAACACCAAAAAAAACACCACCCGAAAAAAGTTCTTGAAGCATTTTATAGTCACCATTGCCCAGCATTTGATTAGATTTCGATTTATAGGCTGTCTTTAGTTGTTGCTTCCAACTTTAACTGGGCTTCAGCTTTTATTGTTTTCTGTGTTTGTTGCTTGTTTTTCATTTTGTTTTTGTTTTTTTGTGATATTTTATTTCAATTCGCATTGAAAATGGTGTGGGAAACTGCAATTAATGTGCTCTCTGCACTAATAAACTGACACCTTCAAGCAGACACCTGCTTCTTGTCTGGCATTTTAATTATGCTGGGTTAATCAATTGCCTGACCTGCTTTCCTGTTTTCCTGCTTCGTCCTACTTCATCCTTCTGTTTTCTTCTTCTTTTTTTTTTTAATTCTTTTGCTGGTATGCCAGCAATGTTCTTGCCATCCGTTCAATAAAGTACCCTTATTATAAAGACAGCAATCAATTTGTTATGTTTTTAATTAACAAGTATTTCAGTTTTTATTATATTTATGCAATGCAATTGGAAATAGTTATCAGCAAATTCTTGTGTAAATGTTTTTGCACTTATAAAAATGTGTATGCACATTGCAGTCGGATGGCTTAGACTGTGCAATACTCTGTTCGAATTTTTCATACCATCATTTAAGGCTCATATAATTTAAATAAAAAATAACTGATTAAGTTAATGATATATTTTATTTTGATTCTCTTTTATTACTCATAATTTATGCTTATTAATGCATAGTATTTGATTTTTTATGCATAATGTATGATCAACAATGCATAAATCTTATTAATGCATAACTTTTGCTTATTTATGGCTAAATTTTTGCATATTTATGCAAAATTTTTTATTTTGTATGCACAGTATATGATTAATAATGCACAATTTTGCATATTTGTGCACAATATTTCAACAATAGTACGTAATTTTCAAATATTAATGCACAAGATATGCTTATATATGCATAATGTTTGAGTTTTTATGCACAATATCTTATGAGTGCATAGCTTATACCTTTTTATGGATTATTTTTGATTTGTTATGCATAATTTTTGATATATTATGCACAATATATGATTAACAAAGCATAGTTTTGCAAATTTATGCACAACATTTTAATAGTAATGAAGCATTTTTAAACATTAATGCAGAAAGTATGCTTATTAAAGCATAATTTTTGATATTTTATGCACAATATATGATGAATATTGCATAATTTTTACATTTTTATGCACAATTTCTTTTTAATGCTTAACTTTTGCCTATAATTTTTATGCTGAATAATTTTTGCTTAATTAATAATGCATAATTTATGCTTATTTGTGCGTCATTTTTTCATTTCTATGTACATTTTATGTCTATTTTATGCATAAATTACTACTAAATTCGAAATTTTCGATTAATCAGTCTATGTTCGATTTCATGCATTATTTGTGCATAAATCATGCCTTTCATGCATAAATTCAGAGTATAACGTGCTCAGTATAAAACTTCATTCATCGAAATATGAGCATAAAAGTTGTTTATGGAAGGCTGAAGATCAAATTTTTCATAATATATCCATTTAAACTTATTTTCTAACGAAATAAAAATATTTAAAATTGTGTTCGCTGCTGCCAATGACAGTGATTCAATGCAATTTATAATATTAATCGAAATTATTGAAAAAAAAAATAGTTTGAAGACTAAGAATTGATTTTGATGCATAACAAATTTGAAGACAAAAGAATAATATCCTTAGGAAGTGTATTGAAATAAATCTATATACTACGCTACATACATATGCATTGCACATACTTGAACACAAGTATATATATATATATATATATGTATATAATATATATAAGTGTTGTATTTAACAGGCATCGAGAGTGTTTGGCGTAAATGTTATTAAAACCTGTAGATTTCTTCACGTAGATAATTTGCGCATACAAATTTGCATTTAAATGCGTATTAAATCGCACAGAAAATGCAATAAGAGGCACACACACACACACATACACACACACACACACATGGCATATATGAGTATATGTACGAATAAGTAAGTATATGTATATGTATGTATATGTATATGTGGCTGGGGCAAAAGATTAAACGCATGCTTTGCTGTGCATAATTGATGCATAATGAAGTGAAGGATATGAAGGATATGCTGCCAGGCACACACACGCTTCACTGGATATTTATATGCATTTTGAGGCTGACCTGCGTGGCCGAACTGTGAACAAAAAGAGCGACAGAGAGAGCGACACTGAGCGAGAGAGAGCGAAAGAGAGGAGCTGTAAACAAAGATCCCCAGCGACGTTAATTAAATTGCATTGCATATGCAAGTTGGTTGCATTTTAATTGAATCGGATTTAAGAATAATGCCCAAAGTCAGCAGTAACATCCGGAGCAGGATAATGTTGGCTTTCCTTGTTGTTGTTGTTGTTGTTGTTGTTGTTGTTGCTCATGTGGCTGCGTGTTTGTCCCTGGGGCAGACAGCTACTCCAGTTATCCTACTCTCCAACTTCAGCAACGGCAAGTAAAGGAATGGAAAACTCACGCATAATGCAAGCAAGCTGCGGAACCTCGCATTGAGTTCATGAGCAAAGTTTTTGCTAGCTCGAAACGAGTCGTGTCGATTCGAGTCCTGTGTGGAGACAATGGGCCAAGGATATTGAAGCTGCCGCTGCTGCTGCCGCTGCTGCTGCTGCTGCGATGGCAAAAGTTAAGTCCAGCAAAGTTTGTGGCTTGCTCCATCATTGTGCCGCTGAGAATTTACCGCTGGGATCTTTGGCTAGCATCTCTAAAAACCAATAATAATTTCCGTTCATTTCTTCTCTTATTTTATTTTTTTTGTGCTCTTTTTAGCCAGCAGCTGTGGAAATGCAACTGGGGAATATAGCCAAAGATTTAGTTAGAGCAAAAGCAAAAGCAAAGCATCTGAGGGTCGATAGTGAGACAAACAAATTGAATTGGCCAAGATGCTTTGACTCTGTTGGCTTGTTGACTATTGGCTTTGGCTTTGGCTTTGGCTTTGGCATTGGCTCAGCACTTGGCTAATGTGGTTACATAAGCAGCCGCTGGCAGCGAGTTCATTGCAAATGTAAATAGTGTTGGTAGCAGGGATCGGGGTTGGGGGTTCGGGGTTCGGTGTTCAGGTTTATCCAAACGATATATCGAATGTTAATATTATTATATGTAAGTTGTAGAAAGAGCATGTTTGATGAATCGCTTGGGCACTTTAATGTAATTCAATGCGTAATTGTAAAGTATTTAACCATATTATTTATTTAACATTCATGAAGTTTTTAATTTTATTATCGTTACACACACACACAGACACACATACCGTTATTTACACACACAACTACAACTACACAAGCCAGTATTAACTGTGGGCGTTGCCGTTTTAAATCGCAGTCAATTGACTGCCCCGCAGCCTAGGCAAAATTTGCATTTTCAACTTGTAAACAAATCGAAAAGCAATTAAATTATTTAAATAAAAACAACAGGCAGGCAGCCAGCCAATAGCACAATCAGCGTGGGGCTCAACATAATGAGAAATTCTGAATTAATAATTACGCATACGTCGCGTTTGCCATTACCAATACAAATGCGTTAGCTAGAGATGGACTTCTGCTGCCGCGTGACCATAACAATATATTTAAATTGCTTATTTTGTTTATGATAAGCCTATTAATTTGCATCCACAATCAATAAAACCATTCAAAACATGCTATGTGAAAAATAATAAATCCATTTGAAAAGTGTTTTGTCATTGAAATAGTTCTAAAACATGTGACACAAATGATTTCTATTCAAAGTTCCGGAAACATCAAAATTTTGTTGCATACTTTTGAGAGCCAACTATAAATTTAAGCCCTAGTTGTGTTTTGCAACGAGCCTAGAAGTATGCTTTAAATATTTGTATGCAATTGTTTTGCAAGTGGAATTCAGCAGAGCGTTGATTACACAAATATTCTCATAAACATATTTTATTTAGCTTTGACAAAACATATATGTATATAAAACGCCTCTCAATACATTAGCTTTCATGCTAGCTTGCATTTTTACATATGCTTTATTTTCATTGCAAATGAAAGACAAATAGTTGACAAAATCATACGCATACCGAACTTAAATGCAATGAACATCCATGCATTTCAATTAGCAAGCATTAAGCATTTGTATGGTAGCTGGCAAAATCATTGTGACAATGTTGAATGTACTTATGTATCGATATCAAACGATATGATAGCATCGATACTGTGTACAGCTGGCAACAATTGTATGCTAGCTATTGGCACAGATTTATCAAATATAATCCTTTTGAAGTGCCTAACTTTCACATAATGCATAAGTCCATGTCTAAGACAAAATGCAGCTAGAAGTGTGTGGAAGCGAGGGGTAGGTTTAAGTAAGAGGTGTGTGACCGCATGTTAGTTGCATTATGTGTACATATTGAAGTATGTATGTATGTATGTATATGCTAATGTGCTTAGCTATCGTGTGTGTGCATCACATACCTCAATTACTCAATGCCTAGAGCTGACGTCAATATCACTCATACGCCCAGTTGGGCAATCAATGTCGCCAGTCTCGTCGGTAAGCAGGACACGCACAGCACAACGCCACACAAATACGCACACACAGAAACACACACACACACACACACACACTGAGTGAGAGACATACATAATCCTTATCAATTGTATTACTTCCGGTCAATACTAAACACTGACATATCCTATTAATTTCATAAGCAATTGAGTGCAAAACTGTAAAGCGTAGAATGGATGCAGGACGCAGGACGCAGGACGCTTGAACGCAGGACACAGCTCGCTTGGACGCAGCTTGCGGCAGCTCAGTTCAGCTCAGCTCAGCTCGGCCAACGGCGTACGTGACTCTTTTTTGATACGATTGAGCACACTCACAGGACATTGGCTGCTTGGCTTGGCCCAAGGACGACGCTCGCCATTGCCTGAAAATGAAAGCTAAACACTGAACTCAAATACTTTGCCAATATCCAATCCAGCAAAATCGAAAATGGCACATTGTTCACGTGCCTGACGACTGCCCCTCCTCACAGCCCCTCTTTGTCCACTCTTTGTGCTTCTTCTTTAGCTGCTGCCTCCACGTTTGATTGTACATTTCGCGAGATTACTGCAAACTCTCATTATTGCAAACGGAAGCCCGGAAATGAAGTGGCTCACAGGATGGCAAGGATTGCCATTGCTCTCTCTTTCACTCTCTCTCTCTCTCTGTTTCCCATCTCTCGCTCTTATGCTCTGTCTCATATCAATAACTAAGCAAATTGTTTGGCCAACGCGCGCCGTACAGACACATACTTTAAATTCCGCTGCTCTCGTCCTGCCGCTGCTGCTGCTGCTGCTCTGTTTTTCGCACTGCTGCTAATGTTGTTTTAGGAGAACTTTTTTAATCTGCCCCGCTGCTGCTGCTGCTGCTGCTGCTGCTGCTGCTGACAGAACCAATTAAGCGCAACCAAATACACCCAGAAACAAGGTTAAAATTCCAACAATTTCGTTGCGCATCGCTTGGCCAAGCATTTCATTTTGCTTTCGAGCTGGCATTGGCCATGCTGACGATAGGGCTGATGAGAATGAGTTGGAGTATGGCAATGGGCATGGGCATGGTGTATATCTCACGCTCCGGTTGCCCACTTTTCGGGTTTTGCTCCTGTGTCCGCAATCAGCAATACCCATGGACCCCCAAAAAACAAAAAAAACCAAAACACAGAGAATCCAACTGGCCCTTGTACGAGTATGTGTATGTGTATGTGTGTGTGTGTTTATTTTTTTGCACTGTTGGCCAGGCCATGTTGTAAAACGTCAAAAGCGTTAAACGTAATTGAGCTGCGCGCTCAAATACAAATAAATAAATACCGTCGACGTCGTCGTCGTCGTCGTCGTCCTCGTCGTCGTCGTCGTCATCGTTGTACTTGTGCTCGTTTTCGTCCTTGTTGCTGCTGCCACATTGTCTGCAGTGCTGAAAGTTGAAATGTTATTTGAAATGTTGCAACGCCAGCAACAGTGAAGCAACAGCAACATCAACAACAGCAACAACAACAACAACTGTAACAAACAACAATAACATCAGCAGACGCGCCAGCTGGCCCAAAAATTGGTATTTAATTTTCAACTGAACTTTCGGTCCACAGGGAAACGTATCAACCAAACTCAACGCAACATTCGCCATTCTCCTTTTGCGCCATTCTCCATTTGAAATTGGAGTTGTTGGCGTCGCTGCTGGCCACCAATTTGCCACATTCCCACAAAAGCTGTTGAAATATTTTTGAGCACTGGCCAAGGCCAACAATAAATGGGAAGCGAGGTCCTGCTCTCAACACAACACAACACAGCAGTCACTGTCAGCCGCTGGCTCATTTGAAAACTACACTTACCATTCCACAATTTCAACTTTCCACTTTCCACTTTCCACTCAACATTCTGCACTCTCTGCTCTCCTTTTTGACAGCAGCACGTGTTTTTCATTTAATTTGGCATGCGTGTGGCTGCAAATTGAAGGGATTGGCTTGAAAGCACAAAAAGAGTAACAGTTCAGGTATTTAACCGAATCCCATTGCAAATCATTTATGCAAATAACTAACTCATACATTTTCGATTAGACAGCATTTATTCAAGTTGCTACAAAACGTGGCTAAAACCAAATATTTTGTTGTTTCTGGCATATCCTTCAATGGCAAAATGCAATTTTGCTGCTACTTTACTGAATTTTGTGGCTTGCAATAACAATAAAGCAAGTCAAGAGCAGCAACAACAACAACAACAACAACAACAACAACAACAATATCTAAAGCGTATTTAAGTGGAAAATAATGCATAAATTACGCCCCAAGACACTTGAACGTTTCCAAGTCTCCAAGTTTAGCATAACTTATCACATATCCCATTTAGATGACAACACATTTAAACACACACACACACACACAGTGACATACACACATGCAGTCGCTTATTTAATTAAATATAAATCGCTGAGCTGCTGCACATAAATTTAAACTAAACAAGGCAATGCCAAAATGCTCTAGAAACTCACAAGTACAAATGCAAATACCCTGAAGCAACTTAAATAATAAATAATAAGTTAGCTACTGCATAGATTAATCTACAGTTAATGCTAATATCTATAATTTATAGACTTTAATTATGTGCAACTTGTCTATGTTTATTTTGAAGCAACAGTTTTTCATATGCTCTTCACACTGTTGTCAATTAACTAGTTATGTTAATATTAAACAAAAGCATTTCCCATTCAAACTTTCTTAAAGAATATTACACAAATAGATATTTGAACAAACAGCCCTGCTTCCAATTCCACTTACAAAACAATTTCACGGAAAATTGAGAAACTTGCTTTTCAAGTACGTTAACATTAAGCAGCTTAGATTTCTGCTACGTTTCTTCTTCTGCTAAAAGTATGCTTTACATATTTCTGTGGAATTGATTCAAAAGTGAATTTCAGAACAAGCCTGACTATCAAAAATGAGCCAGCCAAACATATACGCAGCGCTCCGAAAACGAAATGGCAAAGGACTTCCATTACAACTCCGCAAAGGTACGTTTCCGGAGCGCTCCGATAATGGAGTGAAAAGGAACTCACATACAAACTCCTTAAAGGATCGTTTCTGGAGCGTGAGTCCTACAGCAACTCCTTACACTTTTCATAAAAGCAATATTTTTAAAAAAAAAAAAAAAAGTGTAGCATACTTTTAAGCGCATTTCGTGTGCTGAGCTTTAATGTAATTTTTCGATGTGCCTTAAAGTTATATTTTACATATTTAAATGCAATTGATTCCGAATTGGAATTCGGAACAGCGCTGCATACTCGCAATATTCGTAAAGTAATCAAAGGTAGTTATTAAATGGCTTGAATTTCAGCACGAACTGCAGCATGCAAACATATATACATATATATTTTTATTTTTTTGCAATAAATAAATACAATATATAACTTATTTACAGAGTTTTTAAAAAGCAATCCAGAACAGTAAATGACATTATTGAACGAGAGATTATTTATATAATATTTGTATCATGCTGTTTGTTAAAGTCAATATGGCCTTTTCAAAAGATCAAACAAAAGCAGCTGAAAGCTGCCCTTTGTTGCAAAGCATTCGAATTCATTGCGCTGCAAATAAATAAAAGTGGCGCCATGCCACATTTTCACTTCGCATATCCTTACTATACACATACACATACACATACACATACACATACAAATACACAGACATAGATACACACATATAGAGAGAGAGAGCAATTAATCATTGCGTTAAAGCAAGTGGAAATCAGATTGTTTACTTGCTTAAAATTTACGTGGCGTATGCGTAATGTCAAGTAAATTACATTTTAGAGGCTGTTCAATGGCACTGAATGAGTTTCGAATTAAAGGACCTGCTGCAAAATTGCACCTGTTGCCAGCTGATACAATTTCTATCTATGTTTGCATAATTTTGCTTGCACACGTCCTTTGTCCTTTTGCAAATTGCAAACATATTTTGTGTCGAGTGTTTTGAAATCTATTGCTGTAAATTAGATATTATCGTTTGTATTGACAAAATTTGTAAAGGATATCATTTGGAATACAATTGACATTGACATACGTTAATCGATAGTAAAATTAACCTGAATGCCACTTGCTACATCATTTGCATTATATATGCTGCATAATCAATCAATATGCTGCTTAATTTGATTATTTCTTTATTTTCATTTGTTCGTCATGATTGCTGACGTCTCGTTCTCAGCTTTTTGGTTGCTCCAATGGCGCATCCTCTCAGCGTTGCGTCCTTTCGTCCTTGTTCCTTGTTCCCTCTTGCCTGTTCCCTTGCCCCCACCCCGTGTCACATTCTTGGCCGTTGCTTCCTCTTTGCGCTGTGTAATTCGCGTTAGTCGCTCCAGCAATTTATATCAATACAGATCCAATCGCGTGTCCTTCATTTGCCCCCCGCACTTCCCGACCATGCTACACTCGAAGTGTACGTGAGAGTGTGGGTGTATCTATCTATCTATCTATCTATCTGTGTGTGTGTGTGTGTGTGTGTGTGTATTTGTATATATGTGTGTACTGATTTGATGTTTTTCTTTTTGTCTTTGATTGAGCTTGTTATGTGCACCCCCCACCAAACAATTTACCATCCCCATTGTATTTGTCTATCTAACTGCAGCGATGCCGTCGACGTCGTCGTCGTCGTCGTCGCCATCAGTCATGGTCGCGCCACGCCCTTCAACGCCCAATCCCAATCCCCCCCTTAAATAGACGCCCATCATCTTCATTGAAGTCGCTCAAATGATTTTCTATATATATTCTATATATAGCAATTCAGTTTGCTGCACAGTTTCGTTGGATTTTTGCTTCTGATTTGATGCGTACTTGAGTCACATGCCTAACTGGCGATGCGATATTTAAATGTCACACATTTCCAATGGCAATGCTTTAAAGCATCCCATTCCACCCCCCCCTCACACTCTCGTCATAAACCTGACCTCAACTCTTAGCACTGACTGTCAATATTTGTTATTGATTTAGCCATAATAACATTCCCAGTGCGTCAATAAATAAATAAAATGAAATAACGCATTTACCTTCCGGCCAGGCCCAGAAACATCCTTAGCAGGGGCATATTGAAGAGCATGGTATATGCAACTGGGCGTTTGTTTGGGGGCTGCTGCTCTATAAATCTCGTCAAAAATAATGCTGCCTGTGGGCGTGGCACAACGTCAACAATAGTAAGTGCACATTAGCGATATAATTATTACAGTTATTCTAATGGCACTTGTCAAGTAGCAGCTGGGGTAGGCTGTGGATGGGGCAGGCAAATGCCCTTAGAGCTTATGTATGTATTAAAAGTATAAGTGTGTGTGTGTATTTATGTGTACGTGTCACGTAAGACAACTTTTAAGCAGGGCTGGCAACTGAATTTAAAAGTGAATCAACTTTGCTGCGAACCACTTTAGGCAGTTTTTACAGCCGACTGAGTTGCATATATATCAAATAATTTTACGTATTTATAATTTATATAAAGCTGCTCTCAATTCCACTTTCGAAACAATGGCATAGACTCTTAAACACGTCCAAATATTATAAGAAAGTTCAACATACGAAAGATTTTAATTTAATTATGCGCTTGAAAGTATGCTACACTTTTTTCTCTTCAAATATTTCGTATGCGGAATTCGAAAGAAGCCTGGCGAGCTATGAGAGAATGAGTTATAACATGATCTTAAACAAACAAAGGCCTAATTAAAAGATCATTGTATTTAATACAATGAGAAACTGTTGAGTCCTGTAACAACTGCCACTTGTTGTTGTTGAGCAAAACAGCTTGAAAACATTTATATTTATAGGCAAAAAAACTGCAAATGCTTAAACAGAACTGTTCTGAATATCACTTTCGAATATATGTTTGAAAAGTAAGTAAAAAGTACTTTTACAATTCTCTGAAAAGTAACTGAAAACATAAGAAACCTACCATGCTGCGCTCAAAAGTATGCTACACAATTTTCAGTGAAAATGGAATGGTCAACAGACTTCATAAACTTTGTATTAATTAATGGAAAGAGTATTAAGCACTTGTTCAGATGTCACGCTCTACTAGTATTTCGATAAGACTAAGGTTCGTTACGGAACTGGTTCACTTGGCAACCCTGTTGGATGTGTAGGTACTTATAGAAGAGGCATTAATGTTACCGCAACGTCATGGGTAGCTGAAAGTGTTTGAGGGCCTTTGCCAGTGCTGTGTGTGTATGCTGTGTGTGGATGCGTTGCGTTGTGATGGGAACGTTGTCGTGGCAACTTTTAATCGGCTCTGCGTCGCGCAGTTGCTCATCAGAATCAGATTCAGATTCAGAGCCGTTGCCGTTGTTGTTGCTGTTGCTGTTCCCTGAATACGGCTTCGATGTTGCAGGCGGCATTCTCTTGCCTCGGTGAAAATTCTTACAGTTTTCGTTTGCGTTTTGCTTGTCATCAGGCAACGTCAAACTGAAATTTACATTTGCATACGCTCATCAGTCAGGAGTCGTGAGCACACACACACACACACAGCTGCACTTGCATACACACACACACACACACACACACGTCTCCTGCTGCCGCTGCTCCTGTTTTTGCTACTCTGCTGCCGCCGTGCACATTCGTCTTGTAAACATGAAGTTAAGCGCCATTAATTTACCCACCCACAACGCCTGCTGCTGCTCACATCCGCCCACGCACTTATCTGCTCCCCTTTCCTGTCTGCGTCCCTGCCTTCAACTCTCTCTCTCTCTGTCTCTCTGTTCACATTTGCATTGCGTTAAAATCACTTTGGTCTTCCTACTAGTGACTCCGCAGGTTGCTCCTTGCGCAGGATTCGCAGTGGCAGCGACAGAGGCCGGCTCTTTCTTATTTTTACCCAACACGTTCGTTGCAAATTTTTTAGCCGCCTCTCAATGTTCACGTAAAGTTTGCTTCCTTTTGATTTTTGCGTTTTACGCAGCTCACAGGCAAAAATACTTAAGTGAATTTATTTCTACACCCCTCCTGCCCTCTACCCTCTGCCCTCTGCCCGCTGCCGTCTGCCTACGCTCAAGTTGTGCGTGATTTACGCAATGCTGCGCAACTTTTAATTTAATTCACTTTTATGCGATTATTTCTCGCTTACCAAATAATTGCAATACGTGGCAAGGGGGCACACCAGCACGTTGCGTATGAGCAATATATATATATATATATATATATATATACTAAACACAGCATAATATCGATGCTTATTAGCAGCAGAGGCGGCTAGTCGAATCCCAAAGGATATGCTGGGGCCAGTTGTTTACACAAGCAAAGGAAGCACCTGGACGATTGCCAGTTGCCTGTCGTCTGTCATTTTGTGCTGTGTTCTGTTTAGTCCTGTTTAGTTGTGTTTTGTTGCGTTGTGGGTTTTGTCGTCGTCTCAAGAGGCTGCCCAATGTTGATCCCTATTAGTAGCACAAACAAGTTGCTCGGCTAGCCGGCCCAATCCTTGGCGCAATCCAAGGATATGTGCAGATGTTATCTGCCTAGCCTGTAAGTCCTGTGGCTCAGCTGGGCGCACACACATGTTGGTTACAAAAGGGGAGAGGGGAGAGGGGAGAGTGCTGGGACAAGCGAATGCAACCAGTGCGAGACAGTGTCCTTCCCATTGTCCATTCGGCTTAACCGCAAATCCTTTTTAACATATAAAAGTAACGTTTTGTGGCCTTCCCTTCGTCCTGCCGTCTGTCTCTCTCTCTCTCTCTGTGTGTGTGTGTGGATATTCCCATTGTTGTTGTCAACACCATTTTATAGTCGCCATTGCGTAGGATGTCGACGTAGCTGGCCACATTGCCTTGGCTTAACTGCAATGTCCTTCGTCCTTGCGTGTCCTGTGCGTGGTGTTCAATTGAATTTGCGATATGTGAATATTTAAGCACTGTGCAGGGACAGCTCCTGCTTTTCCTTGTTGCCGCTCCAACTCCTTGCTGCTCCTTGTAGTTTGTTGTATCCACATAACTATCATTGCTTTTGTGTCTGAGCCGCAGCGGGTGGAAAGGTAATGGACGGGGGCATGAAGCAGAAACGTGTGCGATTGAAATTTTATTGCATGATAAAAGCAAACGCCAGAAGTACACATCAGGTGGGTTAAACAGCGGCAGGAGACAAGGCGACAGTAGACAGAAGGCAAGGAGACAGCAGTTGCAGGCGGGAACGGCAAGCAAACATTGTAAACATTGTAAAATATTTGCCTTGAAGATTTCTGCTAACCACTGGAAAGTTTATTGATTCCTCGCTCATCGCTTTACATACTGTCGACTATTGCTCAATGCCGGACGCTTAAACTGACAGCATTTGCAAAATGACACACGTAACGAGACTAGGAAGACAAACAGTCACGATTGAGACAGGGACACTGATAAAGACACGCAAGGACACTACGAAATGTTTACTGTGCATGGCAGAACAGGACACAGGACACAGGACACTGGACACAGGACATGGGACGCTGGTACGCAGTAAATATACCCGTATATACATATATATGTATATATATTTATAAAAAGCACGACTAGACGACATTTAAGTATTTTATGTCTTCTGTCTTATACGTTTTTCAGATTGGAATTTCTACTGATAAATTTCAAATATTGCATAACAACACATTCAAATATATTTGAAGCATCTAATGCTTTTGTTATTGCATTTCATGCGTATACGTATTATTTTAGCAAGTCAACGTAAATATTGAGTGCAAGTTTTATAAGTTAATGTTGCACAACTTCAATTCTTGAAATAAATAAATTGTCTACATTTTACATGCTCCTTAATTCCATACAAAAGTTTGTAGCTTACTTTTAAGCGCAGCATAGAATTGAAAGCCTTGGCTTCTTTCGAAGCAGCTGAAAGTATGCAACACTTTTTGAATGGTATTTCCTTGAACGTGGAATACAGACACAACAAATCCAGTTCGATTTGGTTGCTAATGCTGATAAATACTTTAGAGTTATATAGAAAGTACATTATGTAACTCATACTTTGTATACTAACCTTATTGGAATAGGCTGTAAACTGGTATTAAAAATGTGTCTGAAGGAAAAGTTGTTGAAAAATAAAATACAAAAATACTTTTACATCGTTTCAGCTTATTAAACGGAATTATCGAAAAGATATGTATACATATATTTATTATTAAAAATGTATTTTTCTATTTCTGCTTGATTACAGAGCATATTTTCGTGCATTACTCGCGACGATATCAATGCGTACTTGTTATTTATTATACTGTTCGTCTCGGTTTTTGATAACCGTTGAACCGAAGGACGACGACAGCGCAGCCAAGTCAATTTTGGGGAAAACTTTTTAGAAAATTGAACAGAATTTACAGCGCATCGTGTAAAATTGAGAAATGAGTTTGAGTTGGAAATGGAGATTGAGAGGTGGAGAAGAAATGAAGTAATGGCCAAAGACCGACTACCCGCATGACCGAAAAAGGACATTCGCCCCGATCCTTTGCACTGCGCCTGTTTATGTTTACGTTTATGTTTATGCGTGTATGTTTGAGTGTGTGCGTGTATGTGTGTGCGTGTGCTTGAGGTTTTACTGTCTGTGATTTGATGTTTACAATAGCAAAGGATGCGGCAAATGCCAGTCACAGGACAAGGACAAGGACACAACGACACAAGGCGTTGGCTTTGGCTTTGGTTTTGGCTTTTAAGAGTGCAGCATTGAACAGCATTGAACAGCGCACGAAGGAGATGTAGGATGAAGGACGACGCGTCGAGGCAGCAGCAAGTGATTTCAATAAATTTGATGGTTTTCCATTTGCAACCCAAACTCAATCGTCTATTCGCAGTAAAAAATTTCGAATTACGCTGCTGCGAGAGAGTGGGACAAGCACAGAGATTGAGCATGTAGACTGTAAGGAAACAAGGATGCGAGAGGATGCGAGCAGCCGAATCCTGCCTTACTCAAATGACTAATACAAGCAAAGTTATTGACATGGCAGCGGGTTTAGCTTTCGCCTCAACGAGGGTAACACTGCGTTCTTGTACTAGTTGCCGAACATATACACACTCACACACACGCGTATACGCACACACACACACACACACACACACACATACATATAAGAAGTATGCCCCAATTCGGTCTGCGTATAACTTCAAAATGACTGCTTTATGTAAATCCCACGGATAACGTTTTGCAAATTGAATTTTTAGCATTCTATTTTATTTATTTTTCACTTCGTTTTTTTTTTTTTTTTCGATGGTGCCGCTGCTGTCACCCTCGCAAGCCACACACACCCCCCAACTACCCGCTACACTAATACTAGAGCCCTTAGCCCAGCCCTATCGGACGATGGCATCCTTTGCATTTACTTCAATCGCCTGACTGCCTGCCGCACTCGCTTTTGCTTGCCATTTAACAGCCATCTCATAGATACTTTGCCTCCTTCACTCTAGTTGCATGACAGTTAAGCCGGAGCCGGATAAGAAGCAGCAGCAGCAGCAGCGGCAGCAACAGCAGCAGCAGTGACAGCAACGCCAACTGAAAGCCAACTGTCAGACATTGATATTATCATGTAGGCATAGATATGCCTGGGTTACATGGCCACCTTAACCATTCTCACGCCAAAAACTCAACTGAATCACAACAAATGCCAAGAAGTAGGCAATGCAAAAAGTAAAAGATTTAAAGCTCGGCTATTGTAAAGACTATGTCTCTGATATGGGATACTAATTCGATTTACCTACTCTACTCTACGCTTTCACCATGTTTAGCTGTCGAAAAGAACATTGATTTTATACAAGAAATAAACACATTGAAATAAACACAATGTTATGTTGTAAGTTGCAGCTAAAAGTAAATTTAACATTTGAAAAGTATGTTTCAAATTTATTTGACAATAGCTAAAAAGCAACAAAAATATCAAATGCGAAAAGTATTAATGGTGTGAATGTTAATTTTAATGTACACTGAGAGAACTTTATGCATTTTGGTCATGATTTATGCACAAATTATGTATATATGAAAACGAACCTGGAATAACAAATCATGACTTTTAATTAGGGAGTAATTTATGCTTAAAAAAGTAGCAATATGTGTCTAAGTAAGCACAAAATATGCATTGCAGTGTTAAAATTATGCATACTAAAGCATAAATTATGCAATAATTATAACACATTATGCATAAAAATCAAAAATTATGCATAAAAAACATACATTTCGCATTTAAATATAAAAATTATGCTTAATTGACAAAACATTGTTCACAAAACAAAAAAATTATGCATAAAAAAGAATATATTATCCAGTAATAAGTAAAAATGAGTTTAAATTATGTATTTTGTTGCATTAATTGTGCTTAAATAATAACATACTTTGCGTAATTAAGCATAAATGATGATTAATTCATCATATATTGTGCATAAAAATAAAAAAATATGCATAAAAATATATAATTAAGCAAAAATGAGTTTAAATTATGCATTTTGATGCACAAATTATGCTTTTATAATAAGATATTTAGCGTAATTAAGCATAAACTATGATTTATGATATAACAAAAAAATTATAAAATAATAAAAATAATAAATCATTAATTGGTTATAAGTACTTATGCATAATAGTATTGAATTATGCATAAATAAGCATACGTTATGCAGTGTGATGCATAAATGATGATTTAATAAGAACAATTACGCATAATCAAACATATATTTTACATAAAATATTAAAAATTATGCATACATTTTACAATAATATGTCAAAACATTTTATGTTTAGCAAGTTAGAAGTAGCTATGCATAAGTGTGTCTAATTGATGCCTCGTTATGCATAATTCATGCATATATTGCCTAACTGGCATACCAATGTCAAAATTCAAGCTCATTATGAACAATAGCTAATATTTCTCGCTGTGTATGCACTTTGATACACTTTTAAGCAACATTACTTAATTATGTTGTTGTTGCCTAATCAGCATATTCAAATTTATATATATATATATATATATTTTGTTAGTGCAAGCATGTCTTTCTTTATGTGCTGCAGTTTATCTTTGCACACATTATTGTGCATAATTAAAATTGATAAAAAACTCAATTACTCACATTGTTGCCTCAGGTGGCAATCTTTGCTATTTAATACAATGAACAGCAATATTAATATTTTCGCTCTCTTTGCGCTTTTTGCGTGTGCCGTAAAATGTTTATTCTCATTAAAAATTCTGCTGCACTTTTGCTATGGAAAACAAGTAAGAATGTTGCAGTCGTATGCACCCGACTGCCATATACTCTTTTTATCGATTCTTTGCAGAGTCAGAAGTGGGCGTGGTAATTTTTTTTTTGCTCAAAGCTTTCAAGTTTTATCATCAGATACAGACTTTGCTTATTTGTGGGGGCGGAAGTGGGTGTGGCCAAATTTTTTTTATTCAGATCAATCAAAGAAGTGATAAGTAGCCCTTGTGCTAAATTTGGTTACTCTAGCTATAAAACTGTGGAAGATATAGGTTTTTGCGGTTTGTGGGGGAAGGGGTGGGGGTTTGATCTTGACACTTTGTTTGCCTGTAGTATATATCAACATGTATACCAAGTTTGGTTGCTCTAGCTTCAAAATTGTGGAAAAAACCTGCGTTCATACGGACGGACAGACGGACGGAGGGACATTTCACAAGCCCAATATACTCTTTTTTCTTTTTTTTTTTTCAATAAAGTTAAATAAAGAGTATAAAAAATATATATGAAATAAATTGGTTAGCTCAAGCGATCAGCAAAATGCAGAAATATACTATATATTTTTTTTTTGTATTTTTTGTGAGTGTGTGTGTGTGTTTGTTTTTTGCAGCATAATTTAAAATCATCTCAATAAATGTCATAATGAATCAAATGCAAAAATAATTGATTATAATTGAAGCGACTACAAACTAATTATGTTTTAAATAGTGGCAGCACATCAGCAAAAATATCGTTTATTAAAACGTTTCTCAACTGTATAAAGTATGTATTCTAGATTGCAGTTTGATTTAACTGTTTATATATATATATGTATATATATGCACATATGTGTATATTTAAAACTGTGTTAATTTGAATTGTTATGCTTAGCTTGTTTGCAACAAGCAATTACAATTAGTAGCAGATATTAAGTATACGACTGGGTTGCTGCTTGTTTTTAAATTTTGTAGAAATGTTGAATTTTTACATTTTAGTTGGCTGCCTATCAATTAAAGGTTGTTGTTGCTGCTATCATCAATATCATTGTTGTTATTGTGGGTCATTTGATTTCGTTTCTCATTATTATTGTTGCTGTTTGTTGTATTTGCTGTTTGTTGTTGTTGTTGTTTTTATTGCTTGTTATTTGGCATTCGACTAATGAGTTTTGTGATTTCTCATTTATTCATTGAATTTTTTAATTAGTCTCGCATTGCTTTTTATGTGCACCAAATTGCTGTAGTAGTTGTTGTTGTTGTTGTTGTTGTTGTTGTTGCTGTTGCTGCTGTTACTGCTGCTGCTGCTGTTGCTGTTGCTGCTGTTGCTGTTACTGCTGCTGCTGTTGCTTTTACTGCCGTCAGGATAAATGTTGTAATTGAAAAATAAATGAGGCAATCAACTTTCTGACCTGTCATGTAGCGAATATTTTAGCTATTGACCTCGCACAGCGCTGCAACTGAACCACCCCCCCACATCTCCTCCTTCTGTGGCCAACACATCAAAATTACAATGTTGTGGCAGTCGCTGTCGCTGTCGCTATCGCTGTCGACGCCAACGCCGCTGCTGCGCCTGTCCCGAAAGGTAATTATGGGCCTGGCTCTGGTCCGAGTGGTCGACCATTGCTGTGCTGGTGTCCTTTGCTCTTCTATCCTTCACTCTCCTCTTCTGTAGTGTTCTGGTTTACTCAATAGCTTCATTTTGCATGTTGCTGCGCTGAGCTTTTTTGATTGTAATTGTTGTCGATTGTCATTACAGTTGCTGCCCGGTTGCCCTTTACGCCCGCTTGCCCCCATTTGTTGCGGTACAATTTTTGTTCGCCTGATTTTCGCTTTACAATCTCTCCTGTCTCTATGCTTTCCCCCATACACCCGCACCCAACACACCTCCACGCCCCGAAAACCAAGCTCCCCTGCTCTTGCACTTGCATTGACGTTTCGCCATTGTTGGGGCCTGTTTTGTTGCGGCCTTGTTCCGCGGTTTGTTTGTTGGCTGCATCGCATTCCCGCGGCTGTCAACACAATTGTTGAGCCTGACCCCGAACCCGACCCGAATCAGGCCCCGCAGCTAACCGCAGCTGCAGCCCTTCGTGCACCATTTTGCTGCCCAGATTTTGGAAAATTAACGTGATTTGAGCTGTATGACCGATAGATAATTGGCTTATTTCAGTTGGCTCTTTGATTCTGTTCTGCATCGGTCCAATTGTTCATTACCTTGCAAAGAATATGCTACAGTTTTTTACTTGGCAAAATCTATTGTCTTTAATTATGAATTTGCTCCTAATGTAAAGTTGTTCTATTCGTATGTTGAATCGTTGGAAAAGAAAGCTCTTGGAACAATTGAAGAATCTATTCTGAATTCCAGTTTTGGTTCAATTCCACAAATTTATTGAAAACTACGATTTTTATTTCTATTCTGCTCAGAAACGTATGCTACACACTTTTCTATAGAATTGATTTTAAAGTGGAATTCATGTATATTAAATTATAAAGCATACTTTTAGGATCGACGAAAAAGTTAATGAACCTATGTATAGATTATGATATACTATATCCTGTTCTGCAAAGTATGCTACGCAATATTCTGTATAATTGATTCGAAAGTAGAGTACAGATCTGGCCTATATATTAAATTATAAAGCATACTTTTAGGATCGACGAAAATGTAAATGAACATATGTATAAGAAAACTAAGATTATGATATATATATGCTGATCTGCTGATCAATTGATTCGAAAGTGGAGTTCAGATCAGGCCTATATATTATTGATATATATTGTGAAGCATACTTTTAGGATCGTTAAATATGCTCTGTAAAGTATGTTACACAATATGCTGTAAAATTGAATCAAAAGATTCCTTTAAATTGGCTTATTCGTAATTTTCTTAAGACTCTTCCTACTCTTCCATTAATCAATTATCGAAACAGCATGATTAATATTTCCTTTAGCCATATTTCATTATAAAAAGCTTTTAGCTAGTGGAATATGAATATTTTAGAGTTTACCCCTTGCTTTCAACACTTTCAATTTGCCGTTTTGGTTTTTTTTTTTTAAACAGATTTCCAATAGATTTTAGGCGTGTTTCATTTACGTACATACAAATTTTGGTGGCTCTTAAGTCCCGGCTATCAACAGCCGGGAAAAGAAAGTTTTCACTTGTCTAAGAGCTCAGCTGAGGCGGGTTTGGCGCAAGATTTTCAAAATTTTGAGCACGTTTGCGACGTTCAAAAGAGATTAAAAGCGTATAATTGTCGCCTTAGCAGTGGCAAAGACAGCAGGATGAAGCAACAAGGACGATGCCAAAGCAGCAGCCATTGTGAAGTTGTGCGAAGTTTTCTGTTTTTTTTTTTTGTTTTTGGTTTTTTTTTGGGGGTAAGGCTGTAAGCGTTTGTTTTTTTGGCCATGGCCTTCTCGTCTTGTTGAGGCTGTCGGGCATGATTTAGGCAAAGAGCTACGCAGCAGCTCAGAGAAGAGGCCTTCACTTTGGCCCCGGAGCGAGCAAATTTAATTTCCGTGACAGAAATAAGTTTTGCGCTCAAATGCACAGGCTGCCTCCGCTCCTGTCGCCTTTTGGCCAGGTCCTTTCAAGGCGTGCGTGGCCACTTGCGTTTTTATTTTGTTGGATCGCTTGCGTTTGAGTATCCTTGTTGGTTGGCTGGCTGCGTAAGTGCGTGTGTATGTGTGTGTGAGCACATTGAACAAGTTGCAGCTTGACTTTTATTAAAAGCTCATTAAGCCAGGACCAAAGTTTCGGCGCGCTTATCACAAAGATTGCAAATATGTACTTAGCCTTAGCTTATTTCTCAGCTCAAATCAGTGCAGCTGCGTGGACTATGCGTCAATCCTTGGAGCCAGACACTTAAATAAATCCATTCCATTACAATTCGAGACGAGGTGAGTTGAGTTGAGTTGAGCAGAGTCAAAGTCCTGGCTAGTCTCGTTGAGGCTCAGGTTCAGATACAGTTGCAGGTCCTGGTCCAGAGACTCCAGTCAGTCATCATTACGCGCTGTGGCTTCGTGGTGACATCATCATTATGGCCTTTTGCAAAAAAACTTTAGCTGAGGGCTCACCTTGAAGCTGCTGACGTGACGCCCGTCCGTCCAACCAAACAACCCGAAAAAGTAGCAGCCAATTTTTCAAAACGCTTTCACCGTTGCAAAAGTAAGAAAAATTGTGCGGTCCAAGCAAAAGAAAGCAAAAAAAAAAAGAATGAAAATATATATATATATATATATATATCTATCTATCAGTTGCTGCGTGTGGCTGTCTGAGTCTATGCACGAAGCAAAAAGGATGAGGCCATGTCCTTGCCTTTGTTAGTTACCTTTTTGAGTCTTTGCTAAATCAAAATGGCAGCGCGGCGTACGCGTCGTCCTTTGGCGTCGCAGCCGCTGCTCAAGTGATTTACTTGCCGACGACTCCCTTAGCCATCTTACTTGGCATTCAGGACCACGAGCAGCAGCGTCGTCGTCCTGCGCCTGGACCTGTCCCATTCCTTGCCACTTTAACTTTCTGCTCCACTTCGTGGGTGCCACAAATTGCTGCGCTGCTTCAGTTGAAGCTGCGCTCGTGCATAAAAATTTGCACCGCAATTCAACGTCACATGTGGGCCCCCCCCCCCCAAAAAAAAAAAAGAAAAGAAAAGAAAAGAAAAGAAGAAACCAGCTAACTGTTCTCAATTCTCAATTCTCAGCTGGCCAAGTGGCGTGCGCCCACAAATTAACTTGAAAAAAAAAAGAAAGAAAATCGAAAGAAATCATAATAAAGACTTGGTCAGCAGAAAACACAGAACGGGCCAAGAACAGAGACAGATATATAAACTGAAACAGGAAATATAACGGTCCAGTATCGTAAACACCGTAAAAAATAATATACTAACACTTTTGCAGTCCAATATTGCTACAATTTTTAAATGAAATGAAAAGAAATCAAACCAAAAATCAAAATTTAAATTGAACTTCTCAAAAGTTTCGAATCAAAACTACTAAACGTTTCACTTTGAAACTTGATTTCTTACAGTGTACGCATCCGTTGAAGCCCGGGGGGCTCGTATCATCATTATGGCCCAGATATTTGTAACCTTTTTTTGAATTCCATTTAAAGTTTCTCTGGCAGAGAAAACCCAAACATCAATCTTCGGCAGACTGCGTTGGTTGGGCGTATTTGAGTGGGCGTGGCAGCTGCTGTTACTGCCGCTCGTCACTAAGCCTCTGCAGGAAGTGTCAGGCAGTTTGAGTACAAGATTGTGACTCATTAAATTACATTGCAAATGTCATTGTAAAGTAAGTAAAATGAGGCTGGTGGGGTGGGGGAGGGGTTGGTGTCTGCCTGGCAGGACTCGCCGGATGTCAGACAAGGCATTGCGTTCTTCATTCTTCGCTTCGTCGTATAAGCAAAACATTCATTTATTTATATATTACTTTGACTGCCACTCTCTCTCTCTCTCTTTCTCTCTCTCTCTGTGTCTTTTTCGTCGTCTCACTCTGGCAGCGCAATTTAAAATGATAATTTACACAAATGCGTTTAAATAAATAAAACGCACCGAGAGCAACAAAACGGGAGGCGTGTCGTTTTTAAGTGGGTTGCAGAGCCTTCTGACGCACATTTTGTCAGCGGCAAACTTCCGACAAGCACCTAAAAAACCCCACACAACACTCCTCACTCCTCACCCCTCACCAAAAAGTTGGCTCTCTTTCTCTTAGGTGTCGGCTACAATTGTCCTTAAATCACGCGTAATGAAGTTGTCGCTGTGTACCGCTTACTGTTTGTTATTGTTGTTACTTTTGTTATTGTTGTTACTGTTCTTACTTTCCTGGTTGTTTTTGCTACAACCCCGCCAGCTCTCTTCTGCTCACCCGCCTGTTTCTTATTGTTTTTGCATTTTATCGCAGCGCATTTATTTTTGCATTTCAATGCTGCTACGGGCAATAAGCGAGCCCATTAGAAACCAGCCAAGGCACAGCAGCAGGAGACATTGAGAACGAGTCCTGCCATTTTTTGAGCAAGCCTTACTTAGGTGTCAGCTCCTTTGGGCAGCTGGTCAGCGTGCCTGGCAAAATGCTCATGAATGGACTTCAAGTGGACTTCAAGAAAGCAGTTAATTGACTTTAATGACAGTTTGGTTTACTCAAAATAACACATTTTAATCGATTTGTGGACAAATGTGTTTCCATCAACAATTATAATTGTTTGGTTTTAAGTTTTAAGTACATAATATGTAGTTTAAGTTAAGTGATTAACTTGAAGGTGTTTCAAGTTTTAACTGAGATACTTTAACTTAAGCTTGGTTTCTTTGATTTGTTTAGATATTCCACAGATTACATCACTGTGTAAGGCAGCCCACGCTAGTGACGAAGTAACACAAAAAGTGAAAAAGTCGTCTAGCATTATTTACAGCAAGAATCAAAGATTTGATGTGAGTGTCCGATCAGATCGATCAATTTGCAACTTATGACTTAAAATAAGAAAAGCAATTGAAAGATGTTGAAATTGAAGACTACGAGTTCACTTTGACATCATTTCCACATACATTTTACTTTTAGGATCTTCTGAAAATTGAATAAAAGCACAAAAATGCAAACATTTGTAATTACGTTCAGCTTTAAAAACTATGCTTCACTCTTTTCAGTGGAATTGATAAAGAAGTGAATTGAGAACAATTCTGTTAGATACTTTTACATTTTCATTTTACAACATTTTATTGAATTAGTGCTTCAAATGGGAGATGCAAGTGTTGTTAGACAAACAATTTACACGATGATAGTTTCTTATGCATGTACATTTTGAGGGTTGAGTGCAATTTGTCTCGTTGTCAAACCCACTCGACTTAAACATTCGTAATTGTTTTATCAATATATATGTCAATAGTTACAGCTGCTCAGAGCTTAACTGTTTTTAGCATTTTTTTGTTGTTGTTAGTGACCACACTTTAAAGGTCAGTTGGAAAGCTCGCACCACGTGTGTCAATTTCCGAGCTAAATGTTTGCCATTTGTCACGCGCTCAGCTGAGCGATGCTACCCGTGGATACCCCTGCTCGAAAAAGCGTGGGCACCCTAAGCACCCTAAGCACCCGTAACCACCCTGACCACCATTAAGGGTCATACAAACAAATGTCCAACTGCTTTTGTTTAGGTTTGCCGTATTTGTCTGCACCACCCAGCTGAGAGTGGCTTTGTTAACGCCCACAAACACAGCAGCAGCAACGAAATGTGGCAGCAACACCCGCTGCACCACAAGCGACACATTCCGTACCACATATGTCCGCTCCAGGAGCTGCCCTCCCCATTATCCTGCTATCCTGCAGCTGTTGAAAATTACATGTTTACAGCGCGCAAAGCCAAATGTAAACGTAAACACGCATTAACTTTGCTCGCATACAATATTTTTCACTCAAGGTTGTTGCGTGGCTGGCTGGGTGTCCTTGCGTCCTTGCGTCCTTGGCTAGGCCCAGGTATAAGCTATATGACATGGCGCATTTGGCCAACATGGATGTGTGGCAAAAGAAAAGCAAGTGCAAGCCAAAAAGTAGCTTGCATATCTTGAAGCAGCTACAAATTGGCTTGCCTTCTTCTTTTTTTGGCCCAAAACTTAAACACGTGTTGTTGTTTTTATATTTTTGTCTTGTATTTTTCAGTTACCAAACTAAGCAATAAACCAAGTTGCGTTTTTTTTTTTTTTGGCAGTGCAACAGCATTCCATATACTATATATGCTTGTTGCGGCTAGATAAGTGCGGCAAAGGGAGACAGGAAGACGCAACCGGCAGCATCTTGGCAAAATATGAAACATGCTGTTTCCTGGGCTTCCTTTTGGCTGTTGCTGCTGCTGGTACTGCTGTTGTTGTTGCTGATGTTGTTGCTGCCGTTGCTACTGTTGTTGCCATTGCTGCTGGTATTGTTGCTGTTGCTGCTGGTGTTGCTGCTCTATCTGATGTTGCTAGTGCTGCTGTTATTGCTGCTACTATTGCTTCTGCTTATGCTCTTGCTGTTGCTGCTGCTGCTGCTGTTGCTGCTGCTATTGCCGCTACTTTCGCTGCTGTTGCTGCTGCTGCTGCACAAATTGCTGCGGGTTATTGCAACAAAATGTCAACTGGGGCCATAAATTGCGTCAGTCTGGCAAATGTTTTGTAGTACGCCATGTCGTTGTCGTTGTTGTCGCTGTCGTTGTCGTCGTTCATTGTTGACATATTTGAACAACTATCTGAAGGTGAGCGGCAAACTTTGATTTTTCGCAGCAACAACAGCAACAAATTATAACAACAACAACACGTGTAGATGGCTTAAGTGGCCTGGCTGCCAGTTTATCCCTTGCCTCTCCTCTCCTCTCTTTCCCTCTTCTCTTCTCTCCACTCCTCTTCTTTGCTCTCCTTTCCCTGCCTCGCCTCGATTGCTTTTCGCTACGCCTGTCGCATATTTTAAATCCCCAGTTGAGTGGCAATCAAGCAGCGCAGCAACTACCCGCTAACCTCGTCCTTTTGCCCTTATTTTTTGCACCCCCGTTTTGGCCAGCCACCCTTCAGTCTGGCAGCTGGCTTAATTAAACAAGCGCTGCGCCACCTTAACGACCAGCCCGAGTCAGAGTCAGAGCCAGAGTCAGAGTCAGCAGCACCAGCAGCAGCAGCAGCAGCAGCGAGTGTTGGCCAACTTTTATAAATGATAATTATTTGCTTTCTGCGCATACTGAGCTATCTCGTCCTTGGCTTGAGGGAGCTTGGGATGTTGGCTGGATTGTCCTCTGACATTTTGCCTTTGCTCGCTGCTTAGCTCATTGTCCAAACCACGCAATGAAGGCCGCTAACAACGTCTCCATTTTTGTTATGGCTATAATTATATTTGACTGCCGTTAACGTTACGTTTGGCTTTGGTCCTGGCACGTTTATGGCTTTGTACAACAAGCTAATCCAGGTGGCCAGGTGGCTGTGATCTGGTGTGGTCTGGTCTCGTCTGGTCTGGCCTTTGTCGCTCTTTTATTTAATTTCTATTTTCATTGCAATTGGCAATGCCAAGGGAACAAAACCATAGCCATGGCAATGCCAGCGGAAGTCGAAGTTGAAGTTGGAGTTGAAGTCGCGTCGTCGTCGTCCTTTGATGCCAGCCTACAATTGCTTTTATAAGTTGTAAAGAATCGTCACTTTTCTCAAGTGTCAAATCATTGCGCTTTCATTGTTATCGCACTTTCTGTTGTTGCTGTTGTTGCTGTTGCTGCTGTTGTTGCTCTTGTTACTGTTGTTGCTCTTGCTGCTGTTGTTGCAGAACTCGTTGCATGGCCAATTGCACGCTCAAGTGGCGAAGGCACACTGTGCAAAAGGCTATGGAAATTCGTGGAAATGGTGATGCTGCCAACAAAGCATTTGCTACCCGTGTTGCATATTAGTATGTCGAATGGCATTGCCATTGTGTTTTGGCAACGCTTTCGATCAGTTTATCCCCTTTTTATCGTTTCCTGCAAGTATTTGACAGCTCTTATCACCTGGGCAACAGCTCTGCAGCAATGCGTTGCTTTCACTTCAATGACTTCGATTTCAAAGACAACCCCAATGATATATACACGTACTGGCACAGAAATCAATAAACATAATATATATAGATGTAGTATATATATATATATAAGAACTTCAAGGATTATGTAATGCGTTGTAAATACAAATTCATTTTGGAAATGAAGTTTAACTTTTAATTTTGAAGCGCTTCAAGCTTGCAATAAATAAATAAGCATGATTTATTTTTTGTGGTGTTAAATTAAATTATTTGAGTAGACCAAATTCAATCAGCACTTTAGATAATTTTGCAAATTAAATACAAAATTGTACCACAATTGTAAGAGAGCAATAATCAAGACAATTAATGTGTATGAAACAAGAAAGATGAGTTATCTTAAGCATGCTGAAGATATATATCCTCGCAGGAAACTTTTATATAAAAACATTATTTTAATGGCAGCTATGAGGTATTTTAGTGTGATTTTGATGAAGTTAAAGAAATACCAAAGTTCAACTTATTTAAAATAATTTTGTATTTAATAAAGGTCTAAGGGACCCTGAGCCAACTAGTTTCAATAATAAGAAAGAAACACAAGTCACTAACAAATTAAATTTACAATTTTTCTTGGCGCCCGAGCAGGGACATTAAAAATAAGAATTCTTTAATTCAACTAATTTCTAATAATATTTTAATAAATAGGCATCTAGTAGACCTCTAGAATCACCTGTAGCTATATCCGATCAAGTTTCTTTCAGAACAAAGCAGAAGTTGAAGAGAAATACGATTCTTCCTGGCGCCCGAGCAGGGACATTAAAAATAAGAATCCTTTAATTCAACTAATTTCTAATAATTTTTTAATAAATAGGCATCTAGTAGACCTCGAGAAACACCTGTTACTATATTCGATCAAGTTTCTTTTAGAATAAAGAAAAGTTTTAGAGAAACATGATTGGCGCCCGAGCAGGGACATTAAAAACAAGAATTCGTTAATTTAACTTATTTCTAATAATTTTTTTATAAAAAGGAATCTAGTAGACCTCGAGAAACACCTGTTACTATATTCGATCAAATTTCTTTTAGAACAAAGCAGAAGTTGAAGAGAAATACGATTCTTCCTGGCGCCCGAGCAGGGACATTAAAAATAAGAATTCTTTAATTCAACTAATTTCTTATAATTTTTTAATAAAAAGGCATCTAGTAGACCTCTAGAATCACCTGAAGCTATATCCGATCAAGTTTCTTTCAGAACAAAGCAGAAGTTTAAGAGAAATAGGCTTCTTGCTGGCGCCCGAGCAGGGACGCTAAAAATAAAAATAATAAAAATCAACTAGCTTTTTATAACTTTGTAATGAATAAAGGTCTAAAGAAACCTGAGCCGACTAGAATCAATATTAATAAAAGAAAAAAAACAAAATTCATTAATATCCTAACAAATTTCTTTTATAATCTTAAATTAAATAAGTAAATACAAAATAAATAAAAAGCTATAAACTAAAAGCAAATTAATATTTATGTATATGTTGTATATACCTTTGTAACTTCTCATTATATAGGTTTAAATATACGAGCTCAGCGGCAATTTTGAAAATCAAAGAGAAACTCTTGAAAAAAAAAAAAAAAAAACTGTACTTTGGCAAAACATACTCGTAATTCCTTATATATTCAGTTAAATGAGCTCTTTATATATTCCTCGGGCAACTGGCATTAACATATAAAATTATGCATGTACAAATTAAAATCAGCGTGCAGTCAGCGTGAATATTGCGTTTTAAATGGCAAAAATACAGATGCCGATGTGCTCAGAGGCAGACAAATGTACTTAGACATACGTATGCGGATATATAACTGGACAAGGACCTGGAATGCGCATCCTCATCATTTTGTGTGCTTCGCTTTTCTTTTTTTTTCTCTTTTTGTTGCCCACTACAGACAAATTTAATTTATTCGTGCAACTTTTTGTGCCGAATTTACGAGCATTGCCGCAAAAATTGGGTGGTGTATGGAGTGGATAAGGTTGGAAGGATGTGACTAAGGATGAGACTGAATCTGAATCGGAATCTGAGCTCTTGCCACAGCAACATCTAGTAGCGGCAGTCACTGATGACTATGTCCTTGCATTCCCTGAAACGGCGCTTTTTTTTGCTGCCTGCTGCCTGCTGCCTGTTGCCTGTTTCCTGTCCCGTGTAAACGTCATAGCCACGCCAATTTATTTATTCCTGGATTTCAGTTTTTAGTTTGCCCTACGTTTTTACACAGCATTTTTCGCACAGCCAAAAGCAACGAAAAACAAACAACATTCAAGTGTTATAGACTATAAAATACTCCTTATTTTAATTGCGGAATAAGTTTTCTTAGAGAGAACTCTATGCTGTCTCACACTTTAGAGTAATTTATGCATTAAATATTCATATTGTTTGCAGGAGTTGTCATGAAATGAACATTGAAATGTAAAAATTATGCATATATAAGCATAAATTATGCATTAATATTTAAAAATTATGATTTAATTATAAGATATTATGCACAAATTCATTAAATTATGCATTTTTAATCATAAATGGTAAGAAAAATCAAATATTATGCATAAATAAGAAAATAAATCATAATATGTACAATAAAATGTAAAAGTTAAGCATTAAAAAGCATAAATTATGCATTCGAACGTACAAATTAGGCTTAATAATAAGATATTGTGCATGAATATGCAAAAAATATGCATAATTAGTCATATATTGTAATCAAAAAACAAAAGTTTTGCATAAATAAGCATGAATTATGCAACATATGTAAGCATAAGTTATGCATAAGTGTGTAAAAACTATGCAATATGAAGTACAGTCACGGAACCAAGGCGGAACCAAAATAAAACAATTAAAACAAAGAACCGGAACCAGCACAAGAATAAAGATTCGCTGATTTCGGAACTGAAAAAATTGTTACAGAGTCGACACTTTCGACTTAACGTACAACTGGATATTTTAATTTTAAAATAGGTTTTGGTTATTTAAGATACAAATAATTGCCCAAGTATATTGTAAAAAGCAAAGAATCAAAATCAGCGCCGGAATACAGAATCAGTATTTCCGGAACTGAAAAGATCGCTTCAGAAGCAACGCAATGATACCAAAACCTTTATTATTAAATAGCTTGAACAACTTTAAAGAACACATAGTTTGCCAAGTTCATTATGGTGAACCCAAAATGCCCAGCTTGTTATTTGTAAGGACGTGGTGTAAAAATCACTTGATGCGTTGAAATGGCGTTGCCAGACCGTCGAGAGTCGAGTTGGTCGCAGTGCGCGTTAAAATTTCGTTATTATGTTGACAGCATTTTTGCTATTTTTACTTGAAAGCTTAACCAAGCGCGCATATATATATATATGTGTGTGTGTGTGTGTGTGTGTATATGTTTGGTAGAAACGCACTGAACACACACATGAGGTCGTCCCTTGGTGTTATTTTGGTGCTTCCCCAAGCTTGTTTTTTGGTTGGCTGGCCCTGGCCTCGCTCTCGCTCTGGTCCTCGCTTTTGGTCTCAACCATCGTCGCTTGTCAGTGATATATGTAAAATATATATGCATGTAAAGTATAATTCGTGGCAGTGGGGCAACTGCAGCCACCACCACCACCAACACCAGCACCACCGACTGCAGGCAACTGAGCTATTTTGTGGCAATAAGCATGAAATTTAAATGAGTGCCGGTCCCAGCCTCCTCAGACGCACTGTAGCAAGCCACCCCAAGCCCAAGCCCAAGCCCAAACCCAGCCCTGATCCCTATCCCCTGCAATCCCCCCCTGGCCCCTCTGTCCACTTACAGCAGTTTGAATATCCAGCTGCAAAAAAGATAGAGCTGCTCTTATGAATGCCATTGGAATTTTAACGCACCGCTTGCAATTAGTAAAACAGATACGGAAAGCTCTCAATGTGATATATATGTATAAATATTGGACTATGCATTTATTTTTTACATATATTCATTTCGTATGTATTCGAGTAGATGGATTTGTGCAACTCAATCAAATAATTGTTCAAGTGGCCAGCACAAAAACTAAACCAGTTATATATTCGTGCACAAAATCCCAAATAGTAGCTCAAAATTGATTTATTGAATTTGATGTGTAGTGAATGGATAGCAAACTGTGAATAGTTGATAAAGATGAGCTCTGTATACGACGAGTTGTATCAAAACTTGGCCTTGAAATCTTTGACAGGTCGATAGATCAAGTATTGTGCACTTCAAAACTATAAAATTCAAATAAAATAGATTTCAAAAAACAAAAAAACATGATGAATAAAAGCTAATTAGCAGCTACTACTCATGTTCAATGAGTATCATTATGCAATTTACAGCAAATAATTACAAGTTTTATATAATATGTTAATATATCATGTTTAATTGTTGCCTTAAAATGCATGCACAATTAAAATAGAAACGAAAAAAATGTGAATTTCGAAATAACATTAAATAATTGAAATGCTTGTAAGCTTGTGTTATATTTTTGAAATGCTGTACATTCTGATTAGAAACAATTTGACACCACAAATCGAATATGCATTCCGTTCAAACCGGATATCAATTACATAGAGTATCCTGAAAAATGATTGTAAAAGGCAAAACAGCAACAATTTTGTACAAAATGCAAACTGAATCAAAAGCGCATTTAAGCATATTACAATATTTCTAAAATTCCCCAGCTGAGAAACAACAACAGAAAAAAACAAAAAACACAAAATGTGAACAATGCTATCAAACAAATATACATACATACATACATACATACAAGTACAACCAAAAAGGACATACTAAAGCCAGCATACAGAGATATCGTGTGAATGCCCAAAGGCTTACCAAAAAATGCAACTTTCATTAGCAAACATTTTTTGAGCAGACATGAGAATTGAGAGAGTGTGTGTGTAAAGAAGTGTAAAACAATGGCAGCATTTATGCAGTTATTTTATTTATTTAAAACATTTAAATCAAACGTTAGTTAACAGGGGGGTGGGGCATATGCAAGGAGCAGGAAGTGCGAGTCGAACGACCTGCGAATCCTGACAGATGTGTGAGGGTTATGCAGAGTGCAAAGCAAATGCGCTTAGGGTTGTTTACTTGCTACCCTTAGCAAGGGGTGCAAGAAGCAAAAACGAAGCAGGCAATGCGCTTACACAAATTTCTGATATTATGTTGCATACTTTTTGGGGTAATTTATGATTTTAACGCACATTTTGTGTGGGAAACAATGTTGAATAAGTAAGAGAATGGGTTTCGAGGGTTGAGGGTGAAATAGAGCGTAAGAGATTCCCCCAACTGAATCAGCTGCCGGTAAAACAAAACCCGAAAAAAGCAAAACAAATGATGTTTAGTGACGCGCAGCTTTTGTTGGAAAATGAAAGCCAAGCGTTCGATTCTCAAGATGCATGATAAGATAAATGAAACAAAAGTCTGTGGGGATTTATATTGTGTCTGTGTGTGTGTGTGTGTGTGTATGTGGGTTAAGATATGGAATGGACACGTGCAGTCAATCAACTTGAAATGCCAGTTGTAGATACTACGTGTATGTATGCCATATACATTATGGTTTTATCTGAGTAGCCCCAAAGGTGAATTACATTCTGTAAACCAAAAGCTAAACAGATCAAAGACAGTTACAAAATCTCATGTTTAAACTAAAGTTTGATATGAATTATATAGATAAACAGTTTTATATAGTTTATGTTTAGGTTTTTGCAAACTCATATTGGTTTACCATTAAAGCTCTACCTTCAAAATGCTTACTGCACATGAGCTAAAGCCTAGACGCAGTGAACTCTTAAGCCATGTCAAAGTATCTTGCACTTTTTACACACACACACACACACACACACACACACACACACACACACGGCAATCCTTTTGCGTCAGAATAAATCCTTTTGGTTTCAATTTCAATCAGTGCATAAACTGAAACACACACACACGCACACACACATGACGTTGGCATGGCTTCCAACTTTGATGAACTTGACGATATTCTCGCTCGCTTTAGCATTATTTATAGCCGCATTTCTACGATATTTGAGAAGTAGAATGAATGGAACAACATTAGCCAGAAACGTGGCGGCTTCTTTGGGATCAGCAAGAGCAGACCAATTAATGTGACTTCTTTTGGCTTCCTTGAAGACGATGACGATGACGATGACGAAGACGAGGGTTCATTATCAGCAGAAGGAAAAAAAAAAAAACAAATATATATTCCCATCAAATGTTAATGCCAACTAACTTCTGTTTCTCGTTTTCTTGTTGTTTTTCTTTTTGTTAGTTCTCTCTGTGTGCATATTTATGACGACTGGCAAATCAAAAATGCAAATAAATTTAAATTTTCTAACTGTGAGCTGACACGAGGCAGCAACATGACAGTTACAATTACAGTTACATGTGCAACATACAGAAGACAGCGCCACAAATCATGCCAAGAACTGACTCTGAGCGAGTACTACTTCAATCTCCCATTTTCTAAACTCATATGCATATTTATGGAAAAGTGCAGTGGCATCTTGTTGTCAAGCCTGGCTGCCTTCTGAGAGCATGTCTTTGAGCATTGTTATTAAATAATCATTTTTTAGCAATAAATTTCAATTTGAACTTGTGTGTCAAGTGAGTGACAGCTTCATTTTGCAAAACGAGATTAGCTATTTAATTATTAAATTCGAAATGAAAGTTAAGAGCTTAAGCTGTCCAGTATTCATTTAGAACTGCAGCTGGGTAGTCTTCTTAAGTAATCGATAGTATCGAAAGTGTGCTTACCTGCGATTGTTTTTGAGAATGAAAATGTACAATAATTAAAAGGCAAATTGGAACACTATTTATGTATACTAATTACTTGAGCTGACAGAATATCGATAGTTTTACTTTCTGCTTTGTTTGATATATCGATTGTCTAATTTATCACATTTTTATCGTCAAAAAATGTATTCATTTCGAAATGAAAGTTGAATGCTTAAGCTGTTCGAAACTGATTTATAATATTCTTACACTAAAATTAAGCGTATTGCAAAACTATCGATAGTATCGAAAGTGTATTGTCTTACGATTGTTTTCACTATGTTATCTATCGAATTTGACAATGAAAATAGTACAATGTACATGAATTGAAAGGTACGATTGAGGAATATATATATACTAAATGCTTGAGTTGACAGAATATCGATAGTTTTACTATCTGCTTTGTTTGATATATCGATTGTGTAATTTTTCACATTTTTATCGGCAAAAAATGTATTCAAATCGAAATGAAAGTTGAATGCTTAAGCTGTTCGAAGCTGATTTATAATATTCTTACACTAAAACTAAGCGTATTGCAAAACTACCGATAGTATCGAAAGTGCATTATCTTATCTTCACTATGTTATCTATCGAATTTGAGAATGAAAATAGTACAATGTACAATAATTGAAAGGTACGATTGAGGAATATATATATACTAAATACTTGAGCTGACAAAATATCGATAGTTTTACTATCTGCTTTGTTTGATATTGTGTAATTCGATTGTGTAATTTTTCACATTTCTATCGTCAAAATTTATTTATTCCAAATGAAAGTTGAATGCTGATTTATAATGTTTAACACTTAAACTACGAAGTATTGCAAAACTATCGATAGTATCGAAAGTTTGTTTAAGTATTTTAAAGTTTGTTTGAAGTCTGTATTGATCGAATATAAGAAATATTGATAAAATGTGTATTTAAAGGCCAATCTCCGATCTGGTACAATATCGATAGTTTTAGAGTCTCAATTGTTCAAAATATCGATTGTTAAATTTTTGACAATTTCAAAGAAATAAATTCTTAGGTGATTCGACGCAAAAACTTGCATGAAATTCGTTTAAATAATTATTTTCTACCAAAAAATATTTTGAAATTATTCAGATATAATAATTTTTATAGAAAAGTAACCTTTCCATTTTCTATGCATTTTATTCACACCCAAAACTACGTTTCCATATTTATTTATGTATTCATTGAACTTTATATTTATCTATATATCATCACTGTAATTCCACGTCTTCTAAGTGCCCTATCGATATTATAACTATCGATATCCATTGAGAGAGATACCATAACAATATTAAAGCACGCATAGCACTCTTTCAATAATTGAAGCTTCAAAGTGAATTAGCTTCGTTTTCAGGAAAACTACAAAACTACTTTACACAACCGAATGAAATTGTAATTAAGTTTGCATGGCAAATGACTCGAGTGGTTTGCATGAATAAAAATTCAACAAATTTGTTTAAATATTGACGCCAATTTACAAGCTCAACAGCATTTTTTGTGTTGCAGGGGTCGAGACTCAGGCCTAGGGGATCGAAGAAGCAAAATGTTTTTGGGGATTGTGAATTGGCTTAGTAACAGCAGACAGTATATACCCATGCCACATGTACTATAGTACACATTGAAATCAAGCTAAGAGTTTAAATTTTAAACCAATTGTAAGTATACAAATATCTCTGGCAGAAGGGACGCTGGCTGTGCAACAGTGGCTTCGCCTGGGAATGTGCATAGCATTGGAGTCCAAATCCATGTCCGAGTCCGAGTCCTGACCGAATACAGTCCAGTTCTGTTAAGGCATTTGCATCAAATGCCACACAGGCATGCTCCGGCTCATTGCAGTCGACAGTCAGGGAGTCGAAGGGTGGAAGAGTCAAGAGTCGTTGGGCTGGACTCTGATTGAAATGTTCAGAATTCTGGCTACTTGTGACATGTTTCGCAGTCTATACTTGTCAAGGTATTGGTAAGGAGGCTGTCGAACTCGTCTCGTCTCATCTCATCTCATCTCAGCTCGTCTCGTCTCGTCTCTGCAACACCTTTCACTCTATGGCCGTGACAGCAACACCCACAATATGTTTAAGGCAACGGACATGTTGCTTCTTTTTTTGCTTTTTTTTGCATTTGTGACAGTCTCATGAGCTGTTCGAATCCTATTTATCTTAAAGCTGGTATTTGTTAGATTTACAATGCGATTTATAAATGTTGATAACCGTGCAGTAAACGATTTTCAAAGCAAGCAAGCTTTATTTGAAAGTGCTCGATTAGGAGTCTGTCTAAAGAATGCTTGCAATAAGCCCGACAGTTCTACTCTTGTAGAGGGTATTATAATTCTGTCATGATATGTGTAACGCATTAAAGCAGACGTCTCTGAACCTACAAAGCATATATATATTCTTGAACAGCATCAACAGTTGACTTGAACTAGCCATTTTCAACTATCCATCTATCTAAATGTTCTATCTGAACTAGTCTTTCTTTAAAGCTATCTTGCTGAAACTTGGTACAGATGCTTCTTTTAGCTGCAAACAGTGCATATCTCAGAATCAGCCGGATCGGACCACTATAACATATAGCTGCCATAGGAACAATCGTTCGAAAATCTAGATAACTCAACCAAAATTACCAAATCTAAGTTTAAGCCTTATCTTAACACTCTACAAAAACTTCTTTAGTATCGGGCCATTATATAGTTTTTATATGAAAAACTTTTTGGTTTGTCTAACTATCTTAATGAAATTTATCGCTTCAAATTTGATCATGATCAAACGACAATATCTTATAGCTGTCATAGATTGTTCAAAAACTAAGATTTCAAACGAATAAGTTTTCTGAAAGTGTATAAATCTTCGAATAACTTTCCTTTCTGGTTTTTGATAACCTCATGTCTGGGCTTTGGTTTCAAAGTTGTTAGACATAGCATGTCTAAATGAACTTTCTAGATTTCAAACTGCATATCCAATATGTTATTTTCATATTGGTTTCAATGAACTTGTTTTTACAATCAGGCGCCTTGTTGGCTAAATAATATTGAGCTCGGAAGCTTGTTAGCTAAATTTTTAATTCAATATAAGCTCAGATATTCACGCTTTCGAATTGTAAGCAAGGAAAAAACTCATTTGCTTAGCGCAGAGATGTATCTGAGTATCTAACGAATACAAAACACACTCATGGCTTCGCGTTTTTTATTTTCCATTGATCGCATTAAACAAAGTAAACACAATTATTTCTTAAAAAGCACGTTTATGTACATACATGTGTGTGTGTGTGTGTGTGTGTGTGTGTGTGTGTGTGTTTGTGTGTGTGTGTGTGTGTGTGTGTGTGTGTGTGTGTGTGTGTGTGTGCACAACGTACTCGTATGTAGGTACTTATGTGTCTGTAACGAAGCCGCAAAGTATGCAACGAAAAAATCTTCTTAACGCTCTTATCACACATAACAAAAAAACAAAAAAAAAACCAGCAGCATTTTGTTTGTATTTGTGTTTTGAATTTTTTGTATTTTGTTATATTTTTTTTTTGTGAATATTTTGTTAACGAGATACAAAAGGAACAAAAACAAAAAATAACAAGTCTGAAAGTGGAGGGCGAGTGTTTTTTTCTAAAATGTGAGTGTGGCAAGCGGATGTGTCTGTGAAAAATTATGCAAATGATTGAGCAAATTATGTCCAAAATTATATTCGTTGCGTTTTTATGTTGCCAGTTTGACCTATGACCCCCTCCTCCCCTCCTCCGCCACTCATACAAACTCAAACTCATCAACAACATCATTATCATCATAGAAACGCTCTTCCCAATCACATTCAAAACATCTCAAGCTGTTGTCCCTGACAGCAAATCCTGTCAATTGAACTGTTTGTAAAACAAAACAAAAAAAAATAAATAAAAATCAAAATAAATAAATATATACAAAAATATTTTGCTTTTTTTTTTTATCAAGTCGTCGGCGACATTGACATTAATTTATTTGCTCACGAGCAAGCAGTCAAAGTTGCAGGCAGCAGTATCCTGTATGTCCTGGAAATATATAGAGCGACACAGTTGCCAGACTTAACTATTTGAAATAATATTGCTTAATTTGTTGTCTAATTTAATAAAATTATCTGTCAAATTAACTCAACTCAAAGTCACTTCAAATGAGCCATGATGGAGTCAAATGTGCTTTAATACAGCTTTTGAAATTATCATTGAAATTAACAATGAATTGTAAATGAGTCGAGTATTGTTTCTGGCAGCTTTTATACAACTAAAGTAAAGTATAATATTAGTTAAATTATTGATAATTCTTGTTGAATGAATTCAATTTAAGATTCAATTCTTATTACTTCCTGCTCCCATTCAAAATGGGAAAAAGGGAGTTATAAAGTACTGCAAATGTGTGTAACAGACAGAAGGAGGCATTTCCGACCATATAAACTATATATATACTCAACAGCCGAGACGAACTAGCCTTGTCCGTCTGTCTGTCCGTCTGTCTGTCTGTATGAACGCGTCGATCTCAGAGACTATAAGAGCTAGAGACACCAAACTTGGCATGCAGGTACCTGTATACCATACGCAGCTCAAGTTCATTTCAAATTTCGGATACACCCCCCCGCACCACTGCAAATCGCAAAAGACTCCCACAGCCACAATTTTAAAGATAAAGCTTTGGAATTTTGGTACACTTGTATGTTTAATCAATGTCTTTCGGATTTCATTACGATCAGATAAATAGCACCAAAGTTATGAAAGAACCTATTACCCCCGTCTCAGCAGGCAGAAACAACAGTTTGACAGGCACTGTACAAGCTAAGTGCACTGCTTGCTTGTGTTGCCGCTGAACTGCTTGAAATGCAAGTTGGCAGCAGGGAGTCTCGTAGTCGGGCACACTCGACTAGTGTATTCTTACTTGTTTTGTAATAATGAACAAAATCTTTCCTTTACAAATCAGATCCTTACTTTTCTGTTATTTAAATCTGGCTTTATTTCTATGAATTAAACTAACATTCTATTCTTTTTTGTAGTCAAAAGTAATACAAAAATTCTTGTTTAATTTATATAAACAAAATAATAATACAAATTGTTGCTTTACACAGCCAAATGTTTCACTTTCTGGTTAATTAAGTACAATTTTATTTCCATTTGAGAACAATATTGCACTGAAATAAATAACATAGCACAAACCAAATAAAGTTTTGACAGTTGACCAATTTAAAGCTAATTATATTATGCGATTCAGCGGCATCTTGCTTCAATCTGAAAACTGTCGTCTATCAGCTGCAGCGTTAATTTGTACAATAAAACCTGCTAATTGTTGCTAATTAAACAAAGACATATTTTTAGAGAGTCCAACTCTGACGCATTTCCACAATACGAAAATGAAAAAAAAAACATTAATCTATCAAAATATGTGTATATATATAACTATATGGTATTTGCAGAATAAAGTTAGTTTTTTGTTACAATTTGCATATTGCATTTTATTTTTTGTCGTTGCGTATTTCAATTTGTATAATGCGCTGTGCAACTTTAGTTGCAAATTAATTTGCCACAAAAGTTGACTCTACAAAATATGACAGAGAACGAGGCAGCCAGTTGGGGCATGCTACCAGTAGTAGCTGGGGCGGTCGCTATGGCTGCGTGGCAGTGGCAGTGGCAGCGGCAGTGGCAGCAACATTGACACAGACGCAACGAGCTGCAGCCGCAGTGGCTGCCATAGTTGCAGCTTGCAGTTTGCAGGTTGCAGTCGCTGTTGCTGCTGTTTTTTGTTGTTGCTGTTGTTGTTGCTGTTGCTGCGTCTACTGATTCTATTGCGGATGTTGTTGCTGCTGTTGTTGCTGCTGTTGTTGCTGTTGTTGCTGCTGTTGTTGCTGACGTGTTGCTGCTGTTGTTGCTGCTGTTGTTGCTGATAATGTTGCTGCTCTTGTTGCTGCTGCTGCTGCTGTTCTTTTTGTAGCTGTTGCTGTTTCTATTGCTGCTGCTGCTGTTGCTGCTATTGTTGCTGATGCTGTTGCTGCTGTTGTTGCTGACGTGTTGCTGCTGTTGTTGCTGCTGTTGTTGCTGTTGTTGCTGTTGTTGCTGCTGTTGTTGCTGCTGCTGCTGTTGTTGCTGATAATGTTGCTGCTCTTGTTGCTGCTGCTGTTCTTTTTGTAGCTGTTGCTGTTGCTATTGCTGCTGCGTGTACTGCCGCTGCTGTTGCTGCTATTGTTGCTGCTGTTGTTGCTGCTGTTGTTGCTGCTGCTGCTCTTGTTGTTGTTACGGCGGCGGCGTCTGCTGCTTCTGCTACTGCTGCCTCTGCTACTGCTGCGTCTGCTGTTGCTGCTGCGTCTGCTGCTGCTGCTGTTGCTGCTGCGTCTGCTGCTGCTGCTGCTGTTGTTACTGTTGTTGCTGCGTCGTCTCCTGCTGCTGTTGCTGCTGCATTGCCCCACACGCACGTGTAAAATTCTCGTACCTCTGTCGTAATAACCGCAACTTAGTTAACTAAACAAGCTGACAGGCGTTAAGGCAAAGAGGGGGGCGTGTGGAATTGCTGTTGTTGCTGTTGTTGTTACAGTTGCATCTCATTCTGGCTCTGCCCCTTTGGCCGCCCACACTCTCTCTTTTGGGTAAATGTGCGCTGAAGGAAATTGCAAACAAAATTGCAACTTCCTGTCAGCGACAAAAACTTTTGCTGTGGCGCCAATGTTGCCACTTCCGTTTAGAGCACACAGACACACATAGCAACTGTGTGTGTGTGTGTGTGTGTGTGTGTGTGTGTGTGTGTGTGTGTGTGTGCTAAGTGCTGTCGGTTATTCATATGCAAAAGCCATGGCAGCAGCCACACAGAGTCAGCCAGCCAGCGCCATGTTTGGCAATCAAAATATTTCACTAAATTGCAGAGCCAAACTGAACAAAAGCCAAGCAGCAGCAATAGCAGCAGCAGCAGCAGCAACAGCAGCGGCAGCAGTAACAACAATTTGACTGCAGCGGCCGCACCACAGGAAGAATAAAATATTAAATAAATTTTTGCAAAATTTTATAAACGTGACCAGAGCCAGATAGAGTGCCACAGAATGAGAGAGTCGAGAGTCGAGAGTTGAGAGTTGAGAGTTTGCCACAAATCCAAGTTGTACTTCGTAGTCTTTCAGCATATGTAAAACGTTTACCGGGGGCTTGTACACTAGGCTCTATATAGATATGAGAACCAAAAAGTAAAGAAAAAAAAAGAAAACGAAGCCATGGTGCGTGCTTGAAGGGAAAGTGTAAAATTAAATAAGATATATAAGCAAACTGACCGCAGGCGAAGCTGCCTTCATATCCTTTATGCTGCCAACTTTGGCTGCTGCCCCTGACAGTTAACGACTTTTTTATTTGCACTACGCCAGTTGTGCACTGTTAGGGGGAGCCATGCAGGACTGAGGACTCAGGACTCAGGACTTCAGGACACTCGCACTTGTCCGATTGAGCAGCAGATAAGACAAGGACCTGTTCCTTTAGCTCAGTTCAGTTCAGTTCAGTTTTAGCTTGCGGCTCAGCTGCCACTTCAAAGTTGCCGCCACGCTGCTCAAACAAACTGGCCCCAAAAAATTAAAAATAATTACAGCTTTGTAACTGTTACAGTTTTGTGTGTTGTTTGTTTATTTGTTTTTTTTTTGTTGCTTTTTTTGTATTTTTGTATTTTTGTTTTGTGCTCTTTTTGTTGTGCGTTGACTTTGTTTATATTCGTGTCATTTTACGACTCAAATGATGTAATATAAGACATTATTTGTTTTCATACTTTTTTATTTTTAATTTCGGTTTAAGGGCGCCCAACTGGTGGCCTCTTAATACACATTTCATATGAAAACAACAAGAAAACAAACACAAGCACAATGACTAAACTGTAGCAGATCCTTTTTGAAATACTTTAAGTTAAACCAAACTTTTGCAAGCATTCTAAGTACAGTCATTTAAAACTAGACTGCATTGATAGGACGAAAAGAGCATATTCAAGTCACAATATATACAGAATATTACCATTAACAAGGAAATAAAGTTAGCTAAGACCTTGCCTTGTTTCTAACACAGCTATAAGATACATTCGCCTGGCGAAAACATAAACTTTGGTTCAGATAGCTTGAGAAACAAATGAGTTTTTCATATAAAAACTTATTTTCCAACCGATTGTTCCCATGGCAGCTATAAGATATAGTGACCCGATATTGAAGAAATTTTGTAAGCGTATTAAGATAATGCTTAAACTCAGAATTGATAAGTTTGGTTGACTTATCTTGAAAAACAAAATTTTCGAACAATTGTTCCTATGGCAGCGATATGTTATAGTGGTCCGATCCGGCTGATTCTGAGATATGCACTGCTTGCAGCTAAAAGAAGCATGTGTACCAAGTTTCAGCAAGATAGCTTTAAAGAAAGACTAGTTCAGATAGAACATTTAGATAGATGGATAGTTGAAAATGGCTAGTTCAACTCAACTGTAGATGCTGATCTAGAATATATACATGCTTTATAGGTTCAGAGACGTCTGCTTCAATGCATTCAATGCATGCTCTCAGTTAGGATATAAAAAAAAGGCTTTGAATTTAATATTTTTAATATATACTAAACATGTTTTATTTCAAAGCAATATTTGTGTACAATAGTGCACTATAAAAAGCTAAAAACAAAATACATGCAGACATGTTAACAACTAAACAAAAACAAAAACATGCATGTATACAATGCGTATTTACATAAGCAAAATTAAATGTAAAAAGTTGTATACATATATGTATATTTAAAAAAAAAAAAACAAAAAAACAACAATATTATTTGTATGCTATTTTAATAGACAATTTAAGCAATGTGTAAGCTTTGATAGATGCAAATGTATTAGATTCGTTTTAAATTCGTTTGTCGGCTTAAGAAAGCAAACGGATTTTATTTGATACATTTTATAAAGCTATTTACTGCTTTGATTATAACAAAAAAACTGTTGCAAAATCAAAAGATTTCCGAGTATAAACTAAAATTTGAATTGATTTTGCAATATGATTTATTGTAGCTTTCTTAAGGAAAGCAAATGTTGCCATATTGCAAATGAATGAATTAAGCTTAAAGATTTCACTTTTTTTAATAAAATTAATCTATTTAAAAATGTGCTTGTTTTTCTAAAACAAAAATATTACAACATTTCTTTCAAAATAGCAAACAATTCGAATCAATTCTATTCATAATTGACAATATTACATTTGCGTGTTGATTGACATTAAGAAAATGCAAAGAAAACAAACGTTGTCTGACAATCAAAAGTTACAAAAGCCAAAGAAAACGACCAAAATATATCCAAAATTCGGATTTTCTTGAAGAAAAGGCACACATTAAATTTTGTGATTAAATATTTAAGAATGGAAAACACCTTGAAAATGTTATGTTGATGCCTGTCAAGGATTTTTGAGCGAGCCAGTTAAGGACTAAGCCAAAAAAAATATAAAGGCTTCAGGAGCCTTTTCAGTTAAAAAGTGTGTGTGTGTGTGCGTGTGTGTGTGTGTCAGTGTGTGAGTATTAACGGCACAAATTATGATGAAACGCACTTGACAGACGCTATCGTCTGTGGCTGTTTAATGGTGCAAACGCGAAACACCCTGTGCCTGTCGTCGTTGTTCCGATTCAGTTCGTTTCGTATTTGCACAGCAACGAAACGAAACAAAACGAAACGAAACGAATCGAAAACGAATCGAGTTGAGCCAGTTAGCGTACGAGAGCGACAGAGAGAGAGACAAAGTGCGCAGCTTTAAACGAGAGCTCTGCCGACTGCGCGCGCTCTCGGCGAAACGGTTAACAGCGCTTAGCAACATTGCGTTTCGCAACATTCATAAATAACTAACAAGTAAAACGGTAACTGCGCTGCCGCCGGCTGTTCCTTTGGGAGGCTTCTTCTTGTCCTGAAATCTTTTTAGCACTGGGCAGATCTCCTAGCTTCATTACATTTTATTGCAACAAAAAGAAATCTTTGATTAATTGTACGCCATCTGACATGACATACCCATTTACAATGGGCCCAAGTGCTCTTTAAATATTTATACCAAAATGCTTTGTATATTATATATTTATTGGACAATGGAGCTGTGGATGAGAGCAATCAAAGGCGCTTTTCTAGACAGGCATAAATCATTTTCAAAGCAAACAATTACAACAACAATTGGCAGCATAATACAATTTACTGTCGATATTTTCAGTTGTAAAAAAAGCGTTAACGATCGATCAAAATCAAAATTTGGTTTATATATAAGCCTAATAGTTCAATTATTTACAAAAAAAAAAGCTATTTTAAATCGATATGATGGAAAAACTACCAGGAAAAGTTATTTTTGGCGTGCTGCAGAAAAGTATTGCTCATTAAAAATTACTTTTTCAATAATTCTTCATATGAAACTTCTAAGATTAAGTCACCCGATTTTAAAAAATCCTAGGCAACATGTGTGAAAGTTAAAAATAATGAAGTTCTACTGAGTTTCTTTGAAATATCCGTATAAGCAAGACAGTTTTTCAAACAAAAAAGTCATTTTTGAAGCGATTTTTCGCATGGCAGCTATATTATATAGTCAGCCGATTTTGTTAAAACCTTGTCAGTATACGCGGTAACTAATAAAGTTAGGTGTTCCTGAGTTTTGTTAAAGTAAATGTAAAAACAAAAAAGTTGTTCATATAAAAACACTTATTTAAACCAATTATTTTACTATGGCAGCTATATCTTATAGTCGTACGATTTTTATAAAATTTAGTCAACATGTGTAGAAGATATTAAAATTAAGTACCAGCGAGAAGGGTAGAAATATTTGTATTAACAAAAAAGTTTTCCATATAAAAACTAATTTTCCAACAGATTGTTCCTTTGACAGCTATATTATATAGTCGGCCGATTTTGTTAAAATTTGGTGAGCATAGAAAGGACATACTAAAACCTAAAATGAAAAGGTTTAGTCAATTGTTAACTGAGTAACAAAATAGTTTATTAAGCAACTAATTTTTAAGATTGTTTCTACTTAAACTATAAGATATAGTGGTCTATCGATATTATCAAAAGCCTAATCAAGCGTTTTCAACTCTAAGGACAACAAACTAAGTCATAAATCCTTTTGCTGCCATAGCACAACAATTACAACAACAAATCGACAGCTACTTGATACAATTGATACAAAGCAAATTATGTTTTGCGTCTCCGTCCGCAGGAGGGCGCCACTATCGCTTTCAGTTTAGCGTCCTTAGCGTTCTTAGCGCCGCACGCTGCCTTTGTCCATGTCCTGTGTCCATAATGTGGCATGGCAACACACATTAAATTTGATTTGGTCACGTTTCCAAGCTTTGTTCCACTTATGGCTCATTTTGGTGGGGCAACGTCGCGTCGCTTGTGCTGTTGTTCCTGGGCTCACAATAAAGCGGCCAAGGACCAAAAGCAGGATGCGGATGGGGATACAAAAGCGTTGCGTTCGATGTCCAAGACCCAAATGCAATCACAGCAGCTCAATGCTGTCCAAAACGAAATCGTCTAATAGACGCATTGCTGTCATAAAATAATCGACGCGAACAATGAATGAAACTTGGCGCAGTCCTTTGAAAATGCGGGCACAAGGACATGGCAGGTAATGCGCTCATAAAACCAGGCAAAGCAAACAATTGCCGGGCTGTTTCAATTACGACATTTTGTATCCGCCAGGACGAAATTTCGTTGCAGCCAAGCGTTTTCGATTTCGATTTCGATTGCGATTGCGATTGCGATTGCTATGACGATTCTGACTGAGATGGCCTGGAGCCATCATCAGGCAGCTTGCCATAAAAACCAGTTAAGGGACCAACTGCTGCCACATTCCTGCATACAAAATGCATTCAGCATCGATCGCCAGATCTTTTAAGACAAAACCACAAAGATGCCGATGCCGATGCCGATGCCGCTGCCAATGCCAATGTCGATGCCCGACTGACAGTTGTGAAGACAAAAGAATTTATAAGCAGTTCCAGTTTATCTGCAGATTGAGACAATCGTAGCCAGCTGCTGCCTCTGCTGCTTCAGTTGACTTAATGGAGGCCTTAACTTTGACAATTTTTATTTTTCGGTCTTAAATCAACTGCCTGCTCCTGTCAGCGTCCTTTTGATGCGTCTTTAATGATGTTTGCTGCCTCAGTCAAAATGTCAAAGACGCTGCAAAAGCGCCTTAACCTTTATGTGAACGTAGATATTTACATACATTGTTCAAGAACTATATATATTTCATTGCAATATCTAAGTAGGTCGAACTGTGCTGAAAAAGCTACAATATGGCAAAACTCTGTTACAAAACTCTGTTACAAAACTCTGTTACAAAACTCTGTTACAAAATTCCGTAGAAAAAGAACAACAAGATAAAAATAATTATAAAAATAAATAAGTTAATAACTACGCAATTTTCTAAATATCTAACTCAATTGTCGTCAAAACCAAGCTACATGGAGAGAAATATTAGGCAGTATTCATGCTTAGACTAAGCATGACATTTTGTTTTGAAAGTTGACTGGCAGCTATGCACTTATGCTTAACAAGGCATAATCTATGATTTACAGGGTGTAACTTATGCAGATTTAGGCACAATATTTGATAAATTATGCATAGTTTTAGCAGACTTATGCACAATATCTTATTTTAGATATTTCAGGCACAATATACGATTAACAATGCATAATTTATGATCATTTGTGCATAATTTTTTGTTTTTAGTGCACATTTTATGATAATTAATGCATCGTTTTTGCACATTTTTGCACAATATCTAAATTTTGCATTATTTTCGACATTTTATGCACAATATATGACTAATAATGCATAATTGTTACATATTTATGCATAATTTATGATCATTTATGCATAATTTTTTAACTTTAATTCACATTTTATGATAAATAATGCATAGTTTTTGCACAATTCCTTATTTATGCCACACTTTTTACATATTTTTCACAAGATATGCTTAATAATACATAGTTTGTACATATTAATGCAAAATTTATGCTTATTTATGCATAACTTTTATATTTCAGTCCACATTTTTGAATTACTTGAGCTGAAATAATGAATATTTTATGCTTACACTCTTTCTTAAAACCAAAATATGTTATTTAATTATTCAAGGTTCGATTTCAAACCTAGTTCTAGCGCAAATCATGCCCAAAATGCATGAATTCAGCATAGAGTTCTCTCAGTGTATCAATATTTATATATTTGTACCTTTTAATGTTATAAAAACATTACACTTTAATAGTTAGTGTACAAGAGGTGCACTATAACCACTTGGGTCACATAAAGTTTAAGCCATCAGTTGCATGTCGCTTGTTCAAAGCTCGGCTCGAAAAACGTTTGCAACTTTTGTATACTTTTAATAGAAAAGACTAAAACTTTCCAAAAAAATACATATTTCAATATCCTTTGAGATGATAATACCCTTTAGCATGCTCTCAATGTGAGTTGCAACTACGAATAATAATTGGTTAAATCATGCTCGTATGAACTCATTCAATTAAAAACTATTATATATGTATGTATGTATCTATAAACTCAAAGAGCTGCAGCCTAAGCCTAAATAGGAAACATAATTTCAAATTCTCAAACATAAAGTGATGTATTTACAAGCTATTAGTAAAAATGTTAGCTTAGTTCAACAAACCATTCAAACAGTTTTAAAAAGCATTAGTTTTCAACTTATTATGGCAAATAACTGTCAAGTTCAAGAAACAATTTACTCAATTAAAAGTTACTTTTATTAATGGATGTTATTTAAAAATGTAGTTACTTTTTTTTAAGTTATATATAGTATATGATAATTCGATGTGATCAGAGTTTTCAAAGAGCATTTTAATTGCGGTGCATTAAAAACTGACTACGAGTTTCTTTCTTATTTCCAATTTCCGTTTTGTGCATATGAAAACAGAATTGAATTTTAATTCTTCAACATTCGAGAGTATAAGCAACATTGCAATTGACACATGACAAGGCAACAGCCGTTACACACAACACAACACACACACACACACATACACACATGACAAGTAAAGGGAGGGGGAAAGGGAAACAAAGTTTGCCTGCAAATTGAAATGCATGAAAGCAAAATAAACTATGCAGCTGAAGAATACAAATTGATCAAATACAAAAACCAGCAACATCATCATAAAACTAGGGGGGGCAAACGAAATAAAAAAAAAACACAGAGAACGCTTTGGCTGGGGCAGGACAGTCCAAAGCCCAAAAGCACTCAACTAACGCAACCAAGTCCCAGGACCAGCACCAGCACCAGCATCAGGAGCAGGACTAGAACTACAACACTACAGGACTAGAGGACTACAGGCCTGGGCAACAGGACACACATCCGCGGAAAGGGAGCAAGCGATGCCAGCAGCTGCCAGCATTTCGAATTGTGAGCTCATCATTGGGAATTCGAAAAGAGCCGGCGAGCAATTTATTTGATGTGTCGATACGTGTCGCCATATTCGATGTCCCAGTGTCCCAACATCCCTCCTTCTATACTGTTGCCCGCGTGGCCAAATCTGCAAATCAAATTACAAAAATCATAGCGATGAATTTTCACACGGCAATGCAATAGGGAGTTGGCACCCTCCTTCCACAACAGCCACGCCCATTTGGCAACTGGTCTAGTCCGAACACAACTCAACTCAACTCAACTCAACCGGCCGGCAAATTGTCAGACGTCAAATCATGAAATGAAATCAAACAGAAACAGTCCCAGGAGCAAGGAGCAGGGAGCAGGCAGCTGGAGCAGGGAGCAGGCAGCAGGAACAGGGATCAGAGGAGCGCAGCTGATGGGCAAAGTGTTGGACAGCTGCATAGTTGAGAGAGTCCTGCCTGTTGAGGGATAAACTAGTTTGTATGTCCTGTCCAATGTCCATGTCCATGTCCATGTCTATGTTTGACTAGTGACTAACTAGTGGAATAGCTTCGGGACTATCTGCCAATCTGCGAAAATTTGAATTTAAAATTTTTGCCGTATTTATTTACACACACACATATGTATGAGCACATCAAAAGTAAAGTGTGAAAATCGGTAAATCTGATAATTGTTGCGGCTAACTAGTTCAACTTACTGTTTAAACAAATGAAGTGGCACAATTTTTGAAAAGAATAATGAAAAAAGAAAAACTGCTGATTTTGTCAGCCAGCAGCTGTCAGCAGTTGTCAGAGCAGCTCAACACTCTGAATGTTCACTTTTTTTGTATGCCATACATACTACATATACATACATACATCCCAATATCCCTATGCATAACTAACTATATTTCATATTGCAAAATTTGTTGTAAAAGAATCAATGCCCAAGCGATTTATAATTGATATTGACACTTGAAAAGCACTTCAATAACAGGTTTTTACTCTTTATTGCTGAAATTTCATTCAAACATTGTGCATATTCCATATACGAGTTAAAAGTTATTAAAACTTTGACATATCACTGAAATCTTTGTTAAATCATTAAGTTTTCGAATTTCTTAAAATCATATATAAATATAAACTGGTTTGCTACCATTTCTGATTTCATATGTTGCGAATGTCAACTGAAAAGTTAATAGCAAAACTTGTATTGAAAAACAAGTGACTTTTGTATAACCTTTGAATATTGAAAATTATTTGAAAGTTTGTCATAGCACTAAAATCTTTGTAAGATCTTTAAGTTTTAGAAAGTTGAATTTCTTAAAATCATATATAGATATAAACTGGCAAGCTTTCATGTTCGTTGCGTTCTTCAAGAAGAATCCTTTAATTCATTTCAAGGAAACATGTCACCTTTCGCACCCCCTTCGTGATACTTCCTCACTTGCGTGTACAACCGTCCACAGTTATGTAGCTGCTAGAAATTCAGTATGAGGTGCATTTCAGATCTTGGATTTCCTCTTATAACCCTTTGCCAAACAATTTTATCCAAATTTCGTGATGCTTCGACAACGGCTGAAGATGCCACACGGAACAGTTAGAAAACGCATCGAAAATGTTGCAACAATTCTGGAGTTGATATATAGTGAGAAATTCCTTCTTTTTTTTTTTTAAATTAATCAAAATAAGATAGTTAAAATGAAAGTCGTTCAGCAAACAAACAGACGCACAAGCTACCCAGAATTTCAAAAAATACCAACAAAGCGAGCATAATTCAAAACAAGATGATAAAAACCAAAAACAGAAGAGAAAATAAGATATTAGAAAATAGATAGACAAAATAAGAAAGTTTTCTAGCTACCAACTCCACTGTCTAGCGTCTACTTACGACTTGGTGCGTTAGAACCAGTTGAGAATTCTAAGCACATCAGGCAAAAAAGTGATTTTGAAAAGCTTACTACGATTGAGTCAAAGCCTACTTAGTCAAGCTAATTTTGATAAGGGTTAACACTAGTTTAACTTAAACCAACCCAGAGGCAATGAATACTCTAACTCTCTTTTCACAAAATGATTAAAATTAGTGCAAATGAAGTCATAGATAGAAAATTATCATTTTCAAATAGAACCTATTTAAAGATACACTTAAGTATAAAAGACTTTGACTTATCTTGTGCAAAAACTCAAATTGTTAAAAGATGAAATCAAAAAGGTCTTGACACTTTGTCTACCTATGATATATACCACTATGCATACCAAGTTTGGTTGCTGTAACTTCAAAAACTGCGTTCATACAGACAGACGGATGGACAGACAGACATTTCATAAGCCCAATATATGCATTTTTCTTCTTTTTTTCAAAAAAATTAAAAAAAGAGTAAAAAAATTGTAATTTAAAATAATAAATGAAAATTAATAAAATTAATATATAAATTAATTAATCAAAAATAAAAATTATTTTTAATTATTATTCACTAATTTTTTGATTTTGATTTTAAAAATAAAAAATCATTTGAAAAAATCAACTGTGTTGTTAATTTTTTTGAAAGCAGTTATCAATTAAAATCAATTATATAAATCCAATTTGATATCTTAATTTTTGTTATCAAAAATATAAGTTTATGACATTTTCATAAAATCGAATTGAATTTAACAAATTAATTTCGTAACGGTTATTTACGGTCGCTGGTTTTAATCGTTGAAGTAAAAAGAACGCTGATTCCTGAAAATGTAAAAAAAAAAGAGTTAATTAAGTACGAATCGTATGTAAAATTCGCAGCGCGATATTGAAAAAAAGATTTCTTTAAATAAGCCTCTGGACATTTACGAAAATGTGGAATTACGCTACTATAAATACAGTTTGTTGTTGGTTGATGAACATTTCGTTCGATTTAAAAATGTTTTCATCAATTCATGTAACAAATCAAATAGTCTTGATGTCAATTAATTGAACTGCTCAATCGGAATGCTTATTTAAAGAATCGAGATGATTACAATAATAGCTTAAATGACCTACTATACACTTGATGATTATCTATTATTAATCAATTTAGTATTAAGTAACTATTTAGCAATAGTTTGTCTGTCACATTAACACTTCGAATAGCCGCATTTCAGTATGAAAATCGCATTTCCTTAAATTCTTTGCTGATGCTGATGCTGATGCTCTGGCAGAGTGCGGCGAAATTGACGCTAATTAAAATTCCCATTTAATTGGCATTGACTATTGTTTGTCTTCGGGTCAGTTTCATTGGCATTCGGAAATTGTAATGCTCTTGCAAAAGGCAACTATGAATTGTGTAATGCATACAACACTTTTAATATAAAGTAATTTTATGCAAGAGCATTTAAATGCGACACAACGAAGATATATTATATCTTACTTGCTTTTTTTTTGGTATATATACTTTTTGTTGTTGTCTCCTGACGAATGTTTATTCAATTAAAATACGCATGAAGCGTTGCAAGCAAAAGGATGACAGTTTGGTTGGTAAAAAGGACAGTTGGCATGGTTCCAGTTCCAGTTGCAGTTGCAGTTGCAGTTGCAGTTGCCATAGAAAGAAATACGCTCGAGCTGCTGTCATCATGGCCATTGAATGAGCCACTGAAATCAATTTAAATGGCATCATTCAACGCCTTCAACCACAAGCTCACATATATATATATATATATATATATACATATGTCTGTATATATATATACATGTCCTTACAATTGGCGTTTCGACAATGACACCAATATATTGAATGTTTATTAACTGACCAGCCAAGCACGCAATATTACTGACAGCGCCCACCCACGTTACAGTTCAGTTCTGCTATATCGTCCCATTATATTGGCACATTAATTAGTCGCCATTGAGTTGCAGTTGTTGAAGGCGGTCTGACAACAAGAACCACCACAGCATTCACCCTATTCTCCAGGGATGCCTCCAGCAGCCATCGGCATCGACGACAACTGGAACTGCAATTGGAGCTGAAGGACCACACAATAGCATTTCATTCAATGATATTGGTAATACATGTTTTAGCCAACAACTGCATCTCTGATATACATATATATATATATAAGTCTTAAGTTTCTTGAATGTAATTACTTATGAAGAATGTTGTTTGACTTCCTTCTTCTCCTGTCATATTAATTACAGCGACAATCATTTTAATTGAAATGCCAAGCTTGTATTCAAGCGTGTGTTTTGTATCAAAGCATTTTTCAAACACTCCATTTGAATGTGTAATGAAACACAGCACATTAAACAAATTTCATTTATAATATAGTTGTTATTGGTTCATAATATGAAAATTAAACCAAATAACTTATTTGTGTGCCAAAAAGTCACATTTTATTGAAGTTTAATATATAAGTCCAAAGCCAAGTCCCTCAGACCAAGATTATGTTATTAATATATACATTTTTGGCCAGAAAGAACACTATATTTGACGAGCTGAAAATATTGTAGATATTCTTGTAGAAAAGATTTTGTAAAGCATTTCTAGACGGTACTTTTTCACGCATTTTCATCTTGCATCGTCTAAACAAGTCGACGATGGATTGAGTTATAAAGAGTGTAGTTTTTCGACTTAAGGGTGGAAAATTGGTCAGACCTGCGAGGACTACGTAAAAACAGCCAAATTATGCATTGCTCTGTTGCGTTCTTCAAGAAGAATCCTTTAAATCATTCCTTCTGTATACGTTCCTTGTCACCTTTCGCACCCTTCGTGATGATGCTTCCTCACTTGCGTGTACAACCGTCCACAGCTATGTAGCTGATAGAAATTCAGTATGAGGTGCATTTCAGATCTTGGATTTCCTCTTATTACCCTTTGCCAAACAATTTTATCCTAATTTCGTGATGCTTCCTCAACGGCTGAAGATGCCACACGGAACAGTTAGAAAACGCATCGAAAATGTTGCAACAATTCTGGAGATGATATATAGTGGGAAATTCCTTCTTTTTTTTTAAATTAATCAAAATAAGATAGTTAAAATGAAAGTCGTTCAGCAAACAAACAGACGCACAAGCTACCCAGAATTTCAAAAATACCAACGAAGCGAGCATAATTCAAAACAAGATGATAAAAACCAAAAACAGAAGAGAAAATAAGATATAAGAAAATAGATAGACAAAATAAGAAAGTTTTCTAGCTACCAACTCCACTGTCTAGCGTCTAGTTACCACTTGGTGCGTTAGAACCAGTTGAGAATTCTAAGCACATCAGGATAAAAAAGTGATTTTGAAAAGCTTACTACGATTGAGTCAAAGCCTACTTAGTCAAGCTAATTTTGATAAGGGTTAACACTAGTTTAACTTAAACCAACCCAGAAGCAATGAATACTCTAACTCTCTTTTCACAAAATGATTAAAATTAGTGCAAATGAAGTCATAGATAGAAAATTATCATTTTCAAATAGAACCTATTCAAAGATACACTTAAGTATAAAAGACTTTGACTTCTCTTGTGCAAAAACTCAAATTGTTAAAAGATAAAATCAAAAAGGTCTTGACACTTTGTCTACCTATGATATATACCACTATGCATACCAAGTTTGGTTGCTGTAACTTCAAAAACTGCGTTCATACAGACAGACGGATGGACAGACAGACATTTCATAAGCCCAATATATACATTTTTCTTCTTTTTTTTCAAAAATATTAAAAAAAAAGAGTATAAAAATCGACTTTTATTACATTTGGTCAACAAGATAAGACTATAATAGAAATCCGTATTGGTTAATTTGGACAAACTATTTTGAAAAACATATAGTGAATTACTAATCCGACCGAGTTGGAATGTACTGTTTCCAGTTTCGTTTAGATATATTTAACTAGACGGAACGACGGGCGGAGAGGGCTAGTTTGACTTGACTAACTGAGAATATCAGAACTGTTACGAACTCCACTTTTGAATCAAATCCACATAAAAATGGTTAGGATACAATTTTTGGAGCAGGAAACAATAAAATGATATAGCTTACTTGTGAGTTTATTAAAGTTTTCGAGCATCCCAAAAGTATGCAAGTTTTGATACTTTGTATTGGTTTATATATATATATATATATATATAAGTGCTGTCTGTGCATTCTGTAATTTTGGGAAATAATTAAATAATTTCACAAAAGTTATACAATAAGCTGTTGTTGGCAAATAAGCTGCGCTCAGTTCATGTTTATTTACTTATATCGAGTTTTTCGACAGAAATTTGAAAAGTAACCTGGCTGTTAGCTGGCATTATTCGTAATTTGATGTCTGGTGCAGGCTATGCTTGGTTGAACTTTAGCGGAGGCAAACAACAAATCGCATTTAATTTAGTGAAAATCAAAATGAGTCTTTATTTATGTGCCAATGGAATTTTCAACTCATGCGCAATGCAATAAAAAATAATGATAATAAAGACGCTGCTCAGCAAAAAAAAAGGACGAGAACCTGCCGCGCACCTGTTGTCTAGCAGGTCCTGTCTGCTGTGGCTGCTGTGATCGACGGCTAGCCTTACTTGGCGCAAAGCCGCAAACAATTCCAGAACAAGTCCTTAACATACACCCCAGCCCCCACCCTTAAAAAAACAGACCCAATGGGAGTTGGGAGAGCGTGAAAAGTGAAAAGCGCGACGAGGCACAAAGAAACAAACAGGTGCTAATCGAAATATAATGTTTTAGCAGCGGTCGCACATAAAAAATGATACGCCAATAAAATTTAATAATTTAAAACTGGAACAAAAGGGAGCTGTAGATACAGAGAGAGTGAGAGAGAGAGAGAGTGAGAGAGTGTAGAGTGAGAGCGCGCTGCAAAGCCGGAAAAACATAATAAAAAATTCATGAGCTTTACGAGAAACGCGAGCGTGGAAGAAAGCTGAAACAAAAAAAGTGCAAATAATAAATGGCGATAGGTAGGGAAAAAGAAGTTACAGACAGGTTGAAGGAAATGAGGGGAAGTGGGGGATGGCGATGACAGCCAAATGACATAAAAATGAATCGTTTTGCCTACTTAAAGGCGCATAAAAAGCAATTTCCGGCTTTAAAGCCGTCTAAAGTAAAATATTGAACAGAAAGACAGCGCTCAGCTCAGAAACAGAGCAGAGCAGAGCAGAGCAGAGCAGAGCCTAAGTTGATAAGGTAAGTAAAACAATATCCTTATGCCTGATATCCTTATTTCTTATGGCTGGCCTGCTGCTTATTGATTTGCCTAGCTGACTGGCTAGCATATAAAGCACTTAAGCAAATAACAAATATTTAGTGTTGCAATGATAATTACAATGCCAACAAAGCACAGCTGGATGACAGAGAGACAGAGAGACAGAGAGAGAGAGAGAGAGAGACAGATAGAGAGTGAGAGGGAGAGAGAGAAGAGCACAGATGTTGACACCGACATATATTCTTGATATATGCCTTTGTATTTACACATCTTGTGTTTACCTTTGCATGACCAGTCCGTCACTTTGACAATCATAATGAGGCAGCAACCAGCAAAGGCAACAACATTGACAAACACCCACACACACACACACACACCCACACACACATATACACCTGCACACCTACACTAAAATGGCTGACAGCAGCAAACCTGACTGCAGGACACTAACAATTGTTATAGCAGCTAGAGAAGGACATTCGATATAGTTGTACCCAAATCACAGCAATCTCAATTCCTTGATGTTATTATTTATTCACTCGAATCTTAAATTGAACTAAGCAAATGTCTTTTGTGCGTCGCATGCATGTAAATGTTTGTTATATTTAGTTTCAAAAGCATAACAATTATTTGTTAGGCATAAAATATGAACTATCTTTTTGTCATTTTCATTTCCGATACATTTTCTAACTTGATTTTCATTTGTCTTTGCAATTTCCGAAACATTTTTAAAGTTTACTTGTATTTAAATATTTGCACATATTTCCTTTGTTTGCCATCATTTTTACAAATTTAATTTTACATTTAACTTCTTGTTTTTAGTATACAGTAGTCACTCGATAATCAACAACTTCAAACATATTACAAAAAAAAAGAAGCTGTTCAAGCCAGTTCCAGCTTTCACTTTCTTCAACATTTTGGGGAATTGAAATTATTATATATTTTCAAAACTTGTGAATTGAAAACTATGTTAATGGTAAGACAAATCTTTATCAAAAAGTCGTGAATTTAATCCGCAAACTCTTACCTAAAGTAAAAATGGTAACATTTAAGCGAAAAACGCGTTTGATATACGTGTGAAACATAAGCATGTTTAAAAAAAACCATGCAGGCCTGTTCCGGTTTTCACTTTCGTCAACATTTTGCGGAATCGGAATTCACTTAAATTTTCAAAATTTCCATATTGCTGTTCACCTTATCTTACCAAAACTAAAATTAGTTTGTCACATTCGTGCGAATTTGTACATATTAAAAAACATTTGAAAAAGTTTGTTCCGGTTTCCACCTTAGTCGGAATTTTGCGGTACTCAGATTAAAGGTTCAAAGTTTCATTATTGCTGTTGATTTAGTGAATCGAAACCTATTTTAATTCTTGCTGAAATGAAAATTCTTACTTTAGAAAGGAGAAACCGAAAAAGACTTGATAAACTCTGCATAAATTGGTATACAAACTTATGTTTTCTATATATTAAAAATCGGATTATATATTTTAGATCCATTGCTCACGCGTCCATCTCTAGAAATCTAAACAGGTCGTCAGTCCAAGTCCGGGTCCAGCTGAGGTTGCCGCGTGTCTCTTTAGGTCTGTGTGGTTCGGTTTAGTACCGGGTTCGGTACGGGGCTCGGTACGGTGGTGCTGTCCCGTGCTGTCCGTTATAACGATGATGGCTTACATGTTGGCTCATGGTGTTGCTGTTGTTACATATTGTTGTTATATTGTTGTTATATTGTTGTTTACCTGCCCAGAAAGCGCAGGCAAGCAAAGCAAGCAAGCAAATCTATGTTCCTTGTTGACTTTTGCTTTTATTTAATTTTGTGGCAAGGTGGAGCAACTATAAATACATACACACATGTCATGTTTATGTCGCTCTGACTGTCTAAATAAGTGCGTGTGTCACTGTATGTGTGTATCTGAGTGTGTGCGTATGTGTGTGTGTGCGTATGTGTGTGTGTGTGTGTGGGCGCAGCAAATAAACTTTAATTGTTGCAACCACAGCGTGTCCTGGCACGTGTTCGTGTCTCAGTTTGTGTGAGACACTGTGAATGGTTGCCGTTGTTGTAATGCTTAAGTTAATGCGCTGTTATCCTTTAACTGCCTGGGCAGCATACATACATACACACACAAACACACACACACACACACACACATACACACACTGACAACTGCAGCAGTGTCACACTAATACATATTCATGTTAATGTCAGCGCATAAATCTTGCAAAGTCTTCTAACACCTGTCAGCCATTTTACAAGGTGTTTCCACTTAATACATCGACACAGACACACACACACAGACACACTATTAGAAAGAGAAAGCTAGCTGACATTAGACTGAAAGGGAATATGTTGCTTTGTGTGTGTCTTTGCCTTTGTACGCCATGTGTCAATGTGTCGGTCAGGTGTCCAGCGCTGCGTGTGATATTGACAGTTGCTGGGACACAAGGCTCCAAACAGGATTGACAGAGCACCTAGGGCAGAACGAGAGAGAGAGTGAGAAAGGAAGATAGAAAGAGACAGAGAGAGAGAGAGAGAGCTGTAATCGCTGAGTGAACGGCAATTGTTCAGCATTGTGCCAAATTTGCCACGGCCAAAGGTAAAAATGGAATCGCCATCCGAAACAGCAAGCTGATGGAATAACTGTCGTCTAACTGGACTCAAAATTATGGTACGTAAATGCGAAGGCGGTTGACCAGCAGCAGGAGCAGAACGAACACCAGCAGCAGCTGGAGGAGCAGGCGAAACGGGAACGAACAGCGAACAGCAGCAACAGGATCAGGCAGCAGGATGACAACAACGTTGACATTGATTGAACGTTGTCCACAACAAACAGCGCACAGAGTACACAATGACCGATGGAGCAGGAGTTGGAAGAGCTGGGCAGCGGGACTGCAACTGGAATTGGGATAGCAGCAGGAAAAGGATGTCTATTTGTGTGTATGTGTATGTGTATGGCAAAAAGGAGTACAGATTGTTTGTCACACGGTGTTGATTGTTATGCCCTGGCAATAAACGGGTATAATGAATGGATAACAATGCCGGTGATGGCTTCATCATTAGCCTAATAGAATTGTATTTCATTCGATTCGATATGCTTAATACAAAAAGTTCTGCAAAACAATTATTCAAAATAGAAAAGAAACTCAGCAAAGAAACTTAGGAAAGAAACTTGAGAAAGGAACTTAAAGTCTAAGCGGATCCTGCAGCATTGCCCAGCTTTATCTATTTTCAAACAAAAATATAAATTTATGAAAATACAAAGAGAAAAGAAAGACACTTAAAGAAAGAATAGTAGAAAGATACTTAAAGAAAGAATAGTAGTTAACTTGATAATTTACAATCAAATAATAATAATAATAATAATAATAATAATAATAATAATAATAATAATAATAATAATAATAATAATAATAATAATAATAATAATAATAATAATAATAATAATAATAATAATAATAATAATAATAATAATAATAATAATAATAATAATAATAATAATAATAATAATAATAATAATAATAATAATAATAATAATAATAATAATAATAATAATAATAATAATAATAATAATAATAAAAATAGTAACAAATAAATAAATTAATATAATATTAAATACATTTTAATTTTAATTGAAATTTATATATTTATTTAAATTAGTCAACCCTGTTCTGAATTCCACTTTCGAATCAATTGCATACGAGTTTGTAAAGCATACTTCAAGGCTTGTTGCAATATGAATGTGAATGTACAACAGAACTAAGGATTCAATATATATTTGGTACTGAAAAGTATGCAACACACTTTTTTGTGGAATTGATTGTAAAGTGGAATGCAGAACAGCCTGATTAAATTTATGTTAATCAAACATCAATCAAAATCAAAATTAATATTATATTAAATTCAAATTAATATTAGAATTAAATGAAAAAGAAATCATAAATAAAGAAATAAACAGATCTGTTCTGAATATCAATTTCTACAAAAAAATGTAAAGCATACTTTCAGGAGCGATTAAAAATGAAATGCCCGCAGAAAAAAGCTAAGCTACTAATTGTATGCAATGCCTAAAAGTATGCTACATAGTTTTGTGTGTAATTGATTAAAAACCGATGCAATTTGAACTTTAGCTATTTTCAAACCAACAATTTATTACAAATTAAAATTTTATAAAAATACTAGCAGCAAAGAAACACAGCCGTGCTGTGAATATCAATTTCGAATGAGCTACACAAAAAATGTAAAGCATACTTTCAGGAGCGATTAAAAATGAAATGCGCAGAGAAAAAAGCTAAGCTGCTTAATTGTATGCTACATAGTTATGTGTGTGGAATTGAATTAAAAGTGAAATTGAGAACAAGGCTAATAATAACATAAAATATCCACTCAATTTCCAATGCGGAACACAAGCTATGTCCATTTATTTGATTAATAGTGTATCTAAGCTGCGACTGCTTGGCAAGGATGCCAACAAAGTCCATTTCCTGTTGTTGTATTTAGTGTGGCTTTGTTGTTATTTTTGTTATTGTTGTTGTTTTGTGTTGTTGTTATTGGTATTGTTGTTGTTGTTGTTGTTGTTGTTTTGTTGTTTTTTGTGTAGTTTGAGTTGCGGTGGCGCTTTTGGGTGTTTGGTTTATTTTAATTGCCTGGACTCTTTAATTGTTGAAATATTTAAATTAGTTTGCTGAGAGCTGTCGTCGGCGATTTGAGTGAGCAGGTGATTCAGTCTCAATGTGTGTGTGGTGTTTGTGTGTGTGTGTGTGTGTGTGTGAGGGCTTAACTTTGCGACTTACTGTATGTGTTTAATGCTTATGTATATGTGTGTGGCCGGACCGTTGCCAGTCATTAAATTACATTGAACCACACCCGAAAAACAGGATACTTTGTAGCATACAACATACAACAAGTCAAGAGGACGATTCGGCAGTAAGGACGCAGAAAGGACGCAGCAAGCAAACGAGCAGGTTTTCGTATTTAAGACGAAATAAATTGGATTAGAAACCGCAAAAATCCAATTGTCTATTGTGGTGCGGGCTGAAGATGCCGCACGCTACAATCTCTCGTCCCTCGTCCTGCTTTTGCAACACCAGCTCCTTTTTCGTGCTGCTACAGTCGACAAGCTTTAGATGTTTGTAACCTGGTCGAATCCGAATCCAAATGCGAATTTAGGTCTTAAAATATTTAGCAAGAAATGCTGCGACTTTCTCTCTGTCGCTGTGTGTGTGCGAGCGTGTGTGTGTGTGTGTGTGTGTGTTGTTTGTCGTTCTCGTTGTCGTTGTCGTTGTTGGTTGTCGTTGTAGTTGTCGGTTGTCGTTGTCGTTGTCGTAGTCCTGCCTGTGCTGCTCCTCGTCTGCTGCCTCTTTGTATGTTTGTATGCAAATCAAAGACTAATTGGATTTTTAAGCTCAAACTGTCAATGCCGCTACATGGTGCGACGCTCTCTGTTGGTGCTCCTTGGTCCTTGTTGCTTTGCTGCGTGCTGGGCGGCTCTAGTCTGGGACTTGTTCGGTCTGTTCACCTGGCTTGTGTTTGTGCAGCTGACTAAAAGGCAAAAAAGTCGTTGACAAAGGCAAATGAAACATCGACGCGTCTATATGTATTTGGATTTATGCTTTTTTTTTTCGGTAAGCGATTTAAGCTGCAAAGCAAACACAATGCACATTCCACAGGACATTGAACTGACACTGACACCCATGCCCACTGTCAATGCCAATGCCAGCACCCACCCACACCCACACCCACACCACACACCCACACTTACAGCCCACTCCACAGTGGTGCAGTTGGCCAAATGAGTGAGGCTGTGCTGGGATCCCAGCCAGTAAATAAATGCAAATGGCACACTAATTTGATTCTATTTAAATCTCATTGCGGACATCAGGCGACTTGGCTTAAACGCCCACTGATGGCTGTTTTGTTTGTGTGCCAAATGCTAGATGTGGTTTCAACTGTTTTCAGTTGCTCTACTGACTATTCTCACTCCCTTTTCGTGTGTGTCCTGTTCGTGTCCTGTACGCAGTACGCTGTACGCTGTGGTTGCGGTTCTGCTCTGCCCGCATGACGCGCACTCATCACGTAACAGTTTCGTGTGTGTGCCTCGTCTCGTTCAAATGAGTGCCTTGAGTATCTTTTCTATTTGCGTGAACGCAGCTGCCAGCCAAACAGTCTGCAGCCTACAAACATGTCCTTGCCAGCTAACAACAACAACAATAGCAGCAACAATAGCAGCAGCAGCAACAGCAGCAGCGAATAGCAACAGCGACAGATAACAAACACTCAAAACAGGCTCAGCTACTCTCGGGCAGCATGTGTTTGACTATAGCTATTCTTGTTCTTGTTGTTGGCCATATCTATAGCTATAGCTATAGTTGTTGTAGTGCCCCATAATCGGGCAGGGTATGTTGGGTATGTTACGAGATAGAAGAATGGGCTACAAATTTGCGAAATATCTTTCTTGTCTACCCGAAAACTGAATGATACGATGAGACGATACAGTTTACACAATGTGACATAATTTTACAAAGTTTCATTTAATTACAGTACGCACTCGCTTGGAATTTTTCGGAAATTAAAAATAGCGTTTTCAAAGCAAAGATAATCGGTACTTTGCTTCATAGATAGTGGCGCCCGAGCAGGGACAAAAGTCCCTGCTCGGGCGCCACTTGAATTTCATTCTTCTAATGATACTTTAAGTACAAATGCACTCAGGACAAGGGCGTTGGAAAGCGTTGGAAAGCGTTTTTCTTTTCTTTAAGTGAAATTTAAAAAAAACCAAACTACTTTAGCCTCAGTTTATTGCTAATTGTTAATTCAAACGTTTAATCAAAGTTGAGTAAATGGTCCTAAGAAGGTATAAAAAAATTATATCAGAAATGAAAGTTGAAGCTATTTTTGTATAAGATTTTCAAATCACAGTTGAAATATTAAATGTTATACGGTAAAATGAACTATGCACTAAGAAAGTTAAACACATTTGGATAAATCGTTTTTTGTTATTGTTACAGCTTTAAAAAAGAATATATGCCTAATGATTTTGATTAGGGTATATAATATGTCGTTGAAAAAGTAGTTTTTTGTGCTTTTGTATTTGGACATTGTTTGTTGCTGCTGCTGTTGCTGTTGCCTTTCCAAAATCGTCGAGTGTGACAGTGACACACTTGGCTAACAGGCAGAGGAACAGAAGTAGAGTAAGGGGCAGAGGCAGAGGTAGAGATGCCTTGCCTGGCTATTTTCGACTGGGCCAAGTCAAAGCCGCACAAGGACATGTGCTGCACTCGTGTGTGTGTGTGTGCTGCGATGTGATTGTGATGTGGGAAGAGTTGCCTATTTTATGGGGCTCTGCACAGCTCGAGCTATTGGATAGTCGCATGAAACGCGTTAAATAATACAATAGACACCTTAGTATCCAAGACTTTTGTGCTGCTGCTTTACGAGCGCGCATTCATCATACGCCGCATGGGCCAGCAAAAGCACACTCTATGCGTATACAGATTCTGATTGCATAGATTGTTGTATAAAAGTATAGATTTTTCTCGAGTCTATTAATTACACATGTTGCGTCAAACTCAAATCGCTTTCCATTTATTTTTATGCGTTTTTTTTTTCTTTTTGCTATACAGTTTGTCAAAGTCTTATAAGTGTAAAAAAAAAAGAAAGCGAAGTAGGAAAAAATAATATGCCGGACATTTGTTAGCCCTTTGGCAGTTTGCTACAACAATTTTTCAAGTAAGTTATGGTCATGCTGAGACTATAAAAATAGCCAGAGCCAAAAGGATTGGGATGTGGCTTGAAAATGCAGAAAATAACAAAAAAAAAGAAGAACAGGCCGCCAAAAGAAGGTCGATGAGTGTGGCGCCACATGTCCTGTGCCTAAGCAGGACGTCAGCCGCTCAAGTAATTCATCGCATTAGGCCTCGGACAAGGACTTTGGAGCTGAACTTGAAACGTTGACACAACTGTCGCCCAAAAAGTCACATAAGCGATGTTGTTTTTGTTTTTTTCAGACGTTTTTTTTTTTTTGATCACGTGCCAAGCGACAGTTGTTGCCAATAGCAGCTGCATTAGCACACAGGACCTTTAAGTAGAACAGCACACAGGCTGCTGTCTGGCTAATTGCGAGTAAATTTTCATTCATAATGCTGCTGCTGTCTCAAAATTGAAATTCCATGAAATAGAATGAAGTTCGCAGCACATGAACCGCTTAAAGCCACAAAATTAACTTTGGCCAAAGGCAGATTCTTAACGCTTGAATGCCTCACACCGCAACAACAACAACAACAACAACAATAGCAACAACAACAATAAAAACAACGACGTCGTCGATTTTGACAGGAAATTAAATTCGATGTATCGCACTGAAGGCAGAAGAGTCATTTTGGTCTTTTGTCTTATGTATCGTACCTTTGGACAGACAGGCTTACAATTGGAAATTCATGCGGCTTCAGTTTTTATTTCTGGTCTCATCTTCGCTTCTGCTGCTGTTGCTGCTGTTGCTGCCTCTGCCTCTGCTGCTGTTGCTGCCTCTGCCTCTGCCTCAGCCTCTGCTGCTACTGCTGCTTTATTTCTGCTGGCCAGTAAATAAACCGGAGATGACTTTGCGGTTTTCATTGTGCGCTCTGCAAAATAGAAGCCAAGTGAGACAGAGCATAAAACTTGAAACTAAATTTTTTGGAGTTTGGGTTTTGAGCTTGAGTTTGAGTTTGAGTTTGAGTTTGGGTTTTTGGGTTTTTGGTATTGGTTTGGTTGCTTGCTCGGTTGGTTATTATAATTACTGCTCCCAGGGATACACTTAAATGCTTGCAGCGTCATGAATACCGGACAGGATGTGCATTTTGCCATTACCCACAGGAAGCCAACTGAGGCTGCGACTACTAAATTGCCAAAAATATACTTTTGTGGCCAGTTTGCTGTGTGTGTCTCAAGTGACCTTCGCTTGACTTTCAGACTTTCAAACAGCCAAACAGTCAAACAGTCAACATTCTACAGTCTTCAATCAAGTTTTGCCAACTCTTTAGAATTGAGCGAAATAAATTGATTTACATTCGATATTTTTTGGCTCACATGAGCAGAGTGCAGCCCACGCCAAAGTGACTGCCAAAACAACAAGAAAGGCCACTTTGCTAAAGAATTGCCAATGAAGCTGAGATGAGCTGACTTCGACTCTGTCGCTGACTCTGATGCTGACTTACGTGCCCTGTCCTGTCCTGTCCTAGCCTGTCTGAACTGCTCTGTGCCGTCTCTGGCCTGGCTCTGGCTCTGGCTCTGTCTCTGTCTCTGTTTCTGTCTTTAGCTCTGACTGCGTCTTCTTGCCGGTTTGCGACAATAAGTCATTGTCAAGGTGCTGAAACGACGACGACAACGACTGCAACTGGCAACAACAGGCAGGCAAAGGAAGGCACAGGCAACATCTTTGCATGTGGGCAGAGGCAAACCAAAGACAACAACTACAAAAAAAGGAAACAGAGTGTGACAGAGAGGTAAACTCGCTGAGATCTGGGCAGGTTGCATGCCTCCTGCCTCCGCCTGTCTCTGCTGCAATGAAGTTAATTAAATAAAAGTAAAACGACAGCAAACTGAATTGCCACAGCAATAGGAACAAGGCGCAGCCAGAGTTGTGCCAACAAGCCAAGATAGAGAAGAGGAGCCCAAGGTAAGAGGTAAGCGGTAAGAGGTAAGAACAGGACGCCCACGTTGGACAGGCACAGTCACAGGGACAGGCATCTAGCTAAGTTGAAACTGATGTGCTGCAGAGAGATGTGCATCTTGCCATTGCCAAGTAGATCACATAGTCTATGTCGGTATGAAAGACTGCCTGCCACTCCTTGCAGACGCCCACAATGTCCTCTTTGTTTGTAGTCGAGATGATGATGATAATGATGCTGTTGGAATGCTGGCAAAGCATACGACTACATACCAAACATACATACATACATACCAAACATACATACCAAACATACATACCATACACATACAATACATTGCTCGGCAACATTATCAAATGACAAGGAACGCCCACAGATGCAGCAGACAAGAAAAGCTCATGATTTCATGTTCGTCTTCCAGCTACAAAGCAAACAAAATCCAAGTTAATAAGTTAAGCAACTAAAATACACATGCAGTTAAATGTTAGTTGAAGTGCTGCCAATCTGTACATAGCACTATATATCGACAATTTTTAGATCGAATTGCTTATTTTGATTACAAAACTAACAACAATATTTGAAGCAATTACCTTAAAGTTAACAAACATTCAACGAACTCATTTCAGCAAAATAAAGTTAACATTTCAACTTTATTTTGAACAATACAAAATTTACCGATAAATATTAATCGATATATTAATTGGCATTATAAGCTTTGAAAAATGTACACAGAAAACAGAAAACGAACATAATTACATTTCAATATATTTTTTATTAAATTTTAACTCCATTTTTACTCTACAATAACTTACCGATAATTTGATATCGACTTTTTTTTTTGCCTTTTACAAACATTTAAAAATGTATACAGAAAATACTTCAGAACAGGCATGTATTTCAAAGAACACGAAAAAAAATGCATTAAATAAAACATTAATTTCATTTGAAATACGTTTTCTTTATAAACATTTCAACTTTATTTTCAGTCATCAATAATTTACAGATAAATATTAATCGAGTTGCTTATTGCTTAATACAAACATTTAAAGATTTACACAGAAAACGAGTACACGAGAAAAAAGGCAAACATTCGAAGAACTCATTAAAAAAATATTAATTACATGGAAATATACTATTTTTAAACTTTCACTCTACTTTTACCGATAATTTTAAATCGACTTTTTTTTTTTGCATATTACGAACATTTAACAATATTTGCAGAGAACAAAAAAATGTCAAAAACTCAACGAACTTGTTTAAACAAAATATCAATTACATTGAAAGGCCTTCTTTTGAACATTTCAACTTTATTTTCAATCGACAAAAATTGAACAATTTCATCTGCAAGTTTTTTTTTTGTCAATTTGTATACATGTATATATATTATATCAACGTTGAAATGAAAAAGTTATAGTTTCAGCAGAGCATTGTACAAAACGCAAACTTTATTCATGCAGAAATGACTTGACATAAATTGCAATTAAATGGCTTTCAAAGTTTACATTATTTAACGAGAAAATGGATTCAATTATTCATTCTTTGAAATGCTCACTTTTTTACTCAATTTATTTGTTTATTATTTAAGCAAAATACTTAAATTAACAAACAAGCACGTACAGTTTCTTCACTAAGTTTGTTATGAAAATTACACATTGAATCAAAATTAGAGTAGAATTATTGATTGCAAAATATTGAAACTAAATATTGAAAACTGTTGCAGTAAATTGCTTTTTAACGAACTCAAGGGTGCGAAAAGACACCAAACTTGTTATTTGTAGCTCTTATGCTTTCTGAGATCAGTCTATAGGCTGTTTATTGAGCAATTAGTTTGAAATTAACAAAATATTCCACAATATTCATACTTAATATGGAAAACTGTCACAAAAAATCAATTTATCGATATGCAGGGGTGCGGAAAGACACCAAATTAAGTACTTTAAGCTCTTTTAAGCTAAGTTGCGACAAATTCCTACGACTGTTAAAGCTTTTAAGGCATATTAATACTTAATCTTTTGCCTTTTGTTCTATTATTTAAAAGTATTTTATAATCCCCTTTAAGCCATGCCAAAGGGGTGCAGGGTGTAATCAGAAGAGGCAACATTACTTGAATTTTCTTACATTGCTGTTTTCCACTTTGCTTCAATTCTGATATCATCGATATCTTGATTAATTAAATTCTCTTTAATTACTTTATAAGAGACACTGATGGATAACTGATTTTAAAACAACCACGCACAAAAGTTCATCTAATCTATTGTCGCTTGCTCTATCTCTATCTCTCTCTATCTCTGCCTGTTGTCTCTCTCTTTCTGCGTGTATATCTCTTTAAAATTACAAAACAAAAACAACATTTGCACACCTGGTCTTTTGACACCAGAGTAGCAGCCTGGGGATAATCAACTATACGATAATATTAACACATTACACGTTACATTTGCAACTCGAGAGCCAACAAAACAGAGTGCACGCAATTCCAAGTGTGGCCAGAGCAGGATAATGGCATTTGCTTGCGTGTTGCATTCAAGTATTTTATTCTAATTTGCAAGCGAACTTCATTTTCTTCATTTTCCTTTTTCTTTTAATCCTCTCATCCATTCTACTTTCGCGTATGCTAATAATGATGTTGCCTGATTAGAAAGATTATAATAGCAGCCTAATTAGGCGCTTTAAGTATGCAGTTTGTGTGGTAATTGGTTAAACTTATGCCATATTTCAATGCTTCTTGCCTTCTTATTCTGCCACAAAATGTATAACGCATTGAAGTAGTAGTCGTTCAACATCAAAAATGTATAAGTATTCAGTATTTTCTTTGTATTTATGTCTTGGTTTTTTTAATAATCTTTGCATGTTGTATATATATCATCAACATTTTATCATTCAGGTCTGTTTTGAAATTCGATTCCTAACAAAAGTTTCGAAATCGGATATGCAAGCTGTTTTAAAACCCAAATTATACGGCTTGAAAAGTTTAGCTTTTGAGTCAATGTCATGTTTATTATTCGAGCTTATATTTGAATAGGAAAAAATTTATTTTTAAAGTAAATCAAAATCGATGCGGAATGAAAAATTATAGAAAATGGGAAAAGTCCTTACTATATATTATAGCTGAATTCTATGTTGTTTCTCAAGGTACATACCATAAGTTTGATCTATAAGGCATAACTTTTGACAGTTTTCTTTTTGTGAAATACTAGGGTTAAAAATTTGAAAAATATTAAATTGCTCAAATAGCTATATCTTAAAATGTCTGCAATACATTTTAACGAATGATGACTTTTTCAAAGCATTATGAATGAATCTGCATGCTCAAAGAAAAATGTAGTCTACTGCCATATTTTTTTGACTTTACAAATATCATATTCAATATCTCCAAAACTATTAGATGCATGTATAAAATGTTGGGTATTTATTTGAATATTTGGTGTATCGGTTTTATAAAATCGGTCATGCTATATGAAAGTTATGATGATATAGTTTAACTCATTTTAAAAGAAAGTCAATTGCAAAAATAGCTGTGAAAAATAGAATACGGACCTCTAATGAAACATAATTTTCAATTTTAGCCTTATTGCAGTAGAAAAACTTCATTTTGTGACACAGTTTAATTAAGCTAGCAATCGATTTGCGTTTAAAAACGTATTTTCAAACATGAATTGGGCAAAGGTGGGCTTGTCAATGATTTACAGATTGATCGCTTATCGGTGACATTGTTTGCCATTTGCTGCCATCGCTGACACCTCCAAGTAGCTATTAATGTCAACTCAATCGTGTGTCCAATCAACAAAAAATCCGCTTAAAACGATGACAACAACATTGAGCGAATGCCACCAAATATGCTTCAAGTAAAGCAAGCGAAGCCGTCGAAAGCAAAAAAAAAAAAAATCACAAAAAAAAAACAGCAAAAAAAACAAGAAAAAAGGTTTTGAAGCCAAACTTTTGACAACGGTGACAATGACATGGACTCGAAGGACTCCAAGGAGCTGGCGTCATACGGCAATATTGTGGTACTAGAGTACTGCAGTACTGGAAATGGCAATGGCAACCCTAATCAGCGCTCGGCGCACTTGTGTTCGACGTAGACGTCAATTAAGTGCCGTTGTGTACCCCCATCGAAATCCGCCGAATTACCAACAACAACAACAACAACAACAACAACAACAAAAAAGAGGCAAAAGCGTGACAAAAATTTGCATCAATAAATGACAAAACCATACGCAGATGCCAATGTAATAAGTGCCAAGCGAGTATGCTCCATCAAACAGAGGACGACAACGGTTGCTGAAGAACTGAACTGAACCTTTTGCATTTGCATGTCAGGCACAGATGTTGACAATTAAAGCTGGCAATGGGTTTGGCTTTTCGAATATGGCTATGGGTTTCGAGCGGGATAGTGGGGGGGCATCCACAACCATTGAAACAACATTTTGACAAAGTGGCTGCTTAATTTTTCAATTGAACGAGCTACGTTGTTTCGCTTGGCTTCTGCAATACTAGCTGAAGGAGCTGTCTGGCGCCATGTGCGAATGTCTGCTTTTAGATGTGGATGTAGCTATGGATTGAGATGTGTATTGGTATGAGGAAAGGTGCATGCCGCGTCAAGTGGCAACTGCTACCACATAACGATATTTGTATGTGTGCGTGTGTGTGTGAGCTCAAGTGTCCACTTGACTTTCCACACGCTCTCCAAAAACTGCACACTCGATCTAGTGTCAAAAACAGCAGCGACACAAAACTGAAATGAAATAAATACACAGTACATAAATACTTAGTAAGTTTAAGCATATTCCACTTATAAATACACTGCTCTGCGAGAATTCAATGCATTTTAGACATGACTTATGCTTAAATTATGTTTGAAATCATAATTGGCATAACTGAGCATGAAAATCGAATTAAGGCTTAAATTAAGCATATATGCTCTTAACGTATGCATAGGTAATCATAAAATGTACATTTAAAAGAAAAAATTATGCATGAATAACCATAAATTATGCATCAAAATGTAAAAACTATGCCTAATTAATAAGATTTTGTGCATTGATGATACAATTATGCATTATTAGTCATAAAAAAACGAAAATTTTGCATAAGTGAGCATAAATTATTCGATAAATTGTAAAAAGTATGCCTCATTAACAAGCTATTGTGCATAAATATGCATAAATAATGCATTATAAATCATATTTTGTCAGCACAATGCAAAAATGATGCATAGGTAATCATAAATTGTTCGGTAATATGTTTAAATGATGCTTAATTATACGATATAGTGCATAAATAAAGATGATTAGTCAATTAATATGCTTATACAAACATTATAATCAATAAATATAAACGAAATTTTCATTAAAACAAACTTTCATTAAATGTAAAGTTCAAAGTTTGAACAATAAATTAATTTTGTATTAAAGTAAACAAATAAGTTTTGTTTGAATGTGTACTTAATATATTATAGATTTACTTATTAAACCATTAACAAAGTTAATTTAAATATATTTTAAATTGCAGCATTTTTGTGTTCTAAATAACTTTAAGAATACATAGCAAAATGAAATAAAAGAAAAACTCTTTATCTGTTTTTCTTTCAATTGTCATCAATATGCCTCCAACTGCGTTTCCTTACAGCCACACAAGATACAAGCCGATAAAAAGCATTTTGGGTTAGGGTATTCATATAACAATTTCAAAACAACATTTTTGGCGGCCAAACAGAAAAAAACCCAATTGAAACGCACACAAATTGTAGTCAATGGCAGTAACAAGTTTATAACTGGCCCGGATTTGGGGTTCCCTTATCCATGTCCAAGTGTATTGTGCCCATCTCGAAGCTCATTATGTTAATCTGTGTGGAAAGAGAGCCGGGGAGAGGGTAGAGGGTAGAGGGGCAGAGGGGCAGAGGCTCAGAGAGGTCGGGCTGGTGAGTTCTGAGCTCTGAATTCGACAATCGCCGCACGCTGATCAAATTAAGCGCATTTTAAAGTGACTTGTATATGGGAAAAAGTTTTTCGATTAGAGTTTAAGTGTCCATTTCGTTCACGAGGTGCCGACGAGTTGGCAGTTCTAAAAAGTTGTAAGAATAAAAAGTCGATTTTTGCATTTGGCCGCACAATTAACTTGGAACGACGAATACTCTGTAGTATCTACCCAAAAAGCTGAACCAAACAGCTGTCCGCATTCCCAAAAAATAAGAATAAAAAAAAAAAACAGTTCTTGCGAACTGGAAACTGGTTTATTGTAGCTGGTATCTGTTTGCTGGTTAGCTGGTAACGCAGCAAAAGTCCTCTATAGTCCTCAACATCAGCGCTTGTCTTTTTGACCGTGGTTGATGTGAAATGCTTTATGCAGCAGGATGTGGGACAGGGTTCCATACTATTTTTGGTAGCAAGCTGCTGTCGTTGCTCATAGTTTTGCTTATCTTTGCATAACTTTTGCATATTAAACCAGTCAGGAATGGTAGGACCAAACGACAGAACAACCAGGGGCACAGCAATGTGTAATACAGCAGTGGTAGGGTGAGGGGGGGCGGGGGGGAGGAGAGTATGGAGCCAGAGAGATGCCAGAGATGGGCACGGTTACACAAAATGCGTTCTCTTTGTCATTGTTATGTTTGCGTTTGTGCGATGGGTTTGCTCTTCATATACATATGTGTGTTGTTATTGTTGTTGTTGTTGTTGTTGTTGTTGTTGTTGTTGTCATTGTTTATGTATGCGCCAACACATATGCACACTCACACTTGCCCAACACAAAACTGAAAGAAAGGAACAGACGGAGCCTCTCCATGAGTAGTCCGGGATACATTCATATGCGTCGCCGAGTCAACAACACAAAAATTCCGCAAGTGAATTCACGAAAATCCAAACAAAACAGCCAAAAACCACTAACAACAACCAAACAACAACAACAACCAAACAACAGCAACAACAAATAGTACCAAAATGAAGAACCTTAGCATCGCAGCAGCACAAACCTATGGATTTTTCTGTATACCCTATGTACATATTAGGAGATCAAAGAGCTTACTTATCTAAGATCCATTAGCTATATATATAAAACTGTTTAACATGACTCATTCACTGAACGGCAAGTAGAAAGAAGGTTGCACTTTTCACAGCAGCTACATTTTATGCTGCAAGTGAGTACTAGGAATGGATTTTGGAAAATTCGATCGAAAAATGTGAAAAATTCACCAAAAACTGTTGCATGCAACTTTTTTGTTTATCATCCGATCAGGTTGAAACTCAATTTCAAGGACCTACTTAAAAATTCAACAACAACTGCATACTAATTTTGTGAAAAATTTTCAAGGTCAAGATTCTAAGGGCGAAAGTTTAATTTTCGTGCTATTTCCTTAAGTATCTATGTATATATATATTCGGTCCAGCCGATCTAGCCATATCTGTGCCATGTGCTTGTTTTGATAGTCTCGAAAGTAATACATATTCTATCAATTTTTTCAATGAATTGATAGTATTTACCCTTTTCCTATCAACATAAGAGGTACATATGACATTTTTGGAAACTATAATGTGCTACTAGGGCAACTAAGTTCTATATTTTAAGATATTATTTAAATATACAGAGTATCCCTTAGTCAAGCACTCTAAACTAGAGCACTACTTACTTGTTTCTAGTTGTTCTTTTTTTGTTTTGTTTTGCTGTGTAGTTGGCCTGGTCGCGGGATTTGCCTGCATGGTGTTTTTTTTTTCGGGCTTGGGGTTTTTGGCTTTAATTTGACATCCCCCGACGACTTTGTCGCGTTCACCATCTCTCAATCTCTCTCCACATCGACCCCATCTATCTCATTCAACTCGCGGAGCTGCAGTTTGCGGTTGCTGCTTATGTAAATTATTTTGCATAGCGCTGATGGAGCACTGAAACAATTGCAGAAGGCAAGGGGCAAGGAGGATTTGGATTGGGATTGGGATAGGAGGCAGGTTGACACCAGACTGGAGTGCCAATGGTTGTCGTCAACAGCAGACTGATGATTTAATGCGAACCGCAGACTTTTGTCGAGCTAAGCATTTAATTGCTTCGTAATGCACAATTGGAAAGCAGCTTAACAGAAGGCAATATGACAAAGAGACAAGGGTATTTCAAAAAGACCCGATGCATCATGTTAAACATCACTGTCAAAACTTTTAATGTGCAGCATTTTTAATTGATAAAATCAATGAACTTACACGTAATGAAAGATAGAATATGAAACTATGTACATTGCCACCTATCGTAGAATTTGGTCTACTAATAGATTGTTTTAATTAGCATAGCGATGCTCTATGTTTGAGTATTTACAAGTAAGAATGCTCTAGTCGAGTATGCCCGACTACGAGACTCCCTTCTCCCAAGTTGCATTTCAAGCAGCGTACTTAACTTGTCCAGTGCCTGTCAAACTGTTGGTTCTGCCTGCTGTGACGGGGGTAATATAGTCTACCATAACTTTGGTGCGCTTTATCCGATCGTAATGAAATTTACGCAACTGATCAACATTGATACAACACATATGTGTATCAAAAATCAAAGCTTTGATGCTGATCAAGAATATATATAGTTTATTTAGTCGGAAATGCCTTCTTCTGCTGGTTACATACATTTGCAGTACTTTATAACTCCCTTTTTCCCTTTTTCAATGGAAACAGGGGGTAAAAATAGAGATGTATGCAAGCCTAAAATAATCGATTAGTTGGCTTATCGATTCCACAAAATTACAACCGATTGTGTTTCGATTAATTGACTTTTTTGATGATCGATAATTGTAGCAATGCAAAAAGCATTCTTACAACCCTCTTCAAAAACCTAATATGGTATGATATATAATGTAATTGTATTCTTTTGTTAATTCTTTAGAATTTGTCGAATTAAGTCGAAGACTTTCGACTTTACTAGGAGCTATTGGCATTTACAGTAGAGTATCGATAGTCAAATCAAACAAAGCATTGAGCCTATTCCGAAACATGTTGCAAGATATTAACCAGCTGTTTATTTTATTGAAATTATTATGTACAATATTGCAGTGCCTCGAATAGGAACCCATTTGTTTTAGAGCAGCGCTAATCAGCCTATTGAAATTGGCGCTAACACATACCCAAACAGCCACACATACACAGCACACACACACACACACACACACACACACACACACACATACAGACAGTTATTTTTGCTGATCATGATAATGGTCAAAGTAACATCAAACAAACTATTCATCATCACATTTGACGCTAGCAGCTTACGGCAAACATCACACGGACACAGACAGCATATGTTTTTGGTGTATGTATTAGTTGATGTGCTTTTAAGTGTATATGTGTGTGTGTGTGTGTGTGTTTGTAAGTGTGGGTGTGAGTTTGGGGCATGCATCCTGAAAAGGATAAGGGCAAGGGGGAGGGGCAGCCAGGCAGAGGCAACACTAATGGAAAATTGGCATGAAGGACGAGCTGCTATGGAAATTTAATCACATTCACATCTCACACAATACATCATCATCATTGTGTCTGTGTATGATCCTGTGTGCGTGTATATGTGTGTGCGTACAGCACTTAAGACTCATATATAGAAATCTATGTGTATATGTGTATATATATGTGTGTGTGTGTGTTTGCAAGTGTATTTCCGCAAGTTTGTTAACTGCATTAGTGTGCGCTGCTGTGTTTGATTATGCCTTCAGGGTGGTCTACACACACACACACACACACACTCATAACTAAACATACTTATTTATGTAAGATATATGTATACACATTATATATAGATTTATATACATACATACATATATTGTATATATGTCTTGGCCTTTACTGTTTGGTCTCACACGTAAATGAATGGGGATAAAGTTTTTAGATTTTGATTGCTTGATTGTGTGTGTCAACACACACAGCATCAGAATACTCACACCATCTTTTTGCTATACATATGTATATACATATTTCAAAATTTATATATATATACACATATGTATAGATAGATTTAGGTTACATAAGCATAGATTTTAAAGTCTGCTATTTGAGTGACTTTCGGTTGAGATTGGCAGCCCATTTTCACAACAGAAAACTCCCCCCCAAAAAATAGCCAAAAATTAAATTTGTTTGTTTGACATAAATTGAGCTACATTTTTGTTTGGTGGCAGCCTTTGTTTCATTGTCATTTGGGGGTATGTCTCATAATTATGTTGTATCATTTACAGCAATCAGAGCGACTTTTATGTAAGCAAACTTCAAACTCAGAAGCCAACAAAATTTGTCAACGAAGCGAAACAGAGCGCATAGAAAGCAGAAAGTTGACATCGGCATTGGTATAGCTATAGCTATATATATGAATAGCTATAGATACTATATAGCTATGACAGGTAAGTGTAATCACAGTCATTGGCGACGTCCCGCTTCCATGCACTGTGACAACATTTTACGCTAAATTTGCCATGCATTGCAAAAGATTGGGCAAGTAACACGATGATTCCAACGAGAAAATGGGAAGAAGACCAGGACCATGACAATTTATCAACGGTACAAAGAGCTCGTTATGCTTGGCTTCAACTCGCAACTGCGACTCTTTAATTCCACTTGATGCGCCTTGAATTAAACATGTTAGATAACAACGGAAACTAAAATAATATATATATATATATACTTTCAAGTATATAGTTTATATCTATGCAGCAAACTAAAGTCGCCTGGATTCCAATGGCCTTCAAAACAAACAAAAAAAATGTACGAAAACAAGAACTGCGGCAAGTTCGCGTCTGTAACTTTTGCCTGAGGCTAAACGACTATGTAAAACGACAACAATAACAACAACAAGCACAATAAGCGGCATGCGTAAAAACGTCGCCTTTATTCTAATGCCACTTCATGCTACAACTCGCTCGGAATAAAAACAGAGCGAAAAAAACAAAAGTTGCACCGAAAACTATCGTCAACGTAACGATTCTTAATTTCAATGCTGCTTCATAAAGTACTCTACACACACACACACACACACACTCTATTACTGCTGCTACTCGAAGAGTGCATAGAAAGGTGTTTAGACGATGCAATAACTGCGTGAAATAAACTTGCGTGCGAGATCTTGCTTGAAAAGATGTCAGTCTGTGCAAGAAATTACAAAGATGCCTCTTATAAACTTATATTTAATAATTGAAATAGGTACTAATTCAGTATAATGCTGGAAAATATAAATATCACGGAAAACAACAAAAGTCAAAGCGAATATTTACAGTTCTTTTCATTTAGACCTTTTACATATACGATATATACGATCATGATACACATTTCCAACCTTAACAGTCAATTTGAAATATTTTACAGTAACAATTTGTCGAATTTTGCAACACTTGCAGCAAATCTTGCGTGGTTTCTTGCATCGTTTGGAAACGTTTGCTTGAATAAGCATGCAATTGTTGCATCGTCTAAACACCGCTTAAGCAATATTACTTTCAACTGTATTTGATTTTCGAATCTAAAGGAACTGAAAGAGAAGGAGAGGAAACTATTGTAAAAGTTATCTTTGTCTTTTTTTTATTTGTTATCAAATTTTCAGATAATTATAATTATATAATTTTAATTTTAATTTGAGGAAAAAGAAAGAAGATCAATGAACTTACTTAAGTTTAAGACTTTGGACAAAATCAGACCAACTTCCGCTCGCAGTGCCCGCACCCTGTTGCTCTTCTATTATTATAATATATAATTATTGTCTTATTTCTCTAAAATTATAAATTTATATTTGCTTTTTTCTTATTGTTTTACAAACTTGAAGAGCAACTGCATATACCCGCTCTGCCAGGGTATCAACATGTTCTGAAAAACCGCAAAAAAACAGTCTTCAGTAGTGTCCCTTGTCGGCTGTCCTGAGTTCTGCGTCCTGTTTTCTATATCCACCTACCACCCGCAGTGCCACAAAGTGCCACAAGCAAAATACACACAAAAGCAACAACAACAACAACAAAAGCAGCAGCAACAACAACAACAACAACAACAGCAAAAACATGAGTTACAGCGACAACAGTGAAAGTCTAGCCTGGTCTGCTTTGGTAGCAGCATACAGCTAGGCGACAACCCTAGCCAACAACCCTAACCGAGGCAAGTCCAGTGCGACTTTTGCAATTTTTAGTGCAACTAATTCTTTCTGAAGTATCTCATTGTTGCACTGTAAGGCCGCAATTTTGTGTGGCGTGTGGAGACAACCACGTTCCCTGCAGGACCCCGCAGCGAGTTACCACTTGGATGCCTAAGCCTAGTGTGTGTGCGAGTGTGTGTGTGTGTGTGTGTGCGGCAGGAAGTCAAAAGTATCGCGGCAGCTTAAGCACAGAACAGGGCTCTCTGGTCAGAGACTCTCGAATGCGGATGTGGTTGCTGCCCAACGGAGTTTATTTCTCAGTTGATTGTCACAGTTGCCAACTACACACAAAGAGAGACAGAGATAGCAAGAGTGAGTGAGAGAGAGAGAGAGAGCATAACAGTTGTTGCTCCTGCTGTTGTTGCTGTTGCTCTTGCTGTTGCTGTTGTGCTCTTGATAAACAAATGGGCATAATAAGTTTGTCATGTAGTTTGAAGTAGCATAAAAGTCGACAGCTTGCAGCTCCTCAAGAATATGGTATGTGTATCTACTTAATGATAATCCGAGTGTCCATTTTGTTTTCTCTCGCTACAAAAAGTAAAACTCAAATTTAAGATAGTTTCGAGTCCTTTATAACAAAAAATAAGGCTTCTTTTTTTTTTTTTTTTTAGTTGGTACTATAATGAAATCTTAGCTGCAAGAAGTTTGTCTGCTGTTTTCTATCAAACCTATTTGGGCTTATAAATTGTTGTATTTGTGTTTTTAATAAACTTTTATTTATCAACAGCCGAGTCATGTCTGTCTGTACGTCTGTTTATATGCGTTTTTCAAGACTTTGTTCTAAAGCTATCTATCAAAGATGCTTCTTCTTGTGGCAGGTAGTACCTATAGTTGAATTGGCCAGATCGGACCCCTTTAACATATAGCTGCCATAGGAACGAACGGTTGAAAAATTAGTTTTCGTATGAATAACTTTTTTGTTTTTCAAAATAACTCAATCAAACTCACTTAACCTAAGTTTAAAGACAGTTTATACATGATGGGAAAATTTCATCGAATTTGGACTTCTATATCTATAAGTTTCTGTATGAAAAACTTTTGTGTTTTTCAAAATAACTCAACCAAACACATTATATCTAAATTAAAGCACGTTCTTCACATGTTTTCACATTGAACTAGGGTTTCAAATGGAGACACTTTTTTGCACGAAGTGTTTAAACGTTGACATATTTTCAAGCAAGTTTATTTCAGGCTGGAATTGCATAGTCTAAACACGATTTTAAAACAATTTTGTTACAATTTAATTACAATTTGATGACGTATTTGTTGTAATTATTATAATAAATGTAAATCATAAAACACGCTTATTTTTCGCTTTCTTTTTATGTTTTAATACTAAAATAATATTTATATATTTGTACTAATTACATCTTTTTAGAAAATATCAATTTAATTAGCCCAAATGCATATAATATTGCCATGTTAGTTTGTGTGTGTTGTTGTTATTAATTGAATTATTACATGTTTACAACTTTATTGTGCTTTTTCTAATTAAGCATAATAAACTTGCATATAGATTGTTTATTTAAGAGTTATGTTAGCTATTGTTTACTGTAGAAGCTGCTTTCAACGCTTGAAATCTTTTTGCGCATTCAGTTTCACTTAGCTTAGCAGTAAATATGAGTATCAAATGTATCTGACAAGACTGGAAGCTCATAAATCGTTCTGCATGGCCAAATACGAAGAAGAGTTCGAAGTAGAAGTTGCTTCAATTGACTTTGGCTTTGGCTTTGCTTTTGCTTTTGGCTTTTGGCTTTGCTTTTGCCTTTTACTATTGCTGCTGCTGCTGCTGCTGCTGCTGCTGTTGCACTTGGAGCATTTCACGCTTCAATGGCATTTATCGAGTACTGAGCAATGAATTCTATAAAATAATCATTGTCTAATGTTTAGATACATATGTGTGTGTGTGTGTGTGTTTGTGTATATATCCAAAAATAGCTAACGGAAATGAGCAATTGGAGCGTAAAAGAAGCATAATTACTTCTAATTTCAAAGGCGTGGCAGACGACCAACTGTGCTACACTTATGAATATTGTTGGCAACAACAACAACAACAGCAACAACAGCAGCAAGACGGGGACAACAACGACAACAACGACAACAACAACGCATCTAATGAGTGGCGCAGTTTAATTAAAACTTCTCGCAATTGTTTCTAATGGGAGTCGTTAAAGCGTTAAACTACGGAGTGTAAATCACAGAAGAGGTGTGTGTGTGTGTGTGTGTGTGTCTTTTTATACATATGAATAGATACATAAACATACATAAGATAGATACTTAAGTATATGTATCTGCAGCTATATCTGGCCACTTCCGTTTGCCAAACACGTAGCCATAAAGGCCACCGCACACACACACACACACACACACTGACAAACACGTGGCAAACTTATGTGTTTAGCAGTTAGCAGATTGAGAGAGAGTGAGAGAGGGGGTGCAGGAGAGGTCCTAAACGTTATCAGCCTGTGCCCGAAAAAGATTTAGCAGTCCGACACGTGAAAACGTGGCAAGCTTATGGCCAAGTTACTGTTGTTACTTTTGCTTTTGTTTTCTTGTTGTTGTTGTTGTTGTTGTTGTTGTTGTTAGCTACTTTGCTGCCTATTGCCGCTTAATGCTAATGAAAAATATTTCCAACTGTGCGCGGATTAGGCTGCTGCGTTTATTACCAGTCAAGAGTTGAAGTCAAAGCCTACGAAGAACAACAACAACTACAACAACAACAACAAGCGCAACAATAAGTGGCATTAAACTGAAGCCAAGGCTTTTATTATGTCGATGGCAGAAAGAGAGGCGACGTTTAATATTTAGTTGAAGATTTAACGGCAACAGTCTCACACGGTTATAGCCAACTATGATAAGCCTTGAATGTGGCCTGAATTACATAATGAGTTGCTACAAACCCAACTGCGCCTTTGCCGCTTTACAGCAGCAAGTAGCAGGAGCAGGAAAAGCGCGGCACTTGAAAAATTATGACCAGCATATTTAAGGGGCACGTTTGCAAAAAAAGACTTGCGGTTGTACATTTTAATTAAGCTAAACTCAAATTGAGAGAGAGAGAGAGTGGGTAAGTGAGAGTGAGAGTGAGAGGAATAGCTGAGCCAAAACACACATGCATATTTCAATAAATTCTATAAGTAAAATAATGATGTTTGAATGCCTGGCAAATTAAAATTCGTATGCTTTAAGGATGCGCTCGCACGGCAGGACAGCAGCTCACAACTCCACAGCGGGGGGAGGTGGCATTGGTAAGGCCAAAAGGAAACCTGAACCTAAGCACTTGCGCTGCCTGAGAGAGCGAGAGATTTATTTTTGGCAATTGAAATTTAAATGAAACTACGTGCGCCAGTAAACATCAAATGTTCAAATGGGCAAAAGGTAAAAATGAAAACGAGCACAAGCAATGAGAATGAGAGCGAGAACGAGAACAGGGAGCAGCGAGCAGCGAGCAGAGGGGATTGGCTGTGTGGTAGGACTAGGGTTAGGGGTCTCAAGACCTCCACTATGCCCTGGAGGACTCACACAACTCATTCATGCAGAAATCCATTGACATTTAATAGCCTCGGCCGTCGGGGCACACAGCGCTTTAAATACTTACTTTTTTGAGGGCGCTGCAGCAGCAGCAACAGCAGCAGCAGCAACAGCAGCAGCAGAGTTTACCCACGTTCAGGTGTTTCTCCTGTGACCAGTCGCTGCTCCCCAGCCCCCTCTTTGCCCCTGCTGCTGCGTTTCGCTGCCTGTCTCAAATGTATGTGTGTTTGTGCCCAGCCAAAGTCTAGTTAAACCTGAATTTTGGTATCTGTATCTTTTGGTCGTATATGTGGCTTGTTGTTGTTCTTGTTTTTTTTTTCTCTCTTTCAGTCTTTTTGCTGCTGCTGCTGCTGCTGCCTTTTGAGTTGCATTTTTGCACAGGATGTGCCCTGACACAGGTGCACATGTCCATGTCGCAACTGGACAGGCAACATTGGAAGTTACTTAAATGAAACCAAGCCTGAAAGCAACTTACGCATAAATCATAGAAAATTAAAGGACTGAGTAAACTGAGCGCTCTGGAATGCGATATATCCGCTTGCAATAAACTTAATTCAAGACAACTGCAAAGACATACTATTATATGCAAGCAGCTTTTTCAAAAATCTCTTTTGAGTTGAGTCTTACATGTATCTGTATCTGTATCTGTATCTGTATCTGTATCTGAATCTGTATCTGTATCTGTATCTGTATCTGTATCTGTATCTGTATCTGTATCTGTATCTGTATCTGTATCTGTATCTGTATCTGTATCTGTATCTGTATCTGTATCTGTATCTGTATCTGTATCTGTATCTGTATCTGTATCTGTATCTGTATCTGTATCTGTATCTGTTTCTGTATCTGTATCTGTATCTGTATCTGTATCTGTATCTGTATCTGTATCTGTATCTGTATCTGTATCTGTATCTGTATCTGTATCTGTATCTGTATCTGTATCTGTATCTGTATCTGTATCTGTATCTGTATCTGTATCTGTATCTGTATCTGTATCTGTATCTGTATCTGTATCTGTATCTGTATCTGTATCTGTATCTGTATCTGTATCTGTATCTGTATCTGTATCTGTATCTGTATCTGTATCTGTATCTGTATCTGTATCTGTATCTGTATCTGTATCTGTATCTGTATCTGTATCTCTAATATGTACACATATATCTCTCTTTCGAGAGCACTTTATTAGTAAACACCTCTTTGTGCTACCTTCGTAAACGTTTTACTGCCAGCTTGGCTTGCTAAGCATTAAATATAAAGTGAAATTAACTTGACAAATCATCGTTTTTAGGACTCTTTAATTCTGTGAGTGGTCTTTTAATAGACCTACGATGTTTTTTACTACATAAAATATATATATAAATTGCATTTTAGCAGATAGGAAGTACATTCAACAAAATGTACTTCGTAAAATGAACGAAGTTGTTCTTAAATTTGAGCTAAAATAAAATTAAATTCTTTTTTCTTTTTGTACTTTAATTCAAAAAAATTATACCTCAAAATGAACCTTTAATGGAAATTTTGTTAATTTTCAGAGTCACTTTTTGTGACTGGCAGGAATCACATTCAGAGAAATGTACTTCCTATAGAATAATACAAATTGGCTTTAAATTTGTGTGTTTTCAGTTTTTGTACTTAAATTCAAGAAATTTCTTAAATACATACTCGTAACTCATGCAATTTTGTTACTTTTACTGAGTACTGAAATTTTGTTGCTTTAGCGCTTAACTACATTATTATTCAATTAGTCATTTAGTCATCAGTTAATTTGAAGTCCACTACATCAACAAATTGTGCCCAGAACCATATGCATATGTACTTAGTTAGCCAATATTTATCACACACACTTAATATTATAATCTATGCATAGGGCGGGTGCATAATTAATTAGGTTATTGTAAATTTGAGCGATATCAGTCATGTTAACTTTGACCCATTAACCCAATTAACCTATTAACTTGCTCTTGAACCACATTCAACATGCACAGGTCAATTTTACAGCAGACGCGACGTTTGCTGTGGTCGCGCCGTCGACGTCGACGTCAACGTCAACGTCGACGTCGACGTCGACGTCTTAGTTGACGTCGTCTCCGTGGTTGCCGCATGCAATGAACTGACTAGACAAACAATTAATTTTGCCAAGTTGCGAGTGTTGCCCAAGGCCCGAAAACTGAAAACCACTTAAACTCGATTTGATTGAAAAGCTTAAAAGCGGCCCCAATCTCCACACTCCGACCTGCCCCTTCCCCCTTCGCACTTGTGCCCCGGCGGGGTCTGGTCGACAATTTGACATAAATCTAAACAAAACAAGCCGAGCAGTCGAGGATGTTGTTTGTGGGGGGAGCTGCTGCCTTCGCAGTCGGAGCAAGAGCCTGTTGACTCATGTCCTTGTCGTTGTTGTTGTTGTTATTTTGGTCCGAGAGACGGCCGCAGGACGACTTCATTAATCAAGGCCGCAAACAAGCGCGGCACAGCGTCGTGGAGTCGGGTTCAAGACCGTTCTAGGACAACGATGACAACGCAGCCGAAATGCAATGAGAGGGATGAGGAGAGGAGGGAAAGGGGGGGTTGGCTAGAAATGTATGCGAAGCAGTCACAATCACAGAACATATACACACACATAAACATAAATAATTAGCATGATTCTTTAAAGAGCAATTACCTAATTTAGACGCTTTGAATAATTGCCCCAAGCTCTAGGCAAACGCTACGGGGCAACAACAACAACAACAACAGCAACAACAACAGCAACAGTAACAACAACAACGTTCGCCATGGCGGCCAAATCAGTTTAAATGCAAACAGAGAGAGAGAAATAGACACAGAGTCTCCAGCCGGGATACCAAAAGGACATGGCCAGACAACGCCAACGACGACTGCACTAAGCGGCTTAATGCCCAAATGAAGATAAAGCGCTTTATGCTGCTCCTCTGCTGCTCCTCTGCAGCTCCTCTGCTACTTCTCTGCTACTCCAATGCCAGATATCTGCTGCTGCTACTACTTCTAGATGCTGCTGCTGCTGCAACGCCTGAGAGACATTTAAATCTCAGCAGTTAGAAAATAATTAGAGCGTTTAGTGCCTTGGACCTCCAACCCAACGACTCAGAGACTCTGAAACTCAGCGACTCAGATACAGATACAGCTACAGCTACAGCTACAGCTACAGCTAAAGATACAGATACATTTATAGATACAGCTAAAGATGCAGTCAGAGTTGCGCTGAAATGTCTTTTCAATTGTGGTTTAGTGACGCCATCGCCAACAAATACATCGACAATAAACCAACTGCATTTTATTTCAAATTTATTGCAACGAAGTTGGAATATGCTTCCTAAGTTATAAACCGTTTAATGCTGCTTAATCTGTTTTATAAGTTATTAATAATTATAACATCATTAGACGAATAAATGATAGGCAAGAGTGTTCTAAGTTGAGATTCAGATTTTATTAATGGGTTTGTTTTTAGAACTTATATCTGATTGAGGGCAATAATCAGGCAACTCGATGAGTAAAAGTAGTTTCTTTGTGTATTTTCATAAAGTGGGTTTTATAATTCATAGACTTTTACAGTCACAAAAAGTATATATAGTATATTCTTGATTTTTATCAACAACGTCCTCAAAAAAGCCACGAAAAAAAAAAAAAAAGATTATATTGGGTTTGTGAAATGTCCGTCCGTCCGTTCGTCCGTTCGTCCGTCCGTTCGTCCGTTCGTCCGTCCGTTCGTCCGTCCGTCCGTCCGTCCGTCCGTCCGTTCGTCCGTCCGTCCGTTCGTCCGTCCGTCCGTCCGTCCGTCCGTCCGTTCGTCCGTCCGTCCGTTCGTCCGTTCGTCCGTTCGTCCGTCCGTCCATCCGTTCGTCCGTCTGTCTGTATGAACGAAGGTTTTTTCCAAAGTTTTGAAGCTATAGCAACCAAACTTGGTATACATGTTGGTGTATACCATAGGCAGACAGAGTGCTAAGATCGGCCAGAACAGACCACCATAACATATAGCTGCCATAGGAACAATCGGTTGAAAAATAAGTTTTTGTATGAAAAAAAAAAGCCTAAGAACAGCTTATACATGCTGATAAAATGTCATCAAAATCGGACGACTATAACTTAAATCGGTTGAAAATAAGCTTTTGTTTAAAAAACTTCTTGGTTTCTCAAGGTAACTCAGCCAAACTCACTTTACCTAAGTTTAAGGAGACTTTATATACGCTGACCAAGTTTGTTCAAAATCGGACGACTTTATCTTATAGCTACCATAGGAACAATCGGTTGAAAAATAAGTTTTTGTATGAAAAACTATATTGTTTTTTAAAATAATTACAATAAACTCACTTTACACAAGTTTAAGGACAGTTTATAAATATATAAGTAGTCTTTATAAACACTTAATTTATTAAACGTACAGAAAACAGAGAATATCGCAGTCGGGATATATCTTAATTGCTAATTTCTCACACTTCATATACGTTTGATAAACTTGATCGAAAATGGGCAACTACATTGTTTAGGTGTCATTGGAACAATCGAGTAAAAATTAAATTTCCTGCAAGAGTATATATATACTATATCTTTGGCATAAACATATAATCGGCTTTTAAGTGATTAAGTAAAACGTGATTTGGGGGTCACAGAAATTGTTTGAAAAGTTTATAAAATTGGAAGTTATTATATATTAACTGTGGTTTGGTACACCTACGCTTTCATTCCACAAAATGACATATTTAAAAAAAAAAAAAAAAACAAATATCAAGATGATTAAAGTCGAAATTGTTATCAAAATCTTATTTTTCAATTGCCAACTGATTCTTAATCAATTTTCAGTTTGGTTGTTATTGCAATTCGAAATTGGAAAATTATTGAAATCATAAAACCTTTGGCAAGGGTATAACAATGAATATCCTGTGCTGTCTGTTTGTATTTACACGACGCCGATGCCGCCAGACACTCGTTAAAATCAGAGAAAATGAGTGGGATAGAGGGATGCAGAGGAAGAGGATGAGGAAGAGAAGTTGGCCATTCCGGCGGGCAGCCAGCCACGTCCCAAGGAGCGACCCAAAGGACACGCAGCGGCGTCGGCGTCGGCGGCGGCGTCTCCTAAGCGAACCCTTGACACTGCGCGTGGTCATTGGGGCAGGCTCATCGGCTGGCTGGATGGTTGTCTGGTTGTCTGGTTGGATGTTTGGCTGGCCGTCTGGTTGGATGGTTGTCTGGTTGACTTGGTTGGACTGCTTGGATGGCCGACCGGCGCACAGCTTGAAGTTAAATAAATTAAGGGCAATTAGGCGCAGCATTACAAGCACAAAGGTCAAAAGCAGCATCCTGCTGCCCGATTGCTCTACCAACCGCCCCCCTACCTTTGAACTGCTTCTGTAGAATTCCCGAGCGATGTCAGGTAATTTCTCGGTCTATCTAGAAATTATGTTCGCAAATATTTGTTTGAAGAATTTGCAAGAACTTGGCTTTGGGCTTAGTCCACTCATGCAATGTGCCAGTGATTTTTGTGTTTTTATTTAATTTCGAGTTGAACCACTGTAAATATTACAGTTGCTTCCTCTAAACGGAAGTTGTTCAAGTCGCGTAGCGTTGTTGTTGTTGTTGTTGTTGCCAAGATTAGCGGTAAGTTGCCTCAACTGCCACAGAGCCAAGTGCAGAAAGCGTGGCGCAAAAGCATTTTAGACAATTAACTGCGGCTAATTGTTGCGTACAAAGAAATACTTGTACTTATGTACATATATGTGCTTATGTACATTTATACATACTTACCGTACAATGTACAATGTACAATGTACAATGTACAATACATGAATGTGAAAGTCAAACAAATTGTGCTACAAGAAGTGGCATCTAAATCTCTTGTGCCGCATGTGTAACCGTGAGACCAAAGCAAATACTACAACAGATAACAACAGTGACTTTAACCGTGACTGTGACTGTGACTGTGACTACGAATGTGACCCAGCGAAATGCTAAAGCAGCGATCATAAAGCACTCACAGCGATTTCTCGCCAACTTCCGCTACGAACAAGATTTGCATAGTTGACGCGTTCTACTTTCGCTAAAGCCAGCAAAAAAAACAAATATTATCAAAATATTGCCAAGATTTCACAAACATAATATAAAGCTAGGGCGGCAATCAACTGCTGATGTAGATATTTAGTATATCAAATAACATGCGACTATTAACGCTCTAGTCGAAACTTTTCTTTTTCACACTAGTCAACAATATTTCGAAAACCAAATGCTTATGATTTTGTAAAATGCAAGTTTCTGAATTTCAGATCGTTTTTTAAGAAGGAAGGAGACGTGTCTGACGCTACAAAAGACATATATTATTGATTAGCAACAAAAGACGTATCGAACTAGCCATTTCAGACTATCTATCTTCCTAACTGTTCTATCTGAACTAGTCTTTCCTTAAAGCTATTTGGATGAAACTTCGTACAGATTATTTTTTTAGTTGCAGTTAGTACATATATCAGAATCAGCTGGATCGGACTACTAAAACATATAGCTGCCATGGAAACAGTAGCTTAAAAAATATGTTTTTGAATGAAAAACTTTTTTGTTTCTCAAGCAATCTTAACCAAATTAACTTCTTCTGCGTTTTAGTATGTTTTTGTTATGCTGATACAATTTTATCAAAATCGGACGACTATATCTTATAGCTAACATAGAAAAAAACTGTCGGAAGTTAAGTTTACATATGAACAATTTTTCTGCAATGGTAAAGTTTTCTTAAGAAACTTTTTTTTCTTTCTAGTTTGTTAATCAGTGTTACTTTTAACAGCTAGTGTTAATAATTGCATTAATGCAAAAACTCAAAAAAATGTCGCTCAATATATTAAGCTTTAATAAAACTACTTCGCGTTGCGTACAGTTTGATAAAATTACAGATTCCTTTAATACTTTAAAAACTTATAATAAGTTAGCATAACATAACGGAAAACAAAGTACGTAGCTTAAAAAATTTTAAGCTAAGATTGTTTGTAATCAAATCATTAGAGAAGCTACAGGGAAATACAAATTTCAACATAGTTAAATTGGTTAATTTAAAAACCGCAATTCATCTACATAAGACAAGTCGAGACAAGTCAAGACAAGAGTTCATGCTTGGTTGCCTTGCTATAAATAAAAAAACAAAAAGAGTAGTAAAAATAAAAACAGAAACTGGAAGAAGTAACTGATTTCACTTTTTTGTATTTTGGCAAAAAGAAAATGAAAAACATAACTGACCTTAATCAATGTCTATGATGTTGTATGTAGTCTATGTTTCGTGAATGGAAAATTGAAATGTAGCTTAAGTTAGGCACGAAAAAAGTGTAGCTACAATAATAATAATTGTCTATAACAACAAAATGCAATCAAAAGCGGCTTTAACAACACACAAAAATGAATATAGCTATAGAAAAAGAGCTGTGTAGGTTTTGCTGAGCAAACACGTTTTGCAGTGAAAAAAGAAAAAACTTCTCAGGCTGCAACTCCGAATCTGAATCTGAAATTGTGGCAGAGGCAAAGGCACAGGCAAAGGCAAAGGCAAAGGCTGTGGCAGAGGCAGAGTCAAAGGCAGCAACAGCGGCAACGGCAGCTGTAAGATGCGTCTCTGCAACGATGCAATTTCATTCATATGCAATAAACACAAATGAAGGGTAACAAGGGGGGTGGCACAAAGGGGGGGCAGACTGCGGCAGATACACAGCGCGTTTCCTGTCTGGCCAACATCATGAGATATCATGTGCCGTCCCCGTAACCAATGCAGCTGCTGCAAGAACAGAGCAACAATAACAAAAACAACAACAACAACAATAACAACAACAACAACAACAATGTTAACGACAACTACCTGCCCTGTTGTTGGCCCGCAGGTGAAGTAACTTATACGCCGCTGCCGCCTCCAGGTAATTAGTTTAGCGCTCACATTGCCAACCAGTCTTAGTCGCAGTCGCTGTCGCAGTTGCCGTCGCAGTTGCTGTCGCTGTCGCAGTTGCCGTCGCAGTCTCGGTCTGAATCTTAGTCTTACACTTTACTCTATATAAAAAAAACAAGAAAAAAGTCAGACTCTTTGCCGCAATCATAGTGTGGGTCTCAACTCTTGTTGGCATCATCATTAAAAGCCTGTGTCTGTTGTATCTTCAACTTGCAGCAACAGCTACAGCTACAGCTCCAGCTCCATCTGTATCTGTATCTTTTATATATACACTTTGTTTTTTGTTTTTGCTGCTGCCGCTTTTACTTTGCTGCTTGCTTCGTCAACGATCAGCAGCGTTGCACATCTAACAACGTTTTTTTTTCTTATTCAGCAGAACTAGCCATGGAGATCATCATGCCAGATAGAATTGTCCCATGCACACATTGTACATATGCACATAATTATGTGCTAGAGCTGGTAATGCATTCTTACTAACGATATTAATGGCTTAAAGTATCGTTTTGATATTTAAACTGAAATAATCCGTTCTGATTCGAATTTGTGCAAGCGAAATGCAAAGCGGCTTTATAATCCTAAAAGCGTGAAACTTTTCTGTTTTTTATGGCTTTGCTTTAAAGTGGTCGGTTGTAAAATGTTCTTAAATACATTTTTCTTATAATCTTTATTATATTTATGAATGATTTACTTCATTCATTTATTTGTTTAAACTTAATTTGCATTTCCTATATTAAATAAAAGAACTGTCTTTAATAGTGTTCAATTCTCAATGCGGTATGTAAACTATGCTTCTTAAATAACTTATTAATGATTCATTATTGCTTATGAAACTCGTGTTCGATTTCAGTTTTAACAATGAGAACACGAAATCGATTCGATTGGAACTCGTAGAAACACAGTTAAAAGTATGGAATTCATTCGTTTCAAAACTGTGAGGTATTCGGAATATGTGAAAAATTGTAATTTAAGTAAAAAAAATAAATGATTTCATACATTGAAAGAATCAAGTATTATAGTATATAACTATTACGACAAGAACTTGAAAATATTATCATTTGATAATAAGATTTTTTTGAATATAAGATTAATAATTCAAAAAAATGCCTCGTAAAAGTCTTAAATATAAAATAATATGGTTTTCTTATAGTATGTTCTTTTTAGAAACTTTTTTTTATTACATACAAATTTTCAACTTAAAATGCGCGGACTTAGAACTGAATTAAGAACTATATTTTCTGGGTGAAAATGTCTTAAAATTGACCATAGATAATCATTTTTTATAAACTAAAGCGAATCTAATTTCATTACCATCGATAAAAACTAAAAAACCACAATAATAACTCAAGACTTCATTCATCAATACTATCGATTGTTTGCCAGCTCTAATGTCTAGCTACATAGTACTAGTATGTTCGTATATATAAATACATTAGTACAATATACTGTTGAAAGCTGATCTTGAACATTGCCTGCTGTCTGGTATTCCATCTAAATCATTATATATTGTGAAATTCTGCACACGTTGCACACAATGCTTCAATTCATTCACATTCACAATCACATTTACATTTATTTCGCTGCGGATTCGGATTCGACTTTAACTTAAGTTTTAGCTTTTGCCTGTGTAGCTGTAGCTGTATCTGTATCTGGCGGATGTGAGTCATTCAGTCTAAAGACGAATTACGTTTCAGACGTCTAAAGAGATGCCTCAACTTTCCGTCTGTAGCGGCTAACTGGCCCCAACAATCTTCTTCTTTTTTTTCTGTACTGTGTGTTTATTTACTTTGGGTTCTTCATGCCTGAGTAGGTCGGCTCATTCGGTCTGTTCCGTCAATCGTCCAATTGTCCATCGTCAAATCGTCCAATCGTCCAATCGTCAATCTGGCAATGAGAGCCCAAAAACCAGACGTAGAATTACCTACCGAAACAGAAAAGTGCTGATTGCTTTGTTGTGTTTACTCATTCATATTTCACAAGATCATTGAATTCGTTATGTATATGTATGTGTATATGTATGTCTGTAGTATTATACGATAACATCTGAACCGTCAAAAAAGGCACTTTGAATTGAACACATAAAGGCGTTCATTAAATATATAATGCACCTAATGATTATAATTATATGCTATGATAAGCGAATAACTGTCAGTTCATCATCAGAAAAGGCTTAAGATTTCGATTTTTATGTTAAATGTAATACGATTCTGTATGGGCAATAATAATGTTCCCAGCAAGAGTTTCTTAGAAATCCAATTTTAAGCATAATTGCAAAAAAATTAAAAAAAAAAAAAAAAATGTGTGAAATTGTTGACTTTAATTATGTTCATTCATAAATCTCATTATTGATATTCTACGAATTGTGCAATTTCAATTTAATAATCTACTCATTTCATAACAAATATATAAAATATATCCGATTCAGCATATCTACTTCAAGTTGTTTTTATTATTTTATAGCAGATAGCTCGCTATAAGCTCAAGATCTTAATCAAATCATAAGTCAGCAGAAAGTGTTGATTCGTTTGGAACATGTCTTAAGCTACATGTTGCTAAGCTCATTTGTTGCAAACGGTTAAAGCAACATAAGCTGCAGTTGAGAATGTTGCTAAGCCGGGAAGGCAGATAGCAAACATGAAATTCGAAATTTTTATGCTAATTTTAGAATCTTATTTGAATATTGAATGTGATCTCTTTTGCCGAAAACTTTCATACAAAATTGTATCATTTGTTAAACAAATATTTAAAATTTTGGCTTATATTTAAAGTGATATTATACAAATACTTGACATTAAAATAATATAATACTTAAAATGTGAATTTTCAATACAAAAAAACCATTATTAAAATACATATCTTATTTATCAAATATGATTTATTTAAAATTGTATTTATTCTTTTTAAAGGTTAATTCGCTTTGCGTAAAGATCTTATTAAAAATACATCTTATTTCACTGATATAATATATTTAAAATTTATTTATATTCTTGTTTCCCATATATTTACACTTAACTTAGTAAGCCACCTATTTTATTATATGTTTTATAAGGAGCTTAAGGCCTATAATATTCCGTAAGTTGCTTATAAATAAATAAAATAAAAAATGGTATTTCTTCTTATTTAGAATCTATGAGTAAAGAACTTATACAAAGTATGTATTTAACTGATATGATAAATCTAAAATTTTATTTACATTCTTGTTTTTATACTCTGTTTTCCAAAATGGAAAAAAAGAGTATATTGGGTTTGTGAAATGTCCGTCTGTCCGTCTGTCCGTCCGTCTGTCCGTATGAACGCAGGTTTTTTCCACAGTTTTGAAGCTAGAGCAACCAAACTTGGTGTACATGTTGGTATATACCATAGGCAGACAAAGTGTCAAGATTTCCCCCCCACCCCCACCCCTTCCCCCATAAACCGCAAAAATCTATATCTTCTGCAGTTTTGCAGCTAGAGTCACTAAATTTGGCATGAAGACTACTGATGACATTCTCGACCGATCTGTAAAAAAAAAAATGCCACGCCCACTACCGCCCCTGCAAATGAGCAAAATCTGTATCTCCTACACCCTTATAGCTAGAAACCCCAAATTTTGCAGTATGAATACTTTTGATCTCATCGATAGTTTGGAGAAAAAAATTTTGACACGCCCACCCCCGCCCCAGTAAACAGAAAACAGAGTATATCGCAGTCGGGTGAGCCTGACTGCAACGTTCTTACTTGTTCTATTTATTTAAGACACTACTTGTATTATATTATAGGGAGCTTAAGGCTTAGATGCTTTAAATTATAAGCTTACATAAAACAATAACAATAACAATTTTATTAATTCGTTTTCAGAATCTAGTTGGCTCTAATTTAAAGAACTTATTCAAAATATATCTGATTAAACGGATATGATTTATTTATACATGTTATTTCTTGTTTTTCAGTAGCTAATTTGCTCTAAGATAAAGATCTTATTCAAATCTAAAGTAGATTCGCTTGGAATATGTCTCGCGCAACATGTTGCTAAGCTCATTTGTTGCAAACGGTTGAAGCAACATAAGCTAAGTGTGTTGCTTATACCAAAGGCAAGACGAGAGCGCGACACACTTCCGCTCAACTCACCCCCGCTTGCCCAACGCAAGGCACACGACCGCAATGAAACTGAAGCACAAGCACGACGAACACACTGCCGAACGACGAGAGCCGAGTGCCAAGCAGCACGACGCTGACGTTGAACGTTGGCTTTCGCTTTTGGCAATGCAACTGAGCAGCTCGTAGCTCAGTTCAAGTCGATGATTGCTGCCGAGCGGTTGGGTTGTAATCGCGTGCTCCAAGCCGTTTAGCTACGTTTAAGGCTTTAACTTGAATTATATTTTTTTTTTTGTACAAGTGTTAACCAAATGAATTGTAACTACAAAAATTAAAAAAAATAATTATAAAAAATGCAATGTCGAATAATGAAGTTGCAACATGAGGATTATGATTTTTGTTTAGTGTGTTTGTGTGTGTAAGAAAGTGAAACAGTTGCGCATATGAAAATCAATTGAGCAGCTGCATTAAACTCATCGAGCGCACCTCGCTTAAACCACGAACAAGCAACATCTACCCGCACAGGCGAAACTCTTATTGGATTCGTGCTCTTATTGGATTCGTGAGCTCTTCGTGTGTGTGCGCGTGTGTGTGTGTGTGTGTGTGTATGAGTGCGAGTGTAACTTTGACTTGAACGCAGGTTCGTTCATCGTTCTGTCGTTCAGTCGCACAGTCGTTCTGTCCTTGGGTCGTTCTGTCGTCCTTTTTGGTCATACCGTCGTCCTTCGGTCGTTCTGTCTTTCTGTCTTTCTATCGGTGTTGTGATTGCAGGCCACGAGGCCGAAAGGACGAAAAGACGTAACAAAAAACGAAAACGAAACGAAAAACGCGATGAAAATTAAAGCTTTGCGTGGCAAAAATCGCTAAAAAAAAAAAACGCCAAAAAAAAATTAGAAAAAAAAGCAAAAATACTATGTAATATATATATAACAAAAACAACAACAACAAGTGTATGAAACAACAAAAAAAAACAGCCAAAAACAAAAATAAAATAAAAGCAAATTGTTGCGTAAAAGCGAATTTGGCTAGCAAAAAAAAATAAAAACGATTATCATCTTGGGTCTGCTATAAATAACGTTGCGCCAGGCGCTGCTAATTACGCCAAAACATGAAAATATTTACAACAACAAAAACAACAACAACAAGAGCGCAGAAAACTGAGCAATTAATCAATTTTCCGCTTGACCAATCTATAAGAAATTCAAGCGAATTAAAGTTGTATACTTGAACTATTAACATAATTACAAAAAAAAAAGTAAAAAAAACAAGGACATCTTTTCTAACACACGCATGAACTAGAAGGAGAAAGCAAGAGTGAGAGTGAGTTCGAGCGAGTGAGAGAGCAAAAGATCGACACGATGCAAATGTGGCATATCAAACAGCTGCTGCAGCTGCTGCTGCTGTTGCTGCTACAAAGCGCTACTACAGACAGCTACTATGCTAATAGTGCTAGTTCCGGTTCCAGTGCCAGTTCCGGAGCTAGTTCACGAACCAGTTCCAGCGCCAACGGCCGAAACTCACAGCAGAATGAAGTCTATTCCATTGCCGATAGTCAACCCATGACTGAGGATGGCTATTTTCCACCCTCGCCCGCAACTTATTATCCTAGCGAACTAGATAATCCTTTGCAGCAGCTGAGCAGCTGCCAAACGGTCTGCGCCTGCAAATGGAAGGGTGGCAAACAAACTGTGGAATGCATTGATCGCTTGCTTATACAAATACCCGAGCATATTGATCCTAGCACACAAGTTTTGGACATGTCTGGAAATAAGCTACAAACTTTGGCAAATGAGCAATTTGTGCGCGCAAATTTGTTGAATTTGCAGAAACTTTATTTGCGCAATTGTAAAATTGGTGAAATTGAGCGTGAAACATTCAAAGGTTTGACAAATTTGGTGGAATTGGATTTATCGCATAATCTATTGGTCACTGTGCCTAGTCTGGCCTTGAGCTATATATCCTCCTTGCGGGAGCTAACACTCGCTTCCAATCACATACACAAAATCGAAGCTCAAGCTTTTGGCAGCACACCATCGCTACACAAATTGGATTTGTCCCACTGTGACTTGCAAATGATTTCCGCACAAGCTTTTAGCGGCTTGCAGGGCTTAACTTTGTTGCGTTTGAATGGCAATAAGTTGAGTGAACTGCTGCCCAAAACTATAGAAACGTTGAGTCGACTACATGGCATCGAGCTGCATGATAATCCTTGGCTATGCGATTGTCGCTTGCGAGATGCCAAGATTTGGCTGATGCAACGCAATATACCTTATCCTGTGGCGCCGCTCTGCGCAGGCGGTCCTGAAAGGCTCATTGATCGCAGTTTTGCAGATTTGCATGTGGATGACTTTGCTTGTCGACCGGAAATGTTGCCCATTTCGCATTATGTGGAGACTGCTATGGGCGAAAATGCTTCGATTACTTGTAGGGCTAGAGCTGTGCCCGTTGCGCTTATACATTGGTATTGGAATGGACGTCAGCTGAGCAACAATAGCGCCTTTAGCGCTTATCAGCGACTGCACATGTTTGAGCAGCTCGAAGGTGGCTTTGAAAAACGTTCCAGACTCGTGCTGACAAATGCGCAGGAAACGGACTCCAGCGAATTTTACTGTGTTGCCGAAAATCGCGCTGGCAGCGCAGAGGCCAACTTTACGTTGCATGTAAGCATGCGTGCCGCAGGCATGGCTTCCTTGGGCAGTGGACAAATTGTAGGACTCTCTGCTGCTTTGGTGGCTTTGATAGTGTTCGCCTTGGCAGCCATCATGTGTCTGCTGCTGCGCGTCAAAAGACAACCTTACGTAGACAGCAAGACGCCCAATCATATGGAGGTCATCACCACCGTCAATCATCAGAATTCCATCAGCAACAAGACGCAAGTGGCAAGTGGCAATGGCAGCATAGGCGGCGTGGTCATAGCCAATGGTGCGCTAGCAAACTGCATCGATGGAGGATCTGGAGCAGGCACAGCAGGCACATTGGAGCGCAAAAGCAGCGGCGTAGTTTTGGGCGGTGGAGGCGCTAATGCAGCTGTTGCATGCAGCGCTGCAGGCGCAGGCAGCAGCAGCAATTACTATACAAATCCGGTGCAAAAGCCACCCAGACTCACCGAGCTGCCCTATTCCACTCAGGGCTATGATAATGCAGGCAGCGTCTTATCAACAGCCACCTGTTTTATCTCGCCCAGCGCTTCGAATAATCCAGATTTGATCAATGATACCAAACGCTTTGGCAGCGATGAGTTTGCTGATCTCAAGCTGCCTGTGGAACTAGTCGTAGGCACCAACGTTGGCGGCGGCAGCGGCGATTATAGTCGCATTGGCTGCGACTCCTTATATCCTTCTGGCTTGTGGGAGCACTCGGCGGATGATTTATTTATGAAACGTTATACGGACAAAACGCCCATCATTGATGCCAGCCAGCTGTATGATCTGCATGAGCGGCATGCAGCCAATGATTACTTCAGCAAGACCTTGCCACGCGCACACTGCAATGCTGCGCTGCTGCAGAGCAACAGCAACAGCATCGCAGCAGCAGCAGCAGCATCGAGCAGCTCAACGGCTACAACAAATCTAACAAGTGGCAGCGCTGCCAGCTCAGCTTGCGGCTATCCCAATGATTATGGTTTGCCATTAGTGCCCGGCGCAGAGCATCAGCATAATCATCAGCTGCAGCTGCATCCATTGCAGCAGCTGCAGCAGCAGCTAAGCACAACGCTTGCAGCAACGCACAGCGGCAGTCCGCACTTTAGCAGCCGCACGCTGCCACGCCTACACGATGGAGGCGGCAATGGCAGCAGCAAATCCTCAGCCAGCTCATCGCCAACGCCAGCAGCAGCTGCTGCGGGAGCGGCAGTGGGAGTGGGAGTGGGAATGGGAGTGGGAGCGTCAGGCAGCTCCAGTTCCTGCTCCATATTGCCCAATGGACAGCCTGTTAATGCCAAGACAATACGTGTCTGGCAGAAAGGGGGCGTGCCCGTGCTGCCGCCCGTAACGGCCTTGAAACGGGCGCTCATCAGCAGCAGTCGTAATTCGCCGGACGAGGGCTACCAGGAGGGTTGTGGCACCGATGTCTAAGCGAACTTGCCACACAATCATCCAAAACCAGCCCCCCAGCAGAACTGACTAAACTTAAACTAAACAAAACAACAAAAAACTAACAACTAAAACTTCAAACTCAAATTATAATAATAATAATAATAATAATAATAATGATAAAAATAATTATAATTATAATTATAATTATAATTATAATATATAATAACAATTTTTTTTTGTGTAGCTCAACGTTTAGCGTAAATCGAGCGAATTTGTGGAAAAGCGAAAATTTGTGCAAGCAAAAACTGTTTGTGATAGTGTCTAAATAAAACATAAAGCGAATGATGATAATAAGTACATATTGCAACAGCTAACAAAAGAAAAGACCATAAAAAAAACTAATAAAACAGAAGAAAACAGTTGAAAAAATAAAAAAACCAGAAAAAAACAATAAAAGTATACTTCTAGCTGTAAATGCAAATGCAAGTTTAACTAATATACATAACATAACATACCTATATACATACATATACATATATACATAAATATATATATATATACATATATATAAATATATTTATATATATATATATATATATATATATATATATATATATTAACCAACTAACTAGAGAACCCTAAGAACAACAAACTGTACATACTTAACAAAATGTCAACTCTCGCAAATCCCCGCATTACGCATAATATCGAAAGAAAACAAAAATAATTGCAATAAATTGAACACACATCGTACTTTAAAGTTAAAACAAAAACGTCGTCTATGCCCAAGTAAATGTAATCTAAATGTAATTGTAACTGTAACTTAAGATTGTAACTACAAATAACTAACTGTAACTTGGAACTTGGAACAGTTACACTCAGTTGTTCTGTTCTTGTGTGTGTGCTAGGGTTGTATATGATAAGGAAATAATCGATTAGTTAGCGCAACAATTGCTTCGATTAATCGCCTAAAATAAATCGATTAATCGAGCAGACGAAAATATGAGAGAAGCCTGTTTTTAAAAGTAATCGATCAATTTTACGAAACTACAAACGCTTGTGTTTCGATTAATCGCATAAAGTAAATCGATTGATTGATGTATGGAAAATTTGAAGAAAAAAAAAACACTTTTGAGAAATAATTGATTAGTTCGATTATCGATTTACCGAAATTACAGTCGATGGTGTTTAGATTAATCGAATATAAAATACCGAAAGAATGAAATAAGCAAGTTTTATGAAACAATCGATTAGTTCGATAATCGATTTTACAATATTACAATTGTTGGTGTTTCACATAGAATAAATCGATTAATCAAGGAGTCTAAAATATGACAAAACCCATTTGTTTTGTACAATCGCTTAATTCCATGATCAATTTTACGAATTACGATTAATCGAATAAAGTAAATCGATTAAAGATGCGTCGAAAACTTATGAAAAACCAGTTAAATGAAATTATCGATGTTGTTTTGAATATTCGCATAGAATAGCTCCATAAGTTCGATTATCGATTTTACAAAATTACCAATCGGTGTTGTTTCGATTAATTGCATAAAATAAATTAGTTAATCGAAATTGTCAAAGCCATGAGAAGACTTTTAACTCACTGTTCCCATTAAAAATGGGAAAAAGAAGTTATCAAGTACCGCAAATGTGTGCAAGAGGCAGAAGAAGACATTTCCGACTATATTAACTATATATATTCTTCATCAGGATCAACAGCCGAGACGAACTAGCCATGTCCGTCTGTCTGTCCGTCTGTCTGTCTGTCCGTATGAACACACAGATCTCGAAGATTATAAAAGCTAGAGACACCAAACTTGGCATGCAGGTTCCTATATACCATACGCAGATCAAGTTTATTTCATTTATTTAATTTTGCATCCTTTTTCTATAAATTTAAATCAAACAAATCTATATTTTGCGTAACTATTGCAAATCTACATTAAGACTAAATATTTCATTAAATCAATTTATTTATTTAAAGATTGATCAATTTTTTTTAGCGCTTTGTTAAAATTCACATTTTAAAGCTCAGATTTCCTAAGAAAGTTGGGTTTACTGAGGAAATGAGATAACGGTTTGAAAACTTGAAAAGCTACGAACTCTGCGAGTATCTAGAGTTGCGTTTATCTAAAATATAATGAAGTCTTATTTTAAAAAAAACATGCATTTCCTTGACCAGAATTCACAAAAATATTCAAAGTATTCACAATTTATCAAATGCAATGTTTTGTGAATAATCTATAATCGTAGCAATTTCAAAAGAATCGATTATGTAAAACTGATTTCGAAGCCAAAAAAATCGATAAGAACCGAGTAATTGTTTGTTTTTTTACAACCCTAGTGTGTGCGTGTGTGTGAGAGTTTGAAAAAAGAAAAGAAAAATCTCAAAAATTGCTGAGAAAAACGCTCTAAGTAAAAAAGACAGAAACCATAAATGAAATGTAAGTCAAAAGGCAGTTACAAATTACAAACAACAATTCTCATTATTCTCAATAATGCGCTAAACTGTTTGAAAAGAGACGGAATAAAACACAAAAGACAGAGATAAAGATAGAGATAAAGATAAAGATAAAGATAGAGATAGAGAGACAAAAGCAAAGCCACATTTTCGATTCAATATGTATATGTAAAAGAAAAAGAAAAAAGTAAAAACTTAAAATTTAAAAAAAAAAACTAGATATACTAAAACTAACTATTTGTGTGACTTTCTGTATGTATATAGTATATAGGCAAATATTGACACATTGTAAGACAAACTTTTTTTTTTTTTAAATGTGACAAGAAACTTATAGATATTAAAAACTAAGTGCGATCAATAAAATAAAGAACTAAAAAAGAAAAAAAAGCAAAAACAAAACTGAGGCAGCGCAAGCTCAACTTGCATGAAAAAGAAGGCTTAAAAATTAGTATGCATTTTGCAAAATCTAGTTAAATGTTTATATTATTTCAATTGAACCAGTGAATCGATTAATTTAATGACTTAAATCCAAGTTTAGTTTCAAACAGCAGAGAAATGAATCAAACACTCGCTTGACATTTCTGACAGCAAAACGAATTTAAGCAAATAAATGAGGTTAAGTGGAATCTGATCCCAGTTTGAACTTTGCATATCTAACAAACATATAGATACATATACATATATACATATATATAAATGTATGTTGAGTTTTCGCTGCCCAGGCTATTAAGTAAAATTCCCAAAAATATAAAGCTAACAACAACAACAACAAGAAGAAGAAAAACGAAACTGAATTCCTTTAAATTAAAACTGTAAATTCATGTTGGAAATTTCGAATTTCACATTTTGCAGTAAATAAACGTAATAAAGCAACAAAAAAAAAAAAAAAGAAAAGAGTTATCAAATAAAGCAGAAAGCAAAGAAAAACAAGCATATTCATCGATTCATACGTAAATAAACATACATATGTAAATGTCAGACACAGTGCTACAAGTACACACACACACACACACACACACACACACATACACATGCATACACACACTCAATAATCACACTCGAATAAATGACAATTGAGAATGTATTCCACACACTTACATATAACATACATAGCATGCCTACATATATACATATATATATATATTTAAAAATAATAAAAAAATAATTGCCTGTACGTACTAAGCCTAAACACTTTAAGCGTCAAACAAAACAAAAAAAACATACAACATAAAACAACAAATCGAAAAAATAATACTTTTAAGGCAAACCAAAGACTTTTTTTTTTTTTTGCATCTAAATGAAAGGGAAAACTAAATGTTTTATAAAATGGTAAAGCAGAAATGAAAAGCAAAGCCCACATTAAGAACTATGAAAACACAAAACAAAATATAAGAAAGTAATTAATCTTTTACATTTAAGCTATACTTATGTATTGTATAATATAACTAAATACATATTGAAAAAAACAAAAAAACAAACAAAAATTTAAATATAGTATATAGTTGTGTGTACTTAAACATTGTATGAGAGTCCGCAAGACAACAAAAGGCAAGCATTGAATGCTTGATAGTGAAAAACTGAATGAAATGAAAGAACAAAAGCAAAGTAACAAAATATATATGTAACATATATATATCGAAAATATATATATATATATAAACGAAAAAAAAAAACAAAAAGAACAAATTTCACATCTAGCGTTGTCATTACTTTTACAGCCTGGCCCAAAAGGTAGGTACAACAAATCCAAAGCTGGGCAGCAGCAAATGTGGCGGGTGGCGGGTGGCGTGACCCAATTAACTCACCGCACAGCAACAACAACAACAATAGTAGCAACAACAATAGTAACAACAACAACAACAAAGACTCTACAAAACCAGAGACAATCGAATTCAAATTCTCTTTTCCCAAAGCCAAAAGTGAAAAGCTGCTGCTGCGCTTTTGTTGTTAGCCGTTGTTGCAGCCGTTTGGCATATTAGGGCCAATCGTCTAATCGCCAATTATGCATCAGCCCTACCCCACCATCTCACCTTACCCATCTAACCTTAACTCTAGACATAAACACACCACATAAATCGATATGCGTAATCAGCAGCAGCATCAAAAGCAACAACTCCGAATTCCACATACCCTTCTTTGCAGCGCATTTAGATTAATTGTCTGCTGTGGAACTGTATAATTATATCAACACCATAGCGGAAGACGATATAAATACATATTTCATAGATAGATAATTAATCAATTGTCACTTGAGCTCATCAAATATTTCTTATGATTAATCATTTGTTTGTGTGTGTGTGTGTGTTTTTTTTTATCTTTTTTTTGTATTAGTTAAATTTAGCACAAAGCACCATAGCATTATATATATATAGCACAAATATAAGTATAGCTTTGCTAGTTGATGAAATTAGCTTTCGAAATATTTATAAATGTTCTTTAGTTATTGTTATATATTGAATCATATTAATGTCATATCATCAACTTGTTTCTATTTAACAAAAAGTCTGTATTTAAAGCGCAACCTTTTCTAATTTTAGTTTTTTTTATTATATTTATAGCTCCGAATTACACTTTTAAGTAATTTTTACAAAAGTTATTAGAGCATATAACCTCTCAATCAAATGAATATACAAAAGAAGCAAGGATTCTACTTAACTGCGCTGAAAAGTATGCTACACTTTTTTTCTGTTTTCTGAATTGTTTCTCAAGTGTGTAATTTGAAACAGGCCTGATTATTTTATGGATTAAAACTTTGATTAGTCAAAATAATGTTTTTTTTTTTCAATTTATTAAAGAATTTAAATAAATTTTAATACTTAATTGATTTGCCTTTCAAATCTGTTAATACAATGCTTTTCGTTTTCATTTTTTGTTATGGAAAATGGTTGCAATGTTGACTTTCAACTCTCCTTACTTTGTCAAAACTCAACCTTTTTTTATGCCAACTATTTTATTTTGATCATGCCTTAAATCTTTAATAATTTTGAATTTAAATCTTAAATAAAAATGTTTTTAGCTTTTAACTATTATTTAAGCAAATGAAATTTTCGAGTTTTTGTAAAACTGAACCGATTTTCTTGCTGCTTACTTTTTATGTCATCTTTTTAATCTAAACTGTTTTAACACTCAAATTCGAAAATGCAGTTCTTAGTAGATTTTATTTTATAAATTGTTTTCATTGTTTACTTTCAACTTTCATAGTTTTGCCAAAACTAAATCGATTTTCATGGAAATTACTTTTTCGTGTCAAATTTCAGCTCTACCATCATTATTAGAAAACTTTCTTAAAAGCTATATTCAATATTACTTAAATATTAAAATAGAGTAGTTTAGCTGGCTTGAGGTCGATGTTGATTGAAAGCTAATTTAGATTTTGTTTGCTTAAATTACATTCTAATGAAAGTCAGCAAGTAAGTTTAAAGTTAAACTTATTTTGCAAGTACAAGTTTCATATTTAGTTTAATTTTATTAAGTAGCACTCTCCAGGGGGTTGCATGTTGCTCGTCAGTGTTTAGATACCCTGTAAGTATACAACAAGTGCCAAGCAGACAGTCTCAACCACTCGTCTGACCTCCTCCCCATCTGATCCCTCTTCCAAACTTGGCTCAAAATTTGCAGCTACACATGTTTGGCATGCGTGTATTTTAATGCTGGTGTGTGGCATTTGATGGGGGGGGGGGGGGGGTGAGTTGAGTTGTGGAAAGCGCGTAATAAATAGGGCGGGCAGACCCCAGAACGAGATTATATCATGGCATGCATAGGTTTAACTGTCTGGTTCGTTGCCGCAGGCAGCACCCCAAGTCTGCCCCCTTGAAGCCCGCAGGCCGTAGGTCTTCAATCCGCATCCCTCGCCTTATTGACGACGCGCAAAGTTTGCCAACTAAACAAGTTTTGTGCCTCAAATGAAATTTAGGTTGCAACTGAAGCCAAACAAAACAAAGCAGCAACAACAACAACAACAACAAAAACAACAAGCGCAAAAAAAAAATTAGAACTTTTGCGCTGAAGGAAAGTGAATTTTATTTGCTCAACTTTATTACGTATACGTGCCGTTGTTCCGCCTGTGTAAATAACCAAAATGCAAAACGAGTCCCAGCCCCCTAGCTCTCCACCTACTACGCCTGCCTGCACCAACAACAACAACAACAACTCGACTCAGATCTCTGCGTCTCTAATGAAGACAGCGCCGCCAGGTGCTCCTCGCACTTTTATGTTCATACATTGCGGCCTGTTTAACGACTTGGGCAATGCCTAGCATGAGAAATTTCTAAAAACAAAATAAAAGAGCCAAAAATATATATAAAAAAAAAACTAGTAAGAAGCAGCAGAGATGGGAACAACAAGCACACAAAACTCTCATATGCCTAAGCTAACAGACCGTAAATATTGTTGAAAACGGCAGTTTATTTTTGGGCCAACCGCATGCACATCATTCAATAGCAGAGAGAGAGAGAGACAGGACAGACAGACAGACAGACAACAAGGACACGGGAACACACGGAAACAAGAACAGACCAAATCGCTGATGGATGTAAGCAGCAACAACAAAGAGACAGCTGCTTTCAAGGTGCACACGAGATGAGAATAATGTTAAAGGCTTTGGACCCTGGCCAAAAGCAGCCGCAAGTTAAATAGGAACCAAGCAAGCGAGAATTCTTAACTGAGTGTGCGTGTGTGCCTTAAAACGACTGATAGATGCTCTTTTTGTTTTGAAAAGGTTTTCAATATTCCATTTTTAAGTTAAGTTCAAGCAGCATTGCTCAATAAGCCTAGAAGTATGCTACACTTTTTTGTGAAATTGATTTGTAGCTGTAGTTTAAGGTAAAGGCTACTATGCAAAGATGATCTATGGTATTTCAAGTATATAGGTAAAAGATTTAGTATCTGTTCAAATAATATATTGCAGTGTTTGTTGTATTTGCATTTAGCAAGTTTCTAAACGCCACTTTTGTATTGAGTCCAGCAATTAGCATACATTTTGGGTCAGACTTGCTTAAAAACATGAGTTTGATTGCAAGTTCGTTTACTTTTAATAGACAATTTCAAAAGTAGAATTCTAAACATTGTTTGCAGTGCAATTTTTGACAATTTTTGAAAACAGATCATGCAAATTTATAGAGTCTTGGCTTTGCGCTTAGACATTTAGCAAACTAATATGCCCAGCAAATCATTCAGCGATTTCTGCTCATCTCATCTCATACATTATAATGAGACACACACATGCATAACAGTCGACACACACGCACACACACACGCATATGCAGCACAGTCATAAACAGAAGCTCGACAAAGAGTTGTCACATACATAGACACACACACACACACACACACACACACACTCAAACATATGTCTGCCCAGCTGTCTGCCTGTTGGGTATGTGTGTGAGTTTTGTGTGTGTGTGTGTGTGCGTGTGTGTGTGTGTGTTTGCGTGTCCCTTTAGCGTCTTCAGCATTTAATGGCCTCATTAATTTTCTATGCTTGGCCTTAAATTATTTTACTAGGCAGTGGAGCTGCTGCTGCTGCTCCACTCGGCTCGCTGCACGCTGCTCAGCAATTCCATTAACTCAACTGGCACTCAGGCAGTTGGCAAGTTCCCCACACAATCACTTCTCACTGCTCCGAACACCCACCATCAATGCCAATGCCAAGTGTCTCAGTGCTCGTCCACATTAATTTACATAAACTTAATTGTTTTATTTAATCAATAAAAATAATTAAATGCCATGTGCGTAAGTAATTAAAACAAATCGCTTTTACTGCACAACTAATTGAAATTGCATAAACATAAACCGTTCGCAGTGCCACTAAACAAAATTTGCATGCAACAAATAACACTGTAACTCTGTATGTGTGCGTGTGTGTGTGTTTGTGTGTGTGTGTGTAAATATGTTTTTACACCCTGTTATCATTGAAAATGTTTGCAAGGGGGTAATAAAACACTGCAAATGTGTCTGCCAGGCAGTTGATGATATTTTAGATAATAAAAAGTGTTTTTCTACTCGAGAATAAAATATATATATATATATATATATATATATTCTTTATCAGCATTAACAGTCGACTCGATGTGATCATAGTCGTATGTCAGCTGAACGCGAATATCTCGAAGATGTTAAAAACTCGAGTTCGGAATGTTCAGAGCAAAAATAAGTGATTTCATATGGTACTCTATTGGATCTACATTCATATTATGCTTTAGAAAATAAGATAAAGATCAATGCCTATTTCTCATTCCGATGAAAACAAGTGGAATTGAAATTATTGCTATTCTGAATTCCGAATACAGAACGAAAATTGAGCTTACAATCTTTTGCTTTTGGAACACTGGAATAGGCAGTATTCCAACAAATCCTTAAAAAGCAGCAACGATAGCTATTTTATTCAAAAACAGGAACACAACATCAAAAACGAGACGAAATGAAAAGTTCTCAGAAATGAGATGGAACCATTTCGATGTTATTTTTTAAGATTAAGATCTAATTATTTATAATTTTTAAGTTCAACATTATATATTATTCGTTTAAAATGATATGTTTGAGTATTAAAGTGATATGAAAATATGTTATTTAGGAAAGCTCATATTAAACTGATATTTTGCTTTAATTTTATCTGTAAATGTTTCTTTTTTTAATGTAGAATCAGCACTCTTATCTTAATGTTAGTCTATACGAAATTTCAGAGCGATCGGATCATAAACACCAAAGTTATTCAAAAAACGTTTTCCAATAGAGAAAATGAACAGCGCTGCTTGGACGTCAACTGCGCTGCTGGCGTGTGCTGCCGCTGAGCTGCACAGCTTGCAAGCAGTGCACTGCTTTGTTGCGTATGCGTGTTTTTCTTTACGTGATACGCTATATGCGTATATGAAAGCAGCATAAAGGGTGTTTGGTAGTCGTGAAACGCTATTCAAAGCATGCTTAGTTCTTATATATGTGCTTTTGTATGCTTGTATGTATTTCGTTGTGTACCTTTGTAATTATGACACATCAAACATTAATCAGCAGGCAAATGCGAATGCAAAACAAAATACAAAATACAAAATACAAAAGCACATATGCATAAAATCAGCGGCAAAATGATAATTTTATTGCCAGCTTGCGTTGCCTAATAGCAATTGAAAAAGCAAGAGCAACAACGATAATAACAACAACAAGAACAACAACAACAAGAAGAGCAACAACATTTGACGCCTCAACCAAAACTGGTTCGACCACAAAATCCATAAACCAAATTACTTTGTGAGCCGCCTGCCACATTGCCCAAAAATGTTCAATTTTTCAGCATAATTTATAGCGCAGAAAGCGTAAAAACCAAAAACCCAGCAAATCAGTACGAGAAATTATGCAAAAATATTTTTGGACCGCGGTCAGCCATAATCTATCTGTGTATCTATGTCCTATATATGTCCAATGTATAGATGTATGTGTGCGCATTAAATATAAACAGATAAACAATGTCAGTTCTGGGAAGTAGTCACAATTTGTGCAATAGGTAAAACGATTTAATGTCTCACAGACACACAAAAAACAAAAAAACAACACATACACACACACACACACACACACACACACACACACACACACACACACACACACACACACAAAGACATGCAAATTAAACTAATGCCACAGATAGATACATTTATATTGATCAGCAATTTAATGTAAATTATACTGTCTATTGCGTGGGCTCTGCCTTATTCTATTTGTATGTTGTTATTGTGTCTGTCTGTATGTCTGTCTATGTCTATGTGTAACTGTATCTGTGTGGCCACATTATGCAAATCAGTATCTGTACAACTGTATCTGTTGCTTTTTATTGGCATTTGTTTTATTACCATTTCATATAAGCAACATAGCTTTCCAAAGCACCGTCATCAGCAACAATAATATAAAACAAATGACTTCAAAATCACCACAATATATATATATATATATATATGTATATTTAGATATATATAGATATGTGTATATATAACGCCTCTAAGTAGGTTTATAAATGAATTTTATTTTCAAGTCGCTTTTAAACGATTTATAGATAGAGTGCCTTTGCTTAGCATGGTATATATACAGATATTTCATTGTCTTATATTTCATATATATATGCATCAAGGCAATGGCTGTATAAACAATCCAGCCAATTTCTATTTCCAAGAACACTTTATTCTGAATCGTTTTTGACTTTTTACTCCCTGTTCCCATTCAAAATGGGAAAAAGGGAGTTATAAAGTACTGCAAATGTGTGTAACAGACAGAAGGAGGCATTTCCGACTATATAAACTATATATATTCTTGATCAGCATCAACAGCCGAGTTGATTTAGTAATGTCCGTCTGTCTGTCTGTCCGTCTGTCCGTATGAACGCGTCGATCTCGGAGACTATAAGAGCTAGAGACACCAAACTTGGCATGCAGGTTCCTGTATACCATACGCAGATCAAGTTTATTTCAAATTTCGGATGCATCCCCCCGCACCCCCGCAAATCGCAAAAGACTCCCACAGCCACAATTTTAAAGATAAAGCTTCGGTACACATGTACGTTTAATCAATGTCTTTCGGATGTGTAAATTTCAATACGATCGGATAAATAGCACCAAAGTTATGAAAGAACTTATTTCCCCTGTCTCAGCAGGCAGAAACAACAGTTTGATATGCACTGTGCAAGTTAAGTGCACTGCTTGCTTGTGTTGCCGCTGAACTGCTTGAAATGCAAGTTGGAAGCAGGGAGTCTTCTAGTCGGGCACACTCGACTAGAGTATTCTTACTTGTTTTTATTGTTTTTTATATGAAACAACAATCGTTTTTTTTTTCTTTTTAAAAACAAGTTCAAAGAACTTTCATTACACTGTCTCAAATGTAACATATTTTAAGCTGAATTTTATTATTAATATTCGATAATCAAAAAAACTACGGATACCGATTCCCAATCCGAATTTGAAGTTTCATACAATTGTGCAGAAATTATTTTTATGGAAATTGCAGGATTCTTGTTAAAACAATGATGCTCTTAAAATACAATGATTAAAATTGTATGGCTTTAAGGTAACATCAATTAATGCAGACTTTGTTGGAGAAATGAAAAATGATATTCAAAGGTTAAAAGACGAATAAATTTATTTTCAAATTTATTTCGAAAGGTCAAATTAAAAGCATATAAATGAGATGAAACAAAACTCAGTTGTCTTGAATCTGGTTTGTGCAAACAAATAACAGTTGGACTTTATTAATTAAGTTTAAATTATGTTTACTTTTAGCTTAAATGACTCAAAATTGAAGTAAGTTTATTCAAAAAAATTACATTTATTTGCAATTTCAATAAAAATTTAATCTATAAAATATATAAACACTTTAAAAAAAAAAAAAAAAAAAAAAAAAAAAAAAAATTTAAGATGAAAATTAAAAATATATTTTAAAAAATTAAAAAAGATTTTTTTATATAAAATCAAATTTAAGCAAATTAATTGATTTTACAAAATTCTGTTTGCTTTAAAACAAAACCGTATAGCCAAGACATATAGCTGTTCCAGATTCCACTTTTTCACACATTTTGCGGAATTGAAATTCAATAAATTGTAAAAAACTGCCAACTAACTGTTCAACTAGTTAATTAAATACTTTCAGCTTATTCAAACGTTGATAAAATGTAAGTGAACTCAAACCGCAAAATGTTGTCAAAAGTGATAAGAGAAACATTTCAGAGAAATTCACTTTTACAATATCTTAACGAAAGTGAAAACCAGAACAGGCTTAATAATTGCACACACGAGCTATGCAAAGCACTCTGTTTGGCTTGCGCTCAAAAGTATGCTATAGTAACATTTAAATACTGAAAACAAACAAGTATACGCACCCTGAGCCCAAGAGCACTAGACACAGTGGCACCAAGCAGGAGTAGGGGAAAGGGGATGGGCACATCAAGATCTTAGCCTACCCTCAGACTGAGCTTAGCTCATTAAAAATTCAGTTGTTGTTGTTGTTGTTGTTGTTGTTGTTGCTGTTTGTTCCAAGGCCCAACTGGCTATCCAATAGAGACCCGATACGCCCTCGCGACGATTACATTTCCATGCAAATCAAATTGGAAATAAGCACAAAGCGACAGTATTTGATAGAAAAGCTATCTGACAGATAAGCCAAGATAAAGATACGCCAAAAAAAATTATAAAAACAATTTGCAGTCATTTTGCAAGTCACATAATAAAGATAGCAATACAATATCGAATCAGTATATTTGGTTTATTCCAATCACAATATGGATAATTAGGCGCGTGCAACTGTCACCATCAAAGTCAAATGCGATACGTATACGTATACGGATACGGAAACGAGACGACATGGTACGGATACGGAAACGAATACGAATAGGAATACGAGTTGTCAGTTGTGTGGTGTTTTTATTATTGATTCATCAAGTTCAACGGCCGTGTTGTCAATACTATTAAATAATAACAAGTGTACTATCGTTTTGACTGATATCCACTAGACATGTTTGTGCGTGTCTGATTTGAGCAATGTGCATAAATTTATTACATATCGATTGTGTTGTTATTAATTTCAACGCCAGCTTTTTAGCCCTTCAATATTTAGTCAATTTGTCAAAAAACGTTCGCCACTTTACCATAGACAGTATTTTATATATATGTATATATATACATACATATATATTTCTCACTCGCTAACTATCGAGGCATTAAGGGGTTAATAATTCATTTGCCAGCACAATATGTTGCAGCCCCAATAACTTTCACTTACGGTTATCATCTGTCACACCTCATCAACACACTCTGTGCGTGCACCTTCGTGGCTATCCCTGTCCCCCACCCCCCCCCTTCCCCTGTCTACCTGACTCCTTACCGCACACCCGCAATTACGCTCTGGCAATATTGTCAATAATTATCTTCATATTTCACGACAAAAATTGTAGACAAATGCGCGAGAGCTGTTTGGTTGTATTATATATATGTTTATATACATTAACAGAGTGTATTTACATTTTGTGTTGTAATATGTAACATTTAGAAAGTCGATTCGTAGATAATATGAGCTCAACCTAGCTGTTCTATTGGAGATTATCTCACAGCCTACGCCAGAAGAGTTAGAAAGCTAAATTTTTCACTGAAGCTTTATCCTTTTTTAACCGTAAGTTCTTAGAACTGATTTTGAAAAACTCTGTCGGAAAATGTGTAAAATTCGTGGAAAACTTTTGTATGCAACGTTTTTGTTTATCGTTCTAAATGTTTCAAACTTATTTTCAAAGCGCTATCTAAAATTTCAACAATGACTGCATACTAATTTTGCGGAAAATTCAGCCCACTGGCTAAAAAGTGGTTAGTCAAAGTTCCGTTTTGCTTAAAACTCATTTTGTAAGCTAGTTATAAAAAAATATTTACAAAATGATTTTCAAATTGTATACAATCTGCCAAAAAGGTCAGAAAATTAACGGAAAACTGTTGCATACAACTTTTCGGACTTCTTTTCCTGATTAGCTAAAAACTGGTTTTCAATAATAACTAGGTTGCTTCGAAAATTTCGAAATCTAGTTAGAATAAACAGCTGTCTTTAATGTCTACAAGCTGTTTTCGGAACAATCGTTAGATAATTAAGCAGAAAATGTAGTTTGTGTTCGAATATCTGACTTAATTTTCTTTGAAAGTGTATTAAAACTTCGGCAACTCGAAAACCAATTTGGTTTTTGTTGCCTTTTTTTGGTAGTGTGTCTGTGTTCATTTACCTTTTGCCATTGACAAATATGTGTGTTAATGGACATGGAAACGAGCTACAGAGAAGAAGTCCATATCTGTTCACATTTGCGTACTTATACATATACATCATATACATATATACAATTGGAAATTGGAAAGCAGGCCATTAATTGATATTGATGAATCTGGTTGCGGTAACGTAGTATATATGATTCTGGCCATAATGAGAGATATATTTGTCATGTCATGTGTGCTGTTGACCAATCAATCGAGATTTTGACTCAAGTTTTTTTGCTATATATATATATATACCTACATATACACTTGATGAGCATTAATTGTTTGTAACAAATGGGTAATAATGTGCTTAACTCGATGTTATCAACCAGATAGCTGAAACATTAGCTTAATAAATAAATAAAACGTTTTGCATTTGTATATATATATATATATATATATATATATTGTATATTAAATTTGCAGTTGTGCATTTACAATATGTAAACTACAATGAAATAAATATATTGTGGCCTGCTTAATTATGAAAAGCAGAAAGACACAAAAATATTTGCCTTTCAGCCATTTTTAAATATTCTGCTAGCATTTTAAAAAAGGTGTTAAATAATAGAAAAGTCAACAAAAATGGCAATTTAAAATATGCTCAGCGCCTTTGGCTGTTGAAATTTTTGGGGAATTATTTCAATTGAACTTTAATTGTAAATCGGTTATAAAATTTTAAATATTTGTGGTTTTTTCAGGCAATTTGATTTTGTAGAACAATGTTTAATTGTTATTTGTTAGGTACAGTGTGCTGTGAACATATTAGGTCCCTGCTCAGTCTCGAACTCTTTCTTTAGCTTGAACTTAAGCAAGAATTTTCATTGGGAAGGTTCTTATAACTTGTGTTGCCAGCTTATGCTACATCCTACATCTTCTCCTACATCCTACATCTTCTCCTGGCAAGCGTTGGACATTCTGCCAGAATATGAGTTGAAGTTTCCTTCTCAATCTTGCAGAATCGACAAGTGTCTCTGCTGACTAAACCAAGTTTTCTAAATTGACTTTTCAGCCTGCAGTTTGCAGTCAAGAGTCCTTTGCGTAATCTAATTGCCTTTCATCCCATTGGTGTTAGTTTTCTGCAACTTCCTTTTCTGATCGTATGACTCTAATATTGCTCTCCTCTAAAAAAAAAAGCCCAAGCTTTCAAAAACAAGTAACATTAAATGAATAAAAAACATTTCACATTGAACTGCTAAGTATGGCATTTACTTTTAGGGCGCTTATATATAATGTCTCTCTGTATTTGCCATTGTTTATAATCAAACAGGTCTAATCTGATTGTCCACAGGTGGTATAAAGGTAGCATATTATTCCTACCAAGGTGACAGATGTGTCATAACCTGCCCCAAGATACGTCACCGATTACCCCCAAGTGTCAGTTAGACTACAGTTATTCTGAAATATCATAGGTCATATAAAGCACTGTCTTGCACATATACCATGCTAACCTTTAAAGCACTACGCTGATTTGCTTCTGTCCATTATTGGCCACATATACGTATAGGCTCGTATGGGCCCCCAAGGCTCCGCTTTCCGCTGCCCGCTTCCCGCACCCCGCCATTCATCATTATTAAGGCCTTTAATTTATGGGACCACCATCGTCGCAGTCGTTGTCGTTTTTTATGATGTGTGTTTTACATTGACTATAACATCGAGTCATATATACAGACATGCACATATGGGTGTATAAGTGAGTGTGTGTGTGTGTGCGTGTGTGTGTTTGTGTGTGTGTGTGTGTGTGTGTGTGTGTGTGCTGGCTGTAAGTATGGCAGCTGCTGTCGCTGCTGAGTTCAAAGTACTGCCAGGTAACACTTCGCAGCGGCAGTTCGGCTCTGCCATGTGCACCATAAAATCGATAAATCTTAAAAATTCAATAACAGCCGCCGCACGCGATTCAGCCCAGTTGGCAGCACCCAGTTTCATTTTGGGGTGTGTGTGTGTGTGTGTGTGTGAGGGGCTGGGATAGGCTAGTAGCGCTACCCTTATGTTTATGTATATGTCAAAATCAAAGGCGAGGGTCAATGGCAAATTGGATTGCCTCTGCGTCTTTATGTTGTACTTGGTATTATTTTTCGTGGAAATTAAAGATTTATCAGGACTTTATCAGAACGCCGTCGGTGGCATTAGCGCTCAAGGGCTGAGTAAGAGAATCAGTTCGTTGGGGGGAAAAACTTTTAATTGGCGGCTTTAAGGCAAATTGTATATAGTATATATATACAAGCAGTTAAGCCAAGCACAGAAATACACCTACACACACCACTTAAAATAATAATCCTTCATCAATGCAAGTAGAGCGTCTCAACAAGCAAAAACTTTTGCTTTCATGTCTTAAAGTGAAATTCATTATTGGCCAGCTATAGCTTTAAAAAGGTAAGCCAAGTAAGAGGCAAGCCACAACAACAACAACAACAACAATAACAACAACAACAAGTACAAGAACCACAATAACAAAAATATAACGAGAAATGTCAGGTAGGCAGCAACAATTAATTATACACCAAAATAAAGCGACTGACCAGCTGGCAGGAGATCCAAACAGGCAGCTAGGTCCTGGCATGGCAACAGGCAACAACAACAACAACAACTGACGAGGATACCAGCATTTTTTATGATTTGCCACAAGGATGTGTACTGTGTACTGTATGTGTTTCGCATTTCGTATTATTTATTGCCCATTCATAGCCATATATACACTATATATATATATATATATATATATACTATATACCATATATATATATGTACAATTTTATGTACGTAAATGCATAAAATATTTGTTTATTTTTGGTAGCTGTCCAAGTGAGAGCCAGCGCAAGCCACCGGAAACGGCAGTCGAGTGCCGCCATTGCCGCCATTGCCTGCATTGCCGCCGCCATTTTTAAGCGGCTCAGACGCGCTCAAAAAGCGCCATTAAAGTTTCCATTTCGGCATTTTCCCAAAAATGAAAATGAGTGCAAATAGAACATGCCAACACTCAACGCCATCGAGTGCATTTACAGCGATAAGATACTTTGGTAACTCAATTAAGTTCAATCTGATGCAAGTCGCAGCAAAAAACATCCTTGCGATTTCAACACACACTCTTTCAAAATACTATATATGCGACACTTGAATGCTCTTTAAAACGCTTTCATGCTTAAACAAAAAGTAGGTCGGAATTTTCTTTTAAATTTTGCAAAAGACTCGTGTGTTTGTCAAAGGCAATTACCTTGAAAACCGATTGTGATCCCGTTTATCACATTCAAAACAAATTTCAGCGAAATGTGTTCAACATTTTTCAGTCAAAGTTCTAAGAATTTCATTGTAAGAAAAACAAAAACCTACCTTTTTATATTCTATGCAAGGCATCAACATAACATTTCTATGAAATTTATACAAAAAACGAACTGCTTATTATTGTTAACCTTGCGCTGTTTAACTTGAATTTAAGAACTTTGAGCAATTTTATGAATTATATCAAGATTCAAGAAAATTTGAAATTTCATGTATTTTGTATAATTATATTATATATTCAGTTGTGTGTGTGTGCTTTAAATGCTATTCGATTATAGTTCAACTTTTGCAAAATATATACATTTTTTTTTGGTTTTTTTTTTTTTTTTAAATGGCATTAAATAGTTAAGTAGTTAATTGATGCCAAAGTTAAACTTGTGGCGTGGCATTAAATTAATGGAGTTAAATTTGATATCGATTTTAGCAATGTCACTGAATATAAATATTAGCTTATCATTTAAAAAGGCTTAAGGTATATATATATATGTATATATGTAGATATATAAATTATATAATATCAAGTCTGAAGTACTCTGCCTCCTGCACATATTGAGCTGCTTTCTTTGCGTTTCAGCACAGATAACAAAAATATGCTATAATGAATAACCTCAGTGTTAATTATAAGATAATTATGATAATTTTACCAAAGATAATAAGCCTGCTGAAATGTCTGCGGTATACAAATTAAAGTCAATTGGTTATTAAAGACTTATTCGCTGATGTGAAAGGAAGCAAGTTTTGAAGCAAGTCTTATATACATACATACATACATATGTACACTGAGAGAAGTCTATGCTGAAATTCAATGCATTTTAAGCATGATTTATGCAGCAGTTATGCAACAAATCATACCTAGTATAACTAAACACGAATTTCAACCTTAGATGTAATTTATGCATTGAATAATCATTATGTTTGCATATGTACTCATAAAATGTTCATTGAAATGGCACATATTATGCATTATTATGTAAACATTTAGCTTTTTTAACAAGATTTTGTGCATAATTATGTAAAAGCTATGCATTATTGATCATATATTGTGCATATCAAATCAAAAATATGCATCAATAAGCATAAGTTATTCATAAATATGTGAAAATTATACTTAATTAATCGAAAATAAAATAAATAAGCAAAATGTACGCATTGTTAATCATATATTGTGCTTAAAAATCAAAAACTATGCTTAAGTAAATCATTAATTTGTACAAATTATGCTCTTTTAATAAGACATTGTGCATAAATTTGTAAAAATTATCCATTACTAAACATATATTGTGCATAAAAATCTATAAAATATGCATATTATGTGCATAAGTATGTTAAAATTATGCTCAATTAATTAAAATGAAATAAATATGCAAAAGTTATGCATAATTAATCATATATTGTGCATAAGAATCTATAAAATATGCATATATTGTGCATAAATATGTTAAAATTATGCTCAATTAATTAAAATGAAATAAATATGCAAAAGTTATGCATAATTAATCATATATTGTGCATAAGAATCTATAAAATATGCATATATTGTGCATAAGTATGTTAAAATTATGCTCAATTAATTAAAATGAAATAAATATGCAAGAGTTATGCATAATTAATCATATATTGTGCATAAGAATCTATAAAATATGCATATATTGTGCATAAATATGTTAAAATTATGCTCAATTAATTAAAATGAAATAAATATGCAAAAGTTATGCATAATTAATCATATATTGTGCATAAGAATCTATAAAATATGCATATATTGTGCATAAGTATGTTAAAATTATGCTCAATTAATTAAAATGAAATAAATATGCAAAAGTTATGCATAATTAATCATATATTGTGCATAAGAATCTATAAAATATGCATATATTGTGCATAAATATGTTAAAATTATGCTCAATTAATTAAAATGAAATAAATACGCAAGAGTTATGCATAATTAATCATATATTGTGCATAAGAATCTATAAAATATGCATATATTGTGCATAAATATGTTAAAATTATGCTCAATTAATTAAAATTAAAAATAAATAATCATATATTGTGCATAAATATCGAAAAATCTGCATTAATATGTGAAATTTATATTTAATATGTATATAACATCTTGTGAAAATATCAGAAAAATTCATAAATTAAGCATATGTAAGTAATCCTAAACTTTTAACATAAATAAGCATACCAATTTTTATACAACGGCTATATGCTAGTGCTGATCAGGATTATATATATGCCTTCAACTACCTGTTGCATACATTTGCACAATTTAATTATACTAATTTAACCCTTTATATTTTTTTTGTTTTTTTGTTTTAATGGGTATACAAGGGATAAAAACATATCGTCTTGTCATATCATATTATTATTCACTTTAGTCCGCACGGAGAGTATTGTTCGTGTTTGTTCCAACAGCTGAAGGAGTCGTCCCAAATGTGTCAAGACGCGACTGAAGGAGGTCCTGCCAGAGTTATACTCATGCTAACTTATGTAAGGTTTATCTTTGGCTCGATTGCAGGCAACTGTGTTTTTATTGTGAAATGCTTTTGTTATTGTTGCCTTTGCCTAACAATTAAACCATTTGCAGTTTATAACCATGGCATGCCATTAAAGAGAATTAAGTCAGTCCAGTTACCAGTTTACCAGTTTACCAGCTCCAGTTCCAGTTTCAGTTTCATATCCTTCAACACCCGTCTCCGGGCCACAAAACTCGATACTCCGAGTACCCCGGACAAAACAGTCAGTCAAGCGGGACGCCAAGCTGGAGTACCGATTCAAGAGAGAGCTTCGCCATAAATCGCTTATCACGCGACATTAAAACAACAACAACAGCAACAACAATGTTGCTGCCTTTTGTTGTTGTTTGCCCCGCAGCAAATGCCAAAAATTGCCGCACACAAAAACAATACAAAACACAGCCAGAAAATGTAACGGCCACGGAGTTTTAATGTACTGTCGGTTGACTACCCCTGGCCAACAAAACGGGTGGGGGGGGGTGCAGAAAGGGGGGCTGGCAAACCTTGAAAAATGGCAACAACAGATTAAGCGCATAAAATTGTAGCCAGAACGTCTCTGGGTTGAAATGGGGGCGTGGCAAGTAACCCCAGTGAAATTGGATTTTCGGGGAAGCTGAAATAAAAATTAAGACGTCATCAAAATGCAATTAAAAGAGTAGGTAAAAATGAAAATAGCCGCAGATTTATTTAAGCCAACCAAATGAAGAGAGTGAGCGAGAGAGAGAGAGAGAGAGAGAGAGAGTGAACCCAAAAAACATTAAAGGACCTACAGCTGTGCCAGCTGCTGTGCATTGTCTAAGCACAACAACAACAATAACAATAACAGCATGAACAACAAATAGATTTATTGTTGATGGCATTATTAAATTTCTTTATATTTTCGTTGTGCTCTTTTATTATTTCTGTGTTTCTCTTCACCCTGTCATAATAAAAAGGCGCTCGAAAAACTCAGTGTGGCGATACTGTGGCAGGATTAAAAGGACTCACTGCCTCCTGACTGGGTGACAGACCGACAGAGCGTTAAGCAGCGGCTAGCATATTGCAAAGGCACAACTAACGCGATGATGACGCTCAACATAAAGATAGGGTGCTGGGTTCTCGGTTCTGGGAAAACGGAGCAGCGATGTCAGCGCAAGACAACATCACGCCCCAGGGGCAACAGCAACGGCAGCAGTAACGGCAGCAACAACAAGAGCAGAAGGAACAGCAGCAGCAGCAACAAACACGGCAGCAACAACAGCAGCAATAGCAGCAGCAATAGCAGCAGCAGCTACGGTAACAACAGCAACAACAGCAGCAGCAACAGCAGCAACAACTAAAGCAGCAGCAGCAGCAACAACAACAGCAGCAACAGCAGCATCAACAGCAGCAACATCAACAGCAGCAACAACAGCAGCAGCAGCAACAACAACAACATCAGCGACACAAATAAAAGCAGGGAAAAGCATCGAGTGAAAATTGTTAGCCTTGAAATTAATGATAAAGTTGACAACACACACTATGCAAAATTGCCCACGAACGAATGCTGACGCAAGACCTAATTATGATAAAAATAGACAGCAGCTATGTTCTTCTGGGAAATGGGGCTAAGCACAACTAGTATATAAACACAGTCAACATGTTTTTGCTCCCTGTTCCCATTAAAAGTGGCTAAGAAGTGAATAATAAGGTAATAAAGTAAGAAAGGATACATCTCTGACTAGAAAAAGTATATTTATATTCTTGAACAGCATCAACAGCCGAGTTAATATAGCAAAATAACAAAATTAAAACTCATATTTAAATAAACTTTGAATTATAACATTTAATTTAACTGGGGAATTCAAATAAATAAATATGATAAGATAATGTCCGTTTGTCTGTCCGTATGTCCGTCCGTTTGTCTGTCCGTTTGTCTGTCCGTTTGTCTATCCTTATGTCTGTCCGTTTGACTGTCCCTTTGTCTGGCTGCCTGTATCTCAGAGTCTATAAGAGCTAGAGACACCAAACTTGGCATGCAGGTTTTTGTATACCATACGCAATTCAAGACTATGGTAAATTTCGGATATTTCTTCCCACACCCCCGTAAACCATAAAAAGCGCACACAATTTAAAAGATACAGCCTTGATTCTTAATACACATATTTATTTTATCAATATTGATCAACTGCTTAAATGTCAATCCAATCGGATAATAAACACCAAACTAATTGACGAAACTTTTTCCTAACATCTAGTTAACTATGCTGCTTGCTTGAGTTGTCGCTGAACTGCTTGAAGTTTAACTAAAGCACTGCTTGCTTAATGCACTCATATGTGTAATTGAATACAGAGATGTTGTTGTGATTTACAGAATGCAGAGAGTCTCGCAGTCGGGCACAGTTGTTGTTTATAGATAGATAATCGTTTATAAATGTAAACTAATATTTGTAATAAGCCTTTAAAACTTTTATCAAAAAACATGTCATTCTGAATAGAAGGTTGTACATATGCTTAAACTAAGCTTAATGTGTGAACAAAATATGTAATTTATTTATAATTATATTAAGTTACAAACGATGCACTTAATTCAAAATGCTGCTAACTAAATTACCTCAAATTTTTGTAAATGTAAATATTAGGCTGTAAAAAAAACGGTGCTAAATAAAAGTAATCAATTTATTTAAAAAAGCAAATGAGAAAAACGTGTTTGCAAATGCTCAACTGTGAGATACCCTGTACTATACTGAGAGAACTGAGTGTACTCTATGCTGGATTCAAGCATTTAAGGCATGATTTATGCACAAATTATGTAAGAAGTCGAACCTAGAAAAGCTAATCAAGGATGCCGAATTTAGTAGTAATTTATGCATAAAATAGTCATTATGTATGCATAAGTAAGCATAAAATGTACAATGCAATACACATATAATAAATAGCTTATGCATTGGTATGTACAAATTTTGGGATGTTGTGCATAACTTTGCAAAAATTATGCATTATTAATCATATATTGTGCATAAAAATCAAAAATTATGTATATATAAGCATACTTTGTGCAGAAATATGTGAAAATTATGCTTTATTAATCAAAACTAAAACACATGTGAAAACACATAAATTATGCATAATTAATCATATATTGTGCACAAAAATGAAGAATATGCATAAATAATGCATTAATGTGTACAAACCAGGCCTTATCAATAAGATATTGTGCATAAATATGCATAATTTATGCACTTTTAAACATAAATTGTTCACAAGAAATATCCTTACATTAATAAATAATAACACACTGTTAATATTATTTTATTTTTAAGTTCTTTTTTATTTCAGAAAAATAGAAACCTATCTAATAAATAGTTAAAAACTGCATTTCATTTAAGTTGCAATAAAACCCGACTACTGTTCAAATTTGTTCAGATGTGATTGAAAAGTACACACAATAAAAAGTACGTTAAACAAAATTTAATTAACAAAATTTGCCATTGTGCAAATGAATATTGGTTAGTAAAAGTGCATTTTTGTTGTTGTCAAAACTAAAGCCAAATTAGCTAATCTATAAATAGTTTTTTTTTTATGATTATTTGCGCATTTAAATAAATAACAATTTGTGCATTTAAATAAATAAGTGTTAAGCCAGGTATTAGCTAACTTTAAATTGTGCCTAAAAATGTTAGCTCTCGCATATTATATAGTAATATTATGCACAAAACGCAGACTTTAAAAATAAATAATGCTTTCGAGTTCTTTTGAGCATTTCAATTTATCGAAAAGCTGATCAAATGTGTCCTTAAAAGTAACGTGTGTTATTCTCAAACATAATAACAAGTCAAGTCGAGCTAAGTAAAGCTCCTTTTCATTATCAAAAGGCATAATAAGAGACGGCAACACTGACAGCAATCACAAGCCCGATAAGAACGCAACACATGCTTGAGAAACACACACACACATACTTACACACCATATATAAAGCAAAACGAATCTGTTGCAATCACAGTCTTCAAAAACGCTAAGCAGCCTTTGCCTGTGTTTGTAATGTGGATTTTAAGATTGCATTAAAGCCAAACAATATTTAAAAACGTTTTACTCATTTGCCACGCCCCCCATTTTGCTGGCTTCTAAAAGGGGCTGCTGCCATGTACTGCAAATCAGTTTCATACCCCAGAGACATAACTGTAATTACAAGAGTACACGACAGACGCCCCCAAGCCCTTCTACACCCCGCGTATGGCATTCAGCTGCTGCGTCTGCTTCTGCGCCAGCTTCTCTGCCTGCTGCTGCGCCAGCTTCTCCGCCCTGCTACTGCGGCCAGAGCATTCTTCTTGGCGTCGTCTGCAGCGGAAATGCCGCGAGCGGCAAAATCGAAAATACAACAAGCGCAAAAAAATAAATTAAAAAACGAAGCATGAAATAAGGAAATTTATCAGCAGCAACAGCCAGCAGCGGCAGCGGCAGCGGCAGCAGCAGAGGCCAAAGCCAGCGACAGACGCAGCTGAAATGCAGCCAAGAGGCAGGCGGCAGCTAGAAGGAGCTCATGGGGGGGGCAGAAAGGAGCTGAGCTCAGCCAAGCTGCCAGGTGAGCACAATTTAATTTCTCAAGCTGGGTCTCTAATCAAAAGGATTTTTATCGCCTGAGAAGGACGACGACGATGGAGACAGAGACGGAGACGTTGCTCGCCTTTGACAGTCTGCGCAACGTTGACAGGCTCCAGATCCAGTTCCTTCAGCTACAGCTTCGACTCTGACCCAGACTCCTCAAGCAGACGCAGAGGCAATGTGGAAAGGACACGCAGGAGCTGGCTTGCATGCAAAAAGCAATGCCACGACATACGATTTACAGAATGAATACAGAGCGAACAGGACGAGCAGTACGTAGTGAACGAACAGGACTAACAGGACTCAGAGGCTGAACAGAGGCTGTGCTGAGTGAAGTGTGTGTCACAAACATGACAGGCAACGTCAACCGCCGGCAGCTCACAAAACTGAGTAAATCATTTGGCCAAGCGAAGCGTAAAGCTCGAGTTACTGCTTTTCTTTTACTTTTTTTACTTTTCATTTTTTTTTTCTTTTTTATTATTTTTTTGATTTTCTTGCTGCTAGTTTGAGCTGGAAACGGAGGCGTCAACTAATTAAATTAGGCAATGCTTGCGCAATCCTTTTCTGGCTGCTGTGGCTTGAAAACATAAATAAGCTTTGGGGCAGCGACGTCAACGTCAACGTCGACGTTGCCGTTGCCGTCATTCGCTTCCGCTTCCGTGCCGGAAACCATTTTGGCGTGAACTCCGCCCCCCGCCCAACTTTTGCTGAGAGTTTCTCATTTGCAAGGCGCGCAATTCGCTTGAATTTTGCATTAGCTGGCGCTAAGTGCAGGCTCGTTTGAAATAAATATGCCGCAAAGCAAACAAACAATCAGCAGCCAGCGGCAGCAACAACGACGACGGCGACGTCAGACGTCAGAGTAGGTCCACAAAAGCAAACGAGGCGACGCGACGCGACGCAACCGCAGTCCAACGCAGCAGCTAACAGGAGCAGTCCTTACACAGTTAGTACCCTGTAGCCAAAAGCCATCAGCCATCAGCACAGCCTGAAGAGCAAACTGCACCCAAACCCAAACCCAAGCCCAAGTCCAATCCTCAATCTCAAACCCAAACCCAATGTTTTGCTTCTAGTGAAGCCATTGAATGGCAAGTTGTAGTTGTAGTTGTAGCGCTGCCTCTGATGGCCTCGCTTCCGTCGCCCATTCAGTCGGCAAACGACGTCAACGGCCGCCATTTGCAATTCAATTGCTAAAGCGCCACCTTTTGACGAGCGCCGGAAATCGCTTACTATACACTGCTAAGCGGCCAAAAGCAAAAGCAAAAGGTTTACCCAATACTTACCAACTTTGATGGCTCCCAGCCCCTCCCCCTCTTCATGCTCAAGAATTGCACAATAAAATGGCAACATTATAAATATATATATGTACATATATATATATATATATATATATATATATATATATAGAAGATAATGGCAAGTAGAGCGCACTTTCAATGGACCTCATCAGTTGACAGTTGGTGATGGTCATAAAAGTCATACAATCATTTTGGACTTAGTTTCAATACAAAAACATAGTTCAACAAGCTCTCTATAAATGTGCCCCATTAGGCAGCTTTCTAACTATAATAGTGGAACAAAAACAAACTTAAGCCCTTCTTATTATTTTTAAGCCAACTTAATTGTATTGCAATGAAAGCAGCATAAACTATAGACTTGAATGCGCAAAAGCCTGTTCTGAGTTCTATAAGTTGTTAAGCATTGAAAATGTTTCTGTTTTCCAAACGGATTGATTTTGTTTTCGCTATTTTGAAGATGAATTCGAACACGAGTTTTGTTATTTAGCTATTATCTATTTAGTTGTCATCTAGTTGGCATTTGCTGAATTGAGCACAGACACGTTTGCTTTCACAACAGTCAACAATGCGAAACAGGCTCAATACAACAAATACTTTAATGGAATAACGCAGTTTAATCCTAGGTCGAAATCTGTATAAGAAAATTACAAAAAATATAATATAATATACATTTTGAGTAAAGTTTTGTCGTAAATGCTTCTGTACTGCTTCTAGGCGAATTGCTATGTTCAAGACATAAAAGGACCTTGAATATGCATCGTCACTAGACTTTTACTTCGTGGAGAGCCTTTTTATTTGATAGTTTTGTTACGAAAGGTGCAACGCATTAAAAGCGATCAGGACACAGGATATTTTCAAACTATTCCAACTATCAATATAATTTAAAATTAAGTTTTAAATGCAGAATACTATTTTCCAATTAATTGAAAATTTAAGGATGCTAAAGTACAAATTCAGAGCTTTGTGTATACATAATGAAAAAAAATGCTCAGACATGCACTTCATTTTTAATACGCTTGATTTGTATGTAAATTGAAGGGAAAATGTCCCAATTCATAAATCAAAATAACTTTTATAGGTATTTTTAATATCAATTAGTTTTATATGCATTCGAAAAAAGGAAACATGTCTTTACTTATAAATATAAACATAACAATGTTTGCTTTCCGAGAGAAAAGTCAGAATCTGAGAGGAACTTCGGGATTGCCGGTACGTTTTGGATAGCTTTGGATCTGGAGCAATCAGTCAAACCGTCATTATCTACGAATCTTTGCCCAAACTGATCCTAAAGTTACAAATCGTAAGGTTTGTCATTGCGAAACAGGCTTTCTGCTTTTGAGAAAATTGTAGTTTTGAAAAAGATTGAACTGATGAGCAAGCTGTGCACAAGGGTACAATACATTTTGCTAGATTGCAATACAAATGCCACCAATTATAAAAATAATATTGCGATTTCTCAATCTTCAGAACTCGCAATTCACGCACTCATCTCTAGTGTACATCATTAAGGCAATCGCTGGGCAAAAATGCAAGTCAATTAAGTAGCAAATGGTTGAGATGGCATAAAAGCAAACAATCGCAGTCGAGTAGCATTTCAAGCATCTTCTGCATAAATCGAGGGTAAATTGAGCCAATTCCTGTATAAATACTACGCACTAACGAGATGAGAGAAGATAAGATGAGCAGAGCTAAACTGAACTGAACTGAACTGAACTGGTATATAAGATGAGAAGCTAGTGCAACTTGAGGATATGAACAGTAGAAATAGCTGCAGCGATGAGAGGCGGCGTATTACCAGCAAAAGTGCCATAAAAATGTGTATTAAAATGAGTAAAAACATTTATTTGCATAAAGTCGGCCACGAGTAAGTGGGACAGCAAATTGCCAGTGTGCGAAAGAGATGGCGAGTGCTTGAGCTATGAGATATATGTGTGTGTGTGTGTGTGTGTGTGTGTGTGTGTGTGTGAGGGAGTAGCAACTATTTCAAGTGGCAAAAGTTTTAGCTGCGTACACTTTTAGCCCCAGCGTCGAGTATGCACTCAAGTCACGCATAAGTTGCAAGCAAGCAGGTCGAAGGAAGCACCAACAAATGACAGCAGCAAGGAGCAGCAAGGAGCACCCAGATACACCAAGAAGCAAGACTAAATTGCAAGTTAAGCCAAAAGGCCACACACACACACACACATACACCTACTTCAAACAGGGTTGGCAAGAAGTTTAGCGAGAAACCATCTTGAAAACAATATAATACCAAGTGTTATCCTGAACACAATTATAAGCTTTCTTAGCTCCATGTGTTTTGTTGCATAACATTAAGCTGCGCTTAGTTGAAGTACCTAATTATATTTGCATCAACTTCAAAAATGCATTTATTTTTGCTATAATTAATAATTACGGCTGTAAAGAAAACAATCGCATATCAACTGATTCCCAATTTGAAATTGAAGTCTTTCTCAAGGGGTAAAAGAGTTAAGCAATCTTAATATAAGAAACAATATTCTATTTCTGATTAATCAGCATTAAATGTTTTCAACATTTTATTTGTCTACTTTTCAATTCAAATACTCAAACTAATCTTTGATTTGAGTAATTTGAGTTTCAATATAGTTCAATAGATTCGAATGATTTTGAGACTTGTATCAGTTGCTCGATACTGGAACTCAAAAAAGGTTTACTGAACAATGAGACTTAAATGAACTGGGTTTCGAATCAGTTGAACGATAAAGGTAAACAAGTGACTATTTGATAATCTATGACAATCCTAAAGAAGAAGATGTATTCAATTATTCAACCAAGTCTGAGTGATACAATGCAGCTCTACAACCGAATTGAGTTAGACAACAATGAATATTTCTGTTTCATTTAATATTTGATTTATCAAAATGTTTAATATGAAAGTAAACAACAATATAATAACACACTCAAAACATATATTTAAAGCCAACTAATCGCATTTTATTTATGCATTTCCATTTTCTAATTGTTGTCCTTGTTGTAATCGATAAGTGTTGCTGCAGAGTTGTCATACAGTTTGTTTAATTGGGTGTGCACAAAAGCTTGACAACAATTATTTGCTAACATGTTAATAAGAGTTCTAAAAATATAATGTTTGTCATTTAAAAAACATTTAAGCTGGCTCATTTTATGCAACAAAACTAAAATATAAAAAACAAATTATTTCGGTGTGCTGACAACCCTTTAAAGGCAGCCATGAAATAGCTCGAACTTGTGTAACAGCTTCGAATTCCTCAAGAGTTTTGGAAATCAATTTCTAGACTTTTCCGTAGTCATCTCGAATGTTTGAGTGCAACATTTCGGAGTAATTTTCATTCCGAATCGTTTTCGTTTTTGTGTTCCTGTTTTTTAAATAATATAACAATCGATGCCTTCTTTTTTATGATTAGTTTCATTGGCTCAACTCAATAGCAAATCCTTTTAAATCGAATTTTTCATCGATATGAGGAATCGAGAACAGCTAATAACAATCGGAAATGGAAACAGGGTTGTTTGCTTTTAATTCAATGGATGTTGTCGGTAGAATGTTGTCCTGTTAAGTCAATAGGTGTCTGACTTGTTTTCTAACAGGTTAACCGCTCAAACGTGATATTTATAAACTTTTGATTGGATATGATGGAATAGTAGAGAAAAAAGTCGTTTCTTGTTTTTTTTTTTTTGTTTTTTATTGCCGAGTGTTTGCTAAAGGCATTGAAAAAGTCATCTCATCTGCTGGATAATCATGTTTACTATTTTTATTAGACAGTTATGAGAGAATTTCAAGCGCTAGCTTTGTGCTGCGTGCTTAGATGTTTTCTAAATATAAACTCTGTTGCAATTTTATGTACAATTATGTACAATATATATAAAAGAAATGGTTTAGTAAACAAGATAGCTTGCAGCCCTGCTACGCGTTTTTCTTTTAACACATACCTCAAAATATATATTTCATATCATAGCAGCAGCAACTCTTTATCTGGCAAAAACCAAAAATGAAATGGCATTGCGAACACCCGAAATACACGCAATCAATTCTATTTAGCCCTGCAGCAGTGTGCGTGAGCGTTGTGTGTGTGTGTATGAATTTGAGCTGGCATTTTCAATGAAGTCTCGTAGTCAAAGTCAAAGTAACATCGAAGTCGCAAAGGCTAACGGCGATTAACTTAAGTCAAACATTGAGTGATTGTTTTGCAGTGGAAGAGCGAATATAAACTCACAAACAGGACACAGTTTGCTCCTGATTAAGGCACACTGCATTTGTTATCATAGACTGGCAATGGCAGCCATGGACTAGGACAGATGGCACACAAATGGAGCCACAGGCAGTCCGGTTGCAATGCGGTTTGGCGTAGAAGGCAGGCACGCAAAACGCGTCAACATCATCGACACGGCGACAGGACGACAGCAGGACAGCAGGACATATAGACAGAACGTTGGCAGCAGCAGTGACAGGATTTCCGCGGCATCCGAACGGATAAAAATAAATTCAGAAATTGCTACCGCTTCTGCTTCGACTCTCACCAAGGCAGGCAAAGCCAACTTGTGGCAAGGACAACTGGCAACTGGTAACTTTTGCTCAAGTGTTGTTCTTGTTGTTCTTGCGTTATCCTTGCTGTTACTCCTTGCTTTTCCATTTCACTTTAAGATGTGAACGCTCATATCCAACTTAAATCCAACTCATTGCGATTCGATTTGCGTCGCTTTAACTTTGCCGTCGATTGAGTTTTGCATTCTATTTTAATATCACGAGCAAATGGCAAAAATGTTTCTCAAAGCATTTCCTGCTGTATTCAGTCTGTGCAAACACACACACACACACACATAGAGAGACAGACACACACACACACACACACTCAACAGGAGCAGCAGCATCCCATGGCAAACAATTTGTTGATAATGTGACGTGAAACTGTGGCAATCCATCAAAGTTTTCCAGTTTGGCGCTGGATAAACAAACTGTGCGAAAATTAACATCAATTAGTTGCCATACAAAATTTATGTCAATCAGGCTGCAACAAAACAAATCCTTCGTCAAAATTCACAACAACTTAATTTGCTTTTTCGCCTGCTGCTGCTGCTGCTGCTGCTGTCCAAGAAAAGCCGAAAAGCAAATGATAATTTTCACAGCCATCTATTAGTTTTTCCCAGCTCATGTAATTATGTCGCGTCTCAGAATGCAGCGCATAGCGTGTTAGTCCTGGACTTCAACTCAATAGGACACAGTTTGCCAAAGAGCTAAAGTAACAGTTACAGAGTACAAGTGTTGCATCCAATAGTTCAGAGTTAGTTCAATTGAACTGACTATTGTTTAACTAGCTATTAATAAAATAAATAAATAATAAATAAAAACGTTTTTGAAACGTAATAACGAATGCAATCCGATATTCGTACTTTTTAAAAAAGCTCATTCGAGTGAATTCCGAACGAATTACGAATTCCTGTTCCGATTGCCGTTCAGAATGTTAGCGTTTTCGCTTTTTCGAAACCGATTTCGAATTTAATGAAAAAATTGCACAATTCATTTATAAAACATTTTAAAAAATATAAGAAAATTGAGTTTAAGAATTAAAAAAAAAACCAGAAAAACAAAACGTAAAAGCTGGAAAAATATGGAATTGCTCAAATGGCTAGAACTTTGAATTTCTGATAAATCTGATAATTTATGAGTTGATTCTTATGCTTAAAGAAAAATGTAATTTTGAGTTTTTTTTCGACTTTTTCTCGAATTTTCAAATTGAAATCCAACTAGAAATGTCATATTCAACATCTCCAAAACTATTAGATATATGTATAAGATGTGAGGGACTTATTTGTGGGTCCAAATAATGGCTTTAATTTGGTATATCGTTTTTTTGAACTCACTTCAAAACAATCAATTGGAAAAAAAATATTGAAAATTTTTATCAAAAAAGAAAAAAAAATATATTTTTGTGATTAGGGTCCCCCCCCCCCTTATGAATCATAATTTTCAATTTCAGCCTTACCCCACGCAAAAAAACTTATTTTGTGAGTTTCTTTAATACCAGCTACGAATTCATTCCAAAAAATATATGAAGCATACTTTCAGGAGCGTATAGATCAGAATGAACTTGAAAATAAACTGACCTTCTTAGTTTCATCGTACTCGAAAAAGTAATTTATACAGTTTTCTGTGAAATTGAATTGAAAGTGAAATTTTGAATTTGATTTTATTGGAAACATATTTCAAAGAAAACTAAGCAGACAAACGAACGAACGATTCATTCAACTAAACTTGTTCATACAATTGAACTGCATTGTCTTACTCTATTGGGCACCACTTACCCTATTGCTGCTTCTACCCCTACCTCTACACCCGCCCCTGTTCGTGCTCCTACCGACTCCTTCCCTGCTCGCCCTACAGTTTTGCTCTTTAGTGGAGATCTGTCTCATTGCGCTCATGATAAATGGACATTGGGATTGGCGATGCGATAATGAGAGGGCGCATGTTCCTAAAGTGTAAGTAGAGTGTGTAAGTGTATATATATATATATGTGTGTGTGTGTGTGTGTGTGTGTTTGTGTGTGTGTGTGATGCGAATGGCCTTTACATTAATCATAGCATACTTATGAGCGTCAAGTGTAATTGAAAGACATTACAAAACTTGTTTTAATGGCGCCAAGTTTGTGTTATGGATTTATAAACAGTGCTTACTTGGGCTTATGCATTATTGATTGTTCAACTTACAAAACACATTCAAGATGCTGCCGAGTTCAAATAGCCATTTTCAAAACGAATTTAGAATGTTTTTTTTTTTTTTTTGTTTCTGGTCGATTCTAATGACCTTTTGAGCCACTTTCACATACAACGAGCACATTGCATATGTATGTAGGTACTTAGTTTATTTAGAGCATTCAAGCTCTTACATCTAACTAATTAGGATTGCCACTATGTCAATTATCATCACACACGCACACACACGCACACACACACACACACACACACACACACACACATACTAGCACAGTGAAATGCTTGCTTATTTACAAAACGTCGGCCACAGTATTAAAAGTGTGAGAAATCAGTTAGATATATGTATACATTTTAGTTTCGGTTGTTAGGCCTTGATCAAAGGATCAGCTCACGGGATAAATTAAAATAAAAACCGCATTTCCATTAAATTTTGCTTGCACAAGTCGCGTTTTCTCTGTGGGTTTCTCTATCTCTCTCTCTCTCTCTCTGTGTGTGTGTGTGTGTGTGTACTAAGAGTGGCTGCATGCTGAATGGTTGGGTGGGTGGTGATGTGGCATTTGTGGTTTTGAGCCATGTGATTGATAGAAACAAGAGTTCCAATCCGCTTGCACATACAATATTTACAGAAATTCTCAACAAGCAATTCTTTAAAACAAAATCGCCGAGTTCAAAGTTCAGTTGTTACGCTTTAAAAAAAAAAAAATATATATATATATATCAATGCTGCGTTGTTTCTCAATTGAGTTGAGCAAAAAAGTTGTAAAAAAAAATTGAAAAATATGCGCGCAGACACTTAATAAAAGTTTATGCGTAGAATCAGCAATAAAGCTGCCCTCTCAACTTTAGATATAATTAAATTTTGCCAACAATGTGCTGCCCCTCTATATAGAAGTACATTTACGTAAGTAAATTTTATATTCCTTTGCAGATATAATTTGTTAAAGCTGGAGCAACATTTTCTTATTTTTGCTGTTGTTGTTGTTGTTGTTGCTGCTTTGCATAAAGCACAAAGGCAATAACAACAACAACAACAACAATAACAACAACAACAAGAGCCAAAGCAGCGGAAACTGTGAACAAGGCTAATATCTTTTTAAATCATAACTTGGCTTTATATATATACTTATATACGGGGGCAAAACAACAACAAAAAAAAACAAACAGGAACAGCAAAACAGGTACCCCCTGAGGCCCCCAAGCATCAGTGACCTTCCCGCCTTCCCCCCGCCCCCTTTCCACCCGCTTAGCATAAAATCCAAAGTTACAGTTCCGTTGGCGTTTGAATAATTGTTTGACATTTTGAATAATTTAATTCAGCGACTGTTTTTAAGTGTTGCTCGAGTGAAAATGAAATTGAAAACCAGATTTTCGTCTCACACAGCAACTGCGCCTCTTCAACCATTCTCCATGCAAAATTCAGAAAACCCAATTCAACTTTCAACTGAAGTTCAAGATTATGGCTTTGGGAATTTTGGTGACGCCCCCGACATAACGCTTCTTATTTGTGCAACAAAGCGCCGACAGCGCCAGTAAAGGGGTAGGGGCTGACTGGGGAAGCAGCCAGCCAACTGCCTCTTGGGGGCATATCCATAGGCGTCCATGGGCGTGGGCGTGGCTGTGAGGCGTGGGCGCACCAGGCGGCTGCCCAGCAAAACTGTGCACTAATCGAGCAATTAAACACGTCTCGCATTTGGACTGACGACCAGGCAAACAACAACAACAACAACAACTGCCCAGCTGGCTTAACCATTCACATACCGACCAGGGTCAGGCCAAATACAGTTATATAGTTATATAGTTATGGTTAGACCACACTACACTACAAAGTGACCAGAAATTGACATAGTCCACTGAATAATTTACAGTTCATTTGCCTACTCTGGCTCTATATTGAGTATCAGGGCAGTTACATTGATTTATATATATATATATATTTAACAAATTGTAACCTGTGTAAATAAAACTTGTAACAACAACTACAGGGAATACTGCTGGGCTTTAAGTTATTCTACATTCCACTTACAAAGTTACTTAAAAGCGTTAGTTCAGTGACTTGTAAGTTTCGATTGTAATAGCTAAGGTTGTATATTATTTATTTATTGAATGTCGACTAATATCAATCGACACAGCAACAAATTTATATTAACAAAAGCTCACATAATATTTTTAAAATTAATTTAACATAAGCATAACATGATAAAAGTTAGAAAAAAATAAAAATATATATAAAAAAAAGTTAAATTGAAATTTACAAAAATTAAAATTAATATTAAAAATATATTTAAAATTAATTTAACAAAAGTATGGCATACAAAATTTAAAAAAAAAACCATTTTTAATTTACAAAAGTTCAAATTAAAAATAAAAAAACTTTTAAAATTAATTTAACATAAGAATAGTATATAACAAATTCAAACTAAAAAAAAAGATATGGAAAAAATGTCCAAATAAATATTTTAAAATTTAAAATAGAAATTTAACATAAATAAAATAAAATAAAAATTAAAAAAAAATTGAGAGCAATAACATCATTTGTAAACTGCATGACATTATAAATTAAATGAGAGCTATGCTATTCATGTACTTATAATATTAATAGCAAAGAATTGCATTCATACGGAGGGACAGACGGACAGACAGAAAGGCAGACAGACAGGCAAAGACATGTACAACTAACAATCCAAATAGTTATCAAAAAACAAAGACAGAAAAGTTATCGTGTGTCGATTGATTTTTTGAATATTTTCTTCAACAATCGAAAAAGGAGAACAATTTATTTGCTAAAAATATACCACATTTTTGATTCACAAGAGAGCAATTTTTAATTTTTGTCACAGTCAACTACTTTGAATAGTTTTTTTTCAAATTTAATCAAAATTGGTTTACTTTGTCAGAGGAAAACAGCTGCCATAGAAACGTTTATTACGATTTGATTCTTTTTATTAAAACTCTGCAGGGTGTCTGCAGAATGCCTGAATGAAGCATTCCTTTCTTTTTATTTTATGCAAATAATGAAATGAAGAGCTATGCTCGAATAAATAATAAAAACAGAATTTAAGCTATGAAATTTTGTTGATTTTTTTTTAACATTGCGATTCGAAGATATGTAAGAAGCATTTGTGTCAAGTTTTATCACGACAGATAAAACTGAGAGATTAATAATAATGTGTTACACTTTTTGTGATAAAACTATAAATTTCTCTGCAAGAATAGATTATTCAAAGAAGTTTTGCTTAAAAGTGTGACAAACAAATAGATTACAGGAACCTTTTATTGGTTATTTTGTTGTATTCGTAAACTATTAAGTATAAGATCTTGTTGCCTAGTGTATATAGTATATCAAAGCTGAGGTTGGGTTAGTTGGATAGTTGGCTTGCCACTCAGCTCGTTGCCACCTGCAACTTCAAAGCGACGCACACAAAAAAACTAAAACAGTTTAAGTGGCACTTTTATGGCATTGCCGAGAGGCCTTCGTCGACGCTCTTGCCCTGATAATTGCCCAACGGTAAGGAGGTGGTAGGGGGCGAGCGATGGGGGTGGGGGGAGGGGGAGCATGAGAAGCGGGCAGGGACCGAGGGACAGAGGCCGAAGACATTTGCAGTGGCTTATGGGAGCATATTAATATAAGCAAAGCTGCAAAGGGACTAAGTAAGACTCAGAAAGCTTTTCGCGTAGCCAATTAAAGGCCCCTTGGAGGAAATGGATAAAGTGCTTATTAATTCGGCGCTTAAATTTCTTCATTTGCTTTCACCTGGCGGCAGCAGCAACAGCAGCAGCAGCAGCAAGCGAAAGCAAAAACAAAAGGCTGACAACATATTTAGCTAGTTTGCTGTTGCCGTTTTTCTTATAGCCCTGCCCCATTGGCCATGCAAAGCCAATTGTGTGACTAAATGTGCTCCATTTCCATGCCCATTTCCCATTTCCCACTGTGTACCACTGCGTATCGCCCCGCCACACCCTCTCCATGCCAGTGCAACCCGCTTGGCGCTTTTCCGTTTTTCAGCTGTCGCACATTTGACTAATGCACAACAAAAGTGGAGTGTTACAGGATATGCATAATACATCGGGTACACTTGTAAGTGAGACAATAATAGAAAAGAAAAAGCGCTCCGCCGCACACAGACAGAGACACAGATACAGATACGGAGGCATGGCAGGCTCAGGCACAGGCTCAAACTCAGGCACAGGCACATGCTCCGGCTCCTGCCAGAAGTTGTGAGAAAAAAAAAAAAAAAAGAAGAAACAACACAAAAAAAAATGGCAAAGCAGAGCGAAGACAAAAAGCAACGGCAAAAGGATGACAATACAAACTGGCTCCACTTACCTCCTCTCGCACGCATTCGCTAGGCCAACATTTCAGTTTTTATTTTCTGCTGTTTTTGATACCCTAGCAAAGGGAATTTTAAATTTGTCACGAATTGTGACAGATAACTCTACCTAACTTCAAAATTCTGAGTTTTATCTAAATCTAAACATGTTAACAAAATTTCATCAAGATCGGTTCACTATATCATATAGTTGCCATGGCAACAATCGGGTTCCAAGATGAGCTGTATGAAAAACATTTTGAATTCAACTTAACTGATTTTGTCTAAGTTTAAGTATGTTTTACACATGTTTACAACATTTCATCAAAATCGGATCACTATATCTTATATATCTATATCTATATCTATCTTGTAGCGGCTATAGGCACAATTAGAACACAGAAAAATAAGTTTTGGTATAAAAAGCTATCATAACCAAATTTACCTGTTCTGCGTTTTTTAAATATTTTTATCTAGCTGATCAAATTTTATCAAAATCGGTCGACTATATCTTATAGCTGCCATATAAACAACTTTTCGGTAAGGGTATATAACTTCGGCAAGCTAAGTTTTCTTTCTAGCTTTTTTTTTTTTATTTTTTTGTTGAGTCGCAGTCCTTCTCTGTTTTCTAGGATGAGTGCGGCTTGACGTCAACGTCGACAGAGACAGTATTGCCTGCCAGATAGCAGCTAGTAGCAGCAACAACAATAAGGCACACCAAAATGGTTGGCAACAAAGGCAACTTTAAATCCTGACCTGGTCCTGGCGCCACTTCTACTTCGCTGCACTTCTTCTACATGACACGCCGGCAACTGTGGCACGCACACACATCATTTTTTTGAAGCGAATCCTGCTTGACCCATATATTCACGGCATGCACACCTAATAAGCATGCACTTTGACCTTACTCTGCCAGCAGCAGAAACAGCAACAACAACAATAACGAGCGGCGTGAAAGCGTGTTAAGCTAATTACAGTCGGCACACGTACATATATATATAAATATATATATATATATTTGTACTATTTATATGCAAATAATCTGAATATTGCAACTACTACAAATGCAAACAAACAAACATATACACAACACACAACACACAACACACAAATACAAACACAAACACATACATGTATATTTATATTTATTTATATTAATGCACAACTGTACATATTACGTTTGATAAATTTGCATATTGCCAGCAACGGTTAAAAAAAAAATAAGAAAAATATAAAAAAAGAATGTCAAATGAAAATATTATTTCATAATTTCATAATTTTTGATTACTTTTTATTTCGCATATAGGCTTGTTAACGTTACAAGCGTAAATATTAATTTACTGATGACATTTTGAACCAATTTCGCAATAATAATAATAATAATAATAAAATCAAATAAAATGAATACATTTTAAGCTGTTCAAATATTGATATATGTATTATATTTATATATTAACATGCATACTCCGCATGCAGCTATATTCAAAAAGTCTAAGAAAGCCTGAATCAGTTTTGAGTTTGAATTTGGCTTGAAGTTTTTTATTTTAACAGCCTACCTTGCAATATGATTAAAATTGCGGTGTCCATGTATCCACCTAGTTCCAAGATTTTCAATTTATTTAGAAGCACAAACTATAGACGTAATCAACTTAACTTAAACAAACAAAACAATTTGAAGCTATAAAAATCGGCTGAAGATGCCACACGGAAGAACGGAACCGTTTAAACCCTAGCGAGGGTATAGAAACTCTTAAAGACGTTATAAGAAATTAAAATTTGAAATAAGAATTGAAAGAAATAAAAGAAAATAAGAAAACTATTTAGCTTTTAGTTTGAACCAGTTGAGAATTCTAAGCACACCAAGCGAAACAAGTAAGAATACTCTAGTCGAGTGTGCCCGACTACGAGACTCCCTGCTCCCAACTTGCATTTCAAGCAGTTCAGCGGCAACACAAGCAAGCAGTGCACTTAACTCGTAAACTGCTTGTCAAACTGTTGTTGCTGCCAGCTGAGACGGGCGTAATAGATTCATCTATAACTTTGGTGCTATTTATCCGATCGTGTTGAAATTTACACATCCAAAAGACATTGATTAAACATACATGTGTACCAAAAATTAATGCTTTATCTTTAAAATTGTGGCTGTGCAGGGGGGTGCATGCGAAATTTGAAATAAACTTGATCTGCGTATGGTGTACAGGAACCTGCATGCCAAGTTTGGTGTCTCTAGCTCTGATAGTCTCCGACATCTGTGTGTTCATACGGACAGACGGACAGACAGACGGATATGGTTGTTCGTCTCGGCTGTTGATCCTGATCAAGAATATATATAGTTTATATAGTCGGAAATGCCTCCTTCTGCCTGTTACACACATTTGCAGTACTTTATAACTCCCTTTTTCCCATTTTTAATGGGAACAGGGAGTAAAAATGGCATCTTCGATTAGTTAGTATTTAATGACTCACATAATCTATAGTATAAAAGAGTTTGACTTATCTTGCGCATATTCTAATTGATAAGAATACTTTTAATTTATATTTAAGTGCTAAGTGTTGAGTGTTATGATAAAGAATGTTTTGTCAATTCTTTTTGCTAAAGAGTAGCTAACATGTTGATAAGAATTAAATCAAAATACATGCATAGTTGGTCTTGGAACTTTGGAGCGAACAGAAGTCGAACTAAATAAAGAGCTCTTAGAATAATGCATTGCACTTGGAATAGCAGGGATAAAGTCTGGCAAGGAGCTGATCGCAGATCCTTGTATACCTATGATACATCTGCGGGTGCCATGATTTTCAACACTATGAAAAATTGGCCAAAGAACGTGTGTCAGGTGAGAGGCATCAATATGGAAACTTTATTGAAACTATTTTATATAGTATCTAATCTGCAGATATCGGATACTGATGACATAACTGTGACTAATGAACAGGCAATCACCTGGGCCATTCGCATAGCTTTGCATATGAAGAAATTGGAATTTGATCATACAAGTGTTGTTGGAATTGCGGCTAAGAACAGCACCTATATAATGCCACTAGGTGTGGCATGCCTCTTGAATGCCACCCCATTTCATTCTGTTAATCCCATATTTGATGAAGGTGAGTTTTAGAAATTTTCATTCTTGGCAAAAAAGAAATTAAATAGAAAATCTGAGTTAAAATTGTTATTTTGTGGAGTAAATAATGGTTTCAAGTAAAGTAAAGTAGTCAAAAGACTTAAAATGAAACATCTCTTCATATTCCTAACAGTTTAATAACTTGTTTAACCTGCAACTGTTTTCCAACAGCGACTATCAAGCACATGTTTGAAATAACCAAGCCGAAGCTTATATTCTGTGATGGACACGATTATGAAAAGATATATGCAGCTACTCAAGGCTGGCAGCCAAAGATATATACCGTAAGCGATTCCATAGACGGTATATGCAGTATTAAGGATTTGTTGCTTGTGGCCAATGCAGCTGAAAAGTTTTACCAGTAAATGAAAACTGAAATCAAAAAGCTTAAGATTTGTAACTAATCAGATTATATTTACAGACCGGAGCCACTCAAAACTGGTGGAGATCAAACTGTGGCCATACTGAGCTCTTCCGGCACCACAGGACTGCCCAAGGCGGTGTGCATATCAAATAATGCTTTAGTACATGACAATATGTAAGTAACTAAATTTGAAGTGTAGAAACCTGAGCTGCATTTTGATGACATTTTTTGTTTTTTTTTTTCAAATTTATAACAGGCTTGTGAACAGCGATACGATCTTTTTTATACAGAGTGGACTGGATTGGGTTTCCGGCTTGTATGCGTTTATGTTTAGCACTGTCTTTGGCAGCACACGCATCATAACAAACAAACCCTTTTCACCTGAATACTTTGTGCAGTTGGTAAAAAAATACAAGATCAATTACGCAACTTTGGCACCTGTCCATTTGGCTGCCTTGAATGCCTGTGCAGCTGCCACGCCCTACGCCCTAAGCAGCATACGTAACCTGAACTATGGCGGTGGTATGGCTTCCAAGGCAACATTGCAACGCGCCCAGGAGCTGTGCAAAAATGCCACACTCAATTCGGCATATGCCATGACCGAGATTGGGCCAATTACAATTAATTTTGGCATCAGCAATACGGCAACTGCTGGCAAACCGGCACCAGGCATCAGGATGCGCATTGTTGATGAGCAGGGACAGAGTTTGGGTCACAATCAGATCGGTGAGATATTTGTGCACACCGGTTTGGTATGGAATGGCTATTATGGTAATCCGGTTGCTACAAGACAAATACAGGACTATCAAGGCTGGATACATACCGGTGATCTGGGCTACTTTGATGAACAAAACTATTTGTATATTGTTGATCGCAAGAAGGAAACGCTTAAGTATCAGGGCATTCACTATTGGCCCACTGAAATTGAGAATGCCATAAGAGAGCTGCCACAAGTCCTTGACGTTTGTGTTGTGGGTGTGCCACATGAGCTAATAGGTGATGCCGCTGGTGCACTAGTTATCAAACGTCAAGGATGTGACATAAGTTGCAAGGATATCATAGATCATGTGGCCAAGAGCTTACCCTCCATTGATAGACAACTTCATGCCGGCGTTCATTTCACAGAAAAGCTACCAATCAATTCCAATGGCAAAACGATGCGAAAGGCAGCACTTGAGTTGTTTGTTGCACAAAATGAAATTGGCAATTGAAATGAATCAAATTGAATCAAATTGAATCAAAACTAATGAGATTAAATGGCTTATTGATTGCAGACATCCAAGTTTACACTTAATGAGTTCTTAATGGGTTAAAGGCTTTAGTTGAAAGTTGAGCTGTTTTACATTGCTTGAAAAAAGGAAGAGTGCATTGAAATATGACAACTACGAGTATGTTGTATGATAGTTCATTGTAACACAATTGATGTTGACTATAGTCTTAAATCTTAAAATATAGTAAGCAATTCAAACTGCTAACTTGGTTTGTTGAAGTTACAATAGGTATACCTCTTCAGCAAAGTTTTCGACAAAAAAAAACTTAATTATCGACTGATTGATCAAATATAAGCTATTTAAAGTAAGGTAAAATCAGAAACTATTGAGATTGTCTGTCGTTGTTCTTTTTATTTTATTTTAATAGGTAATCATAAAAAGTATTAAAACATGAGAATCTACTGCAATCAAATATAACATCAGTCTTTCTTCAGTTCAGCATGTTAGCATAAACAAATCATTATTAAAATTTCTTATAAACTACAATATATTATATTCGAGCATACAATCCACATAATGCAGATTAAATCGAAAAACATCTGACTTAAATTTTAAATTATTTTTGGTAGATTGATTGATTTGAAGTGCATCTTGAAGTTGTACTAAAATTTGAAATATTTTAAATTAGTTTAATTTTCCAATTCAAATGTAAATTTTTAGAGTCGAAAATGTTTTTATACATTTTATTAATATCAAATAAGCTGCAATCAGATTCGAACTCCAGATTTGGAAATTCAATGGACAGTGCGAGGATTCAAACGCCTGATGCGGGGATTCAAGGTCTAGATACTGGGATGCGAGCTTCAGATTCAAGGATACGAGCTCCAGATTCATAGATTTTAACTCCAGTTTCATGGATTGAAGCTTCAGATGCGGGGATTTGAACTTTAGATTCGGAGATTTGGCGCTTCAAACTCTGTAAGAGGAGATTCGAGCTCCAGATTCATAGATTTCAACTCCAGATTCATAGATTGAAGCTTTAGATGCGGGGATTTGAGCTCTAGATTCGGAGATTTGGTGCTTCAAACTCTGTAAGAGGAGATTCGAGCTCCAGATTCATAGATTTCAACTCCAGATTCATAGATTCGAGCTCCAGATGTCGAATTCGAACTCTAGAGGCGGGGATTCAAGCTCCAAATTCGAAGATTCGAGCTTCAGATGTGGGTATTCGAACACCAGATTCCCGTGCATTATTGATTGATTGCAGATTCGAAGATTTGAGCTCCAAATTTATAGATTTGAACTGCAGATGTGAGGATTCAAACACCAGATTCCAGCGCACTTGCGCTGTAGATTCATATTTTCGATTCAGATTCGGAGATTCGACCTCCAAATTCGAAGATTCCAACTCTAGATGAGGGGATTCAAATACCAGAATCCCGCGCAAAACAACAGTTGGACGTTTTGTTGAATATCTAACTTCAGCCGACCAAATCAAATTACAGACCTACATGAACAATATCATAATAATGGATTTACCAATGCTGCTTCGGGTGTTCAAAATCCACCATTGCGTTTACAGCTTAAGAACATTTTGTTACAAATATCAAAAAAATTCATAATGTTTACTGAACCAAGGTTATTTTTGAACAAAACAAGTAAAAAGTTGACAACGCCTGCTTGTTTATAGAACGTCAGTTTTTTGCTCAGTGCTTAAATTATAAACATATTGACACAATTACTTAAAAACTTCGATTGGCCATAAGTGATTAACTCGTTTTTTTGTTGCTACACAAATTGGCCATAAAAATGCGCTGAATGCACACACACAGAAAACATTTAAATGTAAATGTTATTTGCATTTATGCAAATATAAATATCTGCTGCTTCCGATCACATTGAAGAGCGTGTAAAAAGCATGTAATTCGATCATAGCACACACACACACACACACACACACACATACATACATATGCATAAATGCTTACGTGTGTAAGTAAGTGTATAACAAAGCGCAGCCTTTTGCAGGCGACACAACAAATCCTTTGCCCACGCACACACACATACACATACACACAGTTCAATCCTTTTATGTGCAGTTGAGGCTTTTCAGGCCTAACCTCGACAGAAGCAACAACAACAACAACAACAACTACTACGACGGCACAAAAGTGTCTTATAAAAGAAAAGTAAACGCCAAAAGGTACGCCAAAGTTATGTGCTTCTTACTCCATTTCATGCCAATGTCCTGCTTGCCTTTTTTTTTTCTTTTTGCAGAGCGTTCGGCTGACTTGTCAGGCAGTCGAGGCAAAAATGCAAATATTTGTAAAATATATGCGTGTAAAAATTGTTGTGCTCCATTATCCTTTTAACTGGATATGGCGAGCAGCACATGCGGGAGCTGAGCCAAAGCACAAATACCAGGAGCCATCAGCTTAGCTCAGGCAGGATAACAGCAGCAGCAGCAGCAGCAGCAGGATAACAAACTGAAGGGTAAGATGGCAGACCAAGTTGAAGGGGTTTCTTTTTGTTGCTGTTGTTGCTGTTGTCGCTTTGAGCCATGTCGATGCGTGCGATTTGCTCAGGACACAAACAGGATCGGCACCAGGACAGGTGGCCCGTCTATCTAAGTAAGTGGGTTGTCAAAGCAAACACAGCAACAGCAGTAGCAACAGCAGCAGCAACAGCAACAGCAACAAGCAAACAGCAACAAAATAATAATAAAGTAAAAAACGCCAGCCAAGTGCCGCGTAACGAGGCAGCAAAGCGACACAGGCCGCAACATGACACTTTAAACGTTTTACTGTCCTCGAATATAGCTTCTTCTTCTTCATGTTGTTGTTGTTGTTGTTGTTGTTATGGTTTAGGGAGTGTCACACTGATTGCCGATATAACATATACTCGCTATATGTTTATACATACAATATTTGGTGCAAATTTTTCGTTGCTCTTGCCACTAAATTACTCACGCACTCGTAATCAATTGAAGTTATTCCATAATTTCGACATTGATAGAGTACGAAAGTCATTTCGATTTGATTTAATACTGTTACTTGTACATACATATATACGAGCTCTAGCTGCACTCACACAGATACACACGCACACTGTTACACCAAGGCAGTTATACGCCTCGTCGCATTATGTGTCACATTTCATTTGTAACGCTCTGCTGGCTGCGCTGTTAACGACAACAGCGACTGCGACAGCGACAGTGACTGCGACAGCGACAGTGACTGCGACAGCGACAGTGACTGCGACTGCGACAGCAACTGTACATATAAATGCCGCAGCATTTCCATTGAGCTCTCGACATCATCTCTATTGCTTTCTTTTTCTTTCTGTGTCTATTTCGATTACAATAAATGCACGTGCTACTAAAACACATACACACACACACACACACATACACATGTGATATTCTACACTCATAAAAAAAAAGTTCATTAAAACTTAAACAAAACAAGTCCAGATATCGGTGTGCTGAATTAATACAAAGACTAAAAAAAACTTTATAAAACTTAGAATGGCAGAAATTGGTTAAGATAGCTTGAGAAACATAACAGTTGTTCATAGAAAAACTTATTTTTCAACCGATTCATCCTATGACACCCATAAGATATAGTCCGATTTTGATCAAATTTTGTCAACGATCGGTTTAAACTTGGATTAAGTGTGTGTTGGTTAAGTTAACTTTAAAAACAACCAATTTTTTCTTCCATAAACATTTTTATGCCGATTTTTCCTAAAAGATATAGTTTTCCGATTTTGTTGAAATTTTTTTAACATGTTTGAATAATACTAAAAATCAGAATTGATAAGTTAAATCGAGTTATCTTGAAAAAAAACATTATCGACCGATCTTTTCTGAATCAACTGTATGTTATAGTCGTCCGATCTGGCCGATTCTGACATATGTATTACTTGCAGTAGAAATAGGCATTTGTGCCAAGTTTCATCAAGATAGCTTTCAAGGGAGACTAGTTCAGATAGAACAGTTAATAGATGGATCGTCTGACATGGCTAGTTTCGACTTGGCTGTTGATGCTGATTAGGAATATAAGTCATATATTGGCTAAGGTATAAAAATTCGACCTGAAAAAGTCGCGAAAGGTGTGGAAATTTAAGTTAATTTTTCAGAAACAAGAAAATATTTTGCTAAAAGTCAAAATTGTTTTTAATTTTGGGTTGAAATTTCGTTGTAAAACGAATTTAGAGAATTGATTTTTTCGCTAAGTGTATATATGTATGTATGGTGTGTGTGTGTTTACAGCATCAATGTACTTGCATGTATGTGTGTACATACATACATATATCTATGTTTCAATGTACTTGCATGCATGTATATGTGTGTGTGTATATGTATATCTCTATGTTTGTAAGTTTATAGGTTTGTCCGTCTGACAGTAGTCAATCAGATGCTGCGATTGCCAATCGTCATCATACTCGACATCGCGAATGATTTATGAGTGTTCCTTGTTGTTGTCATTCAATGTTTCTGCTGTTGCTGTGTTGTGTGTGCAGTTTGCCATTTGTGTCCTGGATATATATTCCGCTTTAAGAAATTGAACTGTCACATGTCCTTGGCATGTAATCGGGTAATTCCTTAAACTGTCAGCTCGTAACGAAAATTAAATGAGGATCACATATTTGTATTGTTTCATTCTGTATGCTATTATCAGCTTGTGTATTTGTAGTTTCTTGTTAGTTTGACTGTCTTATAGAATATAAGCTGTATTCTTCTTTTGGTTTTGGGCTTTCTTGAGTTAATATTCTTATTTGATCCTTAGCAGATCCATTTGAGGATGCTTGTTGTATTCGATATCACATAGCATTGTCTAAGTACTGTTTTACGGAAACTTGTTAATTTGTTGAGACTTTAATATAAACAACATCAATCATTTACAGCTGTGATAACATTTTCTACATTTAAAAATAAGTTGAAAAAATTACTTTAAAGCAAATTCGGAAAAATCACCATCACTTTTAAAATGTAATACGCTTGAAGACTTATTTAAAAAAACAACTTTTATTTCCACACAAAATACAACAACTTTTTGTCAAATCTGGCTAAAGTACATAATAGCAAATGTGTTTTCTGCAATTTGAAAGAAAAAAAATTGTTATTTCTTTTGTCACTTTCCAACAACTTGTATGTGCTTTCATATACATATATACATTTTTTTTTTTAATCTGCCTAAAATTGTGGCTTACCTTTTGGGCTTTACTTAAAGCACTGCTAGCTTAATCAGATTTACCGCACTTGGCAGAGCTGTATCAATGCGCCAATGTAATTGCTGCCACGTTGAGACCTTTATATTGACCCCAGAAAAGCACACAGCATCTCCACAGTGATCCACACAAGCTCCACCAGCACTAACACAACCACCACCGCATCCACAAACTCCTCCACACACGAGGCAGGAGTACGCGTGCAGTCGGCATATTAGCCATTCATTGAGCCCGTTTATAGCGCGCTTTTGTGCGACTCCTCCACACACACACACACACATACACACACACACACACACACACACACACAGAAGTCCAAAGATGCACGCACATACGCTTACACACACACACTCACACACTTACACAGAGAGCAGGAACCTTTACATTCAAAGCAAAAGGTCCTTTGGCGGATTTACTGATTGATGGCTATTAATTTATTTGTTGAGTGGTTCGCCAACGATGCGCCTCTCTTCCCCAAAATGAATACCATTTCCCTTTCAGGCACCACCAAGTCGAGTTGTGTTTGGAACTCTGTGCTGCCAACAGCTCTCCGCCTACCACAAAATAGTCGAATTAATAAAGATTTAGACATTGTTCGCAGGATTCATTGTTGTGCCTGCCGCGTTGGCCGGGAAGCCATAATGCGCTTCCCTGACAAGCCATTGAAATCAGCCACAAAAGCAAAGCAAAACATAGCAGACAAATTCATTGAGAGCACACAAGTCCTTATATACTCCAATACAGGACTCCATTGCATTGATGTTCCACCACCAATCAATAAAATGATGCTATATAGTCGCCTCGTCGTCGTCTTAAACGGCATATTCTGCAATAAGTTTTTCCTCTTTTCTTTAAGTAAGTATAATGCTTGTGCATAATTTATTATTGCTTTGCAACATTTTCTTCATTATCCTTACTAGTTGCAACAAAACTTTTAATTTATAAATACTTTGCTTAAGCTTTGCTTTGTTAACTTTTATGGAAAATCAAAATAGATTTTTACATAAAATTGTTTCGAACAAGTAAGTAGCATTTAGGTGCTTAGAAGTATCTTTTTTTTAAATCATATTAAATATCTTTTGATTTTAAATATTTTTAATTTAATTAATCCGTCTCTGAGATGCATGAGAAACCATTTTGTTTTTTAAGATAACTCAACCAAATTCACTTTTTCTGAGTTTGAACTCGTTCTGCACATTTTCAACAAAATTTCATTAAAATCGGACTACTATATCTTATAGCTTATAGGAGCAATCAGTTGAAAAACTTTTTTGTTTTCGTTCGATAACTCAACCAAACTCACCTTGTCTATTTTTGAACTCGTTCTATACATTATACTAAAATTTCATTAAAATCGGACGACTATATCTTATAGTTGTCATAGGAACAATCGGTTGAAAAATTAACTTTTGTAATAAAAATTGTTTTGTTTTCTTTTGATAACTCAACCAAACTCACTTTTTTGAAATTTAAACTCGTTCTATACATTATACCAAAATTTCATTAAAATCGGACGACTATATCTTATAGCTGTCCTGGGAACAATCGGTTGAAAACATTCTTGTTTCACAAGCCATTATAACAAAATTTAATTATTCTGTGTTTTAGTATGTTCTTGTCATGCTGACAAAATTTTATCAAAATCGGACTACTATATCTTCTAGCTGTCGGTCGAAAATAAGGTTTTCTTATGAAAAACCAAACCAAACTAGCCAAAAACTATTAAATAATAATATATCTATCTTTATTTTTAAAGTTTCTAAGTTCTTCCCACAATTTTCGTTTAATACTCATTCCAAAAATGAACGAGTATATTATTTGTTTTAGCAATCCATAAGCCGCTTTTGACACAGTGTCTGCTTCTAAAGCTGCACCTTAAAAATCAGCAAACATTAAGAGTTTTGTACTAATTACTGCTTGGCATGTGACTTACATATACATATGTAGGACATTAAAAATCTGTTAATAGCTACACGCAAAAGTGGGCGTGGCAGCGCGCATTAAATTCATGTTTGCAAATTTTAAAACCAATATTTAAATCGCTTAAGCGGCAAACACAAAAAAACACAAAAAAAAAAGGAAAGGAAAGGAAATTCAATTCGTATCATTTGGTTTGAGGTTGCTCACATGAAAAATTAAAGAAAGCCATAAATATTTGAATTGATTAAAGAAATCAATTTAATATGGGCGTTATGAAAACAGGCAGATAGTGACAACAGCAACAACAACAACAACAACAACAACAGTAGCAACACCCACTACAACAACAACTGACGAGAAACATCGTGACTTACTTTTAGGCGTGTTTCTGTATGAGTTGCTCCGTGTGTCAATGTTTGTGTGAGTATCTGTGTATCTGTGTATCTGTGTGTGGCCATAGATAATCAAATTTGGCACTAATTCACAGCAGACACGCAAAGCATAAATAAACTTGCAATAGTCTTTCTACTCTTTTTTTTCTGCTTGTTTTTTTTTGCTCTGCTGTCGATTTTTTGAAAACGAGTTTGCAACCGCAGCGTGCAAACTAAACACAAATACGTTTTCCGGCTTACAAATGGCAACAAACCGACATTTTGATACACTAAAATGGTGTTTAAGCCACGCAATTCTTTGGCTTTAATCAAAAAGATTCACAAAAGCAAGAAAATAACGTTTGCGACACACATTTTAAACTTTAACTTTCAATTCGACATGTTTTACATATTGTGGTGCTTAAACTTCAAAAAAATTAGAGAGAAAATAAAAAAAATTGATCCAACGTTTATTGCAACGATTGTGAAAGCCTAAAAAACCCAATCAGACCAAATTATAAAGGATTAGTAGATTAAAAATTAGATATGAGCTAAGGATATAAGGAAAAAACTGCGTTCATACAGACAGACGGACAGACGGACGGACGGACGGACAGACGGACGGACGGACGGACGGACGGACAGACGGACGGACGGACGGACAGACGGACAGACGGACGGACGGACGGACGGACAGGCAGACAGACGGACGGACGGAAGGAAAGACGGACGGACGAACGGACAGACGGACGGACGGACGGACATTTCAAAAGCCCAATATACTCTTTTTCCTTTTTTTTCAGAAAAATTAAAAAAAAATAGTATAATAATAATATTATTGCATTAGATTTGAAAAACAAAATAAAAGTAAACAAAACTATTATACTTATATAATATAGAATTAACAAATTTAAAAACAAATAAACTAAACAAAGATTATAAACAAATGAGACAGATGACATAGGAGGAAAGTTCAAAGTGTAGAAATAATTACAAGTTGAAAAATTTTGTTACTATTAATAGGTAAAATACGAAAAGGGTTATAGATAGCATAGTTAGTAGTCAGGGTTTGAAACAGGCAGAAAATCTGGCCTGACGAACTTGCGCGCAAAATAAAACGCGCATTTAGACAATGCAAGCTGAAAATGCATGAAAAATCGTGCAAGAATTGCCTTATCTAAAGAGCGTTTAACGGACATATTGTTGATTTCAATTTCATACAATATCAATATTATCAATTATTGAATTGCAGATTCCAAAGTCCTATGCTTGCAAGCCCCCTAAGTTGGTCTATTTATATTTTATATAATCTACAAGCAGGTACTTCAAACATTCATTCAACAACATTTACGCACATGTATATGTTATGAGAGATGAATGACATTCGATAGCAGCAGTTTCTAATCTTAAAATATGCTTATAAATGATTAATGATATCAGCATGCCTGATGAATGGGATGCATTAGTGTGCTTATCGTTTAAAATGTATTTTTTGCTGTCCAAAAAAGTCTTATATTGTTGTCATAATCATAATGTTATAATGTTTTGTACACTATCTACGAGTAGCACTTAAGCGCTGATAAGCAAGCAAAAGACGTGTATACACAAATTATAACATTATTAAATAAAGCATATAGCAAAACAAAAAAAAGATTGAAGTGTAATCAATGAAAATAGCGTGCCAAAGTTCATAGTTGTATCTAAATGCTTGGCTACAATACTCTTTTTATTCACATCACAAATGGCAAAGCCACGGCGACGACAACAACAACAACAACAGCAACAAGAAGAACAAGAACAACAACGATAACGACGACAGCTGCTTTTCTGGCTGCCCTCAGCTGTCCGTGCCAAATGCCTGGCCAAAAAACAAATTGAAAATGCTGAAAGAAAAAAAAAGCACAACACACACAAAAAACACGAAAAAGAAATATTTAAAAAATGAAATATGCTATTGCTATTGTTGGTTGCTGGTTGCTGTTATGTCTGAGGCTATGGCTCATTTAAAAGTGCATACAAATTTGCATGCCAGAACGGGCTCACATGGCGTATGAGTAACATACTCCAAATAGCTTAAACAGCGCAAGCAAAACAACAACGCGAACAACTGCAGAATTATGCGCAAAATCCAAAAGCATAACAATAATTTGCTGCTAGCGTAACAAAAAAACAAAAAAAAAAGCAACAAAGAACAACAACAGCAATTGGGATGTGGGGTGTGTCATTTGGGGGGGGGGGGGGGCGTCTTTTTGCAACAGCGTTTCATATTGTCGCCTAACCAGCGCCTGTCCGCCTGTCATTTTTGTTTATTGACTTTGGCAAATAGTTGGCAGCACAGGTAATAACATCAATGCAGTTGCCATTTTTTTTTGCCTCCTGCCTGCCCTACCTATACCTATATATATATATATATATATATATTTTCTATGCGCTGCCGCAATATTTACAATCCAGCATATCGCAACACGCCCCTCACCACATTCAGGCAGATGGGCATTGCATTTTATTAGCAACTATTACACGTCCTCAGAGACCAGGAGACCGCAGGCCGAAGTAGCTGGCATGCCGCAAGGCAACATAGAACCGAGGGCCCCATAAAGCCAAGAATTATTATAATGTGATTATTATTATGATTATGCGATCGTTATCGTAAATAATTTTCAATGCGCCGCGTGTGCTTAGACTTCGATGTGAGTTGGTATTGGGAGTTGGAGGGGTTACAAGATAGAAAAAACCACACTTGCCTTATGGAAATTTCTTATTTTCTTTGCAAAATCACTTTAAGCAATCGCAGCTTTTGCCGCAGTCCCTGCAAAACATTCCACACACACACACACACACACACACACACACACACACACACACACACACAAAAAACGTCACTTCATTTTGCGTTATGACAAAAACATGAAAATGAAACTATCGGCCAGCAAAATTATCACATACTAAGTCAGCTTGTTAGCCAGTGTACCAAATGTATGCAACAGTTCATAAACAATGACGTCTCAACATTACGTATACTATAGCTATACTTTGAAGTAGGGTGCCTTTCAAGCTCATCATAATTTCAACACACTGGCCACAAACAATGAAAACGGAGCACGACAGCAAGGAAACTATGCAAATGCAAATTAGATGTACAAAAAAAAAAGAAAGAAAAACTAAGAATGAGTCAAAGAAATACGATGCGCACAGCGTATACAAATTAGTCGATGAGTAGGCCATGGGGCGGATAAAGCAGCAGTAGGGGAATGGGAATGTGTCAAATGAAGATTGTATAGGATAAGATATAAACAAGAAAGAAAAGTTATCTTGAAGTTATATGTATGTCCTTGCAGAAAAGTTTTGCCAATGAAAACTTAACTTTCGACTGATTGTTCCTATAACAGCCATAAGATATTGTCATCCAATATTGATCAAATTTGGTCAGCATGACAAAAACATACTTAAACGTAGTATACAATTGATAAAGATAGCTTGAGAAACAAAAAAGTTTTTACACAAAAACTAATTTTCAACCGATTGCTTCTATGGCAGCTATAAGATTTAGCAAACCGATTTTGATGAAATTTTGACAACATGCTAAATACATCCTTGAACGAAGGTAAAGTGAGTTTGGTTAAGATAGCTTGAAAAACGAGAGAAATTTTTATACAAAGACCAATTTCTTAACCGATAATTCCTAAGGCAGCCTTAAGATATAGTAGTCCGATTTTTATGAAATTTTGTAAACATGTATGGAACGTGCTGAAACTAAAAAAAAAAAAAGTGAATTTGGTTAAGATATCTTGAAAAACAAAAAAATTGTTCAAAAATCTCAATTTCAAATCGATTGCTCCTATGGCAGCCATAAGATATAGTTGTCTGATTTCAATAAAATTTTGTCAACATGCTAAAATAATGCTAAAACTAAGAATTGGTAAGTTTTGTCAGATTATAACATTTTCGATCGATCGTTCCTATGGCAGCTACATGTTATACTGATCCGATCCGGCCAATTCTGACATATGTGCTCCTTGCAGCAAAAAGATGAATCTGTACTTAGTTTCATCAAGATAGCTTTAACGGGAGTCTAGTTCAGATAGAACAGTTGGATTGATGGATAGTCGCACATGTCTTGTTCGACTCTGCTGTTGATGCTGATGAAGAATGTATGTACTTTATGGGGTCGGCGACGTAAAACACCCTCTTCAAAGGTATTTCCAAAAAAATATGCGAAACTATATGAATTTCAACCAATCAAATGAAAATAATGCATTAACATTTCGTTGTTTTATGAAATGAATTGTAATTATTAAGAAAACGTTCAAGGTTAAACGAAAATCAGATATAAAGAAATATTTGCTTAACTTCAATTTTGATTAATTATAACGACATTGAACAAGTAAACAGTTTATGATTTGATAGCTTATATGCTCAAATTGTAAGTGAAGTGCGCGTGATATTAAAGTATTGTTGCTTTGTATCATATTTTGTGAATAGCATGGAACATATTAAAAGAACTTTGCACTTGGTAAGTGGACAGACACCATAGAACTGTCCACATTAGCGCCAAGATTTAGATGGCGATAGATGAACAGAAAGCAAGCAAACCAAACCGAACCAAACCAAAGCAAAGCGAAGCGAAGCAGTCAGGCAGCGTCAACTAATCGTCTAATGGTCACTTTGCAGATAATTACCAAGGCTTATAGTTGCTTGTTCATTTCAGGATTAGGAAGCGCGGCGAAAAAGAAAAGCAGCCATGGCAAAGCGAAACGAAACGAAACGAAACGAATCATAGCAGCAGCAGCAGCAGCAGCAGTAACACCATAAAGGACATCTAGCAAAAACGAACAGCGTCCTGTGAAAGCAAGCAACAAGCTGTCTGATGAACGCCCGCACATATCAAAAGGGTCATATCTAAGCAACAGCGAGCAGAAAGAAAGAAAGAAAGAAAAAAAAAAAAACAAAAAATAGAAAGCCGAAATGAAACAGGACATTTAAGCCGACCATGGTGAATAGCGAAATGAGTGTAGATGAAATAGTAAAAATGACAGCGGGCTGTTAACGGAGCGTTAGGACTCTCAGCTGCCAGCTAACGCTTGAATCCAATTAGATAGCATTAGGATTTGCATGGTCTAATTAGTGAAAATTGGCTACAGCTTTTGAATAAAATGCGTTACACTAAGTGGACGTATACGTATTATTGATATATGAATACATTTTTCATTTCAAAACAAATTATGAAAAATTGTCAAAGTAAGCTTATGCTAGAACTAGCATAGAAAACAGCTTTTATCATCATTTAATTGAAATAATCTTGAGTATTATAAGATTTACATTAATGTAGTAAAGTCCTAAATAATTACTTTAAGCCTTAGCTTTGGTTTGAAAGGCTCGCTTTTGAGATACTACAAAACAACATTTTGAATCGTTTTTAAGAAATTTTAATTTAATTTAAGAAATCCTCCAGTGGCAGCTCTGCTAAACTATCCATTTCTTCAAAGAAAGGGATGCCCTTGAAAATAGCTCCAGCTTTTTATAAGTGCAGAACAATGGCAAAGGGCTTGTTGAATACTTTCCCTCTGTTCTTCAAATCTTTCAGCCACTCGGCCGATTTCTCAATGTTCCTTTCTGACTACTAGCAGTATCCGAACCCTGTTTTTGTTAAGAGTGTAGCAGCTTCAATATACGCTTTGGGTTATGTTTTAGGACCAGAGAGTCCTCGAGATATGTCAGTTTGGCTCAAAGGCGCATTGTAAGTTTGCCAGCTTCTGGTTTTTTGGAAAAGCCCATAATAATAAGCGCAATAATCTACTCTTTCTATACGAAGGTTGATACTACCTAAATCCCCTTCATTTGGCCAGATTATTTGTTTGTTATTATTATTATAGTAAGGGCAGTGAACTGCAATCTAACTAGTTTCATTGTACCTCCTACTGCGCCTAAAACTCCCTCATCAGCCCAACTTCTTGAGCAGAAGCCAGAATTTGCATTGAGACAAAGGCTTTTATATCTTATGTTTCCAGGTTATACTTATTCAGGAATCCTGCTTCATCTACTAACAATTGCTGGACATACTACCATATTATGAGTTGAGGGTTTATTTGAGCTATTTATGAGCTAATAGTTACGATTACAAATGTCTTATAATAAGCACTTTCATTGATAGATGTTTTCGTAACCACAAACCAAGAACAAAAGCAACTGAGTTCAGTATGTCAAAATGGTAAAGTGGCTTTAAGAGTTACGACTGCCAAAACGGAGGACAAACGCAACAAAGCGTTTGGCAATATGTTTGTAGTCGAACGAACGAGAAGCAACACTTTTTGAACTTTGAATTGTGTGCAATGGTTTTGAATGGTTTATGCCACAGTGGGATTCATGGTCTATGGCGGATGAGGTCTGCTTTGGTTTTGCCACCTGGGTTTGTTTGGCTGGCTGGTTGGTTGCAGCACGCAGAGAACACACAGAACAGAGAACTGAGAACACACAGCACCAAAAACAAACAACGCCCGAGCAGAAAAGCACGCCAAAAAAGCGTCGAGCGAACTACTCCAAAACAACTGTGCAAAGTGGACTTGAAAAAGTTCGAGCACTTGAGCGGCAGCATGTGTAATAAAGGTTATTTATGTATATTTTATCGCTTTTCCAAGCAGCTTTCCCACCCTCTCGCTCAACCTCTCAACGCTAACCGCTTTTTGGCCCCACAGTGCAGATCAGAACTTGAAATTGGCCAGGCCAGCGTAACTTTTTGAGTAGTTTTAGCCGTGTGCCAAGATTTATTTTAGCTGCTTGCAAACAGCAATTAGATGAATGAAAAGTTGCCCATATATATGCTAATGGCCGGTACGCCACAAAAAAAAAAAAAAAGAAATGAAGAAAAAAAGGTATGCAATGCAGTGCAAATAACCAAAAGTGACGCTGCAAATTGCATTTCTCATTTGTGACAAAAGGCCCGAAAAATCTCATTACAAACGCCCCAAAGCTGAATTAAAATGCGAAAAGGTGACAGAAATTAAGCGCGTTGACTGCGTTGCAACCAAAGAGTAGCAAAAGTCTCGCAAACGGAAGTAATAAGTGATAAAACGGAAGACAAAGTGACGCCAAGAGTGAAGTACGCCCACTTGACAAACCGGATACGGATGCGCATGCACTGAGCAACTTGTCGTAGTATTGCTTTGCTTTTACCCAAGCTAATCGCGACGTGATGTGACGTGACGTGACGAGCCAAAAAAAAAGTTGTTCCAGGCATTTGGCCAACATTCCAATTGACATGCAGCAATCGACCTTTATTAAAAACTTTTGCTCCCACTTCTATTTTTTTTTTTTTTTTTTTGTTCTTCACAAAAGAAGCCGCTCCCAAGACGCAATATATGAACACCCCATGTCCCTTTGGGGCTAACAACTGGCAATCCAATAGCAAAATGTTTGTTTGTGGCAGCAGCAGGCGTCGTTGTCGTCCTCCTGCCTCGTCCTGATCCCCAGTCCTAGTCCTAGTCCTGTAACTACTACTTCTTTTTCGCAGCCGGGCGATGACAAAAGCTTATTGACAGATTATTCAACCGTTGGCACATATTGCCGCCATAGTTTGCTGCCATAGGGCAACAATAACAATAGCAACAACAGCAGCAGCCACAATAACAACAACAACAACAACAGCAATTCAATGTGACCGACAACAACGGGGGCTACAAATCAACGGCAGAGTCAAACAAATCGACAAACGTTTCAAGCAAATAATTAAAAAAGTTCCCAATATGAAAACTGAACTACGAAAGCGTTGCCAAAATTGTTCTTATTGCTACAGCAGGGTAGTTGAGGGGTATAACAGTGTTGAAAAATGCGATAAAATATTGAGATGCTATAAGGCTTATGCCCTGTAATCGTAAAAATCAAGTTGATCTAAGATATATTTCATTAGAATGTTTCATATGTACTTTATAATTGTTTTTACTCCCTGTTGCCATTAAAAATGGGAAAAAGGGAGTTATAAAGTACTGCAAATGTGTGTAACAGGCAGAAGGAGGCATTTCCGACTATATAAACTATATATATTCTTGATCAGCATCAACAGCCGAGTTAATTTAGTCATGTCCGTCTGTCTGTCTGTCCGTCTGTCCGTATAAACACACAGATGTCGGAGACTATAAGAGCTAGAGACACCAAACTTGGCATGCAGGTTCCTATATACCGTACGCAGATCAAGTTTATTTCAAATTTCAGATGCACCCCCGCAAATCGCAAAAAACTCCAACAGCCACAATTTTAAAGATAAAGCTTTGATTTTCGGTACACATATATGTTGTATCAATGTTGATCAGCTGTGTAAATTTCAACACGATCGGATCAATAGCACCAAAGATATGGAAGAATATATTACCCCCGTCTCAGCAGGCAGAAACAACAGTTTGACAGGCACTTTACAAGTTAAGTGCACTGCTTGGTTGTGTTGCCGCTGAACTGCTTGAAATGCAAGTTGGGAGCAGGGAGTCTCGTCGGTGCAAAGTTTTCCAACAGCTCTTTATTACGACTTCTGCTGCTAAAACTATTTGCTTTTTTTAAGAATTTATTAAAAAAATATGTACATGCAGGAAATGTTGATTAAAAAAACGAGCTTCAAAGCTACCTGCTTTATTTGACAATAGCTTATCGAAGTTCATTTAAAACTAAACACTTTGCCCAATAGCCTTAAGTTAAAAATACTTCATATGTACTCATTTCCATTCACTTTTAAAGGGTATAATCCCATCGATCTCTTCAATTCACGACACACTCAATTCAATCTTATTGTTGTAGCTCTTTGGATTTGGCTTCTGTTATAATCGGTCAATTGGTGCAGCCAGAAGCGTCAACCGTCTGCAACACTCCTTTTTGCATCATTCCCAGAACTGCTCTTCATCATCAAGCTGTCTGTCACACTGTATACTTTATATGCTGCCACCCACAAAAACAAACAAAAACAAAAACAACAATGCCACCCAAAAACCCCAAATACTGGTAACGCCCACGTTTTATTGCTCTTGTGCGCTCAGGGTTTTACTTATATTTTTGCTCAACGAAATAAAAAAGAAATATATATAAATATATGCGAGTATAGAACAATATATGATATTTCAGTGTTTGTTTTTTACTTTTGAGACTCACACTTACAAATATCGAATATATATATATATATATATCGTTGATTGTTTGCTATATTGCGCAATATAATGGTTCAACTATATAGATGCAACTGTGAGTAAAGTTGCAGCAAGGCAACCCAAAAATGCAGGCCAGTTGTATTTGCACTGTGTGGGCCACTTTTCATTTATACTTATATAGTATATATAAGTATATGCATCTTGTGCAGCTGCCAACAACTAGCTAGAGGAATGGGGGCTGGGTTGTACATTCAAGATCCAAATAATGATTGGACAGGGAGCAGAGGGCAGACACAGGTCGGCTCTTTCAACTGGCTGTGATTCATGAGCCAAATCTAATAAGCATTAGGCACTGAGAATAGAAACGAACATCACCAAAAAGCCATAGATCCATTGGACGACCGCAAAAACCAAAGCAAACCAATGCAAAACCAAAAGGCCGACGAGCAAAAACAAAAAAAGAAGAGAACCGAACCGAACCTAAAACCAAAAAGCAGTTACTAAGAGTTGAGCTGAGCTGAGCTGAGTTGAGCGTGCTGCCACTTCTGCTCTGCTTCTGACCAGGCCCAAACCGAGGCAAACCAAACCAAACCAAAGCAGTCAGCCAGCCAGTGAAAAACAAATCAAGTTGAAGTTTTCTCATTTCCATAACTAATGCAAAAATCCAATTTCTTATGCAAACATAAAATTTTCCACTCGCAATGCTCAGGCGACAGCAGCATGAGTGTGGGTGGTGTGTTGGGTGGGTGGGGGGTGGGGGGGGTGTTGGTAAAAAGGGGGTGTACGGCGTGCATGCATACTATAAAATTCAGGTCAAGCAAACCATAAAATCATTCATCATTTTCGTGTAAGTGTTGCTACACGTACACACATACAAGCACATGCTCACACACGCACACACACACACACACACACATTTAGCTCCTTGCCGAGCCTTCGCAAAGTGAGTGTGTGTCTGTGTGTGTGTGTGTGTGTGTGTGTGTGTGAGGTGCTGTGGTGGCTTTAAAAACGGCCGACGTTCGCATTCTTGCAATAAAAATCAAGAAAGCAGCCAGCAAAATACTCAACACCAACAACAACAACAGAAGAAAAAAAAAACACACACACACACACACACAGACATACATGCATATAAAACAAAATAATAATAATAATAATGAAGCACAAACCGAACAAAATGGCTGCGTGCGAGCGAGACAGGTGACATGCCAGCCTAGACATGAGCCACATTTGCATATTAAGTTCCTACTGCGAACTGCGGAGAGGTCCTTGGGCATATTGGACTGAGAGCGAGAGAGAGAGATTGTGTACGGCTGGCATGGCACAAGGATGAGGCCCGGCAAAAAGGATAAGTGTCAAAAGAATTTGACAATGCGCTCGCTTTTCGGTTTTGTTCTTGTTCTTCTTCTTGTTGTTGTTCTTGTTGTTGTTGTTGTTGTTGTTGTTCTATTTATTGTTGTTGTTTTATACGCTTCATTCCTTCAACGCTGCCCCGCTTTTTTATGCATCGAAAAATGTTTTGTGCGTGTGTTTGTTTTAATGGTCTTCTGTTTTTGGGAACTGGAAACTGGGTACTGCTGCTACTGTTAGGGGTGGGGGGGGGGGGGGTTACACTGGGTACTGGGTACTAGCTACTTGGCACTGACAACTTGGAGGTCCTTTATTTTTTTTTGGTTTTTTCGGGACACTCTTTGCCTGCGTAGGCAATTTAAGCTTTGCTGACTCGGCCGCTAAGCAATTTTTTTGTTTTTCTTTATTTTTTGTATATGCCTACCCACTTATTTATCAGAATTTATTGTTGTCTACCTCAGCGCATAGATAAAAAACAAAAAAAAAATAGAAAAACGAAACTCAATTTGAATTTGGTTTTTGAGTTAGGCGTTATTTTTATTTTATTTTATTGCATGCTGCCCTGTTCTCCAACTGGTTTTAATCTTAATTGCTTGCAAGTCAATATTGGGTTGGAAATTTATTAGTAAAATAAATTGTTTTCAGTTGCTTGTCAGCAGCATCAAGCAGCAATTTCAGTTTCAAATAAATTTATATATATATAACTGCATTTAAGAATTTTAACATTTTAACATTTTATAGCACAAGCGTTTAAGAAATTAATTAAAACAGGAAAGAAAAGTTAGCTTGAGCGTGCCAAAGATTTATATCCTTGCAGAAAAGTTGTTCATATGAAAACTTAATTGTGCAACGATTGTTCCTATGACAGCTATAAGATATAGTCACCCGATTTTAATCAAATTTGGACAGCATGAGAAGTATGTTTATAAACGCAGAATAGGTAAATTTCGGTAAAATAACTTGAGGAACAAAAAAGTTTTCATACAAAAACTAATTTTTGAATCGATTATTCCTATGGCAGCTATAAGATATAGTAATCCGATTTTGATAAAATTTTGTCAACGCATAAAAAACGTGCTTAGAATAAGATGGTGCGAGTTTAGTTAAGTTATCTTAAAAAACAAAAAAGTTTTCATACAAAAACTAATTTTTGAATCGATTGTTCCTATGGCAGCTATAAGATATAGTAATCCGATTTTCATAAAATTTTGTCAACACATAAAAAACGTGCTTAGAATAAGATAAAGTGAGTTTGGGTTGAGTTATCTTAAAAATCAAACAAGTTGTTAATACAAAATCTTGTTTTTCAACCGATTGTTCTTTTCACTGCTAAAAGATATAGTAATCCGATTGATGAAATTTTGTCAACATATAAAGTACGTGCTTTAAATAAGATGAAGTGAGCTTGGATTAGCTATTTTAAATAAACAAACAATTTTTTCAAAAAAATCTTTTTTTTTCCAGCCGATTGTATCCTATGATCCTATGACAGCCATAAGATGTAGTTATACAATTTGAATGAAATTTTATAAAAATGTTAAGATAATGTTTAAGCTCAGGGTTGCTAAGTTTGGGCGAACTACTTTGAAAAACAAAAATTTTGACCCGATCGTTGCTATAGCAGCTATATGTTATAGTCATCCGATCCGTCCAAGTCTGACATATGTACTATTTACAGCAAAAAGAAGCATCTGTGTCAAGTTTCATCAAGATAGCTTTAAAGGAAGGCTAGTTCAGATAGATCAGTTAGATTGATGGATAGTCGGATATGGCTAGTTTGACTCGCTGTTCAAGAAAATATACACTTTATATAGTCGTAGATGCCTACTTATGCCTGTTACATACATCACTCCCTCTTACATATTTTTAAAGGATATGCATAGCAAAACAACCATAAAACAACGTAGTTAAATGTGCTGCAACAATTAAATTATATGCTCAACATCAAACAAACAGACACAAATATAATTATTTACTTGTAAACTTGCATAGAAATCAACTGCGTTTGAAATGTAGAAAAGTGTAGGTTCAATGACAATATAAATTTATTATTATCTAGTCGAGTGAACAGGACTAAACACTGATTTTAAAATTGTGTTAAGTGGTTGTGCTATTTATAGTTGCATGGCTAACTAATTGTGTGTGTGTGTGTGTGTGTGTGTGTGTGTGTGTGTATGTGTGTGTGTGCGTGTGTGCTGCTTTGTACTCTATATATGTATATATTACGCATACCACATGGCCGCAATTCAATTATTTCATTATTAAAAAGAACAAGAAGACAATTGCTTTGATTGCTGTCGGTGCTAACCACAAGGATATATGGCTATATATGTATGAATAACCGCAAACTATGATGAGGAAAGCAGGACGAAATCCGACTGGCTGACTGGCAAAAATGCGTTAAATATGAAAATGAATGAAATTTTAGGCAGGTTTTTGACTTGACTTGCCTTGACTTGACTTGACTTGCCTTGCCTTTGACTTGAGTTGACTTGACTTGAGTTTGAAAGTCTGGGGACAACCCTTGGTTTTTTGCGCTCAAAGAGTTGTCGATCTCAAAAATGTAACCGCTATGCTGATGATGGCAGCAATTAAACGGCAAAATGCTTGCCCAGAAATGCTCGAGAATTTGTGGTACAAAAATTCAATTAATTTTTGGGGCCAAAGCGCGCGCGTCTCACACAAACAAAAAAAGAGGGGGTGATGCTGCCAATTGGGGATTGGAATTGGGTTTTTAGGGATGCGGCATTGTTATGTGTGTTGCTTGTGGTTTTCGAAAACTATAATAAATTATGCTATGGCATGCGCTTGTTTTGTCTTTTAGCTCTTGATTAGCATAGCAACTGTTTTGTGTACACCTCCCCCGCCCCCGCCCCAGCCTCCTCCTCCATCAAAATAACATAAAAATTTCTGTGCAAAATTAAATAAATTAGTTTTGAGAGCACACAACAGCTCACATTACTCTTTCCATATGGCATGGGTGCCAGATTAGAGCATGGGGCTAAATGTTGTGTTTTAGTATTTTGAGCCAATATAGTAGTTGGAAAAATCTCGTCTCATATAAACATACACGCAGTGTTTCAGTATCGGCAACAGTATGATGTTATAAATTAAGTTATCTCTAGTTATGTGTGTGCAAAACTATAACTTAATTGGTTTATTGTGTTACGAAATTATGTTGTAGGCGTGCACAGAAGTTGAACCAGCTTGTTTCTGACGATTGCAGTGTTTGATAGCATGATGAACTGATGAAATGTGGAAATGTGGAAATGTGGAAATAACTAACTAACTAACTAATAATAAAGGCAGCACTTATATACTCAAATTCAATTACAAGTTTCCTTATTTTCAGCATAGCTATAATATTTTTACAATTTTCTTTCTTACCTATTTTGCTTGGGAATATAGAAATATGCCTGTTCTGAATTCCACTTCCATTTGAAGTTTTGCGAAAACGTAATTGTTTGCTCAAAACTGAAAGCTTTTAAGTTTTGCTTTTTTTGTCTGCGGTATGAAAAGTAATTGCCAGTTTTCACAGGAAATTCAAATAACAAATTCTTCAACTCAATTTTCCATTGGTTTTTCATCTTATTTAGAAATGAATAAGTTAATTTTGGATTAGACTGAAGTACAGTTATATTAAAGTTGTATTAAAGTTGACAGCAAACGTGTCTGTTCTCGTTTCAGCATATGCCTCTTGGATGACAACTAAATACTCGGGTTCGAACTCGATTTTGAAAAAGCGAAAACGAAACCATTCTGATATCAAATCAGAAGAGTTATTCGTAAATTGTTTTGGAACTCATGTTCCAAAAGGTACGGAATTCGGAACAAGCTTGATATTGCATATTTTTCTAATACTTCATTATACAAAGTTAAGCTCCTCTCTTCTAAATCAATACTATTGGATTTGTCTTATTTGGCCTATCGATAGTTAGTATGTAATTCCAAGGAAGTTAAGAAATCGATCAAAAATCATGTCAAAATGCCAAACAATTTTGAATTGTAAGGCTTCCATAGAAAGTGAAATTCCTCAATTTTCAACTATCATAACTTTGTGAAAAGTGATCCGATTTCAATGCGGAATGTCATTTTGGACATATTTTAACTTTTGAATTGATTTTGCATTTAAATTTTATTAATTTCCAAAACTAACTATTGGAACAATCCAGACAAGAACTCAATCAAATAGAAAAAGTAAAAGGAAACAATAAAACGTTGGACTTTGAATTGAATACTCAAAATCTGTTGTAATCAGCATAGAGTTAGGTAAGTTCGACTAAGTAGAACAACTTATCGCATGTTTAATAGATCTCATTACAGGGTATCTCCAAGCGTACCTTCAACACTTTAGATCCTATTTACGCAACACTTTCACACAACAATCTCAACAATCACATCGCAGCACGCAATCAAATTTCTGTAGCGCCTCTCGCTCCTACAATTCATTAACAAACACTTGGGAATACTATACTATGTAGTTACAGTGCTCTAATTTGTATATTTCACACGAAATATTTTGGAGGGAAGTGTGTTTCAGGCCTTAACTAAACTGGCAACAGCCAAAGTATTTCAGCAACACAACTTGTCGCTTCTTTTGTACAACAAATTGGAGCATTATGGGAATGCGAGTGGAAAGTGCAAGAAGTGGGTGCTGGTGGGTGGTCTGTGGGTGGTCTATGGGTGCTGTGTGCCTTAGTTGCAGCATACTTAGTGTGTGTGCTGTCGTCAACCGCCGTTGAGGCCACTCCACGCATATGCAAAATATTTAAGTGCAACCGGCAAAGAGCAAAGCAAAGCGGCTAGAGGCGCCCTCCCCCCCATTCTACCCATACTCTCTCTCCACACACACACGCACACACACACACAGTCACTCAAAAATGTTAACCGTCTTATTTTTGTGTGGATGCCAACATCGTTCCAGCTCACACACACATTTCAAGTGCTGCACAAACATTTGCACAGTCAAACGGCGCGAATAGCGACGAACAGCGCTTCCTTCCTTCATCCTTCATCCTTCGCGTCCTTCTTGGCAGCGCAGCGCAGCGACTTCTGCAACTGCCACCGACCTTATCCCAAAATGTATGCAGCATATAATTATTGATGGAGTGCTGAGGCTTGCCAAACGATGAGTAGTCCTCATCATGACGCTGCACTGAGCGAAAAACTTAAAACAGAGCAATTACTAAAATTGCGTATTTACTTTGTCAGCGTCTTTGGAATATGAAATTTAACATACCTTTTCCGGTATCCACTTTTAGCATTGTTTTCCGCCAGTACATTTTTTGTTCCTTTCAATGTGAATCTCAAATCTAATATTTGTATGGAGTTTGGCAATGTTTTTTCCAAAATATACTAGATGGTCATGTTGATGGTCAGATGCTGCTTGGAACAGTAGACAAGTCTGCCATCCAGCAACGATAACCAAGTGTACATCTGACTGGTGGCACCATGGAGAATCAAGCCATGTGACTTGTAAGCACAAGTTTTTGGGTGGTTCATAGTAGAATGTGGATTTGGCCAGGTCTTTCCAGTGCGGGTTCAGCGGATGACGATTAACTTTCTTAGTTGTTTTCTTAAATGAAAAATGTAGTTAAATTTTGTTCACAGTGTACTTCATACTCTTCATGCTATGCTAGTTAATGTTGTTAGCAGGTGCTTGAGACATTTGCATATGTTTGCGGTTCATTGCGGGTGAGAATCCATTAAAATGAAGTGTAGCGCCAAGTCGCAATTCTTGATACTACTTGAGTGTCACTTGCAGGGGCACAGGCACTGCCTTGTTGTATCATTTGCTCATTAGTTTTGGGGCAATTTTCTAGTTTTGTAATAAATTCCGAAAGCGAAGTCCTTGAACAGCTTAAGAAAAAAGTTGCAATTGAACAGGGCAAAAAAAAACACACACACACACATATTGGACTATTGGATGTAGCGAAAAAAGTCAATATAAGGAAATTAATTTCTTAGTTCAGAGCAGCTGTGGAAGGGTGTCCTTCGGATTGGTGACCAAGACATAAAATTCAATTAACCCGCACACACACACACACACACACATGGAGAGAAGCCTGAACTCGTCCACTCGTCAGGCGCAGTTGAAGGAGTTACTTGGACTTTGGTCGCCATTTCAACTTTCTATAGCTCCTGCTGCTCCTGGTCCAGCTGCTGCTGCTCCTGGTGCTGCTGCTCCTTCTGTTCCTGCTGTTCCTACTCCTTACCCTCTCGCTGCTTGCACATAAAAGCAATTGAAAGAACATGCGAAAAACAATAAAAAGAAATTAAGGTAAAGTAGCTGCAAGGAAGGGCAAGAGCGTACAGCATTGGGAGTGGAATCATTGAATCATTTAATTAGCGTTTAGATTGCGCACAAAGCACATACACACATACACACACACACACACACACACACACACACATACATATGTAGTTTATTGAATGTACATGCATATAAGTATCTGTATGTTAGCATGTGTGAGGAAGACAAGCACTCACATACAAGCAGCACAAGAAGCATTTTCAATTAGTTGCCGACCAATTTATGCGGTTAGCTGCAGAGCGGGGGAGAGTTTGTGTACATATATCAGTGTGTGTGTGTGTGTGTGTGTGTGTGTGTGTGAAATAAATTCAATGCTTTCGTCACATTTTCACTTTAAGAGGCAGCTATATCCAGCTATCCAGTTATCCAGCCAGCCATGCAGCCAGCCAAAGCCCGCCTGCCTCCTGTCTTCCAGCAAGAATAAAACCACAAAACCGTCGCAACAACAAAGGCCCAGCGGGCTATGTGGCCAACAGAAGTTGCAAAGAAGCAGAGAGTGAGAGAGAGAGAGAGAGCGCTTTGGCTAGAGAAGACCTTAAGTTGAGGGAGCGGTAGACGAGAGACGCAGCAGTCGAGTGGCAGGGGGCAAGAGGCTGGCTGTGAGACCGCAACAAGCCAAATAAATGTGCTCGCTTTTCTTTTGCTCTTGTAATACTTTACTCTGAACCTGGCACAAAGAAGCCGCGGGCATTTAACAAAAGAGTACAAATTATTGATTTATTTGCAATGTCGCTTTTTTTTTTATTATTTTTTGCGACTACAAGCTGCCAAGCAGGCTGATCATACATACTATATATATATATATATATATATATATACATATAATAAAATAGTCATTACATAAATAAATATATAAATCCAAATTTTAAAACATATTTTGCTTTAAGTAAGTTATTTCTAATAACAAACTAAGACTGACAACTTATCTGTTCTTGCAGAGAACTTGTTTAAATGAAAACCTAATTTTCGACCGATTTTTCTTAAGATATAGTCGCCAGATTTTAATAAAATTTGATCAGCATGACAAGTACATATTATAACGCAGAATATATTTATTTGGTTAAGTTTTTCGTAAAAAAAAACTGTTTTTTTGACCGTTGGTTGCTATGGCAACTATAAGTTATAGTCATCCGATTTTTATGAAATTTTGTCAACAAATAAATAACGTGCTTAAAATAAGATGAGGCGAGTTGGGTTGAGTTAAATTACAAAACAAACAAGCTTTTTAAAGAAAAAAACTAATTTTTGAACGGATTTTTCCTATAGCAGCTATAAGATATAGTTGCTGCTTGAAGCAAAAAGAATAAACTGTACTAAGTTTCCTCAAAATAGCTTTAAAACTGAGCGTCTTGTTGGCTCATAAGCAGATGGACAGACAGACGGATGGACGGGCAGAAGGATAGAAAGACAAGGTTAGTTCTATTCGGATATTGATGCTGATTAAGAATATGTGTTATCATAGGACAGAAGACGCCTTATGTTTAAAAACGACTTTAATATTTCCAATTGATGTTTCTAAAGAAATTCTAATGGATTGTGAAAAAATATACTGTGATATTATTCAGATTTCATTATGTAAACTTTCTAAATCGTTTTTCAATGAACCTAGCTTCATGCAGAATATGTTATTTGGAAATTTACAAGTTGAACTGCCATAAATTTGTAAAAACGAAATCTATTTCAATAAAAATAATATTTTGTATGGCTTTTCTTTTATATTTTCAACACATTTATAGAGAGAAATAACGAATTAATTGAAAGTAGTGTAGGTAAATTTATTTTCTGAAAATTGCACTCACCTGTGATTTGTGCGTTAAGACCACATAAAAAATAATCTATACACTTGAATGTATACATAGTTAGTTATGTAAATAACAATCACGCATGGTAGTAACATAATAAATAATGTCAACACTTATAGACGCATTCAGGAGAGGGAGGGCTGGTTACAAATCATATCATATAACATTATATATGCATAGCCTGGCCAATTGAAATGAAATTGGATTCTGTCAGTGGGCCTATTGACCAGGCAGCATGACATGGAATATATCGAATGGATATCACAACTGTTAGTGAGGGGCAAAAAGAAGAGGCGTTGTCGTCGCGGCATGCGTCAGTTGAATGACACAAATTTTTATTGCCTTTCAACGCAGTTTGCGTTCGTCGATACGAAGAAAATTAATGTAATGTGGCAAACTATCCAATAAAAAACACGCAAAGCTGACCAACGTGCAGACAGATGGACAGAAGGTAGAACACAGCACAGGCTCATATTATATATATATATATATATATATATATATATATATATGAATAACAACAACATGATGCAGTTCGAAACAATAATGCACAATAATTATATAATGGAGCTATTACAGAGAGAGTGGCTCACAAATTGGCTACAACGATGTTTATAAGCCTATAAACCACTGCCACAAAATTTCCACTTGCATGATGGACTTTCGATTCGCAAAATCCATTGAATTATGTGTGTGGAGATGTTGACCAGTCAGTGCTTCGAAAAGGCCTTCAAACCCCAAAACTGTCACAGCAAATACTTGGGTATCGAAAATCAGTCAGACGTGGCTTTGAGAGAATGCCCAGCCCTTATTCAACCCGTTGCCAAAACCACCCCCCCCACCATTTACACACATGGAAAATGGGCTCAACGAAGCCACGCTAGGCTGACTATACTATACCAAGTCGAAGGGCCAAAACAGTAAAGCTATTTTAACAAGGGACTGGATGCCTGAACCAGGCAGAAGCGAAAATTGTAAGATAGGCAACAACAACAACAACAACAGCATCCACGAGTATAAAGAAAAAAGGAGGCTGGCTCCATTTACGCTTGCTTAGTTCCTTTTAGTATAAAGTTTGAGCTTAATCCAGCATAAAATCAACTGGTAAATTTTTTATGTCGACTGTGCAGAGCCGACAAAAAAAAAAAAAAAAAAAAAGGCAGCAAGATTAAAGAGTTAAGGCAAAAAAGCACACCCAAAAATATCCAAAAACCCAAAAAATCTCTAAATAAAAGAAATATATATATATAGGTATATATACATATATAAATAAATGTAAAATAAAGCTCACACGGCGTGTCCGAAACTATTCACAATGATTATTGTTATGACTAGAGTTAAAAGCATAGCTGATTATGCATAAACCAGTTATGATGAGCACACGGAGCACTAATAAATTGCCTTATGTGTGTGTAGATGTATGTGTATATGCATAACATATACATATATACATTTGTCAACGCGTTAGGACACGCCCCTTCAGTTTTAGTGCTACCCCAGCCCCTCCCCCCGTAACGAAAGTAACCCATTGTGTATGGTCAGTCAGGTGCTTGTGCCGTGCTACGGGCGGAAACACGTCTGCCGGCCATTTTGTTTGCAATGTGAAATCAAACCGGAAATGTTAAAATATGCAGCGTGGCTGACTATGCTACTGACACTGCCACTTTATAGTATTGTTGCTGTTCTTGCTGGGTGTTGACAAACAGACTTTTCTAGTCATACATATTTCTCTATACCCTGTAGCCATGCCATTTGACTAACAAACGGGTATAAGCCGTGCTGTGCAAATGCATTAATGCGTATTTAAAAGTGAAATCCGGAACAGCCCTAACTCCAGTTGACCAGTTGACAACCAACAGTTGTCATTTTTGGAAAGTGTACCAAAATGGAAATTCCACTGCAGAATCATTTACACAAAAAAATGTGTAGCATACTTTTCAGAGCAAACTGGCATTGTTGCTATTATTTGAATGCAATTGATAATATTTGAATGGAATTGATAATATACAACTATCTTCAAGCTATCTTCGGCAACAACTGCAGCTCAAAAGTTAACTAGTAACTATTGTTACATTTACAGGGTATGTACGAATTTTACACTGTCCACACTTGTCATAAATAGAGATTCAGTTACATAGCATAACTTATGTGTATTACTTATATGAATACATATGCAAAACATTTGCAACACTTGTTAGTTCCCTTGCAGTGGTTCATCTTTTCATGTTTTATGCTTGACAGATTTTTCTGCAGATGGCGACACCATTTTTCCAGGGTTGCATCATTTGTTGACATTGTATTCTTTCGAGAGAAAAAAAAACTATGTTGCTCAAATGTTTATTAACATGTAAACTTAGCAAACCTTCTTAGGTTCACTATTGAGCATATTTTGCGGATTAATTATGCTTGATTCTTATGTGGGTTGAAACGTCTTTCCAATGGGATTGAATTCACAAACTCATCAGCAGCATTGAAAATTGGCGCGCTTATTATAAATATTTTGCAGAAAGTGGAAACCAGAACAGAAATGATAAATAATAATAATATAATGTTCTCAACAATATCAACTATGGAAATGAGAAACCTTCTACTTCTAAAATACTCAGTCCAATTATTAACTACTCTGAATTCAAATAGAGTAGCTTAGCTTCAAAATGTTATACTTTTGTATGGAATGTTGGGAAAAAAGGAACAGGCCTGAATAACATTATGCTAGCTTATCTAAATTTCTAGCCAACTCTTTGCATAGCTGCAAAGTTAGTTCACATCCATCTTTCTGCTCGATTCTTTTCGAAATCATCAATAGCTTTCAATAGCCCATACAGTCGACACAATGTCATTTACTATTGTCCACATCCTTGCATCCCCGAACACTACTCAGATCTCTTTGCCTATTGCGCTCGCACACAAGTGAATATAATTTTATGGAACACTTTGGACTTTGGCTCATTGATCTATGCAGCTGCTGCTGCTGCTGCTGCTGCTGCTGCTGCTGCTGCTTGGTTGGTCCGCAGTCTGCGCAGAGGCGCCAAAAAGTTTGTCCTGACATCATTTCGCCATTGCTTTTGCCTTTTTGCCATTATAAACTGATTTATTGGTTCATTTCCAGCGCCTGCTCGACTCGACTCGAGTCGAATCGAGTCGAGTCGAGTCGAGTAAGTGCAACAGCCGAGGCCAAAGTGACCCCTTAGCCCATGGGGGTTAAAGTTGTTGTTAGTTGCTTTGCCACCTTTCTTCTTTTTTTTTTTTGCTGGTCAGTCTGCAGAAATTCTATAGGAGCTGTGGAAAGATGTTGGTTACTCCAAATTGGATTTGCTATGCCCTGATGATGATGATGCATGCGACAAGTGAGTTCAATTTGCTTGGCATACTGCAAATACTTATAGGCATCGTGAGCAGCAGCAGCAAACAAAAACACTCACTGTAACAGAAACTTTAAGCCGATATCAAATCTTTCAATAATTAATATTGTACTCACTCACACACACACACACACATACGTTCACACACACACTCTCATATAATGCCGGCTCATAAATAAACAAAGCACAGAGTTCGGCACAGGCAGCTGGTAAACTTTTCCATGCACAGGTACACACAGTCACACACACATACACACACTGGCACAGACTTACGCGCACACACACACACACACACACACACACACAGTACGTGTTCATTTCCGGCTATAGCATTTACCGTGCATATCCTGCCAGCAGCAACAACAACAACGGCCAAGCGTTCTAGGCAGCATCCTTGCCTGCCTTTTGCCAGCACTCCGCGTTCTAATACTCTGTTTACATGCGCATTGTGGGCATATTCGACTTTTGTAGCTCGCAAAAATAACAAATAGATTATTTAACATGTTTTTTAGTTACTGTCAAAGATTTGCATGCAGATTCTATCAAGTGTGTCCCGCTTTTCACTTTCGTCAAGTTTTTGCGAAAGTTAATTCTTTTTAAGTGTTCTCATTTACCCTTAAGATAAGATTTTTCGGATTGAGTTCACTTCGTTTTGAAGTTAATTTGAGTTGAATTACCAGTGCAATAGGAATCAGTAAGTGATTTTCAATTCCACTAAATCTTGACGAAAGTGGAAACTGGAACACGTTGATTTTAAAATCGATATTTATTTTACAAATATTGAAAAATATCGATTCTATATACCTAACAGCGTTTATCCAACTTAAATACACGCAAGCAACACTGTGACACTTACAAGTTCTGTTTTAGTTTCCACATTCGAAAGAGTATAGCTTAACTTTCATAATTTGTATCTGGTTAATTTAATACTTTTTCAGTCTCAAGTAAATTCAAACCACCAAAAAGTTTGTTAAAAGTGGAAACCGAAACTGACCGGTATAACTTTTACATTTTTAAAGCTTTAATTAACAGAGAGAAGTCTGTGTTGAATTCATGCATTTATACACAAGTAATGTATAAAATCGAGCTTAGCATAAAATAACAGAAATTTCGAATTTAAGAGTAATTTATGCATAAAATAGACGTAGTATATGCATGAGTAATCATAAAATGTGCATTGAAATGTAAAAACTATGCATACATAAGCATAAATTATGCCTTTATACACAAAAATTATGCCTTATTAAAAAGATAATGTGCATAAATATGCAAAACTTATGCGCAAATAAATAAAATTATGACTTTATAATCATAAATCTGCAAAAATTATGCATAAGTAAGCATACACTTTGACTTAACATGTAAAAATTATTCTTAATTAAGATTATGAGCTTAAATATATAAAAATTATGCATAAATTATGCATAAATATGTGAAAAATTCTACTTTTTTAAAAACTATTGCTGATTATATTGATTACACTGAAAAGAGAGTATTACGCTGTCGGGTACATGCGAGTACTAAACTGTAACTTGTTGGATTTGTAACAGTTGTTGTTGTTGCTGTTGTTGCTGTTGTTGCTGTTGGTGCTGTTGGTGCTGTTGGTACTGTTGCTGGTGCCTATCCTAAGCTGTGTGTGTGCCAACGTCGATACAACAAGCTTTCAGATTTAATTTTAATTAGGTGCTATTGAATTTATAAATTTTTCAACTGCTGTCGCTCGACGCTGTAGCTCGTAAAACTTGTACACCAAATGAAAGTTTTCTGGCCGGGTTTATTGGGGGTTTTAAGGTGCAAGCAGAGGCCATAACCATAGCCTGTTGCCTAACAGTAATAACAATAATCGCAAATTGTATTTTCATGAATTTTCAACTCATAATTACTAATATTTTCTATAAAGTATTTTTCGCCACCGCCATTCGATGGCGCATAATTAAAATTTGTTGTCCAGCGGGAGCTGTGGGCATTTTGCGGGCTCTATGAAATTGTTGTGAGGTGAGTTCAGCTAGCGGTAAGGAGGGCAGGTAGTAGGGGTTGGGGTTGGGGTTGGGGCACTGCAATGAATAACAATGTACATTAATTTTGTTTATTAATTGTATATTTGCGTAGGCTGCATATTAAAATGTTCACTAATCAATATAAGGCCCACTTGAAAAAAGATTATTTATATTATATTGATTTCAATGGTCACACTATTATGCTAAAAATAATCACAATTTACATTATTTTAAAATCCTATAATTGATTGCAGTGTTTTTAAAATAAATACAAAATTTGCAGTTATCTTTTAATAACTTACAAAAATAAATAGACAAAATGCAGCCATGCTTCGAAAATGGGGAAAATATATACCCTAAAAATCAAGCATTAATATACAACTGAGTGTTGCTATGAATTGATCGGATTGTTTCAATGACAGCTATTAGATTTACAGACCTGTTTCGGTTTTCGCATTCGGCAACATTTGGCGGAATTGAAATTCTTTTAAAGTTTCACATTTTCATAAATTTTGATCTGAGAAAGTCCTAATCCATTGACAAACTAATAAAAGTGAATACAATCCACAAAATCTTATCAAAATTGAAAGTAGAAAAGTATAAATAACAGTTTAGTTTAAGTTAGCTGTCAAATATTTCATAGACATTTAGAAAACTGCAATAATTTTTTCTGACATAACGTATTAATTATGCACTTGGCAATTTTATTCGCCTTTCGATTGCAACATATATTTTTATTTTATTTATGTGCACTTTAAAGAACAATTACAACCACATCAAATATTATAAAATATGAACTGAAAACCTAAATAAATATTTATTATTTGCTGTGTACTATATATTCCATATACCGCCCAGCCCAAACCATTTGTTAAATAAAAAGTTGGAGTTGGACATGGGCAAAATTGAATATCAATTCATTTTCAATGGATGTGGATGATTTTAGAAAAGGAACCTCGATTGCCACTGCAGGCAAAAACCTCAAATTATGGATATGGATATGGATATGAAAAGGGGAAGAACTGGCTGTTGTGGGTAGGGTAGGATACAACTGGAAGAGGAGATTGTGCAATATTTATAACATAAATTATTAGCATACAAAATGCAATTGATGCCCTCTAGTGATTAATTAAAATGTTTCACAGCACATATAAATTCATATTGTTTATGGCGATATATATGTATATACATATATATGCATGTATATGTATATATATGCAGAATGAATGGAGAGGGGCACGAGTATAACATGACCAATAATTTGGCGAGGTCAAGCGCCATTTTTGTGGTCCTGGTAAAGCTGGTAAAAAGCCAGACCAAAACCAGCACAGCATCAACCCAACCAGACCCGGCCAGACCAGACCAGACCAGACAGCACCCGACAGGATCCGACAGGAACCGCCCAGTTCAGAGCCATCACAATGACATGGCAACTTGGCGAAACAAAGTGAGACGAAAAGTTTTTGCAAGAGACAAATGACCCTTAAAGTTAAAACTAACAGTGACTAAATGGAGACAAGAGCAAAAAATTTGTGTGTGCTCATCCTGTAAAGGAATAAGACGAAGCAGAAGAACAAGAACAAGAACAAGAACAAGCAGCAATAGCAACAGCATGAAATCCTTTAATTGCTGGTGCCAGTTGCCAAGCAAGCGAAGCTTTCATTTGTCTTTCAGTCAACTGGCTGACGTTAGTAGGACTCCAAAAAAAAAACAAGGAGGTGGGCATTGTGTAAGGATTGCTCTGAGCGTTAAGCTTTTCGAGTTCGAGTTTGAGGGCCCTGAGGCTGGCCGCGTGAAATTGCAAAACTGTTTCACCTGAGTGCATGTGGCAATGCTCCAGATGCCCAGTTGCCCACCCACAAGTAGCACAACTGAGACTTCTAAACAACTAAACAATAATACAATGGCATACATAAGCAACAAAGATCTCAACTTGAATCAAAGACGAAGCCATATGCTCTATTGCGATATTTGTAAAACTTTCAAAGTTATAACCGATGCACTTCAAAAGCTATATGCACTCATCTATATAAAACTAACTGTTTGGCGACTAACGTACAGCTCAAAGCATAAGCGGAATTTTTTGCTGAAAGTGAGTACTAAGAACGCTTTTTGAAAAATTCGTTCGCAAAATGTGTAAAATTTGCAGAACACTGTTCTATATAAAGTTTTTTGCTAATTAACCGTTCAGTTTCAAACTCATTTTTATAGATTTCGTTGAAAATTTAACAATTACTGCATACTGCATATTAGGAAAAATGTAAGCCGCTGGCTAAAAAATGGCTGGTCACGCTTTTATGGGCAAAAATTTTAGCTATTCAGTGAACTAAATTCATTTTTACACATTCTGTAATATCGCAAAACAGCATTATTTAGATTGTGATTCAATTCAATGGAAGTCTGTAGGTCCGTCTGCCCGCCCGAGTGAACGCGGTTTTTGCCATAGTTTTGAAGCTAGAGTAACCATGCGTTTTGATATATACCTCAGGCAGATAAAGAGTTAAGATCTGAAAGTAATTTCAATTGTAAGTTGCAGAACATCGTTGAATAGAATTTATTAAAAATATTTATATTAAATAAATGTTGTGCATATTGAGTGTGCATAGAGTAATAATATTAATATATATTTTTTATACAAGCACTTATAAAAGCGCAAGGTTTCCTTGGATACCCTACAGAAAACAATGGGCAAAAAACCTACTATACACAAAAGCAAAACAGAAGGATTGAATGAGAGTGCAAACAATAGAGAACAACAGCAAAAAACTTCAAACAATGGAACTGGGCAGCCGTCCAAGTGAGCGATTGTTGGAATGTGTCATGCCATTGGCTTTGGCATCAATGGTAACCAAGTGGACACCAGGACCAGTGTAAAATTCCCCAATGTTTTTGCAACTAGCAACAACAACAACAACAACAACAAAAACAAAAAAACAGAAAAAAATAGAAGAAATGAGCAAACGATGGTCGACAGGAATAAAAAGGAGTTTCAGAAGCAGTAGGAGCGTAAAATAAACCTTTTAAATGAATGACAATGCTTTGGATATTGCCATGCGAACAGGAAGCATAATTTTGATTTGATGTAAAGCAAACGTTGTGGTCAGTGTTCTGCTGCTAAAAGCATTCCATCAATTTTCAATTAGACTATGCAAAGACTGACACTTTACACAGTTGCCAATCAAAGGCAGCTATATTCTATTGAAATGCAAAGAAGGCTTCAAGATGTTACAACAAAATGAATGAGAAAAAAGGCGCGACTTAAGACTTAAGCATGAAAAGCTATGCAAACATGTTACAATCAAAAAACAACAAAAAAAAGGACTTTATAGTTGAGGTAGCATCTTAAGAAATTCTAATTTTGATGTCAAACAGCGATTAAAAGAAACGAGATTACCTGCTGCATATTGCATGAGTGCATATCCTTCTGTTTGCACACTGACGCTCACTCGCATGTCCTGGGCTTGTATGTACCAACTATGTGTGTGTGTGTGTGCGTGTGTATGTCCTGGCTCATTTGCACTTTGACGCGCCATTGCCTGGCGAGAAACTGCTGTGTCAGGCAGGTGCAACCGATGGCAATGATGACGTTAACGAGTCCAATAACCGCTCTGCTCCATTTTGCAACCCATCGATGCAAATAAGAAGCGAATGACAGTACCCCAAAAAACCCAGGCAACAACTCTGATAGACAGACAGACAGGCAGACAGATTGACTGACTGACTGACAAAAGCACTCGACTACTCATACTCATACTCATACTCATACTCATAGGTGCAATTTAGCCGCAGCAGCTTTTGGCTAACCGCAATATAGAAAAGCTGCACACGCAAAAATCTGTTAAAATTTCAACAGACAGCGAAAGAGAGGGGAGAGAGTGGCAAGCAGGACGACCAGGATGCAACCAAGCCAATAGGCGCAATAAGCGCTTAAAAAAGCTAATGGAACGAATGCCAATGACTGGCCAAAGCACCAAAACTCGCTGCTCCACTCCAATATATACTGCTCGTAACATAGCCCACAATCAAGTGAGATTGATATCAGTTGTGGATGTACTCGACTATTGCTACCCTATGTACAGAGCTTTCTGAAATTCCAGAAATATTTCGATTGCTAATATTCAAATTTGACATCAAAGACACTTGATTCAATTCACTTTCGTAAAATCTGGTGGAAAGTGAAAACCAAAACCAGCCTGATATGAAATAGAGTCGATATTTTTCTAATCAACCCTTTTTACTCCCTGATCCCATTAAAAATGGGGAGCCTAAGTCAAAAAATGGTCAGATCCAACGGTATAAGGATGTTATATTCTTCAAGAAGGATACTGTAAGTCATGCTTTCTGTACACATTCCTTGTCACCTTTCGCACCCTTCGTTATGTGGAATGGTGTCGATTTATTTGAAATACATTTATATTTTTTAAAATAAATAGAAATAAGATTGTTTAAATAAAAAAGTGTTGCATTCGTGTAGTTTCGGAAGTATTCATACTACCTCATCAGCGACCAATGCTACCAACTCCACTGGCAAGCATCGAGATACAGCTTGCTGCGTTAGAACCAGTTGAGAATTCTAAGCGCATAAAGCGAAAAAAGCTTACTATAATTGAGTTAAAATGCAACGAACATAAAGCCTACTCAGTCAAGCAAATTAACAAACATTCTTAAAAGAGTCAACTCTGCTGGTCCGATTATGCCCTATTTTAGTTACTTTTGGGGTACAGGGTATAGAGTATAACCAGTAGCAGCCCCCAAGCCAAAGCGACCCACTCATGCACTCTCCACGTACAATTTCCGGTTGAACACATTTTGTGGTCGGGCGCAAATGCATTTATATTTGAGCAGCAACAGCAGCAACAACAACAAGAACAACAGCAACAATAATAACAACAACAACAACAAGAAGTGAAACAACGACAATAACAAATACAGTAACAACAACAAACAGAAACAGAAGCTTTACACAAAGCTTAAGCCATTTCATTTTTGGTTCGTTGGCGCTTGTAGCATTTGGTATTTTGCACTGTTCCACAGTTTTTATGACCACATCGGTAAAGTGGAGTGAAGTGGAGTGGAGTATGGAGTGTGGAGCAGAGTGCATAGTGCGGAGTGCGGAGTGGAGTCGAGTGGAAGGTCTCTCTGAGGGCCAGCGCCATGGTGCGCCCATATTTCTTGGACCTCATATATAAACACTCACAAAAACTAATAGAAAGTAAGCAAGCCAAATAAACATTGCTTGAACAAAAGTTATCAGTATGGAATTTTTAAAATTTTACTACTCTAGCAAGTATTTTGCTGCTAAATAATAAATACTAAAACTGAAGAATTTATATGAGTGGTACTCTACACAATTTGTTTAACTATTTTACAGCTGATTTCATCTGGAAATACCAACTCGTTGCAGCATAAATAAATTATTTGGTTGCTTAAATTTTAGTAAATAAGGCGTTTGCATTTGTTTGCCATTTTCACAAGACGCACAAAATGCAATTGACTGCAAATGTTTTTTGGTTTGTTTTATTTACCAGTTGGGCAAAAGGTTATTACAAGCATATCAAACATGTTCTGAATTCCACTTTCGTTTTAATGTCACACAAATATGTAATGCATACTTTTAGCAATGTCTCAACAAGTAAATGAACACATCAAAAACCTAAAGCTATGAATTATATTCAGCTCTCAAAAGTATGCTACACTATTTTCTGTGCAATTGATTTGTAAGTGGAATTGGGAACAGGCTTGCATATAAATAGTTTGCAATGGCTTTAATCTTTCGTTTTTGTTTGTTCTTATAATTGATGTTGCCTTTTCAATCAGAAACAGTACATAAATGTTATTCTTTGGCAGGGATAAGATGCAGAAATGCGTAAGACTTTTAAAAAACGGTTTATACTATGTAGAAGTATGAAGAAATATGTACTTTTATTGTTCATCTGTAATACTGTTGGGCATTTTAGTTCTTTTGGGCGGATAAAATAACTAATTTTTCATTTAGTTTCTTTCCGTATAAAGGAACTAATCGCTCCTTAAATTTCTTTGTGGATTAAAGAACTAATCGATGCCTTAGTTTCTTTCCGGATGAAAGAACTAATTGCTTCTTTAGTTTCTTTCCGGATAAATGAACTAATCGTTTCTTTAGTTTCTTTCCGGATAAAAGAACTAGTCGTTTCTTTAGTTTCTCTCCGAATGAAAGAACTTATCGTTTCTTTCCGGATAAAAGGACTAATCCTTTAGTTTCTTTCTGGATAAATGAACTAATGAACTTTAATTTCTTTACGGATAAAGTACATTTCCGAATAAAGGAACTAATCGTTTCCTTAGTTTCTTTCTGAATTAAAGAACTAATTGCTTCTTTAGTTTCTTTCCGGATTAAAGAACTAATCGTTTCTTAGTTCCTTTCAGAATAAAGGTTATAGTCGTTTCTTTAGTTTCTTTTCGGATAAAAGAACTAATCGTTTTTTTTGTTTCTTTTCGGATAAATGAACTAATCGTTTCTTTTCTTTCTTTTCGGATAAATAATTTCTTCAGTTTCTTTCCGGATGAAAGAACTTATCGTTTTTTCGGATAAAAGGACTAATCGTTCCTTAAGTTTCTTTCTGGATAATTGAACTTATGAATTTTAATTTCTTTCCGGATAAAGTACCTTTCCGTATAAAGGAACTAATCGTTTCCATAGTATCTTTCTGGATTTAAGAACTAATCGTTTCTTTAGTTTCTTTCTGATTAAAAGAACTTATCGTTTCTTAGTTCCTTTCCGAATCAAGGTTCCTTTTCGGATAAAGAATTTAAACGTTTTAAGTTTAAATGGAAAAGAAAAGGAACTAAAGGAACTATGATCGAATATATAGTTGAATAGTTCAATTCAAAGACATTGTTATTCGGTTCAGATCAACCCAACTCTAATCTGTAAAATTTGAATCGGAATTAAGTAAATAAAACAAAATCATGTTTAGACAAAACGATTTTCTTAAAAAAACATTTATTTAAACGAAAGTCATATGTTGAGCAAAAGTTGGTTTGAGAAAGAAGATGTTATAAAGTAGTTTGATGTTAATATTAGTATAAATATTTAAATTTAATTCAAATAAAAATTGCAGCCTAAACATTTATACGACAGCTGCATGATAAAATGCGGTTTGTCCCAAGTGTATCTTTAAAAGCGATAGCTTTTTGTTTGCTCTAAAATATATACTTTATGTGCTACTGACGCGACTTTGAGAAAAGACTACTTTATCGCTCTCCCTCCCTGCCCCTCTCTCTCTCTCTCTCTGTCTCACTCTGTGAGAACAGGAACGTTCAAGTTGCAAGTTCATTTGTAATTTATTAAACGCTGCTATAAACAAATCGAAAGCGAGTGGCCGCAATGGCCACATGAATTTCCGATATAAGCTATACAGGAGGCAAGCAGGAGGCAAGCAGGAGGCAAGGAGGTGGCAAGAGGGAGGCAAGCAGGCTTTGGTTAGCTTCCTAGGCAGAGAAGTCTCTAAGTTAGTTGGTTTTGAAGCCTCGACTTCAGTTTGCTGCAATGGCAATGGAATTGTGGCGCGTATTTGTGGGCTGCAGACACGCACTAGATATGTTGCACGAGGCATAAATGTGTGGCTTGTGAGAGAGAGTGCTGCACATGTGTGTGTGTGTGTGTATGTATGTACTTAAATAGCATACGGCAGGCTGGCTTCCAATGGGCACTAGGCTAATTTACTTGCCATATGAACCGAACATAACCGAACATCCAAGCACACACATAACACACACACACACACACACACACACACACACACACGCATACATACATACATACATAACGTGCAGGAGTGATTTTCTGTGTCATTTGGTTGTAATCGTGTCTGTTGTTTGTTACTTATTACTATGTGAGTGTATGCGTGCGTGTGTATATGTGTATGTTGTGTGTATGTGATTGTGTACGTGTGCGTATGCCGTATGACTTGTCTTAATGGTCATGTTAAACAAATGTTTATCAAGCCATGCAGCTGCTGCAACTGCTGCAAGTGGTGCAAGTGGTGCAAGTGCAACTGCCACTGCAACGACAACGCCCAGGTCCCAAAAGCCAGTTGCCATTAGTCATTTTGGTCAGTTGTTGCTGTAATATGGCATTAGCCAGTCTAAAATACATATACACATATACATTCACGCACATGTATTTACAGCAATATCTATGGCATCTACAAAATGAGTAATGCAATATGAAATATGCATAAGCTTCATAGCAACGACTAAGGTTAAGGTTAAGCGGTTTGTCAAATGTGAAAAGGGCAACAACAACAACAGCAACAACAACAACAACAAAACATAAACAGCTAAAATTTCAGACAAATTTACTTAAACAAAGATAACAACAATAAAATATATACATACTTATATATATGTGTAGCTACTTCAACATCAAATTATAATTAGTATAACCATTAATTTGCTAATTGGCTTATTTAGTCTTTAATATGTTTATGTTATTATCATATTTCAATATATATTGCAAGTATTGAATAAAGCTATAATTAAATAATTATTTCTAGCTTTTAGAGCTGGAACAACAATCAACTGCACGGCGATAATAAAGTAAGTAGCAGTTAAATGGATTGTTAGCCCTGTTCGGGATTCCACTTTCGAATCAGAAAAAGTGTGTAGAATACTTTTAGGAGCAGTATACAATAACAATAGTTAGTTTTCTTAGACACTCCTAAAAGTATGCTTTACCTTTTTATATGAAATGCATTCAAAACTGAGATTCGAAACAGGAATTTTAATACACTAACAATGCTATTGGCATGATTAGGCCAGATTAGTGAAATCTATAAACTATTTCGAAGCCTTAACATAATTTGAGACAATCAACAAAGGAACTAGAGATGAGACCGGAAAATAAATTGGTTTCTGATCCCGAAAAGATTTTATCTTTGATAGTATAAGAAGTAAGTATAAGAAAAATGGAGACAACATACATTGCAAGGATTGGGAAAACTCTTGAAAACCCCCATCAGATCCAGAAGTTAGAGAAATTTTGTAAGAAAAAAGTGCATTTTAACTACAAAATAATATAATAATATATATTAAAAAGTAAAACATACAAAAAATAAACATACTTTTGAGTAAAATTATTATCAATTTTGAATTTTCCCACATTATTACATTATTTTTTGAAGTTTAAGCAAAATTTTAAATACGGATTGATACTGCAATGTCAAAATACAAACTAGGTATTCCATTTACAGTACTTTAAAGCGATTCAACTACTATTTTAGATAAATTAAGTAAGATCTAGACACTTTGTCTGCCTGCGTTCATACAGACAGACAGACGGACGGACCGACGGACGGACCGACCAAAAGGGTTTTTATGGGACCTGAGAATATTTTCGCGACCCGGGACCAATGAGATGTTTGGCATGGCCAAGTGTCCCATCTCCAAAAAACGTTTTAAAATTTGTCCTGATATCGAAGAAGGTTTTGGATCTCTCGGATTCCCTCGGGTTTCCCACTCCGATTCCATCTTTAATAAAACGTAAGTATCATTTTGCCTAAGAACATTTTAAAGCAACTATTTTTTTTAATCATTGAATAACTTTATTTTTATAGAATAACTATTGTAACCAAACGAGTATTCGTAGTATTGATCGTTTTACCAGCACTAGCTTGTACAATATTGTATTAAATATTTAACAGGTAAATTGTTGGTTTTGTCTTCAAGGCTACACACACACACACAGGCCACATAGAAACTAGCGTTTCCATTTCAGGGTTTTGAATAACAGTTAACAATTGCAAACACTTGTAGTTCACAGCAGCAGCACTAACAAATAATTGCCATTTAATTGTTGCAACACTCAAAACACAAAACGCACGGAATACGGAATATCAAGTATCAAATATTTTAGTACAGGATTGCTTGACTGTTAAATACCCTTGATTAATAGCTATATTTACACTTACTTTTTGCAAAATATATGTTTTCTTTACTTTTGTATATACTTAGATCTAGTTAAACAACTTATGAACTAAGAACATAAGCTAAATAATTATTAAAAAATGTATATTTATATAGCATGCCAACATATTTATCAATCTAAATATTTATATATACCTTCTTTTTACAAATATCTTTTAAAAATTGTTGCTATAATTGGCAGCAACTAAAAATGAAAAATAAACTTAAAATGTGTCAGGTCATGTCATGTTCAAGATTTGTTTTGCCGGCTCTGAGGTTGACCCGGATTATACAGACAGTCTCCGGACATTTTGGCCAGACTCAGTTGTTGATGTTAATTTAAAATGTATATACAAAATATACTCTGTTGTACAATTCCACAACTAAGTATTCTAACATTGCCAACTTGATTGTTGACAGCAACTAACCACGCAATCATGGCGAATTTGGTGAATATTTTTAGACAGAGTTGAGAAACATAAATTAAGTGACACTGAAATGTACAAGAACTATGCAGGCCCGTTCCAAACTTCACTTTCGAAACGTTTTCACATGCTTTTTAGCGCATACTAGAATTATAAAATCCGTCAATTGATTTACTTAAGTATATAGTTTTTCAATTAGCCTAAAAGTATGCAATACATTTTTTTAATTGGTTTTCATTTTGATTTTATATTTATGTGTAATATGTATTATAAGTGGAAGTGGAATTCGGAACAGGCCTGATATATATCACTAGCAAAAGGAATTATAGATTAGTTTCATATATAGCTGAAGCACGTGCGTATTAAAGAGAAATCGAAACAAGTGCTAATATTTATGCACATTATTATTGCATATTGCGCACACAAACGGAAGCTAAATGCTATAAAAGGATAACACCTCATCGCGGCAAGGACGATGACTGCCATGCTTTCTGCGCTGTGCAACATCCCGTTTACAGTTGAAACGGCAAAATTAACAATATGCAAAATTCATGTTAAAATATCGGAAAAAGAAATACACATATATATGTGCATACATATATATTTCTTTCCTGCGCCAGCAAACCTTACACACAACCAATTCGCCTCGCATCCTTTTTATTCGGCTGCCTGAGCGCGCATTCTTCTCGTTTGGCTTGGCAACAAAAAAAAAAGTTTCACATGCGGAAGGATTGGACTGCGTCGCGGCGGATGGCAAAAGGATGTGTGGTGTTGGCGTTAGAGCTGTACGATAATGTTCTATTGCAGTCACTGTCATAGCTAGTTTCAAATATTTATATCTAAATTTGAAAGTAGTGTACGTTGGTTAAGTAGATTTCCTTGCCATTCTCTAATAAATGTATTTTTAGGATGAAAATCCCCAAAAGTTTGATGGAAAAGGATGCGTGTCACAATCACTACTTTCAAATATTTATACATAAATTTGGAAGTGGTGTAAGTTAGTCAAGTAGATTTTCATTGCCATTCTCGATGAAAGGTATTTTTAGGACGAAAATTTCTAAATGGTTGGTGGAAAAGTACGTGTGATGTACGAACATTTTCTATACCAGTCACAAATAATGTAATGCCTACATTCAAATATTCAAATATATTTCAAAGTAATGCATGTAGATTTTCTTTTCTTTCCATTTTCAATTAAAGGTATTACAAGGACCAAAATCCCCCAAAGGATGATGAAAAACAATGTGTGGAGTTGGCGTAAGAGTTGTACGATATTTTTCTAAAACAGTCACAGTAAAACCTTCTTTTAAACATTGAAATATATTTCAAAGTGATGCAGGTAGATTTCCTTTTCATTTCATATATTAAAGGTATTATTAGGACGAAAGTTCCCAAAAAAATTATTGCATTTTTTGGCTATTCCAAACATTATGTAGATCACAAATTATTCTCTAAGATCCTGACAGTTTATAATAATTGAGTTGAGTAGATTTCCTTTCCTTTCTCGATTCAAAGTTAAATCGGAATAAAAACTCCCAACAAAATTTCGTGATATTTTGGTTATGCCAAATCAATTCTGAGTTTGCAGTTTGTCTGTATGAATTGAAATTTTAAAGACAGCAAACATGATGGATAAGGAGTTCGGTTGATATTCGATTATTACGGAATACTTACAAAATGGTTAGGAATGGCTGGAATCGATATATGAAGATCGTAACAGAATCGTATCGTTACAGAGCTTAATTTTATTATTATAGTTATTTTAGAATGTATTTCTATTTTTAGAATTTTTATTATGAGTTTGTTTTATGGTTTATTCAGTCGCAGTTTGAAATATTTGTTTGTCGTTTTAAGGATAAAAATGTACATCTCTAGATGGCGGCGCTTTCATATGCTCCATGCCAAGCAATAAAAATGTTACTTGTTGTTGTTGTTGTTGTTGTTGGTGTTGGTTGTTGTTGTTGTCTTTGTTCCTGCCGCTGTTGAATGAATGAAAGCGTCGACCCGTCGACGACTCCACCATGATGCGAAATCGAATCTCGAATGCTTTTGCCCAGCAAAGTGAGCTTGTCTGTGTATTAGTGTAAGTGTATATGTGTGTAGGTGTGTATGTGTGTGTGTGTGTGTGTGTGTGTCGGTGTGCATATAAAAATACAGTTATCTGTTCTATTTGCGCATTTATAAATATTTGTTTGCTTCAGCTTTGGCCATGCACATTACACACAGGACCTAACCATGCTCCTTCTGCATATGTTGCCTGTCTTTGTAGTAGTGTGTGATTGTGATTGTGATGCTGAGTGTGAGCGCTATTGAATGGAGCCCATTTGCCAGCCGGTTACCGACCTTTGCCCGCCTCCAGAGAATGATGATGCCTGACACCCAAAAAAAAAAAAATACAAAAACTCTTTTTCAGTCGTCGCTGCTCTTTTGTTTAGTTTTTTGTGTTTTTTTTGTTGTTGTTCGGTTCAAAATGGTCAAAATCGAACAGCCAGCCAGAAAAAGCAAATTTATTTGAGTTGTTAAGCATCATTTGAAACATGCGAGTTGTTTGCGACAGTACATAACATAACAAAATGGATCTTATAGATGCTTTTAAAGTCATGTGTCCTGTCCGACTTGTGGCAAGGCTCAAAGTTTTTGATTTTTTAAATGGCATCAAAAATGGCACACAGCATGTGTTGCAAATCTTTTGCAGTTACTAAATTATTACACAAGGACACACACATTTTGAGGCCAGACATCTTGGTGGAGTGGACCATCTATGTGTGGTTTGGTTTTTAACGTCTTTTTTCGTATTGGCTGAAGTTTTGGAAAAAAATCTCAGTTTTCCTTTTCTTTGAGTGGAACCAATTTCATTCATTAAGAAGCATACAATTATAAGTCAAAGGTATTTAACTAAGGATTGCAAATAATTTGAAAATATTCCATTTGTTCGATTGTCAAATTTTAGAAAATACAATCGCTTCTCTTTTGTTTATAGACTGATTGGTGCATCCGAAATTTGAAATAAACTTGATCTGCGTATGGTATACAGGAACCTGCATGCCAAGTTTGGTGTCTCTAGCTCTTATAGTCTCTGAGATCTGTGTGTTCATACGGACAGACAGACAGACAGACGGACATGCCTATATCGACTCGGCTGTTGATCGTGATCAAGAATATATATAGTTTATATAGTCGGAAATGCCTCCTTCTGTCTGTTACACACATTTGCAGTACTTTATAACTCCCTTTTTCCCATTTTTAATGGGAACAGGGAGTAAAAATAAGATAACTCTCTAGCTAGAGATCTAGCTCGACTGAGAGAAAAAATAGAAGTGACTAAATTTAGTTTCTGAATTCAGATAACAACTATTTTTGAAAAGCTTACTTTGATTGAGTCAAGCAAGTTAACAAACATTCTGAAAGGAGTAAACTCGACGAAGTTAAATTATATTTTTACCAACCAATCGCAACTGAACAGAAGGGCTGTGAGTAGCCTATCTGAGTAATTCCAAAATATCAAAAGTTCTTCAGTCAATTTGTTGTAAGGTTCTTCATGCATCGCGTGAAAGCGAGCAAATCTTAAGAGCAAGTTTATTTTTGCTACAACATTCATTTATACATTACCTTGCATTATCTTTAGCTCTTAAGATATTGGAATAATTTAATAAGAACAATATTTGGTTTGGGTTTTTGAATGCTTAATTTTTATACTTTTTATTACAATATTTTGTTGTGGCTTTTGAATTCGACAAAATAAATAAATATAACATTAAAATTTAAATAATTCTTGTAATAACTGTTAAGCACTGTATACAACAGTAGGCTTCTTGCGTTGACTTCTCCGCAGCACCTGACCCGTGCTGGACACTTCCGTAGCCATCTGACGCATCCTGGCAGCAGTTTCGTCATTGAGATGAACACGACGTCGCAAATGTCGCTTCTTAATGGTTTGACGTGATGTAGTTTTCGGCTTTGCGCTGGATTTCGCTATTGGTACTGGTTGTGGCTCCACCTCTACCTCCATATCTGCCTCCTCCTCTGCGTCCAGCTCTGCCTCCTCTGATTCCACCTCTGATTCCACCGATGATTCCACCTCTGATTCCACCTCTGATTCCACCGATGATTCCACCGATGATTCCACCGATGATTTCACCTCTGATTCCACCTCTGATTCCACCTCTGATTCCACCTCTGAGACCACCTCTGAGACCACCTCTGAGACCACCTCTGATTCCACCTCTGATTCCAACTCTACGTCCACCTCTGCCACCACTTCGACCACATTCTCACATTCCACATTTTGGACTGCCAAACGTTTATCAACTTCCCGCCTTAAGTTCAATGATGACACTAGACGCCAAATCCTTGCATATCCTGCAGTGCTGATCCCGTCTTCATAATCCGTCAATTCCAGATACAAGTCATCTTCGTTTGGCTGAAGCAACATTAAATTGTCTTCCGCGTGAATTGGCATTGTATACCAGCCTAGTTTTACTTGCTTTATGTAGCCATTATCGCTCAGTTTCCTTAAGTCCTGACACACCTTAGTCCTCACGCGCATCATAGCATTGTAGGACAATCCTTCCCTCAGAGCTAACTCGCAGACCAACTCTTTTTCGTGGATCGAGCGCTTATATTTTTGTAAAATTTCTACAACAATAAATATTTTCACCTCCATTTTAGTACTTTATTTAATTTTCAAAATTGGATATGTGTTCATATGATGTTGACGCTACGAGAGCACAGTACTGATTGAACTTAGATACAAAACGGTTTCGCCTTGAGCCGTTTCTGAAAGCCGAGGCCTACTTGATTTAAAATTGTGAAAACAAAGTAGTTTGTTGATTTATAAATAAAACAATTTGAAGCTACAACAAATAAGCAGAACAGCGCAAATATGAGAACACAATTAAATTTACAAAATAAACCAAAATCGATTTAATCAAAGAAATGTTTTTTTTATCAAACTAGCATCGTTTGATTTTCAATGTAATCAAATCCAATCAGCTTTTGATTGAATGATCTGTTGCATTCTTCAAGAAGAATGCAGTAAAGTCACCTTTCACACCCTTCGTGATGCTTCGTCACTAGCGTGGACTACTGTCGATGGATGTACTTGTTAGAAATACATTTATATTTCTAAAAAATTTTAGTTTTATTTTAGAAAAATACGCGATTTGGTTTTTTAAACAAATAGAAATGAGATTGTTAAAATAAAAAAGAGTTGCATTCATGCAGTTTCGGAAGTATCCATACTACCTCATCAGCGACCAATGCTACCAACTCCACTGTCAAGCATCGAGCTACCCTTTGCTGCGTTAGAACCAGTTGAGAATTCTAAGCGAAAAAAGCTTACTATAATTGAGTTAAAATGCAACGAACATAAAGCCTACTCAGTCAAGCAAATTAACAAACATTCTTAAAAGGATCAACTCGCCGAAATCGTTCTTGAAAATATGTCATGGCTTAAACAGTTTGTTTCTATTTCTGTAAAAGGTATGCGGAACGAACTTGCATGCAAGGTGAGACGCTTGTTTAGACGATTTACACATTAAATATTTTTAAAGTGCCTTGAATTGCCATTGGAAAACTTAGCTAGTTGCTAAGCATTTGACTACATGCATTGGATGAATAGTTTTTGGGACATACTATATACAAATATAAAGTTACCAAGGTCAACCACTCAAGCGTCACATGCCAACCGATGAATGAACACACCAAAAAAAAAAAAAGAATATGTATAAAACTGTTGAGAAAATTTCATTTTCAAATTGCACCCTAGTGACACATTTTGTTAAAACCCAATCCAGGGCAACAACAAACACAGCTCTATGCTCGAAAACCCACACCAAGCATCACTTATGCTCCCAAGAGACAATCGAAAAACTTTCAAGCGACTTTTCTGCATTTCCATTGCGTGTGGAGAGAGAGTGAAGAAAGAGAGAGAGAGAGAGAGAGTGAGAGAGTTTTTCATTGTTTTTCTTACGACTCATTTCACGTTTTAATTCCTAGGCGCCTCGGCGACTTTCTGCATCATTTGACACGACAAATTTGCGCTGCCAAACCAGCTGGGCGTTCAATGCTATATAGCAAATGGGCGTGGCAAGTTGACAGGCAGTGGCAGGAGGCAGGAGCCAGAAGGCAGGAATTGGTATACATAGTCTCAATGGGTGTGTCAAGGAGTTGTGCGTGGTGCATCTGCCCGGATTTTAAATATTTGTCTTGGAGCACACTAAAACCAAATTGCTTGGCCCACTAAGTGTTCAATTACCGAGAACTACGACAGCTGTCCCACAATGATATAGATGATGACAGGAAGGAGTCGCAGGAGCAGCAGCCGGATACGGCAAATGTTGCCGATGATGGCCCACATTGATAGCAGCTGCGATTGATGAGTGTCCTGGCTACTGGCCTACTGGTGCTGCTCCTGCTGCCTGGTGTCCAGCAATTGGTTTAAATTTTATTTATGAGCTGCCATCAAATCAGCATAAGTAGGTTAAACGCAAATGTCAATCGTAAATTCGCTGACTTTGGCCGTAAAGCGCCAAATAAATTAAATTGTCGCGTTTCACAGCTGAGCTGAAATGCTAACCAAAGTACGTGCCCTCCTAGTTGACTTGAAAGTCCGCATCCGCATCCAGATCTCTTTACCCTCCCCCAAGCTATATATATATAAAAGTGTGCCGCAATATTTCATAAACTTGAGCTGTGTGTGTGTTGGGTAGGGGGCGTTAACAACAACAACGACAAAAAAAAATGGGCGTTACTCTCATAGAATTAGCTAATGCTGACATAGATACAATGAATGGCATAATCCCAAGACGGCGTTTGCTTAGCCTAAGTGCCGACTCCTTATAATGGTATGGGTATTGGGTACTTGGTAATGGGTAATGTGTATGGGGCATGCTCTAATGGGGTACCTAACAATTTTGAGCATGTTGTTTTAGGCAGAAGACACTTGAAACACTTCTAGGGTTTTGTTTGCCAATAGATGTCCTTAGTCAAGTTCAAATCAGTTGCAATGTTTGCTTCATTGCTTCATATATTGCTATAGTCTCAGTTCAATTCTTTACGCAATCCCAAACAAATTTAAACTGAAAACTTTGCATAGAAATTATGTATATTCATTTGGTTTTATGCAGTATTTTATGTTGTAGTTGCTTTATATTATATGCTTTATATATGCTTTATATTATATCATTAGAAAAAACTGCTGCACTGCACAAAAAATCAGCATTTTTGTCGTTAAAGCAACCCGAGACAGTGTCAAAACTTTCAATTTTCTTTAACCAAATACGAAATTCTTGCTTCAGAAAATATATATATTAACATATATACCAAGTTTGCTTGCTCTAGCTTCAAAACTGGGGAAAAAACCTGCGTTCATACAGACGGACAGACGGACAGACGGACGGACGGACATTTCACAAACCCAATATACTTTTTTTTCTTTTTTTTCAAATCAGATCGGATCATAATAGCATATAGCTATCATAGGAACGATGGGTCAGAAATTTTGTTTTTCAAGATAACTCTTTTTGTTTTCTAATAATCGTAAAAAGAATGAGGTCAAAGAGGTTAAAGGTTAAAGAGCTCCAATCGTCATTTGATCCCGCTGAGATTCGAACCCTAGATCCGCCGTGCAACTGTCTTTTATGTTAAGCAGAATTTCCTTTCAGATAAAAATTAAAAACTTGAATTTAGTATGACTTTTGTTGCTGTGTAAAAACTCTGTAACAACTCAACTGTAGCTGTTCTGTGCTCGCATACAAAAAAGGCAGCCAACAACAAAAGACTTTTTAATAGTTTTGAAAATTTTCATTTATATTTAATTTGCAAATAAATATTTTACCTGCCGAAATTGCTAAAAAAGAACAAATTTGCAAAGCTTTTAAAAAACAAAAAACAATTAATTAAAGCATGTAATGAAAAAACTACTAATTTACTAATAAAGCCAACTCTTGATGCTGTTGCTCTATCTCTCTCTCTCTCTCTCTCTGTCTCGTTTAAGCCATAGAGGTTGCTATGGAGATGGCTAAAACCAATGAGTTTCGTTGTCATGGAAAGTCAGCAATGATTATGCCAGCATCTTAGCCAACAAATTTCCACTTGCTGAGCTTCGAGTCGACTTGCGCTCAAAATCGACACTCGATAAGTGAATAGCAACTGAACTTGCTATGGAAACCAGAAGAGCAGGCAGGCTGACGAGAGGAGGAGAGGAGGAGAAGGTGAAGTGTAATACACCGAGTATATCAGCCAAATCAATCGCTCAGTAAAAACTGAAACATGGCTTACACTAATGATGAAGGAGGGGGGGGATAACGCTCTGTGGCATTACTTCTTCAGTTTAACACTCATGTCAGACTTGTCCTTAGCTTGGTTAAACCTGTTAACGTTAAGTTTCCCTCATTGTGGTCCTTGTTGGTCCATAAATTGACTGGTCGGAGGCAGCTCAGCCGTGCGCACTACTTGACCACACATTGTCGCATTGTCACGCGCGCCTTTTTGGATCGATCTCTGGCTTGGCAATACCCATCTGCCGCATGCCACATTGCCGCATGCCACATTGCTGCTGCTGCTGCTGCTGCTGTTGCACACTACTACCAGCATATTCATCAATAGAGCAAATGCCACATACAGTGTGTTCATCCAATTCGTAGCTAAAACTTGAACATACCCCCCGCCCTCCCGCCCTGCTTTTCCCGTTGGGTTAACAAAAAATCTGTTAAAATAAATCACAACAATTTGTACATTTTCGCCTCGTTGGCCAGAACGAAGACGGTAAGAAGGATGACGGTAAGGACGATGATGGTGATGGTGACGGTGATGGTGACGGTGACAATGATGACGCTGGCCATGGTGAATGGTGAATGGTGAATGGTGACACATGGCACATGGCACATGGCTACCCAACCAGCAGATTTGTGTCGCTTCCTTGGGCCTGACAAAAAGGACAATGTCTGTTGTTTTTTTGTTTTTTTTTTTTGTGTGTTTTTTTTTTAGCAGAGCGTGGGGCAGGGGGCTATTAAGTTGTCATTTGGCTGCGGGTATTTGTTCATGTGTGTTTGTGTGTGTATATTTGGACGTGACCTCAGTTATCTGTCTGGCAGGATGCGTGGGCGTAGCCAGCTCAACTTATGACAACTTTGATTGCAGTCAATTTATTAGCTTTTAAAGGCAGCTCTGACAAGGTAGATTGCCGCACACACACACACACACACGCACACGTGGCACGTGGCATGTGGCAGAGATGCTTTTGGCTGCGATTGTGCACATTACAAATGCCTGACATAATTGTTTAACGCCATGTTTTTAATTAGCCGTCACCAATAGACGTACAAAGCACAAAGTTAAACACACAAACACACACACACACACACACACACAATGATAAAAAATGCAAAAACCAGAACAAAACAAAAGAGAGAGATATGACAAACGACGGGGCATTACAAAAAAAGCTGCGAATGTTTGCCAGGCTATATGCTTAAAACCCTATTACCATGGTAATCCTTTTGACAAATGAATTTTAACATCCCTGCACACACACACACACACACGCACACATGCACGCACCCATACGCATACACATTAACGGACAGCTCACCTTCTCACACACACACATAGACAGCGTCAGCTCAATGTCACATAGACACACCGCGCGAAAAAGTATGCTATAAAATGTGAATGCTGCGACACATATGTGTGTGTGTGTGTGTGTGTGTGTGTGTGTGTGTGTGTGTGCGGTACTGCACATATGTCTAGCTTAAAACATGTGCACATATTTATATCACGACATGGAAGTGAAAATCAAGTTATGTTTAACTGTTACTCGCTTTGCCATTTTGGCCCTGGCTTATAAAAATCGCAACCATTTTACATACTTTTCGCAGGCACAGTTTTTGAACATGACAGCTGAAATCTTTTGAGCTGCTTTTTAATTTCTTCTTTCTTTTTTTCTATAATCTAACATGCTGCATAGTTTTTGCTAAAGCTAACAATTTTATGCAATGCATTGCATAAGTTTTGTGCTCAAGCAAAGTTTATTAGTTCTAAGACTTAAGCTTAAATACTTTAATATTGCAATCAGCACACATAAAACAAAAATATATCAAAATTAACTTACATTTTAGAAGAACTTTATTTTGAATTTAATATTTATACACTTGCAGAGGGTATTATAATTTGGTTATGAAATAACCAATATAACGCATTGATGGAAACTTCTCCGACCCTATTAAGTTTATGTATTTTTGAGCAGCAGCAACAGCCGAGTCGAACTAGGCATGTCTGACTATCCATCTATCTAGCTGTTCTATCTGAACTAGGCTCTGAGTAAAGCTTTATTGTTGAAACTTGGCACAGAAGTTTATTTTTGCTTTAATCAGTAAATATATCCGAATCGGACATATAGCTGTCATAGCAAAGATCGTTCGAAAATTTTTGTTTTTCAGGATAAAACGAACAAACTTACCAATTCTGAGTTTAAGCATTATATTAAAAAATTTAGAAAATTGTATTAAAATCGGACTACTATATCTTATAGCTGTCATAAAAACAATCGCTTGAAAAATAATCTTTTGTATGAAAAACTTGTTTGTATCACAAGCTATCTTAACCAAATTCAGCTATTCCACGTTTCAGTATGTCCAAAGTCGGGTGACTTTATCTTATAGCTGTCATTGGCACAATCGGTCGAAACATAAGTTTTCATAAGAACAACTTTTCTGCAAAGTTACACATATATCTTCTGCGTAGCGAACATTTCTTACTTGTTTTGTCATGAAATGTGTAAAGCATTGATGGAGACATCTCTGACCCCATAAAGCTTATATATATATATATATCGTATCACTCTTTTAGTTACATTTTCATGTACTAGAATTCGACTTACAACTGCTTTTGCTTGAAAATCACTTCCTCATAGGTATGTAAGTATGTATGTATGTACGAGTATATAAGCTGATGCCATTTCACTTACAACTTATTGGCTTAAAACATTTTGAAGCATGGCGAGATGGCATCAGGCTAGCGGAAGTAGAAAATCTTCGATCCTCACACCTACAGTAAATACCCACTATAAATAGCTGCTTTGATAATGCAACGCGACCCGCTGTTCAATTTAAGTTGCTGTAGAAGACTTTCCCCTTCGGCAGCAGCAGCAGCTTTGAAATCAACATCATCCGTTTTTTGTTGCTCTTTGAAGGGAGTTTAGTTTTTTTTTTTTGGTGGCTCCCAAAGCGGCCATAGAATCAGACAATGCACACACACACACACACACACAGTGGGAAGCCAATTTTGGAAGCTTTTGCTTCCTGACATCCTGACTTCAAAAATCGCTCATACGCAGTCTGATGCCTGGCAATAAAATATTCATTTACTTGACATTTGTTGTTTGTGCTACTTGCTACTTGCTACTTGCTACTTGCTACTTGCTACTTGCTACTTGCTACTACCCAAAAGATGCATCATTCAAGGCAGAGAGTCCATGGCTCTTTGGGTTGACTGCCTCGCCTGGGTCCTTGGTTCCTGGCTCCTGGCACACCCTTTCATTCACTGGTTGACACGCTTTTGGGGCCGCATGCCGTGAACTTTGCACCCTTCATAAAAAATGTAATTTTCAAAAACATTTGGAAATTTCAAATTGAATTTGCCGCACGCTTGAAGTTTGCCTTCTTCCAACTGTATGCAAAGCGTCTTCAAGATTATGCGCCCAGCCTCAGTCTCAGCCTTAGCACACAGCCGGCACAGGACATAAAAGCTGAGCTGAGTGGTAGGTGGGTGGGGGGAAAGGAATTGGGGGAAATGGTTTGTTCCACGTTTTGAGACATGTGGAAAAGTGTAAGTGACATGAAAGGCACACAAAGCGCAAAAACCTTTAATAACTTTACGCTTTTTGTTTTCAAGTGCACTTGCCAACTGTATATGTGTGTGTGTGTGTGTGTATGCCACGCCTACAACACCGCCCACGCCTACCGCATGACAATAAAGCAAAGGCAGAGAAACTTCCGCTTTGAAGTTGTTTTTCTGTGTGCTTTCTTTGACGTCCTTTCTTATTCTTAGAATTCAGCTCTGAAGCCAAAACTACACGCGTCCTTAGACCATTCAGTACCAACTCAAAGTCCTTTAAAATGTCCTGGCCAGCCACACACACACATACACCTCTGCTCAGTGTGTGTAATTTATGACCTATTTATTGTCAATAAATGCAGCCTCCAAGCGACCATTTTGTGCGCCGCGACTAAATAAAGACAAATGAAGCATCACTTTAGTGGGTGGATCGAGATATATAGTATATATACATATATATATATATATATATACTTTTATATAACTACATACATATATAAGTTATATATAATGGTAGCTGAGGTACTCATTAAATTGAACACACGCAAAATGGGCAGTCTTTTGTGCTTATAAACCAAATTTATGAGGCAATTTATATCGACATTTCTTTTTTAGCAGTTTTACAAAAAATATAACAGCCCGCTTTTTTTTATTTTTTTTTAGCATTTTATCCTCTTTGAAACAGGAGTTTTTTTCATGTATCTAACAAATTGTCAAAATAGCAAGGCAAACAATTAAAAATTCTGTGCTATGTATAAAACTTTAATATTATAGTTGACAAAACTTCCAGTTAAAAAGGTATTTACAAAAAACAAAAATATATATATATTTTTCAATTATTCATGCATCTATAACAGGTTCCTAAAAAACGGGTGGTTATTAATTTATTCAATTAATTTTGTACTAAACATAAGCTGAGCTACAAAAAAAAAACGCTTAAACTTTCAAAAAGTAATTAATCTACACAGACTTGAAAGCGTATTTGACATTCGCACATTGTAAAGCTTATGCAGGGGCGGAGTTGATCTTTTTTTTGCCCTGGGCCTCAGAAATATTATCCGCCCTTTTCTTAAGATAGTCAAATAACGATAGGTATTTGTATTTATAAAAGAAAGTTCCTTGTTTTTACATAATACTATTAATAACTCTCTGAAAAATGAACACAAGTAAAAATTCGCCATTAAACAGCCGGAAAAAACTGAAAACTACCTAAGAATTAACTAAAAAGTTTCTAAAACTTTCTAAAAACTAAGTAGAATGCATCCAAAAAGAATCTAAGCAGGTATTTGAAAGTATTTCTAAGCAAGTCTGCAAAGTAGAGCATTCCAAATTTTACATACTTTCTTATAAAGGTAGAGCTTTGTCGAAATTGTAGAATGATGAGGTAGCAATTTGCAAGTTTCTACTTAGCTGACGTCCTGTTATATGAGAAAACTTTCGATGAAAAGAATAAAACTTACACAAAAATCCTTATTCGAATCGAGAAACGTAGAGAAAATGGAGCTTCGTCCTGAAATGCGCCACCCTAATCCTAGGCCTACCCGAACTAGGCATAAGTCTGCCCCTGAACTTAGCTTAAAATGTATTTAGAACCCAATCGTTTTTTTTTTTCTACCAATATACAAATGACTGACAAAGCTGTTCAATATTGTGTTGGACCCTCGTGCTTTTTACGTGATCTACAAAAAAAAAAGAAGCGCCTTACATAAAGTTAAAATATCCCTTTAAATGTTCGGCTGTTCAATGTATTTATAGGTAGAAGGGCATCAAATATAATAACGACCACAACAATGCGTGACAGGCATGCAAAAATCGTTTGCTAAAAATGGGCATTAGCTTAAAAGTGTGTATATGTATGTAATATATAACATATGTATATGTTAGATATACATTTTACATACATATGTGCCAAATCACTTTCTAAATGCAATGCCAATAAAAAAGTGAAAAAAAGAAGAAAAAAATCAAAAAGAAAACAGAAAACAGAGCAAAAGTGTTGAAATATATAAATAGATATAGGGTTGATATGTACACGCAGATATAATTTGTTGCCGCTGACAGAAGCAGGTCGCAGCCTGGGGGAAGAAACAGAAGAGAAATGGACGCGCTACGTGACAATGACAGGCTGAAGGCTAAAAAGCCTTGAAAGCGTTTTGCAAAGTATACGAATAGTGTGAAAATTTAAAACTAAAAGCATTTCACTTCATTCCGCTTTTTGCCACTTTATGGTAGTTAAACATAGCGTTAAGAGGTTAAACGTCAAAAGGTAAAGCTTAAAAAGGACGATTAGCTTAAGCAGCATAATCGATATAGCCATATTCATTTTAGCCATTTTCATTTAAGATTCTATAGAATCCAGATTAGCCACAATCCATTTAGTATAGAGTAGAGTTGGGTCGATCAGATCTGAACTAGTTTGAATGACCGGTTCCTTGAATTGCAACAGTTCTATCTTCATATCTTCGATTATTTCAAATTAGTTACTGTATCGGAAAAAGAACTACAGAAACGATTACTTATTTTTCCGGAAAGGAACCAAAGAAACGATTAGTTATTTTATTCGGAAAGGAACGATAAGTTCTTTTATCCGTAATGGAAAGGTTAGTTCTTTTATCCGAGATGTACAGACTACTTTTTTATCCGGAAAGGAATGATAAGTTCTTTTATCCGAAAAGGAACGATAAGTTCTATTATCCGCAGAGGAACTAAAAGAATGATTAGTTATTTTATCCAAAAAGAAACGATTGGATCTTTTTTCCGGAAAGGAACTTAAAGAACGATAAGATCCTTTATCCAAAAAGGAACTAAAGAAAGGGAAAGATAAGTTATTTTATACGGAAAGCTAGTTCCTTTCAATATCAGCAGAAGGAACTAGAATGCCCCAGTTCATTCAAATTCCACATACGAATTAATTTCACAAAAAACTTACATTTTTGGAGAAGGATAGATTTTCAAATCTTAGTTGTCCTGTATATTTTATTTGTAAACATTCATAAAGATATGCGTGTAATATTACTTTTGGATGGACTCTAAAAACCTTCAAATAACGATCAATTTAAATTAAAAATAAAAATATTAAATATTTAATTTGTAGTTTATTAAAAACAAAAACAAAATATGGTTTCCTTTTCACATCTTTTAAGCTTATTTTTCAAACTTTTTAAACAACTTTTTGCAACTTTTGTTCTTGATCGATATTTTGTGAAAAGAAATTTATTCAGCAGAAAGTTTATTCAGCACAAGCAATATACCAGACGCCCTCTGGCGGGTAAAGTTCACAACTGCGGCAAAGCTTTCATTAGAAACTTTCCGTTGGAAACTTTTAAGGCACATTGAAGCTCTTTTTTTTTTGTACTTAATAGTTACACATTTGGTTCGACTTTAACTAAGCCTAAAACAGTTGAAAAAGCTGAACACAACTGTACTTAAGAAAAACGCTTAAACTAGTCAAAAAAAAAAAGAAAAGAAAAAGAAAATGAAAACAATCCAATGACTTTTTGGCCTACACTTCTTCAGCGGTTTCCGTTGGTTTTGTAGTTGTATCAATCTCATTGAGTTCCTCAACTGCATTAACAGGCGGTTTTTTAATCTATAGAAATTTGAATGCAATATTTTAGTAAGAATATTTAAGTTCAATTTTATGGTTCAACCCAAGGCACATTATACTTATCGGGAACATGCAAATTTGGATCCAAAGCTCATGCGATTTTATAGCTGTCTGTAACTAACATGCACTTAGTATATACTAATACATATATATATATATATATATATAATACATTTAGTTAGTATTTATTTACTTAGTTTAGATTAGGTTAAATAATTTGGTTTATTGGTGAACTTTACCATAACGTTATGCGGCGCATGAGAGCTTAAATATTGAGTATGGATCACTTAAACTTAGACCAGAGCGAGGCGAAATAGAGAATTTTGTAACACCCATATATTATATATCACATACAAAATGGCACCCCAGTTTTGTTTTATTTTTTTCTTTTTTTTTTGGATTTTGATTTTGGTTTGTTCGTTGATTTTTTTTTTGGTTTTTTTTTTTTGTTTAGTTAGTATATAATAATTAGTTTCAATGGGCTTTCAACAATTTGTTATTGTTCTGCAATGAATGTTGTAAAAGTAGCTCAGCGGAATCGCTGCGAGTTTTTCTTACTTTGAAGCACTTGATTTTAAAATGTTTACACATTTCCGAGACCTAGAAAGAAGAAAAAAGACAATTATACAATATATATGTTTTATATTCACATTATGATATTATAATTAAAATCCGTTCGAACAAACATTATACTTATTTTCGAATGAATGTTACTACAGATTATTTTTGCCCGATTTTGATTAAATTTAATCATATTAATTTAAAGCAAAAGAAAACTTAGAATTGCTGAGTTTGTTTTATATTAGAGATGGCATCAGCTCGGAAATTCCATTGAACTTAAAATATATCTTGGGATCGGGACGCATTTTTGAAAAGCCAAGAAAACCAGGGACACTTGGCTGTCCTGAAAATCCAGCTGGTCTCCAAACTTCGCAAAACTCTATGTATTTTGTATCTAAATTCTAAAAGTATGTAAATAGCACTTATGCATTGTGAATGGAACTCTCAGATTGTATTTTGGCATTGTAATATGTACAGATATTAACATTTTTTAAAACTTCAAAGGACGTTTTAGTAATTTCTTTAACCAAAAATAAATGTCAGTTAAATGAAGAATTTTCGAACAATTTTAATCAAATTTTTCATTTTGTAGGAGATTTCGGATGGAATTCGGGATAAGTGGGGATTATCAAAAATCCATTCGCAACTTAAAGGAAGAATTTTCTTTGAATTTTAATCCTGATTTATAAATCTATGAAAACAATAACTTACGTTTCAACAGACTTATGGCCCAATTTCGATAAAATATGATTTTGTGTAAGATATGATAAGACTCAGAATAGGTAAGTTTGGATAAGATACCATGAGAAACAAATAGTTTAATAATTAATTGTGCCTATGACAGCTATAAGATAAGGTTATACGATATTGATATTGAATAATTTTTAAGCTCGGAACTCTAATTTGAAATATGATTTTCAACTTTCGATGGATGACGCTGCTCCAGAATATATATACTTACCACTCCGTAGCCATAATGCCAATGCGCCAATGTGACGAATATTGTAAGACCATGAACGATCCAGCGTTCTCCCTGTGGCGTCAGATCCATGCCAAAAACATGCTCATACCAGGGAAAACAACAGACGCCCACTGTGGCTGCCAAAGGCCACATAAGTATATTGAAGCCATCGCAACGTGTGTCCGACATTTGGGCCACAATTAGGCGACACTACCAAAAAGTTCAAAAACAAAATGAATTCATTTTAAAAAAGATATTATACAAAGTAAAACTTACAGCAATATTAGAGAATATGGTGCCATAGAGTATCCACAAGACACGCGGCTCCAAGTTAATAACATTATTGCGAGAATAAAAGGACCAGATCACGGTAATGATAAAGAGCCAAACGAATGCAAAGAAAGGACGAGCCATTTCCATCATAGGACGCATTCTGCCCGTTTTATTCTTGTAAGAGCTAAAGTGAGATACAATAATAAATTAAAATGAAAATCAAAAATTTTAAGTTATACAAACAGATAAATATTCCTAATGATAAACGGATGACTGGTCAATATGCCGGAACTAATCAGACCAAACTCAAAGAAATTTGCCACAGTATAGCCATAAAAACTCGAACGATAAATATCCGGACCCACAAAAGTAGCCACAAAAAGCATTAAGCTGACGCCCTAAGAAACAAAATTAGTATTCAAATTTAAGACTCATTTTAGATTTTAGTTAAACAACACTTACCCACATGGTAAAGTCATAACCCCAGGGTAAAAACATCACCCCCGTGTTATACTTTTCGACATGTGTGAAATAGAAATTGAGGAAGACGTTCCAAATAACAAAAAACATGCGTATGGGTGGCAGATCATTCGTGCCAAATAATGAGAATATATAGATGGGTATAAGTGCTGCCGAATATGAATCCAAGCCATGATCAAAGAGCTCTCCCAAAGGACCACTTGTGCCCGTACGACGCGCCTGCTTGCCATCCATGCCATCTATAAACAACCAAAAACTCCATTTCAATCAAATATCTAAGCAGCTGATTAAACTACTCACCCAAATTATAGTAGATAAGTATGTTTATGGCTGCAACAGTCCACACCCAACTGGGTACCGTATTGCCCACCTCTTTGTCATTGGCAGCCGTAAAGTTCCAATCATAGTAAGCTATCAATATGAAGTTCACCACGGTCATCAGAAAGCCCACAAAAGTGAGTACATTTGGTGCCAGCCATTTGGGTACATACTGTGAATACATATTTGTGAGTACTCTACTGAGTATTATACTAAACTTGAAATGTACACTTACCTTTATGCATGCATTCCAGAACGGGTGCATTACATAGACACTCAGAAAACTGGTGTCTATGCTGTTGTACTATGGAGTAAACAAAACAAAAACCATATTATAACTTAAATAACACTTGAGATCTTAACTTACAATTATTGTTATGTTAGCAATTATAGTTGGGAATGGTACGGATATCCCGCGATACCCACAAAAGGTAGCGTGATGGGCGGTACGGCAAATTATTTGTAAAATTGTGGGAAGGGTGGAAAGCTTGCATAATACTGAAATTCCCACGGAGACCAAAATTGCTCTACAGTTCCAGATAGTTTTTTTCTATAAAGTCTATCATGTCTGTTCTGGTTTCCACTTTCGGTAAAATATTACGAAAGTGAATTTCCCTTAAATGTGCCCATTATCACTTTTTACAACACTTTGCGGATTGATTTCATTTGCTTTTCATCAGGGATTGTCTAAACTTGCCATTGTGAAAGGATTAAATTTACAAGATGAACAGCAATATGAAAGTTTTGAACATCTTAAGTAATTTCAATTCCGCAAAAATGTTTAAAAAATGTAGGATAAAATTCTTAGTAGAGTTCTAAGTTCTAAGAACTGACATTCGAAACTGAACTTTTAGTACTTGCAATAAATAAATATTATCAGCCTTGTTTCCGCATCCAATGTCAACAAGATTTTATGCAAGTGAAATTCACTCAGGTGTTCCAATTTTCACTTTTGACAGGGTTAAATTTCACTTGTCTTTGATCTTGGCTTCAACTGACTTGTCAATGAAAAAAGTAAAGATATACAGGCCATATCTGATCATAATATTTGGAATTGAAAGTGTAAGCGGTTCTGAATTCCAAATATCGATGGAAAATTCTATATTCGAATGCTCTTGAGACCGTTAAATGATAAGTATTCAAACAAATGTTTAAAAAGAAAGTGCATTTGCTATTTAATTCAAAAACAAAAAAAGGAATCGATACGGAATGAAAAGTTCTCGGAAATGGGAACAGATTTGACAATGTTTTGCCGAAATTCAGCTAAGCTTTTATATATACATATATACTTTATATATATAGGTATTCAACTCACTCAGCACGCATCTTTATATTGTATTCATAATGTCTAATCTTTTGAGTACAAATTCCGCGCTCTGTATAAGCTTTGCAAACTAAAAGTAGTATCTGCTCAAAGCCAGCAGCACATGCTTTATTGAAAGGTTCAATGCCTTCTCTGGGATTTTCGAAATATATGAATATACTAAATTTTGTTTGATCTCCATCCGGTCTATTAAATTGATGACCTAGGCCTAGTCATAAACGAGGCTCCCAGCTAATTTGATAAGCTTGACTGACAATGTTTAATACACGTCAGAGCATTTAAAATCATCTTTCGCATTGCCCAATTCATTAGATTAGCTACAATTTTTTGATATATGTACATACATATGTTTTATATATTTGCTATAGAATTATAGTCTAACCGGAACTCGTCGTAATGTTGTTGATAGTAATAACTGATTGATTATCAAAAATGTATTTATATAGCATGTTTTGATTGATGTGGCGCTTTTGAAACACGCAAAGTGCCATTGATTTTAAGGGTAAAGGGTGGTACCCCTCACAACACCCTGCTTAAAAAAACAAAAAATCCATTTAAAGCTTACCTTGTAACGCTCGAAGCCCTGCAAATGAGTCTCCGTCAAATAGCGCATGCCACACATTTTGCGATTGTTTTTGTTTTGTTGTTGTTGTTGTTGTTGGTTGTTGTTGTTGCTGCAGCTGGTACTGCTGCTGCTGCTGCTGCTGCTGCTGCTGCTGCTGCTGCGACCGTTGCAGTGATAACAGCTGAGCGCACGTTGAACTTGCAGTTATGTATCAAAAGTGACCTTTGCTTGGGCTTAAATGTCAACCAAGTCGAGGCTTTAACCACATTTGGTAAATTCCAATAGTTATATTTAGCTATATATGCTATATGTAGTTCTGAAAGGTGCAACACCGGCACGCACTTTTTTCACTATATTTATTTTTGAGCAGTACAGTTAATTAAATAATTGCCATACAGACAGACATACACGGATGCGACCCTATCCTCTTGCCCTTTAGCCGTACCCGTTGCCGTACCCGTCTCCGTCTGCTACCTCCGCTGACACGCAACACGCAAACAGCCGTTACTTTGTATATATATATATATATGAATATATATTTTTATATTTATATATACAAAAGTACTACTTAAGTATAACAGTAAAGCACTTGAGACGTAGGACAACAAACGACACTGCGACTGTCACGGCACTAACTATTATCAAGACTGAAGACGAACTGGGCGGCCGGTGCGAGCGCAGCCCAAAAAAAAAAATAAAAAAATAACATACATATATATGAAATCCAAGCGCTTAATTTACAACGTCAACTGCGACTGCGACTGCGACTGAGCAGCCGGCGTCGAAAGCGAAGCTCATTCGCTCTGGTTCCACAAATCCAATTGCATACATTGTTATCGCCCAGTCTTTCTCTCTATGGGCTATACGTAAATATATATGTATGTTCACATATATAGACAAAAGTATGTATGTGAATTTGCATTGAATGAATTGAAATTTGTAAAACTTAAACAAGTACTAGCTACGCCTACGGCGCAAAGTACTATGGGCCTGAAACAATGTGGCAAAAATTTAATATGAAGCAATTTATGCAGGTATAAAAAGTAAAGTTTTTTATTGCGATTGAATCAGAAACTAAGTTTTTCAATTTTTCTTAAAACTAAAAAAATCTTTTGCTTTAAGGCAGTTTTTAAAATTTTCTTAATTTTTTTCAAGATGTTAAAAATCCAAAAGCTTTCCTCTTTTAGATAGAATTTGAATTACAATCAAAATTTGAATTACAATCAAAATGAAAAAATCTCTTAAGATATTTCATGATTTGTTTTATTGGTAGAGCTTATAAAATTTTCGTAATTTTTTCAACAAGTTAAATATCCAAAAGCTTTTCCTTTTAAATAGAATTTCCATCAAAATGAAAAAAAGATATGTTTTTCATGATTTGTTTAAATGGTTTTATATACAAAAAGAATTTTTTGACTTTGAAATCATTCAGTTCTTTTAACTTTTCCGAATTTCATATCGTTTTTATGTGTTTCTGTTCTCATCTCATCAAATTTTTGTGATTTTTTAAGAAAAGTTAAAAATTAGAAAAGTTTTTCAAGTCTTTTAACTTTTTCGAACACTTTCAATTGCGTTTGGTTTTTGGATGCTCTGTTTCTAATAAATTAGCAATCGTATTTATTTACTCAATTGAAAGTTAATGAATTTTGCAGGTAAAAAAGTTCGAAGACTCCACAGTGCGATGTCAAACGAAACAGAAACAGAAACAGAAACATTAGCAAACAAACAGAGGTTATTGGTTATCAGGGAATGCCGCATGGTTTTTGTTAGACTGATAGCGCCTCAACCTCTTGGACAAAGTATTCATAAATGTGAGGTGTTATTTATTAGAAATTCTAATATATTTAGTTATTGAGCGTTAAACGTGCATTTCGAAAACTCAATCATGTGACTGTGGGAACTGTGAAACGGACTCAGGGGCATACACTTGACTAAATATAGATTACATTAATAAAAAATTAAGAAAATAAGACATATTTATTTATTTCAAAACAGTTCAAGTTCGACTGATAACCCCAAACATAAACGAGTTGTCAAGGGGCTGAGTAGAAAATTTCGAAATAAATCAACACGTTTAACCCACAACACAATTAATGTTCAGCTCAATTAGAAAATTATGCATTAAGAACTGTTTCAATATAAATTGTAATTGTTTAAGAAAAATTAAAGTTTTACTAACAAGCAACATTAATGTTTATTCACCTAATTTTAAGAATTTTGTCGTAGAATGCGTTAACAAAATCAATTTCCTGCTTTAAACCAAAATTTGTAATCATAAATACATATCATACATATATGTACTATATATGTACGTATAAAGATAACAGTGCAGTCTTATCTATATTTTGCTTGATGACCGAAAAACAACAGGTTTATAAATAGCAACAATAAACACTCAACTTAAGTGCAACATTTTGAATTTCTTCAACTAAGCTGATTGTTTAGATTAAGATCTAAAAGAAAATAATAAAAAAAAAAATATTATTAATTTCAGCATTAACTAAGCATTAAGCCAACTAGTTGAGCCAGCGGGAAGTCTCTGTGGCAGTCAAGCCCTCGGAGCGCAGACGCTGCAACATGGGTCGATATATGTCGGGTGTAAAAGGCAGCAGGACACCACGTTCCTGTATTTCACCTACAAAAAGAAAAGAAAACAAAGATTAGATAAGAGAAGTTGAAATTTCAGTTTTTGTTAGCTAACCGTCCAGAATCATTTTGGCTGCAATTGCAGCTGGTTTGCCCACTGTCATGGCCATGGCGGAGTGTCCCTGCGGCTGGCCATACACAACAAAATTGATGCCACGCTCCTCCCGACGACCATCGGGCCAACGAATGCCCACCTCATGGCGCAGCACAACCAGATCACGTTCATCACGCTCTGAAATATATATAAAAATCAGTTAGAATGTGAATAGAAAACTTAACAAAAAAACCAAAACTTACCAAACGCCAAACGCTTGGATAGATAATGACTGAGCGTATCCAGTGGCGTATGCAGCTTTACAACTGGCGTCTCATCCAGCAGACCCAGGCTCTCAATGCCCTCCACATCGCCCAGACGCTCGACCAGCTTTTGCTTAAGATTTTCATAAAAGATGCTGGAATCGGACATGCCCAGCAGATGGGTGACCAGCTGACGCCAGGTGACATCCGGACCGCTGGGGTGCAGCAGCGCATGTGGCTCGGGATCGATCAAGCCCAGCAGCTGCATGGGCTTAATGGCCTCGGAGAAGCCCTTGTAGCGTATGGTGCCGCGCAGCAAGGTGTGCACATCCCGGCCCAGGCCATAAAGTGAGCCATATTTGGTGGAATCGCGATTGGGAAAGCCTTCCAAAGCAAAGCCAGGCAAAAAGTCCAAGCTGCGTGGATTGGACAACAGCTCGCCACCGCCAGAGATTTCCACAATCTGGCCACGGCTCAGATACTTAGCTGCCGACAGCGTGTTGAGCAGAACACCACGTGGCGACCAGGAGAACTTATAGCGCAGCGCATTATTGGAGTGCTCCGGCGCAGGCAGACCACCACAGTAGCTAACAAAGGATTCAACAATGGCGCCCTTCTCCTGCACCTCATGTATGCACTCCAAGGCAAGCAGATGATCTATGCCCGGATCCAAACCCACCTCATTCATAATGGTCACGCCATTCGCACGCGCCTCCTCATGCAGCGCTGATATCTCATCATTCAAGTAGCTAGCGGTGACCATATGAGTGCGTTCCGCGACGCAGTACCTCGCAATCATGCCATGCAAACTGTAGGGTAGCAGCGACACCACCACATCCGCTTGACCACACAGCTCCTGTAGATGTCCTGTGCTTTCGTGCACATCCAAATAGACGCTATCGACGCCCGCATATTGTTGCGCCAATCGATCCGCCTCCTCCTTCACCTGCGAGCACACCGTTATGCCCACATCCTTCTCCCGATGCAGCCACTCCACCAGCGGTGCCGATACCATGCCAGCGCCCAGCACCAACACCTTCTTGTGCGACTCGGAGCGTCCTTCCATCTTGTGACGCGATCGATTGCTCTGCGACTCGCGCAGCTCTTGAATATACTGGAAGCTCTCAGTCAGCTCACCATTGCTGGCGATAATTGCCTAAGGGAGAGACAAGAGCGAGACAGAGGGGGAGTATGAGAGAGAGCAATGAAAACAATGAACTCACATGCATATACCGATAACAGATAAGTTTATATACATATGCCAGGCACCGTAATGATTAAAAGTTTTATTGCAAAAAATTACATTTTAATTAACTTTAAAAGCTTTAATAAATTACTTTTTAATTTTTCAAAATATATTACGCAAAAAAGTGATCATTTCTATACTCTTTTTAAATTAAAAAAAAAAAAGAAAAAAGAGTATATTGGGTTTGTTTCTGTCCGTATGAACGCAGGTTTTTTCCACAGTTTTGAAGCTAGAGCTACCAAACTTGGTATACATGTTGGTATATACTATAGGCAGACAAAATGTCAAGATCTCTTTTGTCACGCATTAAAGGAGACTTTTCAAAAAAAAAGGATTATATATTCGTGATCAGCATCAACAGCTGAGTCATGTCCGTGTGTCTGTCTGTCTGTTTATATGCGAACTAGTCCTTAAGTTTTAGTAATGAAACTTGCCTCAGATGTTTCTTCTTTCTGCAAGCAGTTCATATGTCAGGATCGGCCAGACCGGACCACTATAACTTATAGTTTTTGTATGAAAACTTTTCTCTTTCTCAAGTTATATTAACCAAACTTGTATATGTCGCGTTTTCGCATATTCTGGACATGCTGCCCAAATTTAATACAAATCAGAAGACTATATCTTATAGCTGCCATAGGAACAATCGATTGAAAAATAAGTTGTTGTATGAAAACTTTTTTCTTTCCCAAGTTATAGTAACCAAATTACCCATTCTGTATTTAAGTATGTTTTTGACATACTGACAAAATTTAATTCAAATCAGAAGACTATATTTCTTAGCTGTCATAGGAACAATCTTTTGCAAACTGAGTTTTTATGTTTTCACAGTTATCTCATTTGAAGTTAAATTTTTATTTATATAGGTGAAATCAGGAAATGGTTCTTAAAACTTATGCCCAAAAGGTCATCGTGTTTGGGCACAGGTATATAAATAGGTGTGTTTATAAATACATATGTATATCATGATATATATTTGCAAATTGTTCTACGCAAAGAAGGAAACAAAACGGAGAAAGTGCTCAAATCCCATGAAAAAGTCGTTTTCAGAAAATGCCAATCAAATAAAAATAAAAAATTAGGAAAAATAAGAAGAGTTGTGCTTCCGTTGAAATCGGTGAAGCTATTGAAATTCTTTTAGATCCAGCTGGTGTATCAATAATGCGTCCGCCGAAGCTCATGGCAAGCATTAGCAACAACGCCATTGCTGAATTCAGAAGAATTCAACAAGAATTTCAGTCATCACTACATACATTTCCTTAAACCATTTGAGAATTTTAAGCAATACATCAAAGCCAATCTAACATAAGGGGAATCACACAGAGTTAACGTTTTTTTAGATTGTTACTTACAATCCTCAACAAGTTTAAGCAAACACACGCTATAGTGCCTGACTGAAGCCCTATCTTTCTAACTTCTTATTTTCTTAATATAAAATAAGTTTTTGTATGAATAACTTTTTTTGTTTTTCAAGATAAATTGACAAAACTCACGTTACCTAAATTTAAGGATACTTTATACATGCTGACAAAATTTCATGAAAATCGGACGACTATATACTATAGCTGCCGAAAGAACAATCTGTTGAAAAATAATTTTTCTTACGCAAAACTTTTCAGAATGTTATACAGAAATTTCGTAAGTTTATAACATTTCAATAGTCAATTTATATACTCGTGTACACAAATTTCTGAATCAAGCATTATTGAAATCGAGTTTAGTTAATGATGCAAATGCAAAGTTTCTGGAATGGAATAGGAAAGCTTATAAATTTCGATTCCCTTTCTGTTTTGATTCTAAGTGAACTCTCAGTTTCTCAGTGAAAATATTTTTTGATTCTCAAGCTATCTTAACCAAACTCACATTTACTAAGTTTGTAAGAAAGTATCTTTTTGTCATGCTGAGCTTTTTTTTATCAAAATCTTCGTAGGAAACATCTTTTGAAAAATGAGTTGTTGCTTGAAAAACTTTTTGGGTTGAACAAACATTTTAATCAAACTTAGAAATTGCAAGTTTTGTTATATTTTATACAGTTTATAAGAACTTGATAAAAATCGGGCGACTATATCTTATAGCTGTCACAGAAACAGTACATAGGTATATTCAGAACTGCGCTGTATTTTCATCAGATTCGACAATTTGCATATCGCTTGACTAAAGCTTTCTATGAAATCGAATAGATTTGATTTGAATACTTTCTACAGAATACAAAAGTTTGAATATAATTTAAAATTTCATTATCATCTAGTATGAGCATACGCTTTAACTCACCGACTGTATGGGATAGGTAAACTTCTCTTCATGCAGAGGCTTCTTGGCATCACTTTTGATGATATCGTGGACATGTGGCGCCAACAGTTCACCAAAGAGATCAGTGGACTCGCGTGGCAGCTGCGTGGGCATGTTATCAATGGAACAAACCAGCACACCTGGTCCTTTGAAACTCTTGGTATCCTTATTGCGATCCGCGTCGTATAAACAGAAAGGTGTATCAATTGTTGTGCACTCATTCATAAACTCTATAGAGCCGCCAGGATCGGCGGATATATCACAAATGGCCAGCATGCGATGAGGCAAGGCTGGACTACCTTTGCTGGTTGGCAGCCAGGGCGTCTTGGCAGGACGTAGCAGATTCTTGGCATCTGGAATGCTTATCAACTTTGGGCTGCCCACAGCCCAGTAAATGCCATTGACAAGAACAGAAGCATAGGGTGCAATCTTTTGGTTAAATGTAGAAATATAATTCTCGGGAAATTCATCATACTCCTTGGCATCAAAGCCGCCGCCATCGCGTCGCTCCAAATGATCCGAGCGGCTAACCTCGCAGCCATAAAGCTTATTTTGACCTAGATAAAAATTGGTTTTTAGTTTTAAATAGAGTTTGATTGGAACATTGATACTCACTGCCATGTTCTGCGACCTTCTGTAGCATCTCTGGCGGCACATACTCCACGGGCAGCTCAGAGAACACTTCCTGTGCACCCTGCGATACATTGCCCGAGCCCGTAAATACAAATGTCAAGGGTCCAATTGATTTGGGCATCATGCCCAGCGATATCTCATAGCCACAATCACGTATAGCCTGGCGTGCCATCGAGGAGTTGCGATAATTGTGTGCAGGACCAATATGCATGAAGGGTGTATGATGACCCAAGGCCAGCAGACGCAGTCCAATGCCATGCAGAATGTTAACCATGCCGGCAACACCTGCGTACTTGCCAAATGCCACCTGGCGAGAGCCATTCTCATCAATAATACGCTCGTAGTCGATGAGACGGATTTTCTATAAGTCAAAGGATACTCGAGATTAGAAGAATATACATATAAGGTATAGCAAGGACTCACCTTTTCTAGTATCGCATCCAGCAGCGGCATGTTGGACTCCTGCGCCTTGATCGTGTGCGAGAAGAAGCAATAAGTCTTGCCAGGAATAAGTGCATCAATTGGCACCTGTTTGACTCCAAAGATGACCGAGGCATCGCTAATGTCCTCCTGTATCTGAGCGCCAGCTTGCATATACGCCTAAGAACAAGATTTTGTATAGATTTAGAAAATGTTACTTCCGAGAATTTCTATAAATAAAATGTTAACTAATCTAATCAATTCTTTTCCTCCAATATTAATTACAATTTATGCTTGTAATCTTTGTGATAATCAACTCAATTTTGTAGTCAACATAAAAAGCGAATATTATTTAAAGATTTTATCAATATTAAACTGAATGATTATACCTAATACGAACATAATTTATAAGTATGCATGTTTCTAGGCAACTAATCAGAAATATTGGTTTTATTTTTGTCTTTTGTTATCATTATTATTTTGATACCCTGCTTCCGAAAAGTGGATGAGAAAGGTATAATAAAGTTAATCCATAGAAAAAATATATAATTATTATCAGGCATCAACAGCTGAATTTATTTAAGTATTTCTTTCTGTATTAAGTTTTATCGAAGTTTTTCGGAATTGGAATTATTAGCTGTTCTGTATTCCAAATATCGATGGAACATTCGGTTTAAAAAGTTGTGCTTTTGAGGCAGTGGAATGAGAAGTATTCAAAGTAATCTTTAAAAGAGAATTAACGATTGCTTTTTCTGTTGAAAACAAAATCGAAAACTATTCGAAAGGAAAAGTTGTCGGAAATGGGAACAGACTTGTATAAGAGTAATATATACAACATTAAGTTTTATAAGTAGATTTTATTAAAGATACTATCCATCATTATTTTGCGGAATTGAAATTTTCTTAAAGATTCAGAATTTCCCTATTGCTGTTAATCTAGATTCTAGAGGATTCAATACTATTGCAATGGCAAATTAGCTTAATTCTTGATCAAATGAAAGTGAATTCAATCCGAAAAATCGAATATAAATTTGAAAATGGAAACACTTAAGAAAAAATCAATTTCAATAGTGGAGAACCGGAACATGCATAACATCAAATTTGGTATGCTTTAGTTTTTGTATACCCAAACGCAGTTTTGGATTTTTATATAAATTGATACATTTTTATTTTAAAATATTTTTTTTCCAAATATCATATGATTTATAAGCAGAATTTTAATATAAAAACTAAATTTATGCATCACTTCATTCATAAAGAAAACTTTTATGCATTATATGTTTTGATTTTATATAAGTTAAAATATTTTTTTAAAAAACTATTAGCCTTTTACTATACTGGGTATCTGCTAGCCAATTCGAGTCAAGAGCACTCATAAATGATTTGTTTTGACAATGTCTATCAAAAATTGTTATTGTTTTTTAGTAAAACTCGATTATATTTTATCTGGCAAAAACAAAAATCAGATGACTATAGCTAGCATATACATACTTGTATGTATAACAATAATTTCAAACGAGATAACAAGAATATATTTTTCTTTTTGGGTTTTTGAGTGAATTCAAGGCTAAATGTTGTTAAATTTAGAGCCCAACAGAGAGGCTTATCTACCAAAAAATTTTACGATGCAGCCGAATATATATACATATATATCAAAAATCTTTTTACTCGGTAGCTGTTGCGGTAGCTGGGCCAAGAAAAAAAAGCGCGATATGATGGTCAGCAGACTTAACGAATTTAACACGCGATGAAGTTAAGGGTTGAGTGTTGGAAAATTTTGGAAATTTCGAAAATGTTGCTCACCTGCATAGGATAGGCACGTCGATTGGAAGGCTGAACAATGACCTTAACGCCCTGTTTGACCAGTTTCTGAACATGCGTGGGTCCAAATGGCGCACGTCGCTCCCACACCGATTGATCCTCACGTCTTATGGCAATGACAGGACCCTGAAAATGATTGAGAGTAATGATAAAAGATTTTGACTATGATAAAAGATATAGACGCCCACTTACATGACGCTGTCGGGAAAGCGCAGGCGCGATTGTTGCACGCAATTGTGCCGAACGCCACATGTTTGTTATTGTTATTTTGCGAATTCACTTAAGATTAAGATTAAGTTGAGTGAGAGAGAGAGGATGGGTTGAGTTCGTAGACAAATAATATTAATGATTCCAAAAAAAAACTGATGCCGATGCACCATCCGTCAGCGCTGAATACTCGCAGCGTTCTAACCACGAGCGAGACGACAAACGCGTGCCTATCAGCAGCAGCGAACTGACGAACGGACTGTTGGACGGACAAACATAATGGTGATAAGCGGAATCAAAGCCACAGCACAGATCGTCTCCGTCGTGTAGGCCCCTAATAAAGAAACAGAGGCGCGTTAAGAGGCACTCTTTACTTACGCAGAGTGCACACATGCAGCGAAAGTGTTTCTTGAGTGCTGAAAATTTTCCATTCGGAAAATATTCCATTCATAAAAATGCAGCATACATGTTGTGATTGGTGTTAAAGCATAGTTATTTATTTATAATTGCAATTCATCGGTTTAATAGTTTCATCTACCACTCTACCATTGTAGTATTCACATCAAAAACAAATTTACTTATCGCTAATAATCACTAAAGCTACTTGGGGGGGTCAGGGGGGGTCAGAGGGGTATGTGGACTGCGGCAAGGTGGCGCTCGTTAACGCACGCTCCACGCACACAGACGAGATATATAAATATACATAATTCATAATATAGTAGCTATAAAAACAGATATTGCAAATGTTCAGGTATGCGAAATGATAACACATTTTATAATGGGAGTCTACGGGTGGAAAATTTAGGTATGGGAGAGAGGGGTGGATAGGCCACAATAGAGATGAACGCAAATGAACGTCATCCCTTACAGCGCCGGCGCCTCTGGCAGCAGCGATGTGAAGAACGTTATGACAAAGGTGCGCACAATGGAAATCACAGAATTATTGGCATTGGCTGGCTCAACAACAACAGCCTCGGCCGCAGCGGTAGCGGCATCAGCTTGATCCAATCCAGCGCTCGCTGGCGCTGCAGCAGCAGCAGCATCTGGAGCAGCACCTGGAGCTGCAGCTGGAGCTGCTGCATTCTGTGCAGCAAGTGGCACTGGTTCGGCAGCAGCCTGCGGATTATTGTCATGCTCAACGGCAGCGTCCATCATGCGTTGTATTTGCTGCACGGCGGCAAATGCCTCAGCACCGTTGCCAGCATTGTTATTGCGATTAATGTTGTTGTTATTATGCTCACGGCGACGACGCAATACGCCAATGTGATAACTATAAAAGAGAGAGTATAGAAATAAATTAACTAACTTTTAACCTGTTTACAATCTACTTACAGATAAATAGCACTTGCGATCAACACAACCAACAGGCAGCGCAACGGTGACGAGTTAAAATACAAAACAGTTACAAAAATGGCCAAACGTGTGAAACTGAAGAAGCTGTCCAGCCAATCGCGCATCTCTGGCTCCTCCTGTATGTTGGGAAAGTTGGGTGCAGCCAGTTGACGACCAACCGGTTGCTGTGCAGCCGGTGCCGCCACATTCGGCTGTGCCGCTCCAGCGGCAGCAGCTGGTGGTGCCACAGGCTGGCCATAGTTTTGCAAATAGTGTAGCGTCATCGGTGTAGCTGTGGCATTGTCAGTGTTGCTGCAAAGAGATATATATTATTAATAATGTATTATTTATGTATTATCTAAAAGGACATTTAAAATTTTAAAAAAAAAATATGTGTAACGTATTTTAGGAAACGTGTTCGACCCCATAAAGTATGTATCAACAGCCGAGTTGATCTAGCCATGTCCGTCTGTCTGTCCGTCTGCTTATATGCGTTCCGACCACTATAACATATAGCTGCCATAAGAACAATCGCTTGAAAACATTTTCAAGATAACTCAACTAAACTCACTTTACCTAAGTTTAAACATATTCTATATATGCTGATCAAATTTCATCAATATCGGACAACTATATCTTAAAGCTGAACAAAACTTCTGCAATCTTCGGCACGCCAAAAAGAAAGAAACTTTCCTGTTTCTTTTTGGTTTATTGTTGCTCTCTTTCTCATATTCATGGAAACATTTCCATTCAGTTTATTGGGTTTCATTTCGAACGTTTTTTATTGTTTACATTTTTAAATGAAATATTAAGACGTTTTAGTACCCCCTTTTAAAGGATAGAAGGTGACGTGTCCGACTGAAAAGGTATATATATATACTTCGTCAGCATAAATAGCTTTAAAGATGGCATACGTTAGAATTTCTTTTTGATTTCCCTAATTCGGGTAGGACGGATTTATATTTCATTTCCCGTTCCCATGTCCAATATCAACCAAACTAACTAGCATCAAATGTTTTTTCCTCTATTCATGTTGACAAAATATCGGACCACTATATACAGTCTGCCATAGGAATAATCTGTTGTAAGCTGAATTGTTGTATGAAAAACACATTTCTTTATCGTTATGCCTGAGATAGTTGTTCCTCTTCAAATCTTCTGTTCTTCATTATTAAAGCTGCTTTCATCTCATTCGATTTTCGAAGTTCAGAATAGCTAACCATTTTGATATCATAGGAATGAAATAACATATGTTTTCTAAAGAATATTAGTGTAACATTAACAAATTCTTGAATCATGTTCCAAGATCGTACTAAATATATCAAAATCGAACAAATGCATAAAATCGAAATTGAAAAAAGTAAGAACATTGCAGTTGGCTGCTCCCGACTGCGATATACGCTGTTTACAGTCGCTTTGCGAAAGCGGATACAAACATAGTTGCTCTAGCTTTAAAAGTGTGTACTAAAATCTCATTCTTACGCACAGACAAACATGGAACCAATTCAAAATGCATTTACATACAATTTTTCGAAGCAGCTTGTATAATTAGAACTAATTAGTCCTTACCGTTGCATCATCTGTTGCATGTACGCAGCATACCACTGCTGAATCCAAGCATTATAAAGCATCGCCTGTTGCTGCTGAAACTCCAGATGTGAACTTGTGGCTGCCGCGGCCGCAGCCGCTGCCGCAGCTGATGCTGATGTTGATGTTGATGCCGCTTCGGCGTTTGTCATTGGATTAAGTGGATTTGGTAGCTGTGGAGGCGGACGCTGTAAGAACTGCATCCAAGGATTTCCAACATTTGTTGGCAGCTGTGGCGGCTGATAAGGAAATTGAGCGGCAGCGGCAACAGCAGCAGCAGCGGCCGCATGACGCTGTCGAAGCTCATTATCATTGGTATTGCTATTGTTAATGGGGTCCTGACGTGGCAAGTTCATGTTATCCCTTGGTGGCACTGTCGCATTTATAGGAGCTCTGGTTATATTTTTAGTTGCGCAGACCAAATGGAAAATATGATGCTGCTGATATACGTCCTTGTAACTGCGTATGACTTCCGATAGCTTCTGGGCATCCTCCAGCAGTTTTCCGGAATAGATGAGCTTCTGATCGATAATCGCCTGGAAAACCACAATGCAAATTTGATTAGCTTTTCAATTAGAATTCTAAAACAATAAAACGTTTATTGAACCAAAATATGTTATTTTAACGGATTTTGAAATTTTTCATCAAAACATAAAATTGGCAGACAAGTTTTGTAAATTAATTGTTATCATCGGATCGGCATTAAGCTCTAAAACTTATGCAACACATATTTCTCCGGTGTCGTAAAATGTATCACCCCTGGGTGGAAAATGTAAAAGCTCAACCATGCCAATTTTAAGTTCTTAGTGGCATTGATTTCAAACGTATTTTCAAAGTTCAATACAAAATATTATTAAACACATATTTCACCGATTTCTTAACTATTTTCGCCCCTGGGTGGAAAATGTGAGACCTAAGATTATATGTGCAGCTACACGCTTTAGTTGCTATTTTCCTCAGCTTCAAAACTTATTTTCTATTTGTATAACCGTAATATCGGAAAATTTATCCCCATAGTGCGATTGGTTTCAAATATCACTGATATTTGGCAAAGCCACTTGGAAATATGAGAAATTAACGGAAAACTGGAAACTAAACAAAAATTAATTTTAAAAAAATTTTAAAAAAAAATTTGTATGCAAGCTTCTAAAGTAAATTTAAATATAATCAAACAGCTGATTAGACATAATCATGTTTGTCTTTCTGAATGAGTCGATCTTAGGGAGTATAAACTATTGTATGAACAAAAATGTGTTATTTTAAATAAACTTAAGCTATTCTTTAATAAAAAACAATTAACAGAAATGCAAAACACTTAAGTTTGCTAAAAAAAAAAAAAAAAAGTAATTAAAAAAAAACTCAAGATTGCATTTGAAATATGAATATTATTTTTGTGTTCTTATCTCAAGTTGCGTTCAAATAGACTTGAGCACTTTTTTTTATACCCTTGCAGTGGGTATTATAATTTGATCATGAAATGTACAACTCATTAAAGGCGACATCTCCGATGCCATAAAATATATATATTCTTGATCAGCATCAACAGCCGAGTTGAGCTAGCCATTTTAGACTATCCATCTATCTAACTGTTCTATCTGAACTAGTCCCCCTTTAGAGCTATTTTCAGAAAACTTAGTACAGATCCGAATCGGTCGGATCGGACAACTATAACATAAAGCTGCCATAGGAACGATCGGTCGAAAGTTTTGTTTTTTTATCATTATCTAAACATCTTTACAAACTTTCATTAAAATCGGACCACTATATCTTAAAGCTGCCATAGGAACAATCGGTTTAATAATGAGTTTCTGAACAACTTTTTTGTTTCGTAAGATAACTTAACTAAACCTACTTCTTTTAAAGTCTAAGCAGTTTCTATGCATGTTATCAAATTTTCATTAAAATCGGACTATAATATCTTTAAGCTGCCATAGGAACAATTGGTTGAAAATTTAGTTTAAGCATGAATAATTTTGTTGTTTCTTAAGTATGTTATTGATATGCTAACCAGATTTTTTCAAAATTGGGCGACTATATCTAATGGCTGCCATAGGAAAAATCGGTTGAGAAATTAGTTTCAGTATTAACTACTTTTTTGATTATGCAGATTTATAATGGTTCACACACGCTGAGCAATTTTTATCAAAATCGTGAGACTATATCTTATAGCTGTCATAGATACAAACGATCGAAAGGGTATATAATTTCGAGGCGCCAAAGATAAGTTTGCTTTCCTGTTTTTGACATAAAAACACGTATAAATATAAATATAACAAGCATTAAATAACTGACGTGTCGTTTGCAAAAAAAAAGTCAACTCGAAATTAAGACGCAAATGGCAAAGCTGGCAAACAATTGCCAAGGATGATAAACAATAACAAAAATATAAATATAAATATGTATGCTGATAAGATAAGGCCATATGGCTGACGTCAGTATGCCAACAATGCAAAGCTGTATGTGTGTGTTAGATGCGTGTATGTGTGTGTGTGTGTGTGTGTGTGTGTGTGTGTGTGTGTGTGTGTACACCTACCGGCTTGCCGGGATACACCAATGATAGCTGCTTCTTAAGCCTCTGTACTGTCCAGCATAGATCACTCTCAATGTTCATGTCATCGTATTGCTGATTTGATGATTTAATTAAAAGACGAATGCTGCTGCTGCTGGCAGCGGCCGTGGCAGCGACGCCAACGTTTGTTTTGTCGCGCGCAGCATCATAGCCAGCAGCCGTTGTCGCTGCTGACGACGGCGACGGCGTTGTGGCTGTAGTATCATCCATTGTTGTTCTTGTTGTTTGTTATTATTGTTGCTGTCACCCTCACTCACCCTCCACCCGGGCACTTGGGACGACGACGCTGCTAATTGCTGGGCACGAATTGGATTCGAAATGGAGCGCAATGATAGCGACAAGTGTTTGTTGTGAACCTCGTGATTCGTCAGCGTTTACTGTTACTCTGCGCTTTTTATGTATGTATTAGTGTTTGTGTGCGCAGCGTGCAGTGGCAGCGTTATTTTTCCTCTATTATTAATACTTGTTGTATAGTCTATATATTTCCACGGTCACTTCCTCCTCCCCACTTTGCGTTTCCTCTTCTTCTGGCACGATTTTCATTCGACAACAAATTTTGGTTTTTTCTGCTCGTTATTGTTTTGTGTTGTACTCGAAACGTAGCTGTTGCTGTGTTTCAGTTTTCAACGTTCTGTACTAAATCGAGAACTGTTGATTATGAAACGTCAATTTCGTTATTATTACGAGCAGAGCCGAGAGCTGAGCAAAATAAATAATCAAAGGTCCCGTTCGTCTTACAGCAACACTTGTTTCAATATACACTGGTTCCCCAGGGTTGCTTTGACACTGATAGCGTTGCCACCTTTCTGAACATGACGTGTATCTATACATTTAATAATGTTTATTTATTATATTTAATCGTATTTATTTTACTACACATATAATATTATTATTAGATTATTACGTTGTTATTTTTCTTAAACAAGTAGCATAATCCTAGCTTACACGTTACAATTAATTGCATGCAACTTTTTTGATTCATTTAAAAGCTGCTGCGTATATACAAAATGCAAACATGTTTTTGATAGCGGCTAATATTATTAAAAGTCTAAAAATGTATTTGATTCACAGTCATATTATAGACTGTGCATTATAATTAGAATTTGTATTGTAAACGCTTTGATTTATATGATCGACAATGAAAAAGCCCTGCAAAAAAAGCAACGCAAAAGCGCAAACTTTCAAAAGAAAATCAAAAAAAGTCATCTTGAAAAGCAGGTATAAAATTGTTATGCATTGTACCTAACGTGAGTGAGCATTAAAATATATACTGTCAGACTTATAATATTAATATAACTGGAATCAATTCGGCACGTGAATACTATTATTGGCTATAATAACAACACTATAGCCATGAAATCTGAATGACAGTAAAAGGAAATACACAACGCAGCTGCGCAAGCCAAAACTTGCACGCAACTAGTTGCAGCGTGTAAACTAATACTAGCACATATTTGGTCAAATTTAATACATTTGCGCAGCTAAGCGGTTGGCAACACTGCCATATGTTTTCATTATTTGAAGTCTGCATCATTTGTAGACAAACTTCGCGTTTGCTCAACAAAAAAAAAATACAAATTAATAAGGACATTGCATTTAATAAAAAAGCGCACATTTGCTTGTGTCAATATACGCTTGTCACATGGAAAACAAGTCCGCTGTTTCAGCGCTTCAGGAATGTTGTGCACAGGCCAAGACAGGAAATCCTGTCTACGATTATATTGATGGTGAGGAAGGCGGTTATATTTGTAAAGTTGTTTTGTTGGACTTCGAGGCCTATGGCAATGGTAAGCAAACCAATTGTGCTGCGCAGACACATACAAAATTGTTAAAAAGCTCGAGTGCTGCAAAAAGCTGCATGCAGCTTTTGGTTAGATGGCAAGGCAGGAAAGGGATTACTTGCATGCAACTTTTGGTTAGATAGCAAGACAGGAACACGAAATTTGAACTTGTTAATCGGTTAATTGTTCATTTTAAATCGATAAAAATTGAAACAATTTGAAAAAAAAAAAACTAAAACATCATGGATTTTGGTAAGTGCAAGCAAAAGAAAGAAACAATGCAACCCCAAACTGCATCCTGCGCGCTTTTCTTTTTATATTTCAGATCGTGTTGTTTTTTTATCGTCCAAAAACTATAAAATGCCATTCTAAATTGTTTTTTCTTTTATTTTCAGGACGTTCGAAGCGAGACGCCAAGCATTTGGCCGCCAGCAACATAATGCGCAAGCTGCGCAAGGTGCCTGGCTTTGGTGGCGCCACAGATACCCATGATGCTAATCCGAATGTCATGAGCACCACCGTCGATGAGCTGACAAATATGAATCGTGATATGTTAAAGGAGCTGCGTGATTATTGTGTGCGGCATGATATGCCATTGCCCACGATTGAGATCGTGCAACAGAGCGGCACACCAAATGCGCCCGAATTTGTTGCCTGCTGTTCGGTGGCATCCATCAAGCGTTATGGCAAATCCGATAAGAAAAAGGATGCACGTCAGCGTGCTGCCATAGAAATGCTGTGCATAATCTCAAGTAAATCGGAGGCAACATGGCCAGAGGCACAGCCGCTGGTAAGCACCAAGCAGAAGGCTGCTGCTGATATGGAAACAAATATTGAGGATGTGGAGGCGGAGCGTCGTCTGAAATTTAAAACATATCGTGAGCTAACCGATTCCGGAGGCGGTGAAGATAATTCATCCACCAAATTATGCGATCGCCACAACTACTTCAAAAGCTATTATCCACATCTGAAGCAGGCTGCTTTCGAGGTACTCGATTCCAATGATTATAGCTCATCCAAATCCAAGATAATGGCTGTGCTCAGCGCTTTAAAGCTAACTCCACGCATAACTGAGATGGAAAGTAGCTCGATGGAACCATTATTATTTATTGATTTGGATTGCGACTACGATTGTGTGTTCCTGGGACTGGAGAGCAAGATCTATGATGAAATGATTGACTATTTTCAGTGTATGCTAGTTTAGTCTAAATGTATATAATATAATAATATATGTAACACATATTTTCAACTAATGCTTAAAACTAAATAAATGTGTTATTTACAATAAACACTTGAAATAATGCACATGAATATATAATCTGTATGCTAAACTTACAAAATACTATATAGTAAACGTTGTTTAATAAAAATACAATATTTAACTGTGTATATTATGAAAAAGCGATAGTTTTTTTGTTTTGTTTTGTTTTTTTTTTTCTTTAAGGTCGTCATGCACATTTTTTTTGTTAACTTTGTAAAAATTGAATAGTTTACAGCATTTTTTTTTAAACAAAGCAACGAAACCGCACAATCTTTTTACTATAAAATATACAAAATTTGTTCTTAAATATTTATGCTATTTTTGCAAATTCGTTTCCAGTGGAACTTAGGTTTTTTGTTTACAGTTACGGGGATTTCCCCGCAAATACTAAATGTTTTCGTTGTAAAACAAGCACAAATAAAACTGATTTCACAACGTGCCAGACAAAAGAACTGGCAAAAAAAAACACAAACATTTGCATTTAACGCATAAATAGAGTGCATTTTATAAATTGTTTAGATATAGTTTAGTATAAAACAAATGTTGTTTTTTGCCAGTTTGTCTGGCATGTAATATTTATAGTTACAATTTTTGGGTTTAAATGTAAAAATGTTTGACGATTATCGATTCTATTCACAGTTTTTTAAAGGCAATCGTTTTTAGTTCAAGATTGCGGTTTCTTGCCCCGTCATTCTTTCTGAACGAACAAAAAAAAAAAAACTTATAATTAAAAAAACGCCCGTATATTGTTGTGTTATGGGGCCCAACTGTAAATTTTTACTATTTATACTAAAAAAATTTTGTTTACAAAAGTAAATGGCAACAATAACAAATGCAGCAGCTACTTTTTAATAGCTGATCTTCTTGCGCAGCTTCAGATGTTGCTGCTGTTGCTGATGTTGGTGCTGTTCGCGTTCAGTGCTCAGGCGACTGGCATTGCGTGGAGGTTGCTGCTGTTGCTGCCATGGCAACGTTGGCGCTGCTGTTGGCGTCGGTATACCCGAATTGGAAGCTGATGTGGAAGCTGATGAACCAGACTCGGCAAAGATTCGACGCGATAGCTTAAAACTGCCGCCAGCAATGCCGCTATTGTTGTTGTACTTGCTGCTGCCGCTGCTGTTCATGTTGTTGTTGCTGCTGCTGTTGTTAATGTTGCTGCTGCTGTTGTTGATGTTGTTATGACTACTGCTGCTGCTATTGTTTATATTGTTATTGCTGCTGCTGTTGTTATTGTTGCTCTTGCTAAGAGTGGAGACGGCGGCTGCTGCTGCTGCCGCTGCTGCAGCAACGCTTGTCTTGCGCAGCAGCTTTGTGTTGTACTCGTCACACTTGTCCTTCTCAATGCGTGTGGAGCTAAGCGAACGCTTATTCCGCTTGCTGCTGCCTAGGCTGAAGTGATGATGCTCGATAATTGCTGCCTGCTGCTGTTCGCTGATGTTGGCCATGTTGCTAAGCCGGCTTGTGTCTGGGGGAGGTGTAGAAGAATGCGAATTACTTAAATTGCAGTTGCTGTGATTAATGTTGTTCAAGTTGGGTATCTTTGTTTTGGCGACGGCGGCGGCGGCGGCGGCGGCTGTTGCTGCTGTTGTTGCTGTTGTATTGCTGCTGCCGCCAGCTGGCAGCGGATTGGAGTTCAAATCAAGCGTAGCGGATGTGGAACGTGTTGCAATATTATAGCAACCAGCATTTGCCAGCGATGACATTGAAGATGAGCTTACAGTGGGTATGGCAGACACATCACGATAATAACGTGCCGTTGCCACTGTGCAGGGTTCAGCCAACCCAGCTGCAACACCTGCTTTTTGATAGCGTATGCGCGAGCGACCTCTCAGCGTCATATGATGATGTGAGCTGCGAGCGGCGCTGCTGCGTATGGGCGGTATGGTGGCTGAGCTGCCGGCGCCGCCAGCAACAACAACACCAATTGGTATTTTACTCTCATTGATTGTTGCATACGGTTTAATGTGCCTATCGATAACAGCAGCAATGGCGGCAGCGGGCTGATGTTCTTGTTGCTGTTGTTCCGCTTTGCGCAAGTGTTTCAATTCCATTCTGTCAGCAGTTTATTTTTGTTTGTTGTGGTAGGAATAGCAAAAGTGCCCAAAGCACAAGAGACAAAGAGAAAGATAATAGAGAGATGGAAAATGGAGTAGAGGACAGTGGCACACAGTGTAAGCTAAAAACACAGCTGCAAGCACAAAAGCCGACACACAGCAACATACATGTACATATATACATATGTATGTATATAAAAGGGCTACAAATAATAACAAAAACAGTATTGGCCAAAAGTGTATAAAAAAAAACAAAAAGTAAAAATATAGCAAGCTTTAGAAAATTTTGGTTTCTTTTTATTTTTGTAATTTTTTGCATGCACAAACAAAGTTGTAAGACTAAATAAATTGAAAAAAAATGTAAGTACATACGCAACATATACAAATAAACAAATAATAATAGTAATAAAAGAAAACTAGCTGCTAAAATTAATACAAAAAATGGCAAATTGACAAAAGTTAACAAAAATGCAGACGTTACATTCATAACGAACGCATTAATCGTTACTTTTGACAGATGCCAGTGGCTTTGTTGGGTTAACAGATCAACAGTTATCGTTTATCGATAACTTTTGCGTTAGTGTGTACATACGCCATTGTTATTAATAATAAATGGTGCAAAAACGGTTAGCTGGGAAAATTATAAATATATATATATAACTACAGCGGTTGCTCGGTAATTAGAAGCTTGGCAAATTAAAATTTTCCAGAAATTAGACTTAGCGTTTTCAATGCATTCAAAAACGTTCCAAAAGTGGTATTGAAAACTTTAATTTGCGAGCGTTTTACATTTTTCTCGCTTTTTTTTGGCCTTATGGTAAATTTTCCTACTTTATTATGTGATATCTAAAAAATAATTTCAAAATAATGTCAAAGTCTCACAGATTAAAGTTTAAATTTTTCTAATCCTTTCTTTAGACTTTATGGAAAATTTGTCCTATTTTATTATGTGATATCTACAAAATTATTTAAAAATAATGTCAAAGTTTAACAGATTTAAGTTTAAATTTTTCTATCCCTTTTTTTAGACTTTATGGTAAATTTTCATTTATTTATTATTAATTTTTATTTGTTTATTTCGATTTTTCAATAAAATTGACGCATTTAATCATTTAAAAATCATTAATTTTCCTAAAAACAAAAAAAAACGCTTGAAAATTAAAATTTCTTGGATATTAAAACTGTTCTGGAATCAAAGCTTTCTAAATTTGCGAACTACCACTGTATAAACATTATTTTTTATTATTTTTGTATATGTACTTAAAATATATACAACTGCCAAGGAGAAAAAAAAGGTGCAAAGCGGGCGGGGACACCAAAAAATGGAACAAAATGCTAAAACACTAAACGAGAATACAAAAAGCCGCCGCACAGCACGAGAAACTCAAATCAAATCGTGTACAATAACAATGTGTGTGTGGTGTGTTGTTGGTTGTTTGTGGTTGGTTGTTTGTTGTTGTTGTTGTTGTTGGAGCTAGCTTGAAGAGTGGTTTTGACCGATTTGTGTTTGGAGGGGTTGGAAGTTTGGTAGTGGGGATTGGACGGCACTTACCTTTTGCTGTAAATGGCCAAACTGCGGGTGCGACTGGCCAAATTGGTCTGCATATTGTTGATGTTGTTGTTGTTAGTGCTATTATTGTTACAGTTATGCAGGGAGTTGCTTAGATTATTATAGTTGTTGTTGTTAAGGTTATGTGATGTTGTTGCTGCTCCTGCTGTTGTCGTTGTCGTGACTGTACTTGTCGGCAGACAGCTTCCGGCCTTAAGCGTCGACACCTGCACCACATTGTTGTTGTTGCGAAACGGCTGAGAACGGGCCCGCGTATGCCGCAGATTTATATCGGCCTCGCTGTGTTAATGAAAATAAAGGTATATATACAGTAATTAAACATTCCTATTTTTCAAAATTGTTCAAGTTTTCGAATTGCGTGTTTTAAAAGTAAAACGAAGCTGGGCTGTATTGTTATCGGTAAGACAACTCGTTGTTATCGGTAAAAACAAAGTAGCACTTAAATTTTGAAACAATACTGGAAATGCGCTAATGCGGAATGGAAAACCGACTGGTTTCAAGTCAATCACTTTTGTGTTGATCTATAAGCAATTTTGGAGATACATAATGTTTTAGTTAATACTTCTAATATCTAAAAAATCCGGCCTTTTCCGGTTTCCACTTTCGGCAACATTTTGTTCAAGCAAAATTGCTTCCACTCTTAGCATTTTTGAAGTTAACTCAAACCTTGATGAATTGAAAGTGAATTCAAACCGCAAGATGTTTTCAAAAGTGTTAAAGGGCACATTAAAGGGAAATGCACTTTCGCAATATCTTGATGAAAATAAAACCAAACAAGGTCTGTATAAATGAAGATATTAATTTGAATTCTAAGCAGATAATTCTACTCGTTGAATACTTTTTGATAGCAAACGAAAAACGAGAACAGGCCTTACAGGTGGAAAAGAAACGCACCTGTTGCTGTTGACAGAGCGCGAATGATGTCGCCGCAGCGCCTTGATTTGATTCAGCTTATCGCCCTGAGTTTGGGCCTGCTTCTTCTCAAGCGCCGTTTGTGTCATGCGCACCGAGGAAGCAATCGTATGACGCGCTGCCTCAAACACATTGGCGCTGGGCTTGCGCAGCTTTTTCTCGGTGCAGCTGCCGCTGGGTGGTTGTGGCTCCAAAATGCTGGAGAAGGCGCTGCTGTTGCTGCTGCTGCGACCGGCATTAACATTGGCATTGGGATTGACGAGACGACGCAATGAGCTGGCTAAGACCGTCTGCTTATTAACATTCGATGGTGATTTGCGTCGTCGCGTGGAGATTGTATAGGTGGAGGCAAGCGGCTGATCGTTGGCTGCACTTGCGGTATCCGTATCATTATCGCTGCCATTGCAATTGGCCTCGTCCGTTGAGGGATAGTTAAGCTCGGACTCCTGCAGTTCCAGCTGCTGCTCGGATAGCTCCTCATCCGTTTGATCCGCATCCGCATCAAGCGTATCCCGATCATGCAAATGCATTGTATCGACACGCTGTGAGATGCCCTTGACGCGTGTCAGCAGTAGATCCACATGCTCAAACGGATCCGACGTTGATGGTTGCTGTTTCTGCTTTTGCAGCATTACGCTCGCTGCCAGCTTTTGCTTCAGCTCCAGGCTATAGATGCCATACTTGTGCTGCAGCATTTGTAAACCACAGCGTCGACGCATGCGGTCGCCCTCGGACCAGAGCCAACTTTGTTTGCTGCAAATATATCAAAAGAATATTGTTAGTTCACGATTCACATAACAATTAACATGCTCCTGTTTTCGAATCCACTGATTCGGATTGACAAAAATCATTTGGATTCGGAAACAGGACCAAAATTCACATTTATTTGACCAATTAATCGATTATTTTATGAATATAGATTAACCGATTAATAATATATGTTTGCCATCACTACTTTGCAACTGTAATCGAAACTTACTCCTCCATCCACTGCTGTTGATGACCAATAACGGAACCAGGTCGACACAGTCGTAGCCAGGCGATGGCCTCCAGCGCACTGAAGCCATAGTGCTTCATCATATAGGCTCCAATCAAGCTGCCAGTGCGCCCCAGTCCAGCCTTGCAGTGGACCGCAATGGCACCTTTGGTCGTCTCACAAATGGATAGAAATTTCTTGAGTATGGCATCGCTGGGTGTGCTGCCATCGATGAAGAACAGATCCTTGTGATCAAAGCCAGCATTCTCAAAGGATGAGGCATGATAGACCTTGGCATTCAGTCGTATCACAGTCGTCACATGGTTATCCCTAAAGTAGCTAAAGTAACGTTCTGGTGCATGGCATGGATAGCCATTGGGCAGCGTTTTGGACTTCTGATGTGGGCCACAGAAGGCAATGAACTTTTGTGGCACAATCCAATTGAAATCACCATTCTCGACACGCTCAAAATACTCGTACTCCTCCGCATCAAAGTCATTAAAGTTAAGGAAGCCTGCCTGCAGGCCCTTGTGTATGGCATTGAGGCAGTCGAGCAGCGAGATCTTGAAGCTGCTTGGACCATAACTGGCATCACAGAAGCGCGTATATGCGGGTATGTCCGCACCGGCAAGTAGTTTATAGGCCTCCTCGGGAGTTTTATTCAGGTAGATTATCTGCAAATAGATAAGTTTTATTACAAATTCAATTTTTTTACTATTATAATCATTTTTAATCTAATTTTCAGTATTTTTGCTTTCAGAACTAATCTGTAAGTCCGCATTTCATTAAGTTATCAGTTGTAGGACCGTTTCACCTCTTTCCTACAAGCAAGAACTTAACGAAAGAACGTCAGAACGTTAAATCATCGTCTAAATGCGGACTTATACGTGCGATTTTGGTTTCTACTTTTGGTAAAATTTTATGGATCTCAAATTTTCTTAAAAGTACAAAATGTTCCTATAGCTGTCATTTTGAATGGAATGCAGTCTCAATGGTGAGTTTATTCTATCTTGATCAAATAAAAGTGAATTCAATACGCAAAATCTTACGGAAAATGGATGGAATATCTAACTGATAGTGGAAGTTAAAAAAAACTCATGTATAACAACTCTTTCAAGTTTGCAACGCTATTTCAAAATTTAGGTAAGTCAACGTTGTTCTATATACTTTGATAAAAGTTCCTCCAAATCGTAGCACAATTGGTTAAAAAATAATCTGAAAAAATATTTTGTCTATACACTATCTTAACGAAACTCAGCAGTTGTAAGTTTAACAGCACTGTATAAAATTTGTTTAAATTTGACTAAAGTCAGGAGACTATCTTAAAGCTTTCACAGGAGCAAACAGTCGCAATTAAACGTTTTCTAAGAAAAAGCTCTTCTGCGAGGAAAGAAATATAACTTCGAATTGTATTAACTTTGGCAACTTCAATAATAGGTTTGAAGCAGATTAGACAATCTACAAATCGGCTTAAACGTTTCCAAATAAAGATAGTTATACTATATCAAAGTGTTGCTCAATCAAAAAAGAAAAAAAAAACGAAAACTCGTATTCTATTTCCGCCATGGGGCGTTGATTATCAGAACCAGAAAAGGTCACACTTACTGCATACGAACCAATCAAGTAGGCCGCATTAAGGCGCTTGGCCGGATTCATGGAGGTGTAGTGCACGATTTTCTTGTTCGCGTGACTCTTGGCACTCAGTTTGGTGTTGAGCTTCATGCAGTAGCGATATAGTATGCATATGTTTAAGGGCCCAAAGTCGTTGTAAAAGTTCTCATAGATAAACTCCTCGTCGATGTTAAAATAGTGTGTATTGGCCGTATTCTTTGGCTTAATGTTCTTCTTGAATACCACAAAGTACAGACGATCTTAAAAATAACAAAAATTAAATCAATAAAAGGTCACAGTTCATGAACGTTCAAAAACAATTTCAAAATCAAACCTTGTTGCACCTCCGCGGCACAGACCAGCAAATCCGAGTTGTCATCGTCCAGCATCATGTTGAGCTTTGGCGACTGCAAAGATAATGAAAACATAAATATTTAAATCTTTTGTAGAAACCAGATACGAGTACAGCCAAAGCTTCATTCATCAGTCAGGGCAGCCCACACGTCAAACAAAAACTTCTCTACAATACTTCCGCTTGTCACCATAATAAGAAAACAATTTTAATTTTTTTTTTTCTCTCTTTTTTTTCATCTCTAGTTTTATAACTACGCCCACCCAACTGACTTTGCCTTAATTGGACAAAGTAAATGCTGTTTTCCGCAAAAGGTTTTTTTTTCTTTTTTACATAGTACACATATAGATACTATATAGTCGTAAACTATAGAGAAAAAAACATCAACAACATGTTGTGTTCAATTTATACGACTTGGCCTCCTTTACACACACACAAGACGACAATTTCAGCCACCCTACAAATTCCTATGCCTATGCCATAATTTTCCCTATTTGCCCCACTTTTTACACACACACTCATAGATATATATACATATATATACATATGTATGTATACTACGTGTATGTAGGTGATGGCTTTATTGATATGCATATACTATAAAAATCAGATAGACAGTCTGTCGGCACGTCAGACACTCATTTTGCTTGGCATCCGCATCCTAATAAACTAGCAAATATAACTATAAAAACTAAGTAGTATCGAACCATTTTATACTCTTTGAGATTGTTTAGAAATCAAATGCAATATAGAACAAACATATCTTAAGCATGCTCCCATCTTCGATTTCAACCAAAACAAGCGAAGTAGCATTCATTCTAAATTTCGCATATCTAAAGAAAATTTGGTTTAAAAAGTTTTCAAACTTCGTTCGCATTTAGACGAAGTAGTCAACCTTATGAGTTTTCTTCGTTAAGTTCTTTTTTGTAACGAAAAGGCCTTATTCCTATAAGCGTCAACTTAACGACACAACTTCATCGCCCAAAGCCAGTCTTATTTTTAAAAAGAACGAACGATTGCAGCTTAATTTTAAAAGTGAAACACAAAATTGGAGTTGTACATTGTAGTTCAATTGAAGGAATAAGTTCAGCAGTTCAGTTTTTGTTGAATAGTATAGGGTGATAGTAATGGGTGATATAGTTCGTTAAGTTCGTTTGGTCGTTTGGTTCAAATGATCCGTTGCATCTTTCGTTAAGCTCGTTCAGTCGTTTAGCTCGTTCAATCCTTCAGGTCGTTCGTTGGTTTCTTTTGGTCGCTCTGTCGTTTAGTTCGTTCAATTGCTTCGTTCGTTCAATTGCTTCGATCGTTGCTTTCTTTTGATCGCTCAGTAGTTAAGTTCGTTGAGTTCGTTCAATTACCTGGTTCGTTTATATGCTCCAATAAGACTAAAATGACCAACAAGGAACGAAATAGATGAACTACCATTAGGAATAAAGTTCAATTTAACTTGATCTGAACGATACGATACATCACTACACAAAATCGAAAACCATTTACAATTTACAATTTAAACACAAGTTAGAAATTACAATCTAAATAAGTTTAGTTATTTAGATCAAACAATTTATTTAAAAAACACAAACAGTTCTTTAAATTTTCGATAGTTTGAAACGTGCTCAAATATTGATTTGACGAAACTTCTTGACACACAGATTTCGTAACTAGTTAAGTGCTCTTCTAGCCTTTAAACAAAGCTCATGGGCCCACTCCCTCATATCCCTCTATGCCCCCCATCCACACAAAAAGTTTATGATGTTGGCCTGTATGTTAAGAAATGTGTGTCGTTTTGACACTTACTCACGCATATGTACAAGTATGTATATATATGTATATATTATATGTATGCATTGTACATACCCGCATATACATACATACATATTATACTACACAACACTATTATAATACATATTCGATTTTATGCTAATTTTTAACCTTTTGCCTTAGCCATTCCCATAGTGAGCGTAGTTGGCGTGCCGATGTCGAATTTTTCGGTATAGGGACCTACATTTCCTTTTCCGGATTTAAAAGTTTAAAAGTCAAGAAAGTAAGACGAAGCACACCTTTTATAGCCAACGTTCAAAGAGGCCCATGTCAAAAGGGGCAAGAGTCAAAAGACTTGAGCTAAAGATAGATTGCAATCAAAGTTAGATGTTTACAGACACATAAACACACACACTTAATGTAGGTATATGTAAATTAGTTAGTTACAGTCCAACCGACCTATGGCAAACTCGTTGGTGAACAAAAATCGCATTATAATTGAAAATAATGAAAAGTTTCCAAAGTTAAAACTGCTGCTGGTAGAATTGTTAACCAGTCGTTTTCGACGTTTTTATGCTCTGAATCGAACCTTGAACCAAACCGAATCGAATCGTTTTCTTGTCCTTATAAAGGTTCGGTTCAAGGAAAGTAATATTTTCCAAATTTCAGTATCGCCAACACCTTAAAAATCGAGTTGAATCTTTTCGATTTGAAATAGTTCAAATAACCCAGACTTTAAATTTAACTATTGAACTATATTTTCGATTACAGTTGCTTTAGTTACTTTTCTTTTCCAGTCTAGCAGTTTAAATTATTCATTTTCGATAATCGTTCGTTTGACTAGTTCCTGTCTTTAGTATGTCGAAATTCGTTGAACATTAAAGTTTCAAATTTTCAAAAGATTCAATAATTTTAAATATGGCACCAAGCCGCAATGCATAAGAATGCTCGAACTAAAGAAACTTAAAACGATTAGTTCCTGTATTAGGAAAAGAAATAAAGAAACGATAAGTTCTTTAAATCCGGAAAGGAACTATAGAACCAATTAGTTCTTTGAATTCAGAAAGGGACTAAAAGAAAGAGTAGTTCTTTGGTCGGGAGAGGAACTAATGAAAAAATAAGTTCTTCTATCTGAAAAGGAACTAAAAGAACGATAAGTCCATTTAGTTTGAAACTAAAAGAACGATTAGTTCATTTAGTTTGAAAGGAACTTGAGAAACTAAAAGACTAGTTCTTTAACAGGATGGAACTAATGAACTGCATTCGCAAAAGGAACTACAGTGCCCAACTCTACTTTAAAATGTTCTGTTAATAATACTATAAGCATCATCTACAAAGATCTCAGTAGAACTTACATTTTAAATTCAAAAGCTGACTATTTGCATTCAATACTTTGCAATTTTGGTAAACTTGTGATTACATCTTTTGAAAACATGGAAATTATCAATTCAAATGTCTTAAGTTATAAATGAAAACAAAAATGTGACAAAAGCAAGGTTTGAACTTTAAACTAGGTTCATGGACCTCAAAAAATTTCGTTCACAAACGGAACCTAGCAGTTAGACTTTGGTTCGAACCGTAAATCGAGCCCGCAAGCAAAAATTTCTTGATTCGCTGCCTTAATAAAAAGTAATTTGTTTTATTTCTTTACGATTTTTAAATTTTCCTTTCTTTTCATTACTAATAAGAATGTAAAGTACTGATTGGATACTTTTTAGTTATCTGATTAGTATCATGATTAATGTTTAATTCACTGCGAGTAACGGTATTTCTCACCTCTTAATCTGCCGATCAACTAAAACGAACTAGTTAATGAAAAACATGTAACGGAAATTTCAACCTTTCAAAAGAGAGAATAATGAAGAGAGGGAGAGAGGGAATTTGTAGACTTGCTACGGAATGCCAACGCGCCAAAACAATCACATACCTATACATACATACATATGTACAAACAAATGTACATACAAACATACATATATGTACATACATATATATTTGTAAGTCAGCATTTATGTATGGATATTCCACGTGACGACAACAAAACATATCACCAAAAACAATCACACACATACATAATTACACACACACACACACACACATACATATGTACATCGACAGCTCTTATCGTTGCACACTGCGTGTGTAAACATTAAAAAGGGGGAGGCAAAAAATAACAAATAACAGTGTCCGATTGCATTGTAAGCGGGCATTCGCTTGGTTAGTTTTTAGTTTTAAAACCGAGCTGCGTTCAAATAGTAACAAATTAAAAACAAGTTTTTATAAATAGCCAGTGCTTAATGACGTCACCCACACAACACAACAATAGACTAAAGAACAACAACAACAACAACAATAAAGAAGGCAACTCTCTGTTGTCAACTTTAATGTTTAAATGAATGGCGATGTTTGCGGCGAGTCCGTTACAAAGTTACGTTTTATTTATATTTTTTTTTTTTATAAACGCAGCGGTAGAGATTTTGCCGCGCATACATATATCACACACACACACACACACACATACAGCAAAAACAAAAACAACAGCAACAGCTCCGCGGTCTCCACCCTTTGCCCATAGTCGCTGGCAAGGTGTAAGTTAATAAGGTGGTGTCATGCAGCTAGCCAGTTACCAGTTGTAATAAACGTGTGCAAGGGATAGCAAGTTGCTTGCAAGTAGGCAGATTTAGATATGGAAAAGTTCCGCAGATTTTCAAAATTTATCCCATCCAAAATTTTAACCCACGGGAATTTCGGCAACATCCAAAAATCCCGCCCGCTCCGCAGTTTTAAAAATCTTTTCCCTCCCGCGACGATCGTTTTTACAACAGCTAATTGGTAACTCGGCAAAGAAGCGAAACCACTTGTAAACATTACACTATGAGCGAGCAGTGCGCATGATCTTGCTCTTACGCTCAAAAGCTACGCTCCCGCTCTGCCGTGGGCTCTCCTTCATTTACACTTGTTCACATACAAGTGTGCATGTGTGTTGTGTTGGTGTTCGTGTACTGGTGTGTGTTGGTGTTGTATTAATAAAAGCAACCAACGCATTTTTCTTCAAATCCAACAAAATGAAACTTAAACGCGGAATGGTCAAAGAAGAAGACGTTCGGCTGGGTGCTCTGTGTACTGCGTAATCAATTTTAGGGCATACGGGGGGTGGGGTGGTGCAGGGTGGGCGGAGAAGGAAAAACGCGACGCTTTCTGGACTATTTTGGGTGGTATTAGCTGTTGGTGGGTGGGTGGGGGGTCGGTCGGTCGGTTGCACAGTTGGCAGGTATTGTACGTACGTACATTATGTAGCTCTGCACACACACACTCACTCACCTAAATATTTTTGAATGTTTTTGTGTATAGATATGCACAACAGGATGGGGCAGCAGCAGCAGCAACCGTACATACACACACCATGGAACTAGAAATTTGGCTATGACAAAAAGGTTGACTCTGCATAACACAAATACCACACAATCTGTTTTTATACTTGTTTTTTAATTTTATTTTATTTTTTTTTTTGTGTGTTTTTGTATATGGGTTATAACAAATTTAGATGACAAATATAACACATGGATTTTGTTTTGCTGTATATTTCATTTTTTTTTGGTTTTTGTCAATTTAACAACATTCTCGGTGTGCGCTTTTCCTGTTACGTTTTTTTTTTGTTTTTCTTGTTTTTTGTATATTTTCAAAAATTGTAACGATCTCTCACAAGAAAAAAAGGCGTTTGTACCGAGTGCTCGAAAAAAAAAAACGTTGCGTCTGCTCAATAGGAGCTCCCAATGTGAACTGACGACTCGTTGCGGCGTTGGCGCTTTTTCCGTTGCACTTTGTGCTCTCCTTCGTTCCGTTTGTGTTTGTTTGATTGTGTGAGCGCTGCTTAATGCCCCCCTTTGCGGTCATAAAAGTCAATGTTGGCGCTACTCAGTTCACCAACACAAACGTAACCGTTTCAATTGCTCTCGCTGCACACAGCAGGGCTACAAAAATACCAAAATCGCGTTGCCAACGCACTCAGCATAGCGTTGCCAATCGCATTTTACAGGCCCTAATATACGTTCAATTTAAATTCAAAAAGTGTGTTAACGCATTTTCAGTATTTTACAGACGCAAATATGCGTTAAATTTAAATTCAAAAAGTGTGTTAACGCATTTTCAGTATTTTTTACAGACGCAAATATACGTCAAATTTAAATTCAAAAAGTGTGTTAACGCATTTTCAGTATTTTACAGACGCAAATATACGTTAAATTTAAATTCAAAAAGTGTGTTAACGCATTTACAGACGTTAATGTACGTTAAATTTAAATTCAAAAAGTGTGTTAACGAATTTCCAGTATGGGATAATTAAAGTTAATTTGTATATTTTTAATATAACAATTTTAGCTAATACAATTGAGCTGGCTTTCATGCACTTTCTTATATACAGGCGAACTTCTCTATTACGAACTTCTGTACAACGAAGTTTTCTTTATAGTGAACTAATTTCAAGAACACTGCAATGCTTTCTTTAGTATTTCGAATTCTATATTACGAATTATCTACTTAACGATGTTTATTTTGTCCCCTTGAGATTCGCTATATAGAAGTTCGACTGTATTAGAGTTGTGTCGCTTCGTTCAGCATAAGTTCAATTGAACAGGTCATCGTAACGATAGAGTAAGTTTATACAGTCGCTTATGAACGATTCCGGTCATCTTACTCAACGATCATGAATTTAGAAAATTCAATAGTCAATATATGATAAATTATTGAATATAACTGAATAAAATTAATAAATGAATAAAATTACCAACTGATAAAAGAATCGGTATCGTTCATGAACGAATGAATAACTGAACTACTAAACTAAATGACTGAATTAGTTCACAAACCTTAAATGAACGACTGAACTTATTCATTAAATTAAACTAGAAGTCTCAACTCTAGTATGTGTGCGTGTGCGTGTATGCACTTTTGGTCAAAAGAAAGGCCCACAAGACATAACGGACCGCTTGTGCAACAGGTACAAAATGATCTCACTCTCTTTCAGAGAGACGCTTACTGCGGAGCAGTGCTGCCAATCTAGCCATTTTCACGTCAGCTCTAGCTTGGGAACTATTGCATCTAGCAGGTGCCGGTAAATCTGTCACCTTTCCTTAGATAATATGTATAGCTATTTTATAGCTACGTATTTATAAAAATTGTATAGAGTGAGAAAAACATTCCTGAATATAAAAGGAACGTTTTTAAACTCCCAGATATTTGTATGGTTTTGGATAAAATAAATTTATTTTCTGTCGAAAGTGTTTTAAGATCGTTTAAGCGAATGCGATACTTTGCTGTATCTTCTGGAAAATAAATTAAAATTATAAATTAATATTCATCTAAAATATCAAATTGTATCAAGTGAAGTAGTTAATATTGATCAATTTCTCACAATTTCTCCATAGTTAATTTAGCTATTTTTAGCTATATTTTATTGTTTATTTAGCTTTTTTTGGCTATCGACAGCTGACAACACTGCTGCTGAGCATGTGATCGAGAGAGAGCAGCTTCTCTTTGAATATTCGTGCTCTTTTTGAGTAACTGTATCTGTAAATGAGTATCTATGTGTGTCTCTTGGCCGGGTATAGGCCAAAATCGGAGCCAGCCTGACTTGACCTTAGACCTGTTTTATAGAACATAAAAAATACAGATACATTTATTGAAATAAATTCAAATTTTGAAAAATTTTTATAAAATATTAAAATTAATAAATATTTAATGATTCATACATATATATAGTATATATAAGTTTAATTTTTGAAAATACATATTAGTTAAGAAATGTCAGGCGCCAAACATAATTTGAAATTCATCAGACAGGTACAAACTTTTCAACTAAACAGTTCCTTGCTCTTACTTCTCTTCCAAAAGATTGCTCTTTAGCGCTTGCTTAAAAAGTATCTGACAGATACACTTTGTAGGCGGCCGATCGAGAAACCGCTCGCAGCGCCTAGCTCAGTAACGAATGTGGATCTTTGGCGAACGGACGGGTTTTCGGTATTCCGAAGTTATTTCTTGCGCCGTCCTCTGATTGTCTTGGAAAATATATCTTCAGTGTTGTGTATGTGAGTGTGTGTGCGTGTGTGTGTTTGTGTGTTTATGTGCATGCTCCCTTCAAGTTTAAAAAAAGAAGTCGAAAAGTGTTTGCTGCGACAACAACAACAACAATAACAACAACAACAACAACAGTGCACTGTGTTGAGTGTTTGTTTTTTGTTTTTTTTTGTGTATAACAGAAAAAATGTTTTTGGAAAACTGCATGAATTAGGATTTGTAGCACGGCGTGGTAAGAAAATGATGTCTTCTTCTTCTTCTACAACTTTAAACTCAAACTCAAGTTTTACGCAGTTTTTTCTTAGCGCAGCTGTTGAGATGTCAACTCCCCCGCGGACTTCCCCTGCGTTGACTGCATTTTTATCTGTTTTGTCCCGTTTTGTTGTTGTTACTCTGCTATTTCTACTTCTCTGTATCCGTTGTTGTTGTTATTGCAACGCTTTTTATCGCTTCACTCAAAATGATTTCATTTTGTCACATCAAAAGTTTACATTGTAATGCACATGAATTCTTTTAGATTATGTACATACTTACATACATACATATGTACATATGAATTGTAACATGATTCCTCATACCCAAATCCATTCTAGAATGTCTTGCCTTGCATATGAACAGACACACACATGTCCAAATGCATGCATGCATGTACGAGGGCAGTTCAAACACTACTGCCTGCAAATATGAGTGGGAAACGAGGCGTGCAAGCAGTCAGGATTCTCTCCTGTCCAGAAAAATGCTTGGCTAATCACTTTTCAAATCCCGAAATTATAAATATTTATATTTTACGATATTCACGGTATTTAAATTTTGGCCATGTTTTTATAGTTCATGTGAATAAACGAAACATAAATAAAAATAGAAATACAATTAAAAAAGAAGGAAAAGTAATCTTCGCTTACAAAAAAGTTTTTCGTAAAAACTAAGTTTTTGACCAAATAATTATATGACAGCTATATGATATAGTCGCCCGATTTTGATCAAATTTGACCATACAGAATAAAATATAATATAACTTACAATTGCTGAGTTTGGTTAAGATGTCTATTCAAACAACAAAGTAGTTCAGACTCATCTTTCAGTAGATTGTTCCTATGAAAGAAATAATATATAGTCATCCAATTTCAAAGCAATTAAGTGAGCGTGATAAATACATACTAAAATTTAGCATATATAAGTTTGGTTGAGATAACTTGAGAAACAAAAAAGATTTTCTTGCAAAACCAAATTTTTTGACCGACTGTTCCTATGGCATCTATATGTTATAGTGGTCCGATACGGCCGATTCCGACATATGCTTTGCTTGTTGTAAAAAAAAGTATCCGTGCCAAGTTTCATGAAGATAGCTTTAAAGGGAGACTAGTTCAGATAGAACAGTTAGATAGATGGATAGTCGGAAATGCCTACTTTGACTCGGCTGTTGTTACTGATACATATGTATATGTATTTTTTGGTATCGGACACTACTCCTACAATGCGTTAAACATTTCGTGACAAAATTAGAATATACAAAATTAAATAAACCCAACTAACTGAACTCCCCTCGCACATACATGCATATTAATGTGTGTAGGTGCATCGCAACAGGCAAAGGAATAGCTGCATTTAAAAAAAAAAAACTGCATAGCTAAGCAAATTGATGCTCAACGAGGTTGCTAATTAAAAAAATTTGAGCTAAGCTTAACTCAAGCAGATGTGCAAAATCAAAAGATATAGAAAAAAGCAAGCATAAGTTGTATATATAGTCAGATAAAATGTAGAAACTAGATTGCAGCTGTATCGTGGGCAGGACTTAGTTCAAGTCTAAATATAGTTTTTGACAAACGCATGCTGATCTCATTTTGTGTTGGGTTCCAACACATGTTCTCCATAAGCAATTTGCAGTTCCAGTTGAGGGAGGATGTGTGGTCAAAATAAGCAGCGCGCTTTGATGGAATTCAATTGAAAATATAAACATGGCAAAGCTAAGAAAACATGCATATGAGCAATTTTATTAACTTGTCGACATATAAACATAGCACATACATTTTAACATTTAACTTTAAAATATTGTACCTAGCCATATGTATATATGTCTATATATGTTTGTATGTAGCAGCACATGCCAGAATGAAGTCGAAATGGGAACTTGCCCTGTTGCTTCAGTGTTGCTTCTTTTAAATACCCTTCAACCTATCTGTAGAATGGGGTGTTTATTTTTAAATCAGAAAAGTTAAGAAAGTTTCCTACAAATAAAACCTGAAAAGAAAAGACTTTCACTTCCGCATAGACTCGCTGAAAGTGAAAACCAGAACAGAGCTGATTTGACTCATATTTTTCTCAAAAAATCTTTATCTTAATAAGTCCTATCTTTATACCCTTGCGGAGGAATGCTTTAAAGGAGAAATCTCCGATTTCATAAGTATTCAAGTCTTGTTCAATTGGTTGACTATAACATATAACTGTCATAGGAACGATCGGTCGAAAATTATGTTTTTTCAAGGTATCTCACTCGAACTCACCCGTTCAGGATCAAATTTGATCAAAATCGGAGAGCTATATCTTAAAGCTGACATAAAAACAGTAAGTTTTCGCATGAAAACAATTTTTAAAGCAGAAGTTAGCTTTCCTTTTCTTTTTGTTTTAGGTATGAAAAGGATACAATACTCAAATTATATAAGCCTAAGAAATTTAGAAAAATTGTACAACTTCAAAAAAACAGGGTATCCCTTAGATCCGGCAATTCAATTGTTAAATACTTAGTTGTTTACCCATACAAAGTCATAAATAAACACAAACATATCTCTGTACATCTTTTGCTCCACTGTGCTTTGTGTGCTTGGTAAATTACTCGTTTTGTTTAGTTCCTTGCTTATTTGTTTATTTGCCCGTCTGCCAGTCTACAAATGTGCTTTTTGTGCGCCCCAAACGAAAATGAAAATGAAATTAACAGCGGCACACACAACACACAAAAAAATAAAAGAATAATAAAAAAGAGTCTGCAACAATTAGAACAAGAATGAATCTGCAGCATGACGAACATTTAATGCCCTTGCAATTGAGCAATTTAAATAATCTCGAAACGATTAGACACAACTCTTAAAATGATCCTAACCTAATCCGCATTTAGACGATGACGTTTATCTTATGTTAGTTTTCTTGAGTTAAGTTCTTGCTTATAGGAAAGAGGTGAAGCGAAGCAGGCAACCCGTCTACACCTCTTCGTAACAAACAAGAACTTAACGAAGAAAATTCATGATAAACTTCATCGTTAAATGCGGACTGAGACGATGATGTTTCGTTAAGTTTCGTTAAGCTCTCGCTAGACGGAAAAAGGTAAAGCGAAGCAGACAACCCGTATGCACTTCTTTGTAACAAACAAGAACTTAACGAAGAAAATTTATCAATTAAACTTTATCGTCTAAATTCGGACTGAGACGATGCCGTTTCGTTAAGTTTCGTTAAGCTTTTGCTAATAGGAAAGAGGTGAACCGGAGCATTTCTGCCCAACAAACAAGAACTAAACGAAAAAACGTCATGATCATCAAAAATGAAGATCATGTAAAAACGCAAAAGTAAGAGAATTATGATAAAGTTTATTTATTGGTAGATTAACGAAATTCTGTTTTGTTTTTTAAAAAAAAATCTATATTGAAATCAAAATTTCTATTTAAATTTATCTATATAAAAAGGGTTATTGTAAAAATGAGAAGAAAAACCACTTGTTGTGTACTGTTTTCTACTGTTTTCGACACATCGATTTATTCTAAACGATTAATCGAAACAGCATTGATTGTCATTCTGTAAAATCGATTATTTCCTAAGCATAGCATCGAAACTGAGGGACTCGTTTGAATACCCTTTAAAAGGGTATAAAAACCGACAACGGTCAAAAAGACAACAGATTCACGCACACACACACAAACACTCACACACACACACAGTCGCACACATACATATATCGTCATACATACATAAATACATATGTGGCACATAAGTCGCATCTGTGAATGAACTCTTATCGGAGCATGCCACGCTCGAAATTACGAAATAGTTTGAGTCGTCTTTTTTAATATACTACCAGAGAGCCCCGATTCGAATTCCAATTCTAATTTTAATTCAAAATTCAAATCATTGACCACATCTCGAGCAACAATGTTTTTTTTTTTTTTTTGACTTATGCCGCTTGAGAAGCTGCTTATCTGCCACATAATATTTTGTAGCACAGTTCTCATTTTAGTTAGTTGCGTGTCCAATGAAACTCAACTGATAAGAACATACTCGTAGACCCACATTTAATATTCAGACAACATAAAACAGAATCCCATAAGCAAGCTAAAATAGAAAGACAAAAGTGAAATACTCTTAGAAATTGTTGAAATTTCTATTAGATGGCTTTAAGAACAATCTTTATTAAATTAAATTGATCACAAACAAGCATTTTCATAAATTATAGATTGATCAAACTTTTCAAAATTCTGCAGATTTGTTATGTTTCGTTGTTATGCAAGACCTGTATTTGACAATTTCAGATTTTGAATTCTTTTATATGACTTTATTACGATTTCAAATATGATCTATGCATTATTAACAATGTATGTTATGAAGTTTTCTTCCTATTGCTTCAAAATTTGCTCATACAAAAGTACAAGAAAAATATTTGAATGAAATTCTTCATCAGAATTTCCATAATGATCAATTAGCTATGATGCAGGACTGTTCCGGTATCCACTATCAGCAAAATTTATTAAGGATACGAAATTCTCTTAAAAGTTGAAATTTTTCATATTGCTGTTGTTCAAGTGATTTGCATACAATTTATAAACAAATAAAAGTGAATTCAATATGCAACTTCTTACCAAAAGTGAACATGGAAATGACTTTCGCATTCACCGAAAGTGAAAACCGGAACAGGCCTGTTAAATTCTGAAAAAAAAACACTTTTTATATTATTTAAAGAAATGGAAATACGCTAATAAAAAGTATAACTAGAATAATTGAAACAACATTTGATTTGAAAGATAAAACTTTATCAGAATATCTATTAAGATCTATTAATATAGATATTTGTTAATATCTATATAAGAAAGGTAAACATTATAAAAACAAACAAAAATTTGCTGCTTAAAACTAGAAGAGGAATCTTTAAATGATATTTTTTGAGCTAATACTGAAAGATGAGATCATAAACGTATAGTACACCCAACTATAACAAAATCAACTCGCACAACTCTTTTTTTTTTTTTTAATGTGTGTTTCATGTGACTTTTGTGAAGCTGCTGCTGCGTCTAAAAATAATCAACTTTTTCATTTAGTACAAAAGCTTCTTAAAGCTGATAAACAAAACGCAAAACGCACCAGGCAACAACGGATTAAAAGTATATTTGTATATAAGTAATATATTTGTCGTATTTACTTGTTTATCGCGCTAAAGTCGAACTTACATTATGTTATTATATGGCCTGGAAATTCATTCAGTTTCAAGATTTGAGCTGCGGCTCAGTTTGTGCGTAAGAGTCGTTGGGTACGGACGCATTTTTTTTTTTGTTTTTTATTGTTTTTAGAAGATTCCAAACTGTTGATAAGAAAACATTTTGAATATGAGATATATATTTCTAATAAAATTGTATTTTTATGCTTACAGTTGCAAGGATTGAACGTAGCTGGGCAGACGCAACATGTGGAGCGTTTCAAGCTACATAAATAAGTAGTTAAAAGATAAGAAGTAAGTATTGTTAAAGACTTATAGATATGACTATTCAAAAATGGAGTTTTTTTATTAAGTATTATTATTCTTTACAGCTTCTCCACGTGTTCAACGCAAATTCGAAAGGAATTCAAAACGAACGCTGATTATCAAAAATTTGAGAAAATAAAAAAAGAAACGGAGCCGGAAGTGCTCTTAATAAGAATAAAGACAGACACAGTCAAGTGCGAGCGAGAGCGTACGAAAGAGCGAGAAAGATTAACGCGAGAATGTCGCTGCACAGCGGCCTTATCGCGCTTTTCTTTGTGCTCGCCGTGCTGAGCAGCCAATTGTTGACGGAGGCGCAACGCGCACCACAAACCCAACACGGACGTCGGGATCGTCCACGGAATCCACCACGGCAGTATGTCAAGACACATCCTTGCGAGCGCTCATCCTGTTATCCGGCGACGGGTAATTTGTTGATAGGACGCGAGAATCGTTTGACAGCTAGTTCCACCTGTGGTCTACAATCGCCGGAAAGATTTTGCATCTTATCACATTTGCAGGATAAGAAATGTTTTCTATGCGATTCGCGCGACGATACGCGCAATGATCCGTATAAAAATCATCGCATTGGACAGATTATATACAAAACCAAACCGGGCACAAATATACCCAGCTGGTGGCAGTCGGAGAATGGCAAGGAGAATGCTACCATACAACTGGATTTGGAGGCCGAGTTCCATTTTACGCATTTGATTATTACCTTTACCACCTTCCGTCCGGCGGCTATGTATATCGAGCGTAGCTTTGATTTTGGCAAAACATGGCATGTGTATCGTTATTTTGCTTATGATTGTGAGGAATCCTTTCCGGGTGTGCCCATTGTGCTGCATAACATCACCGATGTCATGTGCACTTCAAGATACTCCTATGTGGAGCCTTCCCGCAATGGTGAGGTCATCTTTCGTGTGCTGCCACCAAATATTAATGTCTCCGATCCCTATGCGGAGCATGTGCAAAATCAGCTCAAGATGACCAACTTGCGCATACAGCTGACCAAGCTGCATAAGCTGGGTGACAATCTGTTGGATAATCGTTTGGAGAACGAGGAGAAGTATTATTATGGCATCTCCAATATGGTTGTGCGTGGTTCCTGCTCTTGCTATGGTCATGCTTCACAATGTCTACCTTTGGATAATGTCATTACACAGGATTATGAGATGGTACATGGACGCTGCGAGTGCACTCACAATACCAAAGGCTTGAATTGTGAATCCTGCGAGGATTTCTATAATGATCTGCCGTGGAAACCCGCCTTTGGCAAACAAACCAATGCCTGCAAGAAATGTGAATGCAATGGACACGCGGTCAGTTGTCATTTTGATGAGGCTGTCTTTGTCGCCTCGGGACATGTGTCCGGCGGTTTCTGTGACAATTGTTTGCATAATACGCAAGGACAGCATTGCGAGGAATGCATGCCCTTCTTCTATCGTGATCCTGTCGAGCAGCTGAGCAGCGCTCATGTTTGCAAACCCTGCGATTGTGATCCCAATGGCGCTTTGGATGATGGTATTTGTGATTCCGTAAATGATCCGGAGAATGGTGTTGTTGCGGGCGCCTGTCATTGCAAGCCCAATGTCAAGGGACGTCGTTGTGATAAGTGCAAGGATGGCTTCTGGCATTTGGATCCGGATAACTCCGAAGGCTGCGAAGCGTGCACCTGCAACACGCTGGGCACTATTAACAATTCCGGCTGTAACATGCACACGGGCGAGTGCACCTGCAAGCGTTTGGTCACCGGCAAGGATTGCAATCAATGTATGCCGGAGACATTTGGCTTATCCGAATCGGAGGATGGCTGCACTTTGTGTAATTGCGATGCGGGTGGCTCTTATGACAACTATTGTGATGTGCTGACGGGTCAGTGTCGCTGCCGTAGCCACATGACCGGACGCACTTGCTCGCAACCCAAGCAGAACTACTTTATACCCGATTTGCATGTGGTGCATGATGCGGAGGTGGCAGATATGTGCTTCTCACTCAATGGCAATTGTACGATGGTCCCACAGGCTCCCTCAAGTAACCAGGACTCCTTTACGGGCATTGGCTTTACACGCGTGCCGGAGCACTCGGAGCTGGTCATCACCGTGGACAATATACCACGTACTATGCCTTATGATGTGCTGATACGTTATCAGAGCACTTCACGCGGTGATTGGGAGGATGCTTATATTACCTTAGTGCGTCCGGATGAGATTGATCCCCAAGGTGAATGCGCACAGCTGCTGCAGTCGCCCATCACCGAGGCACGTGTGCCTTTTACACTGCCGGAACGTGATCGCCAGGTGGTGGCTCTGCCGGATGTGTGCCTGGAAGCGGGCAAGGTGTATAAGTTCCGCATCTATTTCGAACGACGTCGCCATGACGAGGATAATCCCACTGCCACCATACTCATCGATTCACTTACTCTCATACCACGCATTGAGGTGACACCCATCTTCCAAGGTTCTCCCGTAGCGGATCTGCGTCTACGCGAGTTCATCAATCAAAACTGCAATCAATCTTTGTATGACATGCGCTATAAGGAACGCATGTCGGACATTTGCCGCAATTTGGAGCAGGATCTGAGCAAGTATATCCATGATGGTGCCAGCATGTGCAACTGCAATCCCACTGGATCCTTGAGCAAGGAATGCGATGCCAATGGCGGCTTCTGTCAATGCAAACCCAATGTCGTTGGACGCCAGTGTGATCAATGTGCGCCGGGCACCTATGGCTTTGGTCCGGAAGGCTGCAAGGCTTGCGATTGCAACAGCATTGGCAGCAAGGATAACAATTGTGATTTGCTAACAGGACAATGTGCCTGTCATCCCAATACCTATGGCCGGGAATGCAATCAATGTCAGCCGGGCTATTGGCAGTTTCCCAAGTGTCGCGTCTGCGAGTGCAATGGACATGCTGCCTTGTGTGATCCTTTGACAGGACAGTGCCTCAATTGCCAGGACTCGACGACAGGCTATGGCTGCGATGCCTGCCTGGATGGCTACTATGGTGATCCTTTGCTGGGCAGCGAGATTGGCTGTCGTGCCTGTCGTTGTCCGGACACCAATGCCAGCGGCATGTCGCATGCGGATGGCTGCTCCTTGGACACACGCAACAACAACATGCTCTGCCACTGCCAGGACGGCTATGCCGGCGCACGCTGTGAGATCTGTGCGGATAATCACTTTGGCTCGCCGGAAGATGGCGGCAGCTGCAGCAAATGCGAGTGCAGCAACAACATTGATGTCTATGATACGGGCAATTGTGATCGGCAGACGGGTAGTTGCCTCAAGTGCTTATATGACACCACAGGCGATCATTGCGAGCTGTGCCGCGATGGCTATCATGGTGATGCACTGCAGCAGAATTGCCGGCAATGTGAATGCGATTTCCTCGGCACCAATGCGACCATTGCACACTGTGATCGTCACACAGGACAGTGTCCTTGTTTGCCAAATGTGCAGGGTTTGCTCTGCAATCAGTGTGCCTTGAATCACTGGAAGATTGGCTCCGGCGAGGGCTGTGAGGCCTGCAATTGCGATGCCATTGGCGCCGTACAGGAGCAGTGTCATAGCTTTACTGGCCAGTGTGAATGCAAACCCGGCTTTGGTGGACGTGCCTGCAATCAATGCCAGGCACATTATTGGGGCAATCCTAATGAGAAGTGCCAGCCCTGTGAATGTGATCAGTTTGGTGCCGCTGATTTCCAGTGTGATCGGGAGACGGGTCAATGTGTCTGCCACGAGGGCATCGGTGGCAACAAGTGCAATGAGTGCGCCCGCGGCTATTTGGGACAATTTCCACATTGTGCACCCTGCGGTGAGTGCTTCAACAATTGGGATCTGATCTTGAATGCCTTGGATGAGTCTACACAGGCAACCATACAGCGTGCCAAGGAGATTAAACAGGTGAGCGCTACAAATTTTAATCAAAAGCTGTTTCCAATTCCGAGCACTTTTCATTTCACATCGTTTTCCATTTTTGTGTTCTTGTTTTTGATTAAAACTTTTCAATTCAATTGATTTTTAATTCAAATTTTGATTGATTTCAGAAAATAATTTTTCTCCGATTTATTTTCGGAATTTGACCTTACTCAACTTTTACACATCTTCTGAACAACATTTTTTTTAAATTAATAATATCGAATGAATATTCAACCCTTCTCCCACTTCCAATTCCGATCAAAATTATAAACTGCTCTTAAAATTCGGTTTTGACAAGTTTTGCTCTTGGGACAGTAGAATGAGAAGTATTCAAGAATATCTTCCAAAGTGAGAACACTTCCAAAACAAGAACACGAAATCCTTAGCGATGCAAAGTGAAAGTTATCGCAAATGGAAAAAAGTCCTTAATCTCATTAACTAAAATTTTAAATTAATTTTTAAACTGAAAATATCGATTAATCGTATAATATTTGCACTTAATCATCATGATCTATTAACCGATTAATATCTAAATATACTTTTGTCATCACCAGGTGGGCGCTACAGGTGCCTACACAGCCGAGTTCAATGAGCTGGATAAGAAACTGCAGCATATACGTGATCTGCTACAGAATACCTCCGTCAGTCTGCAGGACATCGATCAGCTGGATGCGGCTGCAAATGCTTTGAAGCAGCAGCTAGTTGCCTCCCATCAGCGTTTAAGCGAAACGGAAGTCAACTTGAATGATATTTACAATTCGCTCAGTTTGTCCGGCGTGGAACTGGAGGGTCTACAGCAGCACTCCAAACTTGTGCAGCAGCTGTCCACGGAGCTGAAGGAGAATGGCATACAGCTGCAGGAATCGAACATTGAGGGTGCACTCAATCTAACCCGTCATGCGTATGAGCGTGTTAGCAGCTTGTCTGCCTTGAAGGATGAGGCCAAGGAGCTGGCCTTTAATACTGATCGCAATTGCAAGCGTGTCGAAACGTTGTCCAACAAGATCAAGGATGAGACAAATGCCATCGCCGATAATGATAATGCCATATCCGAGTTACGTCAGGAACTGAGCGCACTCACTGCTCAAATACCGGATCTTAATAATCAGGTGTGTATGAAAAAATCTATTTGGTTTGACTAAATAATCGATTATTTTTATAAATAATCGAAAATGAGCAATACCATTTCACAATTTTTATACAAATCATATACAGAACTTTTCTAGTTTTCACTTGCAAGTGAATTCTTCACTAAATGCAAGTGCTTTCAATCCGCAAAATAGAATCAATAGTGAAATTGGGAACATTGAAGATTCAGTTAAATTGAATCCCAGCCCAATTGCAACTTAAATCAACTTTTTATGAAAACGCAAGTGAATTCAATCCGCAAAAACTTGTTAAAAGTGAATTTAGCAACATTTCAAGGCAATGCAAAAGTAAAAATCAATAAATAATATCATTTGTTTTCCTAGGTGTGTGGCAAGCCAGGTGATCCTTGTGACAGCCTTTGCGGTGGCGCTGGCTGCGGCAAATGCGGCGGTTTTCTATCCTGCGAACATGGCGCCAGCGCACACTCCAAGGAGGCGCTACAGGTGGCCCAGAACACAGAGAAGACCATTACCAAAAAAAAAGATCAAGCGGATCAGACCATACGAGCCTTAACACAGGCCAAACTGAATGCCTCGGAAGCGTATCAGAAGACCAAGGCAGGATTTGAGCAATCGGAACGTTATCTGAACCAAACCGATGAGAGCATCAAGCTGGCCACCAAGCTAATCACTGCCGTCAACGATTTCCAGCAGAACAAGACGGCGCTGCCCGGTGAGAGCAAGCAGCTGGCAGAGAGTACTTTACTACTAGATCTAACACTCGATCCCAAGGAGATTGAGTCGCTGGGCGTAAAGATCAACGATGCGGTATCCTCGCTAAAGAATGTCGAATCAATTATTTACAAAACACGTCCCGATTTGGAGCGTGTGAATAGTTTGCAGAGCACCGCGAATAGCACCAAAGCCACCGCCAATAAAATATTGGAGACGGCCAATTCGGTGGTGCAGAACTTGGCATCAGCGGATGAGTCGCAGGGCAAGGCACAGGATGCCATACAACAGGCCAATAGCAACATTGAGCTGGCCGACAAGGATCTGGAACAAATCGATAGAGAGACCAAGGAAGCCGAATCGCCGGCCAATAACACCGCTCAACAGGTCGAGGAGCTGGCTCGCAAAGTGCAGCGTCTGCAAAAGAACATCTTGAAAAACGAACTCGACGCCAAAGAGATCACCAAGGAGGCCAATCGTGTCAAGGTCGAAGCACTACGCGCACGCGGCGAGGCCAGCAATCTGCAATCCTCCACCACTGCCACCAATCAAACCCTCACCGATCGCGCCAGTCGCTCGGAGAAGGCGCGAGAGCGTGCCAAGCTCTTGTTGCAGCGTGCCTCCAAGCTAACGGTGGACACCAATGAGAAGCTCAGTGAGCTAAATCTGCTGCAGGACACCTATCAGGATAAGAATCAGAAACTGGCCGAGCTGCAGAACAAAATACAGCCACTCACCGATGAGCTTAACAAATATCTGCATAACATTCAGGAAAGTGCCGATCGCTATCGGCAGTGCACAGTCTAGGAGAAAGGTTTGAAAATTTATATATATTATTGTTGAATTTACATATTTCTAAAATAATTTCAGTTTTTGGGAAACATTATATATAGAACAATAAAGTTGATCACATTTGGTTTGAGTCCCTGATCTTTACTACAGATTGACGGCTTCGACTCAAAACTTTAGACACTATTTTAAAAGAAAAATAATTATTCCAAAATAAAATTGAATAGGTTTACTTGTAAAAACACAAAATTTACAAAAAAAAATTGACTTTCTTCAGTTTTTTAAAAGAAAACTGATTATTAAAAAAAAAAAAACTTTATTAGGTTTATTTGTAAAAATACAAAATTACCTTAATTTATTTGCTTATTAATTTTATAGAGTATAAAGATTGATTTTTTTTTAATTTCTACTCAGTTTCTTGAAATTCTTTAGTTTTTTTTTTAAATCAAGTGGCTTTTATATTTGAATATACTTGTGATTGAGAACACAATATGTTCTTTATAAATGTATATGTATATTTGTACAATTAAGAAATCGATTTATAATTAACATTCTTCTCTCTCACTCTTTCTCACTCTCTCCCTCTCTCTCTCTCTCTCTGTCTATTACAGTTGCAACATCTGCGGCCACCTCACCCATTGCCATATTTTATGAACAAATGCGTAAAGCAACAACGAAAAACAAAGGCAAAGTTATTTCTATTTAACGCTCTTAAGTGTAACCGTTACGTTTTTGTACTCTAAGCAACAATCAAATTCAAATTTATGCCATTTTTTCTATAATGTGAGCTAAGTCTTTTTTTTACTATCCTAAAATGCAAAACAAACAAAAAAATACAAACAAAACCAACAATATTTTGCGTGTAATGCAACAAACTAAATACAAATACAATAAATAAATTTAAAATACTACTTAAACAATTTATCGTTTTATTTTATCACTGATTGCACTCAAATAAACAATTTGATGAAATTATCAAATGAGCGCACATCCCTTTGACAATTGTTGTTTATTTAAATATAGTATGTAAAATATATATATGTATATATGTAGAGTGCAGACATTTATTTATATATACTAGAAGCGCAATGTCAAAGCATAAAAAAAAATGACATACAATATATAATATATCAAGATTTTCCCAGATGGCGGTTTTTCTTCATTTCGTTTTGTTGCAGTTCTTCTATACGTCGCGTGCAGCTCTTGTTTTGGTTTTTGTTATTTTTTGTATTCGATATTTCATTCAATAACTTATTCATAAACATATTGTGCTTTAGTAATTAACTGCCGCATTTCGAGAATGTTTGCAAGTATATTTAAGTTTTGATTTGACAGTTATGGACAGGCGTTATAATCACACAGTGCGAAGTTCGGCAGGTATAATATAAATATTATAAATAAATACTTGCAACGGAGAAGCCCACGTAAAACAAAAACCTAAGTTTATGCAAGAAATGCATAGTATAGTGTTAACCGATTTCAATCAGTCCTAGATATACGAGGGTGGTCCGAAATGTTTCCAGCCGTGACAGTGATCCAAAAGTTTTACAAGCGTCATTCGCTCATTTAAAAGTAGTAGCCTCCCGTAATCGTTTTTCCATTCTCCAGATAATCAGTGTATAAATTTCCACAACTATCCCAAAAAAAAAAACTGTCGCCATCACTTTCTCAACCGAAAATACAGTTTTGGCTTATTTTGGTGGCGGATACCCCGTTGCATGTCCAATTCGTTGTTCAAAATATGGCAAACACGGTCTTAAGACTTCCTGGTGATCTCAGCTATCTCTCTTACATTAATTCAGCGATCGTTCAGAACAGTGGACACAGTTTTTGGGCGTCCCGAACGTGTCTCAGCTTCTAAGGTCGTTCTTCCACGTTTAAATTCAGCAGCCCAGAACTTTACAGTGGCAAATGATGTGGAGGAGTAACCATATATAGTGTCCATCTCGGTTTTGATTTGTGTAGATGTATTGCCCTTGAAAAACAAATATCTGATGACCGCACGGTATTTAACATTTTCCATTTGATCAATTGATCAATAAGGCTGAAATTTTGGCGGGAACACATTTAACGATGCCTTATCACAATACCAAAGTTTGGTTAACGTAGGAGGTCTTCTTTATTGACAGGTTGGAAACATATCGGACCGCCCTCGTATATGTACACATATCCACATGCAACACTCATCTTCATATAACGCTTCAATTTAAAAGACAGACCATTAAATAAAAAAGTGTTGAGCAACTTTTTTTGTCGTAGCACGGTCACACTCGAACAATCGATTTTTGTCAGCAAATCCAGTTTACAGCTTAACATTTATAATTTACGTCTATAAAACTATTGTTTTTTTTTTCATTTAGTATTATTCTGTTGTATTGCAACATCAATTCGTATTTAATTTGTTTATTTGAGCGATAGACATAAAGTATCGATACTACAAGTACATTTTGCGTGTATTAATGTTATCGATAGCAGCTTCACACGCTTCTATGTGTGTATACAGTTGTGGTCAACTATAACGAATTTAATTATTTTCGCAGCTAAAAAACATGTTAAAAATAAAATGGCACGATATTTTGGTTATATAGTTTGATCAATTTCTTGTTAAAATTGTTCACCAGTGGCGCCAAACTCAGCAGCCCTGGTACTCTGTTAACGTATGCAGCACTGTTAACGATAACAGCACTCGGCTTGCATGTGTTTGGAAAAACTTTAAATAAAGTTTTCTGAATTAATGCTGCATAAAAGTTCAGCACTGCCAGTGGACATCATGTTTTTAAATTTTTCCGAATTTTTCGAGATTTTTAGGATTGGTTTTTTGGCGTGGAGGACATCAACTAAAGAATTACCAAAATTCTTTTCGGAACGAGTGGGATTGGGAACTAGTTTATTTTTCAGTTCTATATGGATCTCAAAAAATGAAGAGAAATAAAATTGATAGGAAACATATCAAGTTTGCTTGTAAAATTTAATGAATCTATAAATATTTGCCGGTCTGTTGACAAATCGTTATAGTGTATGTTAACTGTGGCAATACGTAAATACATATGTAAGTATTTACGCACAGACACGCACACACACACATACACACGGAGAGAGACACATACAGGCGGATGTTGTTCTTGTTTTTGTTTTATGCAAGCAACAGAGGCTATTAATAAGAATATTCCGAAATAATATAATGCCACAAAATGTCGGGCGAATCTGCTGTGCAATAATACGTCAAATAATGAGAACGACACAAAGCGAAAGTCGTGTATAAGAACGAAACATATAAATACAAATTAACAAATACAAATACACAAATCAAGAAAAGGGACGGTGCGCAATAATAAATCGAAATTCCGATTCTGAATCAAAGTGTGTTTCAACTTTTCTTCTTTTGTTATTTTGTTGGCTTCTGTACTCTATATAAAATCCATATAATCACACGCACAACGCGTTACATATATAGTATATAAATTGAGAAATCTCGAGGCACACACAAAAAAAAAACTGTATCAATTGCAAAGGTTCCTTCAATGGATGACGAATTGGAAGACAAGATCTTCTATCAGACATACGTATCGCATATGAAAATTCTATCAAAATTTGCGGTGGGCTTCTCGTCCATCAATTCACCATTGGCCTACATATGGAAACTATGTCGTCTTTATCTGCTCCGACCCGAGGTCATATTCTGTGGCATTATACTCTTCATATTGCTAATCTATTTGCAAGCGGTTGATGTATGGAGTCGCAGCATATTGGGACGCATACAGGCAACGCTGGGGCGGCATAAGTCAGCTACCCGTGTCATGGAAATGTCGGGCAATGCCGGTGATCATCAATGCTGGGAGGAGATGCGACAGCAGAGCGCTGCCTTTGCTGTTCTCGGACGCAGACCGCAAATGGAGGACAGGTAAGTTTAACAGAACTGTTTGCGGTTTTCACTTGTGGAAAAGATATGTCGAAGAGGTGTTCTGAATTTCACTTTTTATAAGTTTTTGCGCATTGAATCAAACTTAGGATTCAGTTAAAACAAAAAGCATTTCCACAAAATGTTTCCAATAGTTATAAATTTCACTTTTGATAAGCTTTTGTGAATTGAATTCACTTGCAAGGATTAAAGTAACTAAGGATTCACTTTGACAATGAGGTTACATTTAGAAAATTTTGACCAAAATGTTGACAAAAGCAAAAAATTTCGGCGAGGTTTTGCGGTTTGAATTCACTTGCATTTGAGCAAGAATTGAAATAACTAAGGATTCACTTGGACAATGAGTTTATTTTGATAATTAAACGAATATTTCAATTCCGCAAAATTAACAATGAGCATATTTTGATCAAAATTTTACTACTAAGCAGAATTTGCGAATTGAATTCACTTGAATTTGAGTAAAGACTAAAATAACTTAGGAATCACTTTAACCTAAGAACAATAAGGGTATTTTCAAAGATTTAGAGTAGTCGTAATTCCGCAAAATGTTGCCAAAAGTTCCTAATTTCACTTTTAACCAGCTTTTGCGAATTGAATTCACTTGCACAATATGAAAATAAGTTAGGATTCAGTTTGATTGAGAACAATGAGCATATTTTGCACATTTTTGAATGTTGCCCAAAAGTGAAAACCAGAACAGGTCTGATAATCTAATAATTGTGATAAATACTTAAATAATGCCACTCTATCCGCTTTGCAGATTTATCATCGAAGAGAACATTAACAACAACACGGACATCTCATTATTTGCCGTCTTTGATGGACATGGCGGTGAATTTGCCGCTGACTTTGCCCGGGATGTGCTGGTCAAGAATATTTATAACAAAATCATTGATATAAATAAGCTGCTGAAGAGCGAGACAACCTTATCGGAGCAGAGTGGCAGCTATGACAAGAGCCCTTATCTAACGCGTAAACAAAGCAAAACGAGCAAGGATACATCAAACAAGGAGAATGCCGAACCCATTTCACGCAAGGATAGTTTGCGTAAGGCGCATAGCACCACCGCCGATTGTAGTGCGATTAAGCAAAAGACATCGGAGGCATCCATAGCGGACTTTTATACGGCACAGCTGAATAGCGCTATGCGTGCGAGTGGCAACAATGCCGCAAAGGATTCATTTCTCAATAATAATAATAATGCACAAAATGCGGCCAATGCAGCGCCGCCCAGCTACGAAGCAAAATGTTATGTCGAACATGGACGCATTAATTTTGGCAAGCTCATTACGGATGAAATTATGTCCGCGGATCACAAGCTGGTCGAGCAGGCCAAGCTTGCGGTAAGTTTTTTGGGATTCATTACAAAAAAAAAACAAAGAAACTAAAATCTATTTTTAAAATTTTGCTCTATTTTAGACAAACATAGCTGGCACGACCGCCTTAATTGCAATTGTGCAGGGCAGCAAGTTGATTGTGGCCAATGTGGGTGATTCGCGTGGCGTTATGTTTGATGCACGTGGCATTGCCATACCATTGTCCTTTGATCATAAGCCGCAGCAGGTGCGTGAACGCAAACGCATACACGATGCTGGCGGCTTTATAGCCTTTCGCGGCGTTTGGCGCGTCGCTGGCGTCTTGGCCACGTCACGAGCGCTAGGTGATTATCCGCTCAAAGATAAGGTAACGTCCATATGTTTTTTTTGTCAATGGCGTGACGGCTTTTAATAACGTCACGCCATCTATTCTAATATATGTGCTAAAATGCTAATCAGCCTACACGTTTTCTATTTTACTGCTTATACAGAATCTAGTCATTGCTACGCCGGACATTCTGACCTTTGAGCTGAATGATCACAAGTGAGTACAGCTGCACTGATTTAGCTGATTTAACAAGTTAATGAACTTTACATACACTTGCAGAGGGGATTATAGCTTTGTCGAGAGCTTGCATTCTTGATCAGCAATAGAGTTGGATCGATGCGATCTGAGCTATTTTGAAGTAAACTCTATTCAAATATAACTTCGATTATAGTTTCTTTTCTGTAATAAGCTCAGTATTTTCAGTTTTAGATTATCGTTAAAGATTAGTTTCTGTTGTCAGATAGAAACTAAAGAATTATTAATTATGCAAAAATGACTTGCATTTTTAAAATTTTTGAGCCCAAATCCCGATGTTTTTGAACTCGCCTTAACTACGGGCCACCAAACAAAGAATTACCCGCAAAGGAGCTAAAAAAACGATTAGTTCTATTATCGAAATAGGATATAAAACGAAACGATTAGTTTTTTTTATCCGGAAAGCAACTAATATATATAAAAGCTCGCTTATCGGGAATGAACTATATCTATAAGAAACTTTAAGGCCCAACTCTAATCAGCATCAACAGTCGCGTTGAAGTTGCCATTTCCGTCTGTTCGTCTGCCTGTTTCTATGCAAACTAGTCAGATCGGACCACTATAACATATAGCGGCCATAGCTAGCTCAACCAAACTTAAAAATTCGGAGTTTTTGCATTGTCTGTACAAAAACGAGCAGTATGAAAAGTTGTTTAGTGTCTCTCTCTATTTCGAGCAAACTTTATTAATCCGAGCTTTAGTACGTTTTTGAACAAAATTGAGCCACACTCAGACCTGTTCCGAATCGTTTTCGATTTTGTGACCCTGTTTGAAAAGAAAAAGCACTCGTTCTTTCTTTTTAAAGATAAATTCCAATAATTCTCATTTCATTGTTATCAAAAGCAAAACATTTGAAATTCAGAGCAGCTAATAATACCAATTTCGAATGATTTGATTTTGATCGGAATTGGAAATAGGAACAAAGCCATTGCAAAATAAGCTTTTTGGTTTAAACAGATATTTCAATTGAATTCAGCAATTGCAAGTTTTTGTACGCTTTCTATTTGATCAAATCGCTCGAAAATTAGGTTTTTAAATGAATAACTTTTCTGCAAGTGTATATAAGAAGAATTAACTTTACAATATTGTAAAAATAATAATCTGACACTATTTGACAGGCCGCGTTTTCTGATACTCGCCTCGGACGGGCTTTGGGATACATTCAGCAACGAGGAGGCCTGCACCTTTGTGCAGGAACATCTCAAGGAGAAGGACTTTGGTGCCAAGTCACTATCGATGGAGTCATACAAGCGCGGGTCTGTGGACAACATAACGGTTTTGGTCATTGTCTTTAGGAACGATGATTTTCGAATTGTAAGCAGCTCATCCGGCAAAGTGGGCGATGCACCGCCGTTAGCCAAGTCGCCAACTGTCAATCTTGTTCAACGCGCCAACTCTATAAAAACAAAGTGACAGAGATGGCGATGCGCAAGTGTGTCTGCCAAATGCTCTTAGGCCTGCTTGCCAGTTTCAAATAGCAGCATCCCCCTCCCAAAAGAAAGTTTAAGAAAAGTGCCCAAAAATGTGTAGCTTAACATTCGCGATGCTTTTTGTCACATCGCCACGTTTTTTTTAAAATGCAGACACACAAACAGATGTGGTTTCGATTTAAGATTCGTTTTCTTCTTTTTTTTTCAAAATTGTTGGATTGTACAAATTGTTTAGCAGTCGCGCATTAAACGCACTTTGTTTCATCAGACACCCCATTCATCATATATCATAATTATTTATTTAATTTATTTTGTTATGCACTTATATATATTTGTAATGCAGAAAACTTTTTCTATCTTATTAACGTGTTTACGAATAAAACTCCCAAAAATCGCAACGACACGACTTATTTCAATATTTTTAGTGGCGTTCCAACTCGAATCCTTAGCTGTTGCAGCAACCAAAACACCTGAAGCACGAAAGAGAAGTCATTTTGTTAGATTAGCTCAACTAAAAATAATAATTGTCTTGTTATTCAATATATCATCATTAGCCAAGTAATTGTAAACGTATTGAGAGAATACAACTATTTAATTAAGCCAACTATAAACCTGGAATCCTTCACATGTTGGAGCAAAGCACCTGAAGCAGGAACGAGAAGTCTTTGGTGCTACTGTTCAGTCACAATAACTTAGTTAATTACAAAATAGTAATCCTCTTGTTAATTTATATTACTTCTTAATTACTCAAGTAATTGTAAACATAAAAGAATACAGCTATGTAATTAAGGAAACTAAGAATATAAATATGTTTCTATATGTATTGTCTTTATTGTTATTATTATTATTATGACTGACAATGTTGCTCGTGCATGCCCATGTTTTGCATCGTCTCCAGATCCAGATTTGTCCCGTATGTCATCTCCGCCAGCTACTTTTTAAGTTGCCACATCTCAAAGTTCTTCAACACCTTCCCCGGCTGCAGCTGCAAGGACACTGCCGAGAACCAGTCGTCTATGTCCGTCGAGTTGGGCCACGCTGCCGGAACTGGCCACATGCTGCACGCTTTTTGCCTTGATCGTCTCTTAGGTGTCCTGTTTCTTTGACCGGAACGAGAGCTGGCAATCGCTTAAGTAGTTGGAGCTTATGAGCTGTATATTTTTGTTATTCGGGACAGATGAAGGACTCCAGACTGAAGACTGCATCAGATTATGGACGATTCCAGCTCGTCATCAAGCTGCGGCACATATATGTATGTCACTATTGGTATTCCCCTGCAGCGGTCTCCTCCTTGTATTACGAATAGTTCAGTCCTAGTCACAAAATTGAGATTGTAAATGTATATCCATATATGTATTTCGGGGAGCAATATCAGAAATTATTTGTGTGAAGAAGAGACACAGAAGATTGAATGCCAAATATGCATATAAAACTGCTGTAATAGCGCTGAACTATTTTGTGATTATGATATTTGTATACTATTTAAAAGAATGTAAACTAAATTTTTATTTCAGATATGTATTTGTTTTATTTTGTTGTGTACACCTCTCGAGCTGTGTTGGAACTAAACTATTTAATGTTTTTATTTTCTAAGTCAAAACTTTGGGTTGTCAAGTTTTGTTTCACAGCCTACTTGATTATTTTTTAGCTTCATTTCAAAGCCGAACGATTTGCGAACTACGGATCCGGTCGGAATGGTTTAGTTTTCTTTTTTTCGAAACCTTGTTCAAATCCGAGGTTGGATATCAATAAGTCTATATTTTTGTAATTTTTCTTGACGGTTTTCGCATCTGTTTAAAAGATAGTTTTTAAATTTAATTAAAAAAAAGTTAGTTGACTTTAATATAATGAAAAAACTAACTAACTAATTCGTTTCCAAGTAAGTTGAAGAATTTATGAAATTTGAGTTTAAGAATTTGTTCCTTGTGTAATCTGGCAATTGAGCTTCGCAAAAAAGTAAAACTTTTAAAAACGTACAAGTTTGACCTTTGGCCTTATGATTGATTAGTTATTTGAATTTGAAATATATTTCTGAAATTAAATTTAAAAGCTATCTGTTAAAAAGATTACAAAAATATAGACTTATTGCTATCAAAAATAAGGCTCAGAACAGTTATTCGTAAATCGTTTGGAACTCATACTTTTTAACTTTTCAAAAACGTACGCAATTCGGCACAGGCCTGATTAATTATAATATACTTAGTTACAAATTTTGATATCAGGAATTTCAAGGCTTGTATATGCATCGGCACTAGACTTGTTCCTCATGTAAATGTGTATTTATTTAATTTTTTTAAATACGACAAACAAAGAAATTGATGAGCTCTTAAGTGTCGTATATTTGATATAGCCTGACAACATTCAACTTTACGACAGCTTGTGAAACCCCTAATTAACTTGGTTTACGACTTCTGAATGACACCGAACCATCAAGTAGGCTTTGAAATGAAACTAAAAAATAATCAAGTAGGCTGTGAAACAAAACTTGACATCCCAAAGTTTTGACTTAGAAAATAAAAACATTAAATAGTTTAGTTCCAACACAGCTCGAGAGGTGTACACAACAAAATTAAACAAATACATATCTGAAATAAAAATTTATTTTACATTCTTTTAAATAGTATACAAATATCATAATCACAAAATAGTTCAGCGCTATTACAGCAGTTTTATATGCATATTTGGCATTGAATCTTCTGTGTCTCTTCTTCACACAAATAATTTCTGATATTGCTCCCCGAAATACATATATGGATATACATTTACAATCTCAATTTTGTGATTAGGACTGAACTATTCGTAATACAAGGAGGAGACCGCTGCAGGGGAATACCAATAGTGACATACATATATGTGCCGCAGCTTGATGACGAGCTGGAATCGTCCATAATCTGATGCAGTCTTCAGTCTGGAGTCCTTCAGCTGTCCCGAATAACAACAATATACAGCTCATAAGCTCCAACTACTTAAGCGATTGCCAGCTCTCGTTCCCGGTCAAAGAAACAGGACACCTAAGAGACGATCAAGGCAAAAAGCGTGCAGCATGTGGCCAGTTCCGGCAGCGTGGCCCAACTCGACGGACATAGACGACTGGTTCTCGGCAGTGTCCTTGCAGCTGCAGCCGGGGAAGGTGTTGAAGAACTTTGAGATGTGGCAACTTAAAAAGTAGCTGGCGGAGATGACATACGGGACAAATCTGGATCTGGAGACGATGCAAAACATGGGCATGCACGAGCAACATTGTCAGTCATAATAATAATAATAACAATAAAGACAATACATATAGAAACATATTTATATTCTTAGTTTCCTTAATTACATAGCTGTATTCTTTTATGTTTACAATTACTTGAGTAATTAAGAAGTAATATAACAAGAGGATTACTATTTTGTAATTAAGTTATTGTGACTGAACAGTAGCACCAAAGACTTCTCGTTCCTGCTTCAGGTGCTTTGCTCCAACATGTGAAGGGTTCCAGGTTTATAGTTGGCTTTATTACATAGTTGTATTCTCTCATTACGTTTACAATTACTTGGGTAATGATGATATATTGAATAGGAAGAGAATTATTATTTTTAGTTGAGCTAATCTTTCCTGCTTCAGGTGCTTTGGTTGCTGCAGCAGCTAAGGATTCGAGTTGGAACGCCACTAAAAATATTGAAATAAGTCGTGTCGTTGCGATTTTTGGGAGTTTTATTTGTAAACACGTTAATAAGAAGAAAATATATATTTATGATGAAGTGCGATGAATGCGCTATTTGAATTTTATATATTTCTGAAATATATTTTAAAAATTATTTACGAAAGTTGACTATTCAATTGTAGTACCCTCCACAAGAGTATACAAGTTGCTTTTGTTTATCATCTGGGCTGAAATAAGTTCAAGATTTAGGCTAGGAATGAAACGCATGTTTAATTTTATAATTTTTAAAAGCGCCGCTTTACATTTATTTCTGTTTTAAGCATTTGAAAATCAATTTGTGATCGATATTTTGAAAGAGGCTACGTCAAATAGAAAAGTGCAATCCATTTAGTGAGCTGATACAGACACTTGCCAGACGCGGATGGTGTTGTCGGAGTAGCCGGCGAACAGGGTCTGTCCATCGGTGGACCAGGCCAGTGACAAGCACTGTGGCTGCTCGGCCTTCGATGTGGGCGAGACGACCTCAGGACGCAGCTCCTCGACGGTCTTCTTGCATGCCAGATCCCAGATCTTAATAGATGGGCCATAGGCAACGCACAGCCAGTAACGGTTGGGCGAGAAGCACAAGGCATTGATGATGTCATTGTGCTCCAGAGTGTACAGGTTCTTGCCGTCATTAAGATCCCAAAGGAGAGCCTTCGAGTCCTTACCGCCGGAGGTGCACAGAGAGCCATCGGGCGAAACAGTGACCGTGTTCAGATAACCGTTATGGCCATGGTGATTGTTCTTCAACTTGCAGTTGGCCAAATTCCAGACCTTAACGGTGCGATCCCAGCCGCAAGACACAATGATGGGATTGGAGTGGTTTGGCGAGAAACGCACGCACGATACCCAATCAGTGTGGCCATCCTCCTGGATGGTGAACTTGCATTCGGCCAAAGTGTTCCACAGCTTGATGGTCTTGTCCCGAGAGCCCGAAACGATCTGACGGTTATCAGCTGAGAAAGCAACCGAAAGCACATCCTGCAAAAATGTCCAGAGATTATTAATTGATGAAATTGTTTAGATGTTTCGAAAAAACCAGGCAACGTAAATAATGATTATTTTATGATTAAAACCAGGGATCGTATACAAAAAAATTAAATAAATCTTCGTTTCAAGTCCTTCAAAGAAATACTTAATCAAAACATCCGGTTTTGGTCTCGAAATGTACATTTAAATGAGAGGCTGACGAATCTAGAAGCGAAAATCGATTTTTTCTTTTGCCGGAATATGTAGTAAAAACCAGGATAACGATAACAATTCTCCATTTGCATGCGTTTGGTGCAACTTTAAATACAATTTTCGTAATTATTTAAGCCAAAGAATGTATTTCCGCTTCTGTATTCGATATTCAATCATTTTCCGCTCATTCTAAGACCTCAATCTGATCTTTTGGTCAAATATTTTTTAGGAGGTCCTAAAACGAAGATTTACCAAATTGCAATGTATTTTCTAATTAATTTTTGTAATTAAAAAAAAAAAGAGTTACTTGTACAATCTAATGAAAAATATACAAAAAAAAAATAATTCTTATTTTATAATTTTTACGATCCCTGATTAGAACTATGAAATAATGATTATTTTTTGCTTTTTACACAAAAAATAACCATTAAAAAATGCAATTCTTACAATAATACATCATTACGTTGCCTGGAACAAACGTATTAAATTGGAGCAGCTGGAGCAACATGTGGAGACTACTTACAGTCAAGCTTCACGCGAAAGTACGTTCGACTCAGGCGTAGAAGGCGTTACAGATGTCAATCAGAAATTCTGCCTCGCATAGGCGCAATATTTATAATGGTATTGGTGTGCTAACAAAACCTAACCTTATTTAAAGGGTCTCCACACCAATACACTTTCGGGTTAGGGGGGGTATACAAACAAAGCAATTCTAAGGCCCTGTGCTCAAAAACACTTTTGAGAAACACTTTGAAAACTTATCCCACCTTGGTGTGTCCCTCGAAGCGGCGAGTAGTCTTGCCGGCAGCCAAATCCCACAGACGGAGTGTCTGATCCCAGGAGCCGGAGAGAGCGTAGTTGCCATCGGAAGAGAGCACAACATCGCTGATGAAGTGAGAGTGGCCATAGAGACGCTTCTGGGGATAACCGTAGTTGGTATCCTCATCGCGGGTCAGCTTCCAGACAATCAAGGTCTTGTCTATAAAAGCAAAAGTATGTTATTAAACAATTGTTATATACAAATAATTAACGGATGTTTGAGATATTGTTGGATTTGTTTAAGTCCAAACTCCAAATCTAACCTCACAAAATGTTAGTTTTGGTATACTTGCCGCGAGAAGCCGAGATGATGGTGTCGGGATCCTTGGGATTGGTGGCGATTTGGGTGACCCAGCCATTGTGGCCGATCAGAGTACCACGCAATAGCAATGTCTCAGACATGTTGATTTATTAAATTGCAACGGGAGCGCTTTTGAAACACGTCCAAATGCGCTGCAAGCTGGCAGAAAAAGAGGAGGAAGTCGCCAGTGTTGAGTAACAACAACAAGCGAATTCAGCTATCGATATTTTTTGGCAGTGTCAATCGGGCAGCTTAAGAATGTGCGTCAAGTTAGCGTCGCTTAATAAGCGTCGTTCTGGAACCAGTAATAATGAGCCCAGTGAGCGAAATTTATACATAATTGTATAGAATATTGTAAGCATTTAATCAACATTTATTACATTCAATATTGCAGTGAATAAAGAAATCTACTAATAAAAATTAATAATTGGTAAATTTTTGGTTGCTTTATTTACTAAATTGACTCTTGAAAATTGGAATCGAAATTGAATTTGGCGTGCATACATATTTATAAATATCTCGACTCAAGGCCATATTCGTTTTATACTAGAAATACCATTGGAGGAACCCAATATTAGCCAAGGAAAATCGATATCGATGTTCTTAAGAAATTAACAAAAATCATTCCAACCTATGAACTTGGCTTGTACCTCTTTGCGATGGCTTTCCGCACAAAATCACGACTCACGTGACCTTTTAGTAAGCCATCCTAATAATTTTGATCAATATCTGCGATTACGTTTTTGAACTATTAGGCAATGAACTAAACACCATCTACCAGTTCCAAAGCAGAATTTTAGTTCATCACTGAACCTAATCTGAACCAAATATAGTACATGGGCAGCACTTTCCTTAGCACCTAAGAACATTTAAATTTTAGCACGGTTCTGGTTGCTTAAAATAGCTAATAGTTTAGATGTTAAAATTACAATGATTATAGAGAAAATTGCATAGAAAAAACGAAACACATATGTACGTACAAAAATCGATAAGAGCTAGTTCAATCGATATCGTTAAACATCGCATTCAATTCAATCGCTATCATCAAACATCGCATTTAACATCACAGCACACTTTGACTAAAACATCGCCTAATAATAACATTATGATAATAGCGTATAAATTATTTTGCCATCGCTAGAATCATTAGATCAAAGTGGCTACGGAAATCTTGGCCAGAATTTAAACACAAAATGAGCATAGAACAGCAGCAACAGCAACCCCCCACCGATCCCCGCAACCCCCATGGACTTGGTAAGACACATAACACAACATAAAGCTGACAAAACACTTAACCATAATCAAATGCCGCCGCCCTCGCAGGTGATCCAAATGACACACGGTTGCGCAATGTGGAGCGAGAGGTATTGATACCAAAGATTATGAGGGATAAAGCGCGCGCCGAACTGTGCTCCAAAGAAGTGGCCGACTTTGAGGAATGCTGCAAGGCCAGCAGCATATTGATGGTGGCAACATGTCGCAAACAAAACTCTGCGCTCAGGGATTGCCTGACGAGCTGGTATCAAAACGAAGCCTTTAAGGAGGAATGCAAGGGCATCTACTTGCAGGAGCGTGCCGATTATCGCAGCACGGGCATACCCAAGAAGCATCGACTGGAGAAACTTTAATTTTAGGCTTATTATTGTTTTTGTTTACATTGCACAAAAGATGTGTAGTTAAAGCGCCGTATTACAGTTTCAACAATGTTTAGGGATTCAAGGGTTGCCGGCGTAACCAGCGTTGCATTAAAGTCGTCCGGTTGATTAACACTGAGTATAAGCACATCCTTGTCCGAGGTTTCGGCGACGCGCTGTACTCCTTTTAAGTTCTTAGCCACATAATGGGTATCCAAGTTTTTGGTCGATACTTGCACAAGCACCAAGAAACTGGCGTGATATTGGCGTGGACCATGCTTATAAATGACTGCGGAATATAAATCAATTGTAATGCTATTTCAGCAACAAACAAATAAGAAACTTACGAAAATCTCCACCAAATTTGATGCCACTTTTGATGATCCAACTTTTAGATTTAAGATACAAATAAGCAGCCAGCTTATAAACAAACTGTTTATCATATTCCAGCGCTGCCTGCAAATACGCTTGCCAGCCTATTTCGTTGCCCAACATGTCTCTAATCTCCAGCACCTCTACAAAGTAGGCCAATAAACATGCTTCCTCCAGTCCAAGCAAAAGCCTTTCATCTGCATCCCCAGAGATTGGCCCGCCACGCGATTTGCTCCCTTTGCCATAGCAGCCGTTGTCGTGCAGCGTGCTTATCTGCTGCTGCGGTGTATTCTCTATTTCCACATTAAGTCCAGTGAAGACGCCTTGGTAGCGTTGTCCTTCAACGCAGTGTGGAAAGGGCGCAAGTTTGTAGAAGTCTTTGGAGCTGCCTCGCTTGCGTTTAAAGTGCGTTTTGAATTCCATTGCATATTTGTTAATGTAATGTTAACAGTTTATAGGCGAATGATACTTTCAATTTTCTTAACATCTGCATTTTCAATTGAATGCGAAGTCAATAAAATTAGGCTAGTTATATAAATGTATATTAATTGCTGTGTGTGCTAAATATTTATAATATAAAGCTAATTATTAGTAATCTCTTTTAATATAACAAATAAAATTGCATATTCCATAACAGTTGTTGAAGGCGAATGACACTTTCAATTAAATTTAACATTCGCCTGAATGTGTTACGTCAGCAAAATTACACCGATATACTAATTATTTGTGTATAAAATATTTAATTCAACTAAATAAGCATAACAGTTGAGTTAAACATGGCTGAGTTTGAATTTTTGTGCTTATGTTACATTTTTGTAATAAAAAATACGTCTATTTTCGCCGTAAATTGTGTTGGTATTTTTTTTTTTATTTAATAATTTGGTGATTCTTTACAATACACTTGAAGCGTAAAAATATCTGATTTTGGGCTCCGAAAATTCGCAAATTTTTAAAAAAGGCAATTAAGGGCGGCGGAGGTTGGCTTTTACCCCGAAATAATAAAGAAAACATCATTTAGAGTTTGTACCCAAACATACTGTTTGACTGTTAAGGTGCTGTTAGGACGCTGTTAAGTTAAAACGATGTTTTCTTAAGTAATAAAAGTCAACCTCCCACGCTTTTAGTCGCGTTTTTACACTTTAACGCAGTTCTTAAGCACAAGCCCTGACCTTTTTGGATGCTGTATTGAAAAGAATTTCCAAATTATAAACAAATAAAAAAAATACCAAAACAGCTTTATATTTGCCACTCACATCGAAGTGGCAACATTTGCTTAGAACGTGCAAGGTGGCAACGCCCAGCTACGGCGAAACACGGCGAATAAGTCACAAGACCAGTCAGCTGAATTTCGGTGCTGTCGCAGTAGTGTGAAAAGACACTCGTAATTTAAATATAAATATATATTTCCTAGTTATTTTACTTGAAAATTGTGTGCAAAAGGCGCGCAAGAAACTTAACTGCATAACACTCAACACACTGTTAACAGCTGCAACATGACTACCGCACTATATCTACCCGAGGAAAACATTGGTAAGTATTTTCTTATTTTTTCTTTTTGCAAAAGTGCCACCCAACCCCAAAGCAGCTGACCTCTGTGAAAAATCGAAGTGCTGTTGCCAGTGCAGCACCCCCCCCCCCCCCTGCCACAAAGGGGGTTGCACCAACACGAATAAGTGTAATTGCATTTGTTTGCATTTTTCCAATACAGATATGATTGCTGCCACATCTGTGTTGCAGCAGCAGGCTGCCGATATACGCACCAAGACCATCAACTGGGCATCGTATATGCAGTCGCAGATGATAAGCCAGGAGGACTATCAGGCAATTAGCACGTTGGACAAGTCACGCGCCGCTTATCTGGCTCAGAACTCGACGCAGGTGGTCAAGACACTGCTGAATCTGGTCTCGCATTTGTCCAAGGATACAACCATACAGTATATACTTGTATTGTTGGACGATTTGCTGCAGGAGGATCGCTCGCGTGTTGATTTGTTCCATGAAACGTCTGGCAAGTTGAAGCAGTGCGTCTGGGGTCCATTCTTGAATTTGTTGAACCGCCAGGATGGCTTCATTGTCAACATGGCTTCACGTTTGTTGGCCAAATTTGCCTGCTGGGGTCATGAGACCATGCCCAAGTCTGACCTCAACTTCTACTTGCAGTTCCTCAAGGATCAGTTGGCCAGCAATGTAAGTAGGCCAAACATACATAACTCTCTCATTTACAGTTCCATCGTAGTCAATTGCATGATGTAAATATACTCAGTACGTATGTATGTGTATATATATATATATATATATATGTAGCATATTGCATGCAGCATGACATTATCCTTGTTTTCTTATAAGAGTTCAAAAGTTTTTGATAAATCAATACTTTTTTTCACACTGTTTTTAAGCTAGTTTTTCAAACGTATTTTAGTCTTATCGATTTTTACATTTTTGTCTTCACATATGCTTGGCAAAACATCGTTTATATCGATAGTTTTCATTTCTGTGCACTATCGATGTTTTGTTCGAAATATTGATTGTGACAAATTGTAACGTAGAATTAATTTTCTTGCGCATATTTTGTGTATAACATTTTTATTTAATAACTTTCTTTATAAGCAAATATCTCACCATTTTTTGAAATATTTTGTAAATATTTATTTATTTTTTGAAATATTTATTTATTTTTTTAAATATTTACCTTTTTGTACAAGAAATCCGCTTTTTTTGATAAGTGTTTCATAATATATATATATTTCAATACTACTATCGATAATATCGATATTTTCAACTATCACTATAGAAAAACTATCGATTGCACGTACATCGATGTTTTGTCAGCTCTACCGTTTAAAATTACCGTTTTTAGTAAAAAATTTAAACATTTATCTTGTTTTTTGTCAAGCTATTCTATTTTTGAATATTCCCCTCAAAATTGTGTAATAAAGGGAATTATGAAATTGTTTTTTGAAAAAAAAAGTGGAGTAAAGATATAGCATGTGTATGCACTCCTTTTAATTCTCGATGTCCTTGATTATAATCGATAATTATTATCTCATCTGATTAGTTTGTTCGTTTGTACCCCCCGGCCCCCCAGCTTCTTTTTTGTTCCGTTCACATGGGTTTTGAAACACATTTTCAATCTTTTTTTAAATAAATCCTTTTTGATGGATTTAGAGCACTCAATGTTCAATTCTATCTTGAGGCTTAAATGAAAATTAGAAAACCTTAGTTTTAAGTATGGAAGTTTTGCAAGTTATTTTTGACAAAAAAGTGCAGAACTTATTTAACTGTTTATTATTATTAACCCTATAATGCCATTTAAGTCAGTTCATTTGATTTAAAACAAGATAAACTTTGTGTGCTTGATTCATTTTTGAAAACTCACATATATTTTCTTGCATTACTTTAATTTAATCTAACCAGCTTGAATGCTTTATACTTATATAGCACCTACTTATACTATAACTTTAATATCTGTCCCAAGCAAAAGATATATCCAAACGTGAAAACTCTAAAAATGAGCCGCTAGAAAAACTATGTTTTAGACCGGGCAAACTAATTGTTTCTAATACTGTCAAATTGCAAATGCAAAACAATAGTTTGCCTGTCTGAGACCTTTGTTCAAATATTTAAATACGTTTTTTTTCATATTTATGCATCAAATTGGTTACAAATCGGATAACAAAAACAAAAATCTATTAAAGATCGATTCGTATGCCCGCTGCGAAAATTCAAATTCAAAATTTTCTTATCTCTCATCGCACTGCACCGCATCCACAGTAAACGTCAGCAGTGATCCACTGAACCACTGAAACATTGAAACCACCACCAAATATCACAACAATCAATAAATAATCAAAAATAATTTTTTTTTTCGATATGCCAAAGTCAACAAAAATCAAGTTTTTTATATGTTGCACATTGTGTTTTTTTTTTTTTCGATTTATGTATTTTTTAATTTAATGCAATTTACAATCCAAATCAACGAAAATCATTGTTGTAAAACACCAATTATTGAAAAAACAACCAAACACGATCCGAATCCACTGCGGATGCTGCTGCTCCACCGACCCAACCGACCAATCGCCCCAACGCACACCAACAAACCAACTTGACCCTCTTATAGACCAGCGAATATCTGCAAGAGATGGCCCAGCTGGCCAAGCGAACGCAAACGATCATTGTGCACTCGCATGGACAGCATGGCAAAGATCACTTCGGCAGCCAGTACAGTCCCCAAGTGGCAATGCAGCAGCAGCAGCACGTCCATGATCTGGCTATTGAGAGCTACCGTGCAGTGCGGTCCTCCATGGATCAGCAGGATGTTATACCGGTATTCCAAAATGCAGCCCAAGAGCTAATCACTCACTCATTCAACACACACACACACTCACACAAACAACAAATACACACAAAATACACACGCAATACAATCAAACACACATATACACACACACTCGCGAGTGCTCTACGTTTATGCAATGAAATTTCATGAAAGATTTTTTTTAAAATTATATCAAAGAGTACCTATAAAGGGAGCCCTCAATACTAACGTAACAAACGTGTATCTTATAATTGGGAATGCCAAACTAATTCGGAATGATTTAAAAAAGCTTTATTACTATTTAAGTGAGTCGTAGACTAAAAGCTATTTTCAGTTGTAAACGAAAACCTCTTTCAACCAAATTCTAATACTTAGGTGTCACAGAAGTCTCTAGAGATTTTTCTTTAATTATTTTTAGTGAGTCGTAGACTAAAACTAATTCGGAATAATTTAAAAAGCTTTCTTTATTACTTTTTAAGTGAGTTGTAGACTAAAAGCTACTTTCAGTTGTAAACGAAAACCTCGTTCAACCAAATTCCAATACTTTAGTGACACAGAAGTCTCCAGAAATTTTTCTTTAATTCTTTTTAGTGAGTCGTAGACTTAAAGTTACTTTCAGAGGTGAGCAAAAACCTCTTGCAATCGAATCCAGTTCTTAGGTGTCACAGAAATCTGTAGAGATTTTGCAAGTAAGTTTTATAGTTAAAAAAAATCGTTTTATTTCCATTGGAAATAGTGCTTTTGTTTCCACCAAATTTGTTGAAAAGCAAGTCTAAAATCGGTATTTAGACATATATAATATCTTATATGGCTATAAATACGTTGGAGCTAGAATGGAATAGCTTCTAACTGTATATATAAAAGCACTTGAGCACCAAATGTTTTTTTTTTTCATAGAAAAGCCAAACCAAGCAAAAATCTCTATAGATATCTGTGACACATCTGTAATAGTATTTTTCATGATTTTATTAGCCAGAAATGCAGAGTATTAACTTTCCTAACTTGAAAAGAAACAAAAAAAAGAACCAAAGAAAACGTGATACAAATCTTAAGTTTCTAAACAAAGCTTTCTGAAGATTCGCTTTATAAACAGAACACGTTTTCTAAAGCGCATAAACTGAATGTGTGTGTGTGTGTGTATGTGTGTTTGTGTTTGTAATAAAAAGTTAACTGTTTACTAACCCCACTAAATACCATCTGAAACTGAATTGAAGCAAACAGCAGAGAAGAGCATATAATATATATATCAAATATATATATATATATACATATATATTATGATATATGACACTACACTTATGTATGTTAAAGGTAAAGGTACAAATAAATTAAATAACGGTGACGGTGTGATCAGAACAAAAACAATAAACAAACAAGAAACTTTTTACCATGCCCATAAACTATGGTTTACGATGCAGGACTACGAATTATAATTTCTGTACTTGGATTATTATTATTATTATAAGTTATATAGAACACCGCAACTCCTCTGTATCCCCCACCCCCCTCCACTCTTCCACTCCTTTATTGTAGCCTGTAGTTACTGTAACTGTTGTGCTGCTGTTGTTTTTTTTTTTTGCTTTTTTTTTTAGCGCATAGTCTGAACTATTTACTTAGGCTGTCAATTAGATAAATCTGCAAAAAAAAAAAAAAAAAAAATAAACTGTCATAACTAACTCGTTACTAAAAGTAATTACCTAATGCGAGTTCAAAAGTTATTAACATTATATTATTGTTTCAACAGAACAACGAGTATATCCAATCTGTGGCACGTTGCCTGCAGATGATGCTGCGTGTGGATGATTATCGTTTTGCATTTGTGAACGTTGATGGGATCAGTACGCTGATACGCATACTCTCGACGCGTGTTAACTTCCAGGTGAGTTTGAAATTGAAATATGTATATTTTGTATATATATAAATTCGATTTCTTATTCATAGGTGCAATATCAGTTAATCTTTTGCCTGTGGGTGCTCACCTTTAATCCGCTGCTGGCGGCCAAGATGAACAAATTTAGCGTAATACCCATATTGGCTGACATATTGAGTGATTGTGCCAAGGAGAAGGTCACACGCATCATATTGGCCGTGTTTCGTAATCTGATTGAGAAGCCCGAGGACAAATCGGTTGCCAAGGATCATTGCATTGCCATGGTGCAGTGCAAGGTGCTCAAGCAGCTATCCATTTTTGAACAGCGTCGCTTTGACGATGAGGATATTACCGCTGATGTTGAGTATCTGAGCGAGAAGTTGCAGAACTCCGTGCAGGACCTGAGCTCCTTTGATGAGTATGCCACCGAGGTGCGCAGCGGCCGTCTGGAATGGTCGCCCGTACACAAATCGGCCAAATTCTGGCGTGAGAACGCTCAGCGTCTCAATGAAAAGAACTACGAACTGCTGCGCATTCTGGTACATCTGCTAGAGACCTCCAAGGATGCCATTATTCTATCCGTCGCCTGTTTCGATATTGGAGAGTATGTGCGCCATTATCCACGCGGCAAACAGTAAGTTATAGAGTTATAACTTTTCTTTCTATTTTGATTCGAACTCTTTGCTAATTACATTTGTTTTCTTTCTGTATAGCGTGCTGGAGCAGCTGGGCGGCAAACAGATTGTTATGCAGCATTTGGGCCATGAGGATCCCAATGTGCGCTATGAGGCGCTGCTGGCCGTGCAAAAACTGATGGTACACAATTGGTTAGTATGGAATTTAAAGTACTTAAACTCATACATCCCATCTGCACTTAGGTGCCGCTTGATACGCACACACACGTATATTTAAATCCCAATCCACGTGTGGAGAATATCAAGAACACCGATATACGTCATACGCGTTTTTCGAAATTATAAATTGTTATTTGAAATTGAATAAAAATTTCTGGGTGTCTTTCTAATCAAAACAGGGAATATCTTGGCAAGCAACTGGAGAAGGAGAACGAGAAACAAGGCGCTACAGTTATTGCTGGCAAGGCCTAAAACCACTACCAACAACAAAAAAAAAAACGCCAAAACCAAGCTACCATGTACAACCGTTAGCCAAGGTCGTCAGTCGCCTAAAACTTAATGTTAAGTGTTGGAGGCGTGTCCTTGTTACTGTCTCTGGCTTCGTCTCCCACAACAACACCACATTTAACAATATCGTTTTGATTCTTGTTATCATTTAAGCGCATATATTTTTTTTTTCCCCCCTTAATGTTTAAAACTTAGTTCCATAATGCGTCTGCAGAGTGTTTAAAAAAAAAAAAATATTGTCAGCCAATTTGTTGTCGTAAAAATTTATTTTTGATTGTTTTTGCTCTTTGTTGGCATTCCGCACCACTAGCGAAATATTGAGAGAGAGATATACATAAATATATATAATATAGAGAGAGGCAAGAGAGTTAAATTAGCTAAAGAAAATACACATTGCAAATTCTATATTATTGTCTTATGTTTTGTTGTTGTTACTATTATTATTATTATTATTGTTTCCACATACTATATCATTGCGCTGCTGTACAGAGTTTTTTGTCACACGATTTTCTGCAAACATATAGTCAAATTTTGTATTATATACGCATCGGCGCACACACATGTAAAACCTATCAAGTATTTCTTTCTTTTTATTAAAGCAAATTATATACAAAATCAAAAATAAACAAAAAAAAAAAAATAAAACTAAATGCAATATTAATTGTTATTAAGCGTGTGAAATAAATGCTAAAAATGCAATTTGAAAATTGTTTAACAATACCATATATGAAATAATGAATTCAATTGTTATTTAAAGTGTATGAAAAGTTTTTTGAACGTATAAAAAAAAAGATATACATAAATAAATGTAAAATATGTATATACACCATATATTGTGTTTTGTTTTCGAAAAGATCAGAGTTTAATATGATTGAGTAACTGTGGGTGTTATTTTTGCAAAGCTTTAAAGCTCAGAATTAGTCTGTGCTGAGCTTTTTCTCGCTGATTTTGGGTTGTAAAGTGCTTTTTTCTTTCATTTGGGGGTCAAAGAGAGAGCTTTCGTGCGCTCTTAAATTTCAAGGGTCCCCCCCACAATTGGCAACCAAATGTACAAATACTACACATTGTTGTTGTTTTGTTGTTGTTTTTATTATTTAATATTTGTTGTTCATCTCGTGGTCGTCACAATTTATTCGGTTTTAAATTACTTTCCACTTTTTTGTTTTGTTTTAAATTAAATAATGTAATTGTCCTATTTAAACTTTAAAATTAACATAATTGTAGTTTTAAGTTCTGTATTTTGTTGTTGTTTGTTGTTGCTATTATATAGTTGTTGTTGTGACCTGAACACATGCCATCTGCTAGATCAGCGCAGAGGCGGAACTGACACGCCCCCATTTGATATACGTTCGTCCGTCCGTAATACAGAATTTCCTGTTGCTCTTCTAAAGGTGGTGTTTTTTGGGATGCGGCTACTTTCGTTATTTACTTGGTGGCCGACTTCAGGTAAGCAATCAGATCACCACGCTCATTGGGCTTCTTCAGACCGGCGAAGATCATCTTGGTGCCGGGGATATACTTCTTGGGATTCTCCAGATACTCGAACAGCGTATCCTCATTCCATGTAATGCCCTTGGCCTTGTTGGCATCTGTGTAGGCAAAGCCCGCCGCCTGGCCAGTCTTGCGACCGATCAGACCATGCAGATTGGGGCCAACCTTGTGCTTGCCACCAGCCTCCACAGTGTGGCACTGTGCGCAACGCTGCACGAACAGCTTCTTGCCCTTCTCAACATCACCAGCTGGTACGCCCATTATAGTTTATATGTATTCTGATGTGTTAACACCGACTCGACTGTAAAGGAAGTAGACAACAAAAATCCAATTAGAAACGTTACATAAGCACAAATATTATCAATATTTTATGAGTACAAATGCATTAACTGATAAGGTTATCAGCTAATAAATATGCAGACATGCTATCATTTATAAATCCACAAAGATTCGGATTGATAAATTAAATCAAAATCAGAACCTATTCAAAATAAATTAAGATGAAAAGTCTCATTTGCATTTATTACATCCCAATCAGGTGAGTTGTGAAATGGGAGCCTGCTTGAGTAATGAACTATCTTAAGCAATTCTGTTATCCATTCTTTCTTAGAGCAAGCAGGCAAAAATCCAATTAGAACCGTTACATAATCTCATTAATTATCAATATTTTATTAATACAAAAGCATTAATTGATAAGAGCACCTGCTAATAATTAGTAATGCACTTTGCTAAGCAATTTTGTTATCTAACGCTGCCGCAATTCCCGCTTTCCGCCCGCCCAAAGTTCACACAACGCTCGCAGCGCGTAAGCAGACGGAGAGCAACGTCATCATACACACACATACAAACATGCATACATCAAAAAAGCACGCACACCTACACGAGCTAGTCACATGTTATCGTCGCTTTCCGCAGTCAAACGTTAATTGCGTCAGATTTTTAGCTGCCGCACAGCAACAGGCAATAACTCCAGACAGAACCCCGCAACAACCCTCCCTCACAACAAACAATTGTCAGGGTCTTTGTCGCGGTCAGCATTAAAACGGAAAAAAACGGCTTTCTGACTAATTGCATCGCATGCCGTTATGTATGATGAACTTGAAATTCATGTGAGAATGCAGAGCTTTGTTGTAGTGAATAAAGTCACCTACACATACATGCACAGACTTACGCACGCACGCTTTGGAGAGAGCATAGAGTGGGAGAGAGAGTGCTTAAAAGGCGACAATGTTATCGAGCTGCGACCTTGATGAGATCTTAAACCACTTTTTTTTTTTTTGTTCTATAGAAAGTGCATTGGAATCAGGCCAAAAGAGTTTCCTATGTGTGTATGTGTGTGTGAGTCTGCGTGAGAGTAGATGGCATAAAATTGGGCCATTGCTCTCTTTGCAAAAGCTGACCCGCTTATATAACCAACCTACAATGTCAGCACCTGGCAAAAAATGGCAAGCAAGCAAATAGGCATTGAAATCATAACTTGCTTAACAACCACGTGGCGCCAAAGTTGGAATTCTGCGAAATTGAAGCGATATTTTTTGCTTAGCGTGTGAGCGAGATAGCATATGATCATGCTCTCGGTTTTTGTTGCTAGGTTGCTCATCATGTAATCGGTTCGCGCTCTTTTCAATGCCAATGTGATTTTTCACACTTATGTATGTATATAGATGACCATCAATGGTATTTTAAAAGTTTCATAATTTCGCAGTAATTTGAACACACAAAAAATATTAAAAATAATAATTTCGCTAGCTTTTGCACTTTTATATATAAATATACATACACACATACGCACTTACAGGAGCGGTCACACGTTTATGTAATGTGCAAACAACCCCAAAAAAAAAAATAATTTGCATATAACAATTAATAGCTGCACTTTGAACAACAATGCGATCATAAGTTAAGTAAGAAACTTTCAAGGTATCACAACATTATCTATACACTTCGAATATACTAAATCAATAATATATCAGGGTTCTATACTTTTAGTATATATTTACGTCATTTGTAAATTTCCCGCTACTTACATTGAACACAAACCGTTGTTTACTGCGAACAGTTAGCTTACGAATGAGACAAAAAATCCCAATTGGTTAAAATTGATTGTTTTGTTAGGGATGTTGCTACCCTATCGATATATCGATATATTAATAATTGAAATTATTTTTACTGTATACTGAAACGATAATTAACCTGATGGATAAGCTATCGATATTATTAGGTAACGCTCATTTCTGCAGTTATGTTTTTTTGGATTTCCGATGTACGGAAATTATATTTCTTGCTCGTATGCTTTTTATTTTTATTCTGCTTCGCAATGACAGCTCCACAAATAAACAGCTTGTGTACATCTAAAAAAGCTGACTGCTACGTCACTTTCATGCAGCTCTGTAGCGCGCGCTGTTATTGTTAATTTGAACTGGCAATTTAAAATATAATTTTTTGGCTTCAGTCTCTCTTTATATTATTAGATTACGCTCATCAAAAGAATGTTGCTTTATTTTATTCCTGACAACAAGAAAATTATATTTCTTGCTCGTAGTTTAACCTGCTATTTCTGTTTCGCAATGACAGCTCAGGAAATAAATAGATTGTGTATATCTCAGAAAGCTGGGTGCTACGTCACTTTCATGCAACTCTGTTCAGCGCGCGCTGCCATCGTTAATTTGAACAGGCAATTTAGAATAACGTGTGTTGGTTCCAGTCTCAATATTCTAATCTATTTTTAAAATGTATTAGGCCATGCTCACTTCAAACAATTTGGTTTTTCGATTCTCAACAATATGGTAATGATATTTCTTACCCGTATTCTAATTGTGCTAATTCTGGTGACTTTCGTAATAAGAGCTATGCAAATAAACAGATTGTGTTCATCTCAGCAAGCTTACTGCTACGCCACCTTTATGCAACTCTATGCAGTGCGCTGTCGCCGTTAATTTGAATAGACAAATTGAAAAGGCGTGAATCGGGGTCAGTCTCTATTTATATTCTAATTTCAATTCAAAGTTTAATTCAGTTATGTAAAGATATGGCTTTTGTGCAACTTGTGCTTGTAATTTTGTAGCTTCAAACTATTTTCCCGACTTGAGGAAGGCAATCAAATCAGCACGATCCTCGGCCTTCTTAAGTCCGGGGAAAACCATCTTGGTGCCAGGAATGTATTTCTTTGGATCCTTTAGGTACTCATCCAGATTGGCTTCGGTCCAGGTGACCGCACGCTTGATATTAGCATCAGTATATTTGTAGTTAGGAGCAGTTCCGCATTTGCGCCCAACAATTCCTCCTAGATTAGGACCCTGCTTGTGCTTGCCACCTACTTCAGATGTGTGGCATTGAGCGCATTTTTGAACAAAAATCTTCTTGCCATTCTCCGCATCGGCACCCATGTTGGAATTTGACTTGCCTGCTAAAATAAAAAAGATATAGCGAATTTTAACATTTTGTTTGTTTTTTGTTTTTTCACTCAGTGTTAATGGTTAGCTTTAGAACAAAGCCTTGTGTGGCCTTCAGCGCACGCCTCAAGGACATTGCTGACATTGGTGAGAGGGTAGTGGGTGGGTTGTGTGTGTGTGTGTGCTCTTTTGCTCTTTGGCGGGTCTTATGTCACGACAGCGTCGTCAGGCTGAGCCACGCAGTCTGCCAAGTTAATTGCCTTGCTGGGAGTGGGTGTGAATGTGGGTCGTTACGTGCGTGCCGGGTAAATGTGGGAAACGTGGCTAACTGCAGCTGATACTCACAGGCAAAAAATAGAAGCCGTCGTCATAACTAAAAGCATTTGCCTGAGCACACGCATACATACATACATGCATACATACATACATATGTGCAAACATTTGTGTGTGTTTGTAATACGCAATATTTTCATATTCTATTCTATTCATAGCAGCTCAAAATTTAATTGCTGCTCAATAAATGACTGTTTGTTTGTTTGTCTGTGTGAGCCGTCCACTTAAATTTAATTAAATATGTATCGATGATGACAAACATGATGACAACTGCAAAATGCTCTCAGCAAATTTTGTTAGTTTTTTTTTTCTTTTTAACACTCTCTCTCTCTCTCTATCTCTGCCAGTTGCACGACTGCAAGCGACAGAGACGACGACGATAGCAGCGAAATTGGGTCAGGCAAATGAAAATGGAATAAATATAAAAAGCAAAAAAAAAAAAAAAAAAAAAAAACATGGCGCACGACTTTTGCGTTGTCGTCTAATGGCAAAAGTAAACGGCAGCCAAAAGGGAAATTTGTATAGTTACAGATTATGTACATATGAAGATATATACATATTTACATTCATAATTCAATTAGCAGACCTGCCCACGACATTGCTTTGAACATTTCCTTTCAATTAAAACGCATTTTATGCATGTCGCTTTTGGGGTTAGGCTAAACCAGATGGCGTCCCGAACAAACACAAGAACAAGCACAAACAAAACAGGAAGTAGCTGAAGGGAAAAGCAATGAGAGCTAAAAACTGAAGTACGCCATGGTGTAATAATATAACATGGTATTGGCATGCGAGTTGCCAATTATCAGCTGTTATGTATTAATATGGGAAAATATCTCTATGAAATAGCCATTATCAGGCTTTATGAGTGAAAATATAGAATTCAGCTTTGATTTTTTCTTTTAAATCAAACTTTATTATTACTTTTGAGTAATAACTGGGAATGTAAAAACAATATTTTTCGAATTCGAAATGAGTACTCAAAATTTATGCTTTTGAGCTGCAGTGATTATTGAGCACCGATATTTTTTTAATAAACTTCGAATATGATGGATTGATTATGGGAAATTGCAAAATATTGTCAAAAAAGATAAAAAATTAAATTAAATGGATAATTCCTTTTATTTGTAATAAAACTAAAAGCATAAAAGTCAAATATTTAAAGACTCTTTAAGATGATATACAAAAATTCGGTTTGGTTTTGAAACATTAATTAATCGAAACACCATCGATTGTAACTTTGTAAAAATCGATCATCAAATTAATCGATTTTTTTTTATGTTATTTATGTATAGAAAATCTAAAAGGAATTATTATTTTTGAGTAATATATTAAAAACTGAAAAATTGCTTAAATTATTTTGGATATGTACAGATCCTTAAAGGATACAGTTATTACATATAAATAATTTTTTTGTTGAAGTCCCAAATTTTGTTCACAACTGCAATTGGTAACTCAGATAGACTGACAAGACAACACCTTCTATAATAACACCATGCGTTGGCCTGTTGTAATTCGGGATGTTTTTTGGTTTCATTTTTTTTTTTTTGTGAAAATTGACTGACGACACATCGCATCAGGTGTTTCGCCCCGAAACCGCTGCTGCTGCTGACCTAACCCAATTTGTGCAAACCATAAATCTTGCACAGGCCATGGGTGCTGTGTCCTGCGGTTGGCGGCTTCTGACCGATGACCACAATAAATAAATGGCGCTTGAAAATGAAATCCGCTTGAGCTAACATTTGTGTGAATTGAATAGAGAAATAAACTTCAGCACAGGATAGACAGAGACAGAGACAGAGACAGAGGGAGAGGGATTTGGATAAAGAATTATTGTTTGTGAGATGCATTGCTGCGGCAGTCTATAAAAGATTGGGCTCGTTTTGAAATTGTGTCCAGTTTAATCAAGTCGACAAAATGGAAAAATGAAAGAATGGGCAAAATAACATTCGCATTGCGCACGTGGCAATGCCGAAGTTTTTTGTGTTGCGCAATTTCAAATTTAGCTTTGATGTCGCCCAACCACCCACAAAATCACCCGCTGTTATTATGTGCATAGGAAAACCCTACGTTTTCCCCATTGTGTGCTGTGTAACGGAATGTTTATACAGTGTTTGTTCCTGTGCGCCGCTGCTGTGAGGCTGGCCCTTTTTTTTTTTTTTTTTTTTTTTTGCTTTTCTAGAACGAGGTCGCTGACTGCCCTTCAACGTTGCCTGAGACTGAAACTGAGACTGAGACGACGACGTCAAGTTACATAAGCAGCAGGCAGCAGTCAGCGTCGTTGTTAGTTGGCTTTGGCTTTTATGCTACGTTTTTGCCAAATTTCCACTAATCCACACACACACACACACATTTACATATCACATGCATGGCGAAAGAGCACGCACTAGCAGCAGCACCAGCACCAGCATGAGCGAGAGCAAGAGATAGTTAGAAAGAGAGCGTGTGTGTGTGTGACATTTGGCATGCAGCTGCAACAGCAGCGTGGGAAAAGTGAATGAAAAATGGGTTTCAGGCAATACATTTTTATCAAATGATATGCATCAATTTATAACTTTGTTTTTCTCGAGCAGCTACAGCGCCACAGTGCAATGCGTGGGCAGCAACAGCAACAACAACAACAACAATTACTACAACAACAGTTGTATTTTTTTTTTTTTTTGCTTACCTGCTTGACGACTCTCTAATATAAACGGCTGTGCTTGTTGCTCTGCCTCCCACTATTCTCTATTGCCGAGCGCCACCAAAGCTCTCTCGCGGTCTCTCGCTCTATCACGCTCTCCGTTGCTCTATTACTCTCTTTGCTGGTTTTTGCGTTTTTTGGTTTGCTTTTTACGTTAAGGCTGCTGCATGCGTTTTCATTCAGTCAGCTGAGTTCGCGGCGCAAGGTTCTCGTTTGCTCTACGTAATAATTATTATCACTGTTTGTTTTTTTCAAAACTGTTTTTATTCGCGTCGTGTTTGATTTGAGGAAAAAAAAAATTATATATTTTCGAAAACAATTTCGTAGATTGAACGGAAAATTTGTCAGCAGCAATAACGTCCAAAGCTAGCCGAAAATTGTGTGCTATCTGATTTTGTTAGAATATTCAGTCTTAACTTCCGTCAGCATAGCCTACTATTGTCTAGAAAAAATTCAGCTAGCGTTCTAGAAAAGGTGCTGCCAACTCGCACTTTACGGTAAGTTTTCAGTGCTGTAAAACGTCGCAAATGGCTTTTAAGTACAGTGCTGTAAGCGCGTGTCCTTGAGCCGCACGTGTCCTTGAAAACGTAAAACCTTAGTTATGCGTGTGTGTTTTTTTTTTTTGATTATTTGTTTGTTTATTCAGTTTATTGCTTAAAATATATCAAATATATGTTTTGTGATTTGTATGGTTTTATGAAAAATTGCATTTTTTTTATGTGTGTGTGTGTGTGTGTGTGTGTTACGTATTTTACGTAATCACGTCAAGTTTTCTTTTTCCGAGCTGGACTCCTTCTTTGTTTCTCTTTTATGGCCCTATTTCAAATTCATCCTTCATCAATTTTCATGTGAATATGCAATGGGCGGTTTTTTCCTAACTGGCTAATAAAACCGTTACGTTACGCAGGCCAGCTTACTAACGGTTCAAGGATTAACTGAACATAAAGACGTAACAAAATGGGCAAAACATATTTTTGTTCTCATAGAATTATAAGCATGAAAATAATGATATTTGATGTAAATAATTACAGTTATAAACTATGTAGTTCTTAAGTAATTGGAATTGTTATAATTTTTATAATTTAAGTTTTTTTTTTTCCAAAAGTTGAGTACTTAATTATAATATGAATCTTTAACATAAAAATCTTTTAAAAACGCAACAAAAGTTGATTCTGTATTAAAAAAAAGAAATCTCTTTGTTGATTTTATTTTTTGAACTAATAAAGACGTTTACCGTTAAAACAAGCTTTCAAACTGTTGTATTCTATATTGATATACGATATTATACGATATTTAAGTACAGTCTTAAACAAAGTTCCTCAACAACTTTGTCATTAAACTTTGCTCATTATGTTTGTTGTATTGTTTCGCTATATAGGCCATTGAGCATAATGTGGCCTATTTGTTGTGTTGTGCAAGCAACCCACTTTGTGGTACGCCCAACCCCCCAACCCCCCCACAGCAGCCATCAATTTAGCACAACATTTTCTCGAGTTTTGTATGGTTATCATTTGTGTTATTAATTTATTTTTATGCGCCAGCACTAAAAGTGAATAATTAATATTAATTAAGTATGGCGCACTCATATTCAAACACTCACACTCACACTCACTCACTTGTTGGCATCATTCACTCCATCCAACCATCCATCTGTCACATTCTATACAATTTATTGGCAAAGTGATCATTTTGCCATTTAATTGAATGTTACTTACAGTTGAGCTTCGCTATGTAACCCACATATAGAAGTTTATAAGAAATATATAATCTTATATACATACTTATATATATACGTTATGTGCTCAGCTGCGTCTTTTATTTGGGTCAACTTCCATTACCCAATAATCTTTCATATGTTGCGCACTTTTATCATATCGTTTAATGCACTTGGCTCCAAAAAACTAAAAAAAAAAAAAAAACTATTCCCCAAATATAAGGGAGAATATACATATAAGCATAAGTACACTCATGCTTATCGTTTTGTTATCGCTTTGGTTACATTTACAGCCAAGGGGAAGGGAGACCAGGAAATCAATATTTGTGGCCCAAATAAAGTACAAAAAAAAAAAAAAATCAAGAGAAACCCAAAGAGAAACATTAAACAGATTATATTGCTATGCTTGTTGTTTGGGGGGAGGGCGTGTAACCATTTCTCTGATAAGACATAGTTTTCCTCATTTTTTCATTTCCCTAAAAACTTTACAAATGGTTTTTCTTTTGCACTTCAATCGAAGAACATTTAAAGCGAATTTACGCAACTTAAACTTAGTCTTATCATGTTGCTTATTACAATAAAATATGTTCAACATCAAGCTTCAAATTGTTGTCCAGGGAACATCAAAACAGCTGGGCCATAATCATAATCATAATCATAATGATAACTGCCAAGAGCATGAAAATGAGCATGATTTTTATATGAGAAGTAAGTACTTCAAATGCGAGTACATAAAAGTAAGCTAAGTACAAACAATAAGTTGATGATTTCTGATTTGAATAATGGTAAAGAAGATAATAATCATTTTAGGAATAATTGTTGAATTCTTTTGCGTTTACTTAGAATGGTTTTAAATTTGATAGCTAGTTCCTAAATAATTGTAGAGTTTTGAAGAAGACGTCTCCGACTAAATTCATAAGCAGCATCAACAGTCGAGTCGAACTACGCATGTCTGACTATCCATCAATCTAACTGTTCTATCTGAACTAGTCTCCTCTTAAAGCAATCTTGATGAAACTTGGTATAGATGGTTTTTTTTGCGGCAAGCAGTACATATGTCAAAATCGACCGGATTGAACTACTATAACATATAGCTGGCATAGGAACAATCGGTTGAAAAATTACTTTTTATATGAAAAACTTTTTTGTTTTCTTAACATGACTCAACCAAAACTCACTTTTTCTAAGTTTTCTTTTGTTCTATAAATGTTGACAAAATTTCATCCAAATCGGAGCACTAAATCTTATAGCTGGCATAGGAACAATCGGTTGAAAAATTAGTTTTTATATGAAAAACTTCTTGTTTTTTAAGATAACTCTACCAAACTCAATTTATTTAAGTTAAAGCGCATTTCAAACATGTGGACACAATTTCATCCAAATCGGATGACTATAGCTTATAGTTGCCATAGAAACAATCGGTTGAAAAATAAGTTTTGGTATGAAAAACTATTTTGCAACTCAAGCTATCGTAATCAAATGTACCCAAGCTGCGTTTAAGTATATTTTTGTCATGCTGATTAAATTTATATTAAAATCAGGCGACTATATCTTATAGCTGTCATAGGAACAATCGCTCGAAAATCGCTCAACTTTTCTGCAAGCCACAAATAACGTTTGTTTCTTGTTTTGAATAACTTTGAAGACAGTTTAATTCATGTAATCAGATATTGTTTTATTAGTTATTTTGAGAATGCTGCGTCAGGCAATTGAATTGATTGCGATTAGCTTGAAATTAATGACTAGCAATCAATCGAAGCTTACATCCAGCTTGAAGCAAGATACCAACGTCTTCTTCTCGTACACCCGCATCAAAACCAAGATGAGTTGGTATAAATAATGTGTGCAAAAGTTTACACATTAAGCCAAAGAAATAAACAATAGACTGGTTGAAGTGGTTGAGAAGTGATGCGATAACAAATGGAAATTGAAATTGATTAATATCTGCTGGCTGGAAAATGGAACTCAATACACAAAGTACTTTGACAGATATTGGGGCGTGTCTCTAGAAACTGTGTCTTGTCAATTAAAGATAATCGAGAATCGATAAGCACAACTTTTCAGCACAAAAGGTCAAACTTGAAAGGGCATAAAGAGTTGATTAAATATGCAAATGTGTTCAGGTGTGGTTTCAGGTGTGTGTGTGTGAGTGTGTGTGTGTGTGTGCGTTTGTGTGTGGCCTTTAACCGCAACAAAACTGAAAGTCATCTTTGTTTATTCAGCACTGCGTGCTGCCTCTCATCAATATTCTAGAATTCTACCAAGAAAAACTAAAGAAAACAACACTTGAAATGAAAACTTGAGAAACTCAACTGTTAGTTTAACTCTCCGAACGAATTCAATTTAAATTTTATTTCTTTTCTTTTTTGTTGTTTTTTAAGTAAATTAATTTAAGGCACGTTTGTTTTTCGTCGCCTTTTTAACGAGCTATAAATGATGCTGAAAATTGTTTACCAAATGCTTTTAATGAAGGCCCATTAGTTGCGCTGCTTCTTATCAACGGACACTCTCAGCATTACTATTTTCCCATCATTATGCAAGCCTCTTGACCACTTTTCACCTACCCCTACCCCTAACCCTACCCCCAAACCACCCGTCGTTAACGATTGACCGTCAAACGCTTCGAGGTCTTTCAGCTAATGAGCAGCGACAGCGTCGCAATTTCTTGTGGCCAACTTTGAACTTTGTATCTTATTTTTTTTTTTTGTTTTGTTGCTTTTTTTTTATTTATTGATTTTCCTTTTTGGTTTATTGTTTTAGCTGTTTACTGTTGCCTGCGCGCTTTTATGCGCAATAATGATTAAATATTTGCATTTGTAGTTTTCACGCGGCGTATGCGTATTATTATTATTATTATTATTTGCCAAGCAGGAAATGAACAACAAGACGACCAATTCTGCGCTTCTACTTGTAATGGCTTTGGGATGTGGCTGTAATTATGTGTCTGTCTATCTGTCTTTGTGTCTTTGCCGACTGACATAAAGCATAAACCAATCGAATAGCGTTATGCAATTTCGAGAACCGTTTTTGAACTAGCCAAGTTTTTGAATTTGTTGCAAACAAATTGTTATTAAAATGTTATTGAAATAGTTATGTTCTTGTCGCACATTTATATTTCTTTATAATATAATTTAAATAACATTTATATTTTGAATGAAATCATATTTGAATACAAATGGAATTTTCATCAAATGAATGAATTTCATTTTTCGTAATTCCACGCCTGAATGCTGCGCAAATTCATTCAAATAATAAAACATTCTTTTACAATACAAATATGATGTTGAGATATTGTATATACAGTCAGAAAAAGAACAGGATTCTGTACTAAAATCAAGTAAAAACGCTGACAATATTCGTTAAAGTACGAAATAAGTTCTTTTAAATACAAAATACTTGATTTAAGTACGTTTTTTTACTTACTTTAAAAAGGGAGTTAAAAAGTACTACAAATGTGTGTAACAGGCAGAAGGAGACATTTGCGACTATATAAACTATATATATTCTTGATCAGCATCAACAGCCGAGACAAACTAGCCATGTCCGTCTGCCTGTCCGTATGAACACACAGATCTCGGATACTATAAGAGCTAGAGACACCAAACTTGGCATGCAGGTTCCTGTATACCGTACGCAGATCAAGTTTATTTCAAATTTCGGATACACCCCCCCGCACCCCCGCAAATCCAAAAAAAACTCCCACAGCCACAATTTTAAATGCTGATCAGCTGTGTAAATTTCATCACAATCGGATAAATAGCACCAAAGTTATGGAAGAAGCTATTAACCCCGTCTGAGCAGACAGAAACAACAGTTTAACAGGCACTGCAAACGTTAAGTGCACTGCTTGCTTGTGTTACCGCTGAACTGCTTGAAATGCAAGTTGGGAGCAGGGAGTCTCGTAGTCGAACACACTCGACTAGAGCATTCTTACTTGTTTTCTCAAGAAATTATTATATTGAGTTCAGGTGCTTTGTTCGCAATCCAAGAAAAGGTTTTATTTATATTGTGGAACGAGTGTTAAAATACCATTTTCGAATCCACATGATGTGAATTGAAAAGTAAATGTCCAAATAGGAATATGTTAAATCTTTCTGATATATATCTGAACTTCAAGGATATGCTTAAGCCATGTTTAAAAAAAAAGAAGAAACTTTTGTATTAAGTTGGACAACTTTTTCTTTTATTAATTCTTCCTGTTGTTAAGATAAACATCCTTGTTTTTTAGAAAAATATGTTATATGGCCTTATTATGATTTCTATGATAGGACGTCAACTTACTTCAATCGGTAAATACTTATTTTTTTGTGTAGCTTTTAACTGTATCAAATTTTCGCTGTTTCAAGTAATTTAGGCTTATCCAAAGTTATTTTACGACTTGTTTCTTGAGAATCTTGCACACTGCCTCCGTCTAAAAGTCATTAAACCTTGCAGAGGTTAAACCAAAAAGAATAAAAGTATAAAGAGAAAGAACGACGAACAATAATAAGTGGCATGGCAGCTACTTTTTAGCGCAACGGTCAAAAAATTGACACGATTATAATTTAATATGTTGCGGCCACATTATTCATAAAAAGAGTATTCGGAAATGTTAAAATGTTTGGCTGAAGTCAGAAATTCTAAAAGTCTTGCTGGCTTGAGTGATGAGTGTTCGAGCGAGACAGAAGCGCTTTGAAAGAGACCGACTACGAGACCAGATGCGAAGATTATCTTCAACTTAAGCAAAAACCCAAAAAAGACAGGCTAATAATGTTGGCTGGTATTGAAATGTATGCTAGTGATCCCTCTTGATATCTATACTCTTTGGTTAAACTAAATTAAACTTTAATGTTTGCCATTTTGCTTAGCATAGTTCTGATGATTGCTGCGCTTGTTTTGCCTGGACCAGGCTGACACAGCTCCACAATATGTAGATCATTGTATTGTCTGGCAGTTTGGGGAACTGTCTTCTTCTCATTATTGTTTGTATTTCTCAGGCTCAAACACTGTTTGTTCTATGTGCTATGCTAGATAGAGGCTGCTTGTAACAACTATTCAAATGTACATAGCATTTTTGGTTAATTTACATGACAACACGTTTCGAAAGTCAGTCAGTCAGTCAACAACAAGTAAAAAAAAAGAAAAAAAAAGAAAAAGAAAACGACAACAAGATACAGCTACACGGTATTGTAAGTAACTTTTGCAGATACATTCGTTTATTTTTGTAGCTACAAGTTAACTAGACTGTTACTGTTACCAACTGTTACTGCTGTTCGTTTGTAGGGTTTTTTCTATTTCGTAGAGGGTCCAGAGAGGGTTTTAGAGTGGGGCTTAGGGCACTTGCTGCTGCCTTTTTGCGGTTTTTTTGATATGCGCTGCTTCAGTGCGGTTCTGGGCCAAAACAATGCGGCGCATCTGTCGGATACATTTTCAGTTTTGCAGCTGTTGTGTGACTTTTCGCAGACGCCGCCTCTTTTACAGTTGCTTGCTTGCAACAACAATAGAAACAACAACACATATTGAAATTAGCATTGCTTTGAATATTAATGCAACTTTTCCCTCACTTAGCTGCATTTTCTTTTGTTTGTAGCACACCTTGTATTGCATGTAACTACTTACTTAACTTGAAAAATGTATCTTTGAACCCTTGCATGCTGTGATTATCGTTGCAAGCTGTAAATATTTATGAGCTGCCAATTCAAGTTGAACTGGAAACTGGTCGTCACCGTTTGTTGTCGTCGTCAGTTTGGCGGCTCTGATGTCATTTTGTGTGAATTGGTGAGCTCATGGCGCGCCCAAAAGCCAAAAGCAGCAATGATCACTAAAAGATTTGCTTCGAAAAGGGGGGCAGAACAGGGGGGGGGGGACTAGAAAAGCTTTTGTCAAGGCATTCAAGTTCAGCGTATTTGGTAGATGTTTGTAGTTATATCTCTATAAAGACTGACCCAATTAGTTATCGTTATACATATTCATGCAAGTACTACTTTGTTGAGCAGATCTGTCCTGCTGTTGTTACATTACAATTCATAATAACAAACAAACGACAACAAAACAACAACAAACAACAACGCACATGTGACAAGTGATATTGAAGCCTCATTAAGACGGATGTCACACAGAGTGAGAGGCTAAGTATAAGAGAGATAGTGTTTATTTCACTTGGCATATCTAGTTCATTATGTTGTATTAGTTCAGTCATTTTATTTAGCTGTCCAGCTGCTCATGCACAATGCAGTTAGTTTGCATTTAGACGATGACATTTGTCTAATGATGTTTTGCGTTAAGTTTTCGCTTTTAGAAAAGAGGCAAAGCGGTGCAAGCAAACTCCTCTACAGCTCTTCCCAACAAAATAGAACTTAACGAAGAAATTTCATTTCGTTAAATCACTTAAATGCGAACTTAGTCTGTTCTACAAGCCAGAACTCAACGAAAAACCATCATGAACTTGCCTAAAACAAAACCAAATGGAAATGATAAAAAATTCGATACAGAGCAAATTTGTTTTAGGGAAAGAGAGAAAAATGCATATAAATTTGAGGCATAAGTTTCGATAAATTTGAGTGTCAATCACGAAAAACGATCAAAAATTATGCACAATACACAATTTTTATTACAAAAATAATAAAAAAGGAAATGTAAATCCAATGTAACAACGTTAAAATAATGTACCCGTTTTTCTGATTGGCTATTTCGTTTAGTTCCAGGCAAATCCAAGTCAACTGAACGATTTAAGTGCTAAACAGGCTAAAAAGTTTCGCTCATGAATCACTTAAAGTTCAGTCGTTCATTTAAATGTTTCGTTCAATTGAACTTATGCTGAACGAAGTAACACAGCACTCGTACACACATACATGCATAGGTATGTATGTGTAAGGTTATGTATGTCAATCAGAGACGCGCTCAGCTTGCACGCTTTTGATAAGAGCATTTGAAATGCAATTGGAACTCAAGCGCTGTCAGCAGCGGCAGCGACCGCGACTGCAAGTGACAGCAGCGCAGCCTGCAGGCTCGCCCACAGCACTAACATGTATTGGCTCTCATTCTATTATGCTGCTCCGCTCTCGCTTAGCGCCGCTGCTGCTGCCGCTGCTGCTGCCGCTGCCGCTGCTGCTGCTAGTGTCATTTTGAACGAATGTGGCGAACGTCTCTGCCTATTGCAACTGAACGAAATGGAGACAGAGCTGTGTTAAATGAATTATGTGCGAGTAAGAAAAACGCAAATTGATAATTGAGTTTTGGCACTGGCTTTAACTGCACTTTTGCCGTTTGAGTGTTGGCTGCCAAGTGGGTCAATGTGAGCATATGTGACACAACAATGACACGTGCAATTTAGAAAAAGAGAGAGAAGTTTACATTGGCAACGTGTGCCAAAGGTAACCAGATGTAGTCAGAGATTACCAGATTCAATCAAGTCCTATTTGCATATTGATATGTGTAAAACAGTTGTACACCATGAAATTGAAGTGGCATTTTTGTTTTAATTTTGATCAAGAAGTTCAGTGGATCATTTTTGACTCGTGAATTAAATAGTCGTTAACTTTTGACTCCTGAACTAAATATGCCATTTAGTTCAGCTATTGAGCTGAACGGAAAAACAATTGTTTTCAAATGAAAAGGTTCGCACTAGGTCGGCATTTAGACGATGACGTTTATCTCATGACGTTCTTTCGTTAAGTTCATGTTCGTAGAAAAGAGGTGTAGCGGAGCAGGCAACCCATATACACCCGTTACCCACAAACACAAACTTAACGAAAGAACGTCATAAGATAAACGTCATCGTCCAAATGCGGTCAAAGACGACGACTTTTCTTTAGTAACGATTCTTCGTTAAGTCTGCATTTAGATGCTGCCGTTTATGTCAACACTTTCTTCGTTAAGCTCTTGTTTGTTGGAAAGAGGTGTAGGGAGTTTGCCTGCAGCACTTCACCACTTTCCACACAAGCGAGAACTTAACGAAAAAACATCATGATCTTAAATATAAATGCTGATTTAACGAAAAAACGTCATTACGTTAAATCATCGTCTAAAGTTATATAAATATGCAATTTTTTAACCTTTTAGTAAACCTTTTTTAAACTTAAGTAAAATAACTCAAGAAACAGCTGAAAAATATTTGTTAAAGCTATTTTCTTTCGTTGCCTATTAAAATTTATGATTGTTTCTAAATATAACTAAACATATTAGATGCCATTTGCACTTCTGTCGTTTTATTAATATGTATATTACATGCTTAAGTACAAATATAGTTTTGCTCCAAGAACTAGAAATATGTAAAACTGTATAGTATTCATAAGAACCACAAATTAGGCTAATCATTGATGGTTATTGGAATTCGACACTACGAACCCATAAATTAAAACAGCTGGCGCCCTCAGGCTCAGGCTCAACACGAGTCATGTCCCAAGGGTGAACTTTCCGCCCCCCCGCCACCGTGTTAAGTAATAAATATGGCATGTTCACGCTGGATTCATCTCCAGTGTCAGCGTTTCATCTAGCTTGGGTCTTTTTAATTTAATGGTAATAAAAACATCACGTATACGCCCCGCTGCTTACAGCAATGCAATAAAACAAATGCTTGCGCCTCCGCTTTGCTAGGGAAAAGCTCAATCATTTGTTTGTCACACAAATGGAAATGGCATTAGCAGCAGCAGCAGCAGCGATAAAGTGTCAACCAATGGCAAGAGTTGGGAGAGAGCAGACCGTTAGAGTAGGAGGGAGGGTGGCGGCAGCGTGGGCAGCAGCAGCAGCTGCATAACTTGCAGCAAAAGATTAAAGCGCAACACAAGACCGACAAAAATTCCCATTCCCATTCCCATTTTCAAATGTCTATGTCAAAGAAAAAAAAAACAAATGGTATTAGATACCGTTATAGCGAAGCAGCCAAGAAATTTTTTCAAGCGAATTCAAATGGGGAATTTAAAGTAGACGTAATTTTAGTTGACACCGACGCTTGGATACTCTTACAATGATGATTAACAAAGCCACAATCTGCAAAATTACTTTGAAAAGTACAGAACTAAGTTGGCTGCGCCTCAATGTATCATGAAGTGAATTTAAAACGTAGAAAACTTTTGTTTTTAAGTCAAACTTTTGTCGAATTGTTATTGCAAGTAAATTCAATTCAAGTTTAAAGTAAGTAATTTAAAACAAACCGCCGAATTGTGTCCAACGTGAAAGTAAAAGCATGTGAGGAAAATGCTAAACCGCAAAATCTGGCCGAAAGTGAAAGTCGGAACACGTCTGACAAGCTGTTTAATACCATTTCGTAATAAAATTGTGCAAAATAGCTAAATTACATCATATCAATTGGTTACAAATTATGATATTCAGTTGTGTGAAATTCAGGCGTCTTACGATTTCCACTTTCGGCACAATTTTGCGGAATTCAAAGTGAAATGTCTTTGTTGTTAAACAAGCGACTTGAATTCTATCTCAATGTTCAATTAATTCAATTCATGATCAAATAAAAGTGAATTCAAACCGCAAAATCTGGCCAAAAGTGAATGCCGGCACACGTCTTATAAGCTTTTTAATAACATTTCATAATAAAATTGTGCAAAATAGCGAAATTAAATCATCAAAAATTATGATATTCAGTTGTGTGATATGCAGGCGTGTTAGGGCTTCCACTTTCGGCAATATTTTGCGGAATTCAAATTGAAATTTCTATATTGTTGATCTAGTGAATTGAGTTCAATCTCAATATCAAGTTAATTCAATCCATGATCAAATAAAAGTGAATTCAAACCGCAAAATCTTAACAAATGTAAAATAGGAACATTGAGGGAAAATCACTTTCGCAGTATCTTTTCAAAAGTGGAAACGCAAACAGGCCTGATTGATACTTTTTTAAGAATACCCAACTAAACAACTCACTTTTCTCACTCTTTTTTTTTGTGCAGTGTATAAAGAAAATGCGCAGGCGTTTGAACAGCTAAATTTTCAGAGGTTTTGAATGTTTGTTTGTGCAGCACAAACAGAAAAATGAAAAAAAAAAGAAAAAAGTATAAAATCATTTTTGTTTTTTAGCTGTAAAAAAAAGAGAATACATAAATAAAACATTGTCGCGTGGTATACACATTCAGCTGTTGCTGTTGCTGTTGCTGTTGCATATTGTTGTTGTTGCAGCATGACACATATTTCTTGGCTGTTCTTGTTGTTGTCTGTTGTTGTCAGTTGTCGTCGTTGTCGGAAAAAAGCGCTGAGATTGTAAAACTTAAATGAGAATTGAAATTAATTTGCTGCGCTGCGACAGACGCGTCAGTTGTGCCGTGTGGGCAGTAAAGTGCAAGGGGGGGGCGGGGGGTAGGAGTAACTGGAGGGTGGTCTGTGCTGGGGGTTGGCATGGGGTGTGGCTTGTTGGTTTTTAGATTGTGTCGATTGCATTGCATAATTGCCCATGACGTAGAATGTTATTCAACAGGATTTCATTCAATTACGGAAAAAACATACATTTCAATGCTATGGAAACGTGTGTGTGGTGTGTTTGTAGTGTGTGTGTGGTGTGTTTGTAGTGTGTGTGTAGTGTGTGTCTCGATTTATGTAACGAACCGTTAAGTTTGTCATTGAAGCGCGTTTTTTTGCTGCCTAACATTGGTTAGACAGCTGCAAACTGGAGCATGTTGCTCAGCTAGGAAGGGGGCAAGGTCGTCAGCTGGCTTTGGGGTTGGTTGGACCAAATAGAGCAAATAGATACGCTCTTGACAGCCATTGAGTAGTCCACTTTGGAAGCCAAGCACTTGACTCTAATCCTCATGTGTTCTCTTTTTCATTTTTTATGCTTGCAGCTTGTTTGCTTTTACACGTTTTTTGTGCCCAACCGTTGCCACGCCCCGTTGAGGCGTGCGCCCAGCCAGCCGTCAAGACGACTTACTCAATAATGAAGATGAGCTCGCCCAGGATCATGCAGCAGCAGCAGCAGCAGAAGCGCAGTAGTAAGTCCTCCAATTCGTCGCGGGTCTCGATGACCACTTCGACGGCGGAGGAGAATCTCATCGAGTCGAAGCTGTTCAGCTGGATGCGACTCTTTCGCTTTGCCTCGCTGCTCTGTCGCGCCGAGTAAAGAGAGCGAGGGACAGCGAGAGAGAGAGAGAGATTAGAGAGTATTGCTCTAAAATATACATAGTTAATAAGAGGCCTCAACCTAATAAGATTATGAAAAATATGCATTATAAAACAGATAAAGTAACAAAAAGTAAAAAAACACAGATACTCGTGCTAGTAGCCGCTTTCGATTCAAGTTTTCCTATTATGCTAAAAACAAAACAAACGAATACAAAAATATACAAAAAAGAAATCGTTAAATATTTAATAAATATAAAGAAAAAAAAACTCACTTTATAGATTCTGCAATGTAGACAGTAAGCAATTGGAAGTTCTTTACATAATATTCTGTTGTTTTTTTTTTTGTTTTTTTTTTCTTTATCTTTCACAATTAAGTCAATTTTTAGTGTAAATTTCGCTATATGCGGAATTTGTCGCGCCTTTCGTACCTTTTGTATTGTAATAAGAAATAAACATATTCAATGTGTATATGATATACATATATGGTAAACCATTTATTGCGTTGTTTCTTCGGGATTAGTGTTTAAGTTTTGAAAACAACAGCAAATCACAACAACAGCAACAACAACAACAACAACAACAACAGCAGCAGCAACAACAATACGAGATATATTTTTGTAATTTACAACACATTTTTAAAGTGTCGCAAACGCAAAGTAACGGAAATCTTTATGCAAGGAAAATAAATCAAATTTAACTAAAATGCTAAAAAAAATGCAATACTAACAATAATAATAATACATACATATATATCTATATATATACACATAGAGGAATATATTTACAGATTTAAACTCGATGCGAGCAAAATGCGCTTACCAAAACACTTAAATAGAATCCCCAGTAATTGTGAATTGCATTTAATCCAAAGATGTTGCCAATCAAGAGTAGACAAATTAGCAAAAAAAAAAACAAAAACACAAATATCAAAATGCAATATTGTTTACACAGATTAAATAGTATTTTAATTAAACATAACCTCAAACAGATACAAATAGCAACATGACAGAAAAATATCAACAAATTTCGAAACTAATTTTAAATTATTAATTAGTTAGTAAGCGTGCAAACAAACAGCAACCAATGTACTAAAAACAAAGCAAAACCGGCAAACAAATTAAAATAATGTTGACAAGAAGAAATACAATGCAATAAATCGATATCGATAAATAAATAAAGTCTTTAAGCATGTTGTGTGTTCAATGCAAATAAAAATAAGAAATTGCGTTTTCTTTATCGTGTATATCATGTATCGTCACTTACAGCACAGACAATTGACTTATTTCAAATCAATTTTTCGGTTGGGGATATTCACAGCAACCAGCTAATTTTACATGCAAATAATACAGCATGACACAAGCTCACTGCGCTAAGCTTCAGTATTGAACTGTAGATGGCGCCTTCGAGTTGTCTGAGTATAATGCTAGCTGACAACAGCTGCTTATATACGTACTCCTCCACTTAACATAATTTACTCCACTGATTGGAACTCTATAGGGTAATGTTTCGATACAGCTACCCGGCAATGTTCGATACAGCTACCCCTGCGAAACAGCGATCAAAAAAGTTGCGCGATATTTTGTTTAAATAGTTTGGCCGATTTCTTGCTAAAATTGTTGGCAGCTCCTCCAAAATCAACAACCCCCAATACTCTGTTAACTCAAAAAAGCACCGATATGCATTATCGACAGGCCAGCGCGTAGTGTGGGTATCGGCTTAACTTAAAAGTTTTTCGATAAAAAATTTCGAGCCCATTTATGACATCTTAGAATTGTTTCGAGTTTTTTGAGCCCAAAACCCAATGTTTTGGAGCTTTCTTTCGATTTCACTCGGGGTAGCTGTAACGAAACATTGCCGGTTCCTTATGTGGGGTAGCGATATCGAATCATAGTCGATTATTTTGTTCTGAATTGACGTCACAATTTGCTAACAGAATATGTAAAGTTAACAGACATGCGCAAGGCGTAATCTTAAGTTATTTATTCCTGTCAAAACAGCGTCAAACAACGCATTGCACGTGCCGCATTTGATTTGAACTGAATTAATTTGAATTGTGTGGTGCAACAGCTGCAAGTTAAAACATGTCTGGTCGAACTGAGCTGCTTAGTGAGCAGGGATTGCGTATGGATGGTCGTCGGCCACACGAACTGCGCCGCATCCAGTGCAAATTGGGTGTCTTTGAGCAGCCCGATGGTAGCGCCTACATGGAACAGGGCAATACAAAGGTGCTGGCTGCCGTCTATGGACCACATCATGCTAAATCGAAGAAGACTGAAGGCAACGAACTGATTATCAATTGCCAGTACAGTCAGGCCACGTTCTCCACGTCGGAGCGCAAAAATCGTCCTCGCGGCGATCGCAAATCCCAAGAGTTCAAAATGTATTTGCAGCAGGCATTGAGCGCAGCCATTAAATCGGAGCTATATCCACGTTCCCAGATTGATGTATATGTAGAGGTTCTGCAAGCAGATGGTGCCAACTATGCCGTAGCCCTAAATGCCGCCACACTGGCTTTAATTGATGCGGGCATTTGCCTAAATGAATTTGTTGTTGCCTGCACCGCATCTTTAAGCAAATCCAATATACCATTAACAGATATATCACACATGGAGGAGGTTTCCGGCGGCCCAAAGCTAACTGTTGCTGCCTTACCCACTGTCGAGAAAATTGCATTTATGGAGATGAGCGAACGCTTCCACATTGATCAACTGGAGACGGTCATTGAGACGGCCATGGCTGGCTGCCGCGAAATACGTAACATCCTGGAGCTGGCGGTCAAGGAGCATCTCATACACATTGGTGGTGCGGCCGACTGGTCGCGTGTTTGTTAAAATAAATCATTATATTAACATTTACTTAGTTTATTTATAAAACAATACAAGAGTCTTTGGGGGTAGTTACATGCATTTTGGGTAGTTCTTTAAAAAGCGCAAAATAGCAACTTTGTTAACGTATACAGCACTGTTGAGGACCTTTTAGCTGAGCTTAAGTATAGATTTAGCTTATTTATAGTGTTAACAGTCCAACGGATATGGACTTTTTTCAGAAACATAATGGAGGGTGGACTGATCCTCTTAATCCCCCTTATCTACGCCACTGTCTTGCGGTATTATAGGCATAAATAAATGAACGTTTTGTATTAACATTTGCTTAGATATTTATTAAAAAAAGGAGTCTGGCTAACATGCATTTAGTTTTGATCTTTATGGGCTGCTTCTGCCGCCGGCTGCCACGTTTCGAGCAGCTCTAGCAGCTTGGTCTTGCGCTGTTCCAGCTGTAGGCGCTCAATTAATCCGCTCAGCTGCTGACCGCCTTCAAGGAAGCCGCTCAGATTGTGCAGCGTGCCGCCGCCCTGCTGTATGCGATGATCTGTGACGCGATCCTGCACAAAGTTATAGGTGCGAATCTTCTCGTTGCGATTGAGATTGCCCTGTTGCGCCTTGCGCGTTGCCTGCTTGCTCGACTCGGCGCTCTCCAGCTGCTGTTGGACGAGCTTATTCTGTAGTCGCTTCAGCGCCAGCTCCCGGTTCTTCAACTGTGAGCGTTCCGACTGTGCTTCAACAGCCAGACCTGTGGGCAGATGAACAATGCGTACAGCCGAGTCTGTTGTATTTACATGTTGGCCACCCGCACCGCTGGCACGCTTTGTCTCAATCTTAAGATCACGATCCGCAATATGCACATGCACATCGGCTGGTCGTGGTATGACCGTTATGGAGGCAGTGCTGGTGTGCATGCGTCCAGACTTTTCTGTGGCCGGCACACGCTGCACCCGATGCACGCCCGCCTCGTAGCGCAGCCAATTGAACGCATCCGCATCATTCACCAAAAGATTGGCATGCCGCAATCCACCAATATCGGTCGTCTCCCGTGCAAACTCCTCGTACTCCCAGCCCATGTGCTCAAAGTAGCCAGTGTACATGTCATACAGTTCCTGCGCGAATAGCATAGCCTCTTGTCCACCGGCGCCAGCATTCACTTCAAAGATCAGCGCCGGATAGAGCTCATCATCAGCCAAAGTTAAGAGCTCCTGCAGCATTGTGTCCTCCTGTTTGCGCAACAAATCTGTGTACACAGCATTTTCCTCCTGCATCAGCGTACGCATATCCTCATCCTTCTCAGCGGCCATATCCTGTTCCGATGTTATATTCTTTTCCAACGCACGATGCTGCTCCAGCGCATTAACAACGCCATCCAATCTGGTGAGTCGTGCATAATCGTTGCTATTGCCGGCTACATTGACGCGCAGCGCATAGTATTCGCGACGTAGCGACTCCAGGTAGCTTTGCAGCTTATCATTTTGGAAACTGAGCGGATCTGTGCTGGCCCAGCGTCGTAGTAGACAGTGGCTACGCACATTCAACAATTTACGAAGCAACATTATCAAAATACGCACAATAACAATAACAAAAATATCACATATCAATAAATTTGATTGAATAACCGGTCACTTGACAATTGCTGACTGATATAAAAAGGCATAGCTGTTAGAGATTGAAAGTGACCAACAGCTGCTCATCGGATAATTGCTCACTGAAAGAAAACAGCGCTAATAAAGCTGGTAAGTGAAATTGTGGATCTGTGCTGTCGTATCAAAATATGCCCAATAAGAAAAATATCAATAGTTTTGAGTAAATAACAGCTTAGCTGATAACTTGCTCACTGATTTACAAAAGCATAGCTACCAGAGATTGAAAGTGAGCATAGATTATCTGTAAAACAACAGCTGATAATCAGCAGATAATTGCTTACTGTAACAAAACAGTGCTTATATAGCTGCTAGAGATGGTAAGTGTGCAAGCCGCTTATCGATTTAGAATCGGTTACTTCGGTTATTACATCGATTGTCTTTGCAGCACCATCGGTAGGCAGCAGAGATCATGTTCGTGTATAACTATTAAGTTAATAATATTATAATATTAGCCATATCAGTGCAATAAGCAATCAATGCTAGCTAAAAACCAAGTGCACACATCATAAGCAACAACAGTAGCTTGTACAACACACGCTTAGTGTTTTTTTTTTGTCTTACGTCTCTGCCAGTGTGGGTGTCTGTTTGTGTGTGTGTGCGTGTGTATGCATATGTGTGCGTATGTGTGTGTGTTGTGCTTGATTAATGAAAACAGTTGTGTTCGTATTATTCGTCTTCGTTGTAGTGTAAAGTGCAACAATAGCAATTAAGTTTAATTAACTCATAAATTGAATGTTAAAAACGCTGCCAGAGTGCATTTATATAGAGTGAGAGAGTGTGTGTGTGAGAGAGAGAGAGAGAGTGAGAAGAGGGCGTAACGAAATGCCACCACTGAAAAGCTACTCCATACACCATGAATTCAATGCAAATGCGAATGCAAATGCAAATTGTCACAACGGCAATGAAAACAACAGCACCACCGATAACGATAACGATTACTTCAGCCAGACAGCAGGAACAACAAATGCTGCTGCTGCTGCCAGCACACAACGCACAAATCTGCCCTCGTATTGCAACGCCCAATATCCCTTTAAAGTCCTCTCCAATCTAAATCAACTGCGGGAGCAATCTCGCTTCTGCGATGTCGAAATTATCGCTGGCGAATCCACATTCAATGCACATCGAGCTGTTCTCAGCGCAGCCAGTGCATATTTTGAAGCCATGTTCCGGCCCGAACTGGGCCTCAATGAAGTTAAACAGAAATCGGTGGTGTTGCACACAATTGATGGCGATATATTGCATATACTCCTGGACTTTATCTACACGGGACGTTGCGGTATAACACAGGTGAGCATACTGCTGCTTCTACATATTGTATATTGCTAATCCCCCCCTCCTTGCCTTTTCACAGTCCAATGTGCAGGAACTGCTCGCTGCCGCGGATATGCTGCAGTTGAACGAAGTGGTTGACGGCTGTTGTGAATTCTTGTGTCGGGAGCTGCATGCCACAAATGCATTGGGCATTTTACGCTTCGCGGATGCACACAACTGCGAATCTCTGGCTAAAAGTGCTATGAACTTTGTGCAGGCCAACTTTCCAGCGGTAAAATAACAATCAACTTTGGTAATTCTTTACTTGGCGTGGAGCACCTCAAGTTCAGAAATATCACTGCTTTTTCACACACAAAAAAAAAAGAATCTATTGTTTCCGCCCGGGTTCGAACCGGGGACCTTGTGCGTGTGAAGCACACGTGATAACCACTACACTACGGAAACCTTCGAATCCTATTCGCAAAATGTAATGTACATTATCAGCCATGTTTTCATGGATATTCGGATATGAGAACTAATAATTCTGATTCCGAATGTATTGATCGAAATCGTTATGTAAACTAAATGTAATCCAAAATCTCAAAGTTCTTCGAAATAGTCACACCATTGTCTATTTTACATTGTATTAAGTCGTTTATAATATGTTTAGGAAGACAAAGAGTGAGATCAGGCAACCGTTTTTCTTCAACAACTTCAAATAGATCTATCTTTCGGTATTTTATTTCCGGTTTCCGTCTGTACTTTGACTTATTAATATTTAAATTTGTTTAGCACCTACAGAATATTGATATTAACTAAAAAATGTACAACACGAGTCCCTTTTAGTAGTTCACTTTTATTCAATCTTTTACTTGCTTTGTGCTGCGCAATGAATCAACAGAACCATTCGCTCATTCAAAAAAGTACTCGATTAACTTTCATTACTAAAAATTCCAGTTAAATTATAGTAGTATTTTGTTTTTCAATTTATTTATTATGACCCAGGGATAACTCCACCGGGCACGGCTAAAAATTAATTTAGACTCATTAGAGTGCTCCTCTCCACGGAAATCTTTAGTAAAAGGCGAAAGATTTATTCGACAACTGAAGAGAAGCCAGAGTAAATTTTCAAAGTAAATAGCTTGCCTCAAGACCCAACGCATGCTTGAACCACTTGAGAATTGTAAGTGTACAACGCAACAAAAAATGGCAAATCCTAAAAGTAGGCAATACAAATGTTTGCTACATATGCAGGATATTTTTCGCTCACCTCTGTATAATTCTCAACTGGTTCTAGCTGCATAACCATGTAGTATGACGAGTTTGGGTTAGTCAGGTTATCGCTTCTCGGCCTTATGGCTAAGATCAAAGTGTAGTATCTGTTCTTATCAGCTTAACATCTGATAGTTTCTCCATTGGAGAACAACAAATGTTAAACTGATTTTTGGAATCAGACGGAGTGCTAGGGGCTTGCTCCACCTCTGTCACGGGTTGGCCCGGTATTGCAGTACCGCCGGGATTTCGGCCCAACTAAATAATAAATACGAAAAGTGGCTCATCATGAATCATGATGACACAATTAAAGTTAGCTGATAGAAAGTCTCCGTTAGCCAGGACCGTTATTCTTAGAATTGTAGACACCTTACCACAATCATCGGGGGTGCACTGAAATTTGAGTGATTGATAATACCATTTTGCAGAGGATATTTTCTGAAATTTTGAGAAGAAACGTCTTCAAATTAACTTGTTCCTAGAAAACTATAAAAATCGGATAACTACAAGCAGTATGAACCACACGCCAGATTAAACTACTAAAACATATAGCTGCCATATGGAACGATCAGTTGACAAATTTGTATAAGAACCTTTTATGTCTTTTAAAAATAACTCGACCAAACTAACTTAACCTAAGATAAAGCACATTTTATACATGCTTCTTTCTTTCTTATTTTTATGTAAATCAGTCATAAGAAATCCATGTTATGTGTCTATAATTTTTCATCAATATGTGGCTTCTGTTTAAAATACTTTTACAATGTACCAGCTACCGGTATACCATGCTGAAGGATCCGAATACCGAAAAAGTTTATAACAAAAAGAGATCATTTTAAAGAATTAACATTTTCGGCACATACCAATCCGAATCTTAGAGTATTATTAGATTTTGGATTAACATAAATATCATTTGAATAGATTATTTGACTGCGATTTGAATGCTCATAATTCTTGACTAAAGTTGACTAATTTTGTTGTCCTCAGATAACGCTAGAGGATGAGTTTCTGGAGACACCACAGACATTGTTGGCGCAGCTGCTCAACTCGGAGCTGTTACGCGTTGACTCTGAATCGCAGGTGTTCCAGGCGGCACTACGTTGGATCAAGCACGATGTGACGCAGCGTCGCTGCTACGTCTTTGACATACTGTCGCATGTCCGCATGGCTTTGGTGCCGGTTAAGGTTATCGATAAGGCGCTGAAGGATGATTGCCGCGATATGTCTGTGAAAATAGCGTTGCGCTCCATATGCCGGGACATTGCTTCAAAGCGCGGTCAGCTGGTGCCGCTGCGCGTCTGTCCACGTCAGTTGGCCAAAAAGAATATTTATATAATTGGTGGCTCACATCGCGATACACCGCGCACATGGAATTCAGCTGACTGTACATTCGAAACGGTGGCCAAGTTTGATATATTCCGGCGCGAATGGACTGAGACGGCACCAATGGAGGTAGGCCGCATACTGCCTGGCGTGGCAGCTTTGAATGGCAAGATCTATGTTGTAGGCGGGGAGCGTGGCTCACAAATTCTGGCCAATGGCGAGGTATACGATCCACAAAACGATATATGGCAGCCAATAGCACCGATGATTGTGCCACGCTGCGAATTCGGGCTATGCACCCATGGTGGCAATCTATTTGCAGTCGGTGGCTGGATTGGCGATGACATTGGCGGCACCATGGAGTGCTACGAACCGGAAAAGGATCTCTGGAGGCTAATTGGCAGCATGCCACAGCCGCGCTTTAGCATGGGCGTGGTCAGCTTCGAAGGACTCATCTACATAGTTGGCGGTTGCACTACAACAACTCGACACTTGCCCGATTTAATCAGGTATTTATTTAGATGCATTTGAGATGAAAGTACAATTATTTCAAACAATTTTCTTGTCGCAGCTACAATCCCGTGACAAAAGAATGGACGCAATTGGCTCGAATGCAAACGGCACGCTGCCAAATGGGCGTCGCAGTGCTCGATCGCTATTTGTATGTGGTTGGCGGCAGCAGCATTAGCCAGGACATACTCAGCTCCGTTGAGCGTTACAACTTTGACGATGACAAATGGTCGACGGTTTGTGCGCTAAACGTTCCTCGCGCCATTCCCGCTGTGGCCGCTGCCGATGGTTTGCTCTACGTAGCTGGTGGTGATCAGGTAATTATAACGGATGCAGCATGATTATAAATGATGTCTAATTTGTTGTCTTTCATTAGCCTTGCGAGGTCAACTTTTATCGTGCCCAAGTAACCATCAGTGCCGTCGAATGTTATGATCCACTCTCGGATACTTGGAAGAATTGTCCCGATTTGCCAGTTAGCCGCTCCGAGGCAGGCGCTGTAGTTGTGTAAAATTCAACAACGTTCTCACTTTCATATACCCAAGCCAGCAGCACATCCATACACATTATCCCATAATCCCATTTACCCCATATGTTTACATCACAAAACGCTGTTTTCTCTTTCAAAGTTGAACGTAGTGCTCTTGATGCTTTGTTACGGTTAACGTTTTCGAAAATGTAGCTCAGCTATTCGCCCAGTTTAGTATTATATAGTAGTTAGTCTGAAAAGTAACAGCAACAACAGCCACAGCCGGCCTCTGATTGTTCCGTAGTTAAAATTGTAAAACATATATAAGCCCAAAATACACAATTCAGAAAATGTATATCAAGACGTATCGTAATTGCTGAAACTGTTCCATCTCAAGCTTATTGTTTAATCAATTTATAATTAAAGCAAACACATCGCCAGCATTGTTTGAGCGTTCTTCAAAAAAAAACGCGTGACCGAATGAATTTTGTAACGTTATGATTTAAAAATGTACCAAAAAAAAAAACGAATAGCAAACAAACATTCACAAAGAAACAAACTGTATTAATAATAGGTGTATTTACGAATAATAAATGTACGACTAAATAACAACAATAGCGTTTTAACTTGGTTTGTTACAGATTCACAGTCGCTGCTTAATTAATTAAAAACAAAAAAAATACTGTGAAAATAAAAACCGAATTTCAGTTAAACTAGCGAATAGAATACATGAAGTTATTATTTGCTTTTGTTTCTAATTTTGTATTTATATACATACTTTATACAATTGTTAATCTGCAATATACCTTTCACAAAAAACAACTTGTTGGCTTTTCAGTCAAATGTCCAAAGCCATTTAAACTGAGCTTAGTTTGAAACGTTTTCTTGAAGGGTTATACAATTTGTAACGAATATCTTTCTGCGGAAAACAGGGTATACAAAAATCACCGGTTGTGGTAGTGTGTTTACAGTTCTAAGAATAATCGCCCTGGTTAACGGAGACATTCTATCATCTGTTTTAAATTTAGTGTCTTCACAGAACACAGCTTAGAGGCATGATGAGCCACTTTTCTTATTTATTATTTAGTTGGAGCCGAAATCCCGGCGGTACTGCAATACCGGGCCAACCCGTGACAGAGGTGGAGCAAGCCCCTAGCACTCCGTCTGATTCCAAAAATCAGTTTAACATTTGTTGTTCTCCAATGGAGAAACTATCAGATGTTAAGCTGATAAGAACAGATACTACACTTTGATCTTAGCCATAAGGCCGAGAAGCGATAACTTGACTTACTCAAACTCGTCATAGTACATGGTTATGCAGCTAGAACCAGTTGAGAATTATAAAAATGATGAATTACAAATGTAAGTGTTGCAAAAGTCATGCGTAAGTGTTCGAAAATACAGCGAAATATAACAGTGTTGCACATTGGACATATAAAGTGCTGTTAAGTTTTGCAAGTATTTGAAAACTTGTGGTTGATTTTGGCGCGCATTGAAACAATTGCAGGCAAAAAATAAAATAAAGACAAAGAAGAAAAACGTATTATTCAAATATTAATTATCAAGAGAATGTAAAATTCCCAAAAATAAAAAATAGCACACAGTAGTTTTGTTTTGCCTCAAAATTATGACATTTAATTAACAGTTTCCAAGGCATTGCAATGCAACCCAGCTGCTCGCTCAAGCCGTCAGCGGATGACTCCGGCGCTGAGTCAACAACAAGTGCGTTGAGCAAACGACAACGTCGCCAAGAGAAACGCCAGAAGCGCATGGAGGACACAAGGCACTCGTTGTTTACCAAGCATTTTTCGAATTATCGACTGCCGGTGGCAGTGCCATCATCTAATCTCAATCTGGTGCACCTGGCACATTATGAATCAATTGCAGATCGTGGCCGCCATCCGCCGCTCTTTCTGATACCCGATCAGAAGTCACAATGGGCACGTTTACGCATGGTTCAATGTCCATGTCATGGCTGCACCTGTAATGTCGATCCCAATGGCTGGTTGGCACACTATCTAAGTGCACATTTGAACCGAGGCGGAGTGCCATTTGTGGAGGTGCCGTTGCCAACGGAAAAGCAAACGCTGCGTGCCAGCTGCCATGTGAGCAGTCTCGAATACGATGTGAACACGCTGCTGGGCGTGTTTGGGTATCATCGTGTCGGACTCAATCCGCTTAACTGTGCACGCAATACGCTGTTGCCTAGGGAATATCGCAAGTACTCGCAACATGGCATTCTGATGCTCTTTGCCTGCCGCACACGTCATTCGTTGCTGTGGCAACGCAAGCAAATTAATGATGTGATTGCCATATGGGTATCGACGCCGTTGCAGGGCGTTTCCATATCGTTGCGGTGTGTGGTGCAGCCGGCGCAGTCGACGCGCTACTATGCCAAGCGTTTGAAGGCACGTTCGTTGTTAACGTCAGCGCAGCAGCCACCATGCCGCGAGTTCATCAAGACGGACAGCAATGTGATCATAATCAGCTATCAAGATTTGTGGCAGCTAATGTCGCTGAATGTGGGGCAGCAGCTGCTAAATGTGGAGTTGCATGTGACGGGCGAGCAGAAGATCTGAGAAGCGTTTTGTAAAATCTTGGAAACAAAATAAACAATTGTTGTTTTTTTTGGCAATAATTATATTTTTATTTAACAAACTAAACATGAAGAAAAACATAATGATACACAGACACAGATTTGCACTAAAGAAATATTAATTATACAATTAAAAAGCAAAACATAATTCTGGAGATTACGCACGACAATAGCTGCGGCGAGTCGCAGGAAATATCTTTTTGGATCGAGAGTTCCTTTCCCGCGCTTATAAATATAAAATTGAGTCGATATTTCAATACATCAATTTGCATTAGCCTTATATATATTTCGTACAATTTGGTTGAGCTCGCACTCGTTTCACTTATAAAATTCAAATAAGAATTTATAAAATTTTGCGCCTACATACATAAAATTTAGATTTTAAATAAGCTACTAATAAGGTAATGCATATTACTTTAATTTTTTTTTGTTGAAAGAACGTTGTGTGTGTTGTGAGGCGGTGTGGCAGACAACGCTTACCCATTTTACAGAAATAAAATGCAATTGAATCGACAACGAATTAAACGAAACAAACTAAACGAGAATGTTGGTAACGGTAACTAAAACAAAAACATTAACTAATGGGTGTGCGTGTGTGTATTCCAAAAACAAGAAAACACAACACTACTAGGGATCTTAGCCCGCCTTTTGCGTTTGCTTTTGTCGCTGCAGCGCCTCGAAAGCTTCAATTTCCTTCTTTTCTTTGGCTTGATTTCGGCGCTCGTATTCCAGCCGATGCGAGATTATGCGCTCCACAATGCGCTCCGTGGTCATTTCGTTGCCAGAGTCAAGCAGCTCAAAAATGGCACGTGTCTTGGGCACAGCATACGGATCACATTTGCCATCCTCCAGAGCAATAGGCGTGCGACCATGGCAGACAATATCAATCTTGAAATGATCCAGCAGCTCCTCTGTAACGCAGTAGGGTGCACCAATGACCACCTCGTTGACAAACTAATGGAAATTCATTTGATTAGTTTTGGAACATTTCTGGAATATTTATTTTATGGTTTACTTACTTTACAGGCCAATACGCTGAGCACACGCTCGTGCAGATTCATAATGGGATAGTTGCTGCCCTTGTACGAGTTGACAACGGGATCTGTGTGTAGGCCCACAATCAAATAGTCACCCAATTTGCTGGCCTTTTCCAGAAAATCCAAATGACCCACATGGAAGAGATCAAAAGCGCCGGCTACGTATACCTTGAAATGATAATTAGTCATAAGTATACATATAAAATATATACCATATATATATATTTACAATCTTATCACCGGCGTTGGGTGATTTGCCATCGCTGAACTGTATAATCTTCTGAGTTGTGGGCAAGAACTGGCTGCAACCGGTCCAGGGGCTCTTGGCTGCCGAATCCTGACCCATGTTCGAAGAACCTAAATGGGATTGCAGTTGTTGAATTTTTAAAAGTTTTGCTGTTTTTTATTTTTCAATTTTGATTTTTTTTTTTTTTTTTTTTTTTGGCAGCAGATGTATGAGCGTTACATTTATAGAGCACAAATTACAGTTAGGTTTTGATTTCATATATATTTCATTTTGATTTTGTTTGATTGCAGGTTTTTGATTTTGGGCATTCGATTTTGGTTTTGAGCAAACGCGGGGCGGCAACACGCACGGGATTTTTGAGATTTTTTTGAGATTTTAGTTCATAGGTTTTTGATATTGATTTTGAGTTTTGAGTTTGGTTAGTGGTAAACAGTGCGTACATAGAAATAAAAAGAAGAGAAATAGTAAAGATGTAGAGAGCAAAATAAAGCAAATTATTATTATTTTTTTTTTTTTTTGGTTTTTGTTACGTTCAAAGAATGCTACGGACTATGGACAGGTGTAACGGAAAAAAAGTATCCAAACCAACTAAAATTTAAACGTGCGTGGCCCAGGTTCGTATTTAAAGTAGATGTTAATATTGTCGTATACCTAAATATACAACAAAACAGTTTCAACTTTGCTCCTCTTCAATATACTTAAAACTGTATTTTGATTTGTTGAGTATGTTTGTATGTGCATGCAGGGCAATTAAAGAAAGTAACTTTATAGTTGCAAAATAATATTAAATATTAGTTTTGGTTAGTTAAATGAATAATTATGAAACTGGCAGATGAGAGGGGGAAAACACACACACACACGGAACACAACACATTAAAGAAATCAAGTTTATAGATCGTTTAAGCCAAGTTTACCTTCTTTCTCAATATCATATTCGGCGGAACCCTGACGGAAATGGTTCCGTGTGAGCAACAACATTCGACCTACAAGATCTGTGGTTGAAACGCCAGCGGTGCGCTTAACTTCCCTATGGAGAGAGACAGAAAGAGTATATGAGCATATTATGTTAGTTATTGTCATTAATCATTAATCAAGACTTACTTGTAACGATTTGCTGACTTGACCAAATGATAAGTGTCTACACCCTCGGCTGTCATTGTGATGTCATCTGTAAAGATCAATGAGTTGAGTACACAATTCATGGATATTGTTATTATGAAGCTAAACAACTAGAAAACTGTAGAACAATCGATGAAAAAAGCAAAACACGATAAGTAACTATAAGATAAGTAAGTAGTAACTACAATCGGATCATTTCAACAAACATAATACTACTAGAGATTCGATACCGTTCCGAAATTCTTAACTTCATTTTATCATTCATTTTAGATTTTATAGATTTTATCGGCAAGAAAGTATCGGAACCTGCAAGTAATTTGGGAATCACAAAGACTCACGGCAATTTCGGGTTCATCCTAAAAATTACTCCCGCCTCGCAGTTTTCAAAACTCTTTTCCGTCCCGCGTAAAATTTACAAAGATCTTTATTAATTAGCAGAGCTGTAAAAGAATAATTCTCTTTTTTATTTTTAATTGCCAAAGAATTAAAGATTGTTGAATCATTCCTTTTTTAATGATCCAGAATTGACTTGAAATTTGATTTAGTTCTCTTAGAATTAAGTTTAGGAGAATCATTCTTTACAGCTCAGTCAAAGAATTGAATTGATATTGAATTATTCTCTTTGAGAATTAGGTATTTCGGGAATTATTCTTTTGCTTTAGAAAATGAATTGAATTCAAATAGAATTCATTCTTTGAATTACACATATAAATATTATTTATAAATAATTCAGTCATTTAAATTTTGATGAACGAAACATGAATAGATCAACATTTAGTTAGTCTTTCAATTTGTTGGTTCGTTTTGTTATATGTTCCTTTGCTCATTCGTTCGTTTGTATTATAATAATAAAAAACAAAGATGACAACTAGTTTGCTAAACATAATTAACATTTAAGAAGAAGAAATAATTCTATATAGTTTTCGAAACTTACCGCCATGCACACAAAAATCACAGTTATTTTGATCGAGAACCTCGAGGGTGGTAACATAGGGCGCACCGAGTACCACCTCGTCAACCCATTTGATGCCCTTGACCATCTTGACACGTTCCTCCTCGGTAAATACCGGCGGGCCCTTATGTTTGGTGATCTCCTCATCGGTGTGTATGCCCACAATTACTTTATCGCCGAGTGCTTTGGCTTGTCGTAGAGAATTGGCATGTCCAAAGTGTACCATATCGTAGCTACAATGGAATGTAGAAAAGAAGAAACATTCTAATTAATATGATTGTTCAACAAGTTTGCAGAGTGTGCCATCAACAAGTTGTATCTTTTTAACTACTTTTCCATAACAAGTTTTTCTATTGCTTCCGTTAAAATAAGTTCGAAAAAGCAAAGATAAAAAGGCAGAGGAAATATGACATTTTTACAGCGCGTGTCTGTCAAATGCAGCACAAGTTAAAAATTTTCCCTAATGGGCTATAGCGGAATTAGACACTTGAAGATACTCTGTACCAATTACTTAAGTAATGATGATACAAAGGTCTCACCTTTATAAAATGTCAACATATAAATTCCACACGATTTGCGAATAACTGTTCTGATTAACGTTTGATTGGTTTCGTTTTCGCTTTTTCGTCAATAAGTTCGAACCCGAGTTTTAATAGCAATAAGTTTATCTAGCTGTCATCTATAAAGATAAATGATGCATCGAGAACCAATTACTTTTCAGCACAAGCAAAACTTTTGACTTTTTGAAGAATCAGCACAGCAATCAATTCCGTTGCTGCAAATTTCAAACGGAAACGGAAATTTCAAACAGGTCCTGATTATGTTATAAAAAAAAAAGCTGAAAATACAAGTTTTTTTTTTGTAACAATTTTTCGGTTGTCTTCATTTAGTTCACACGCATTTCAATTAGGCAAAGTGCACTTTATAAGCTTTAGATTTATAATTGATTGCACTCGTAGTTTTCCAAATGAACTGAAACGACCTTCGATGCCTGTAGCTGATTCATGAGCAACATTAGCAAGTTTTTGTCAGATAACCCTGATAATTGCGATAGTGCTATATATGTAGAACACATGACGCTAAGTATTTATGCAAGTTTTGCTATTTAAGTCGAGACGAAAGCCATATAGTTGTATAGCCAGGTTCAAATACCTCATGAGAAAAATGTAAGCAGTGAAATGAAAACAAAATCTATTGATAAGTAGCAAATCAAGCGGGAAAACGTGCGACTTTTCGACATCTAATCACAATTAACGCAAAGAGAGATTGCAGCAATGTTTTGAAAATAGAAATAAGGGTTTATTAAAACCATTAACATTAGCTTTAGTTATGTAAACAAAACGACAATTAGCAAAGCAAAGCATTTAAATGTGCAAATAAACCAAGTGGCATTCAATTCAAAGTGCGCACAAATCAACGTCTCGTCTAGCAAAAGCCAAAGAAGACCGTTCCCCCCCCATCCCACAAAACACTTGTTCCACTTTTTCTTTTTCTTTTTTTTTTTTTGTATTTTTCTTGCTGCGGAGAGCCCCCAGTGACAACGCACTTTGGACACGATCATCAGTTGCGAATTGACATATATACACAAACATACATAATACTTAATATATACAAGAGATATCAGCTACGATTCCAAAACCAATTATTTCTTTTTACAATTGCAATTGTGATTGTGAATGTGAATGTGTCCATATAAGTATTTATGACTGACTTATTATGAACATGTCTATCGAATGCTATTCTAGGCAGCACGACACGTGCCACGATTTTGGCTGCTGCTTGCGACGTGACAAGCCGCTCAAATTATATATATATATTTTGTGCCTATGTCGAAATATTTACAATTAACTAACCTTACATGAAAGCTAGTTGCACGAATTAACAGTAAAATGCTTAATTGTTACCTTAATTACACTTGGCGCATAAAACAAAAAACAAGTAACAACAGCTTTCTTTCAAGGTGCACAAAGATATATATGTATGGATGTATGTATGTATGTATGTATGTATGTATGTATGTATGTATGTATGTATGTATGTATGTATGTATAATATGCAATATACTCTACCTAGAAAGTTGTTCATAATCATTTTGAATATAATATAACTATATAATTTGTGTTCGATTGCGTCACTTTCAATGCATTTCAAATTATAATACCCTTTACAAGCAGAGCTGGTTAGTTTCGATTTAGAACTAGTTCGAATGAACGCGTCTTTAAATAAAACTATTTAAATCTATATTTCCCTGAGTTTGTTCAGTTCTTTAAGTTCATTAGATTCTTTAAGTTCCTTTAGTTCATATAGTTCTTTAAGTTCATTTAGTTCGTTTAGTTCATTTAGTTCGTTAAGTTCACTTAGTTCGTTTAGTTCTTTAAGTTCATATAGTTCTTTAAATTCGTTTAGTTGTTTAAGTTCGTTTAGTTGTTTAAGTTCGTTTAGTTCTTTGAGTTAATTTAGTTCTATAAATTCATTTAGTTCTTTAAGTTCGCTTAGTTCTTTAAGCTCGTTTAGTTCGTTAAGTTCATTTAGTTCTTGAAGTTCGTTTAGTTCTATAAGTTCGTTTAGTTCTTTAACTTAATTTAGTTCTTTAACTTAATTTAGTTCTTTAAGTTCATATAGTTCATTTAGTTCTTTAAGTTCATTTAGTTCTTTAAGTTCATTTAGTTCTTTAAATCCCTTTAGCTCATTTTCTTACAATCATCGTGCAATATTTTGTGAAAAATATCATAATTGTTGCATCGATTTCGTTAAAAAAAAATACAACGATTAATGCGTCTTTTGACAGCCGTAGTACAGGATAGTATTACTTATATGCTTAACTCAATTGTAATTTCAATAGCATTTTAGTTCATTTGAAGTACACTTCAAAATGTAAGTTCAAAATGTGGCAATCAGTTTAAATGCCTTTTCGTTTTCTCATCTTAAACTCGTAAAATTGTAATTGCAGATAAACTTTAATGTGAAAATGAGAAAACGAAACGTAATTGTGCTCAATATTAAAAAGAAAACGAGTTTAATTTAAACGCAACTTAATGAGTAGAGTGCTCTTTTGAGTATATTATAGATATGTATAAAGTTATTATTATCAAACATGATAAGTCACCCACAACACACAAAACACAACCCACAAGCGACAGTACAATAATCAGATTTCAAGCAATTGCTATAAAATTATAAAATAATCTAGATAGCAGTTAACAGATAGCTGGTTGAAACGTCACCTTTATCATATCGCTTGGCTGGCTAGGCTAAGACTGATTGGGCCATGACAATTACTAATACAATACGTAATAAATGTAGGCCACAACATTATATAACAAAGAGTATAAATGAACTTAAATGTCGCTAGGCTGCAGCAAAGCTCGACATTTTTTGGAGTTCGAACTTTAGAAGCTAGATCTTAACACATTGTCTGCAAATGGTTGCCTCTAACTTTAAAACTGTGAAAAGAATTGCGTTCATAAGTGTACTCTACTGCACAGGTCTTTCTTTCATTTCCGAATTTCGATCAAAACATTCGGAATCATTAGCTGTTCTGAATTTCGAGTATCGTTGGAAAATTTGATTTAAACTTTTTTTTTTTCTTTTTTGATAAAAGGGAATCGAATATCCTATTTAGGGCTCGCTTTTCTTACTTTTTGGGGCCCTATTTATTTTTTTTTTTTTGTTCCATAATGAAATGAGACCCCAAAACCAAATTTTGGGGCATTATTTCATTTGTATTAGGAAAGAAAACCCCATTTTTTTTAAATAGGTATATTTTGGGGTCTTATTTCATTTTTATTGGGAGATACAATTCCCATTTTTAATACGAATTTTTTGGGGTATCAAATTTGTGTATCAAATTTTCATCATTTCTTAATGTTATATTTAGTTTATTTTAATATAAATCAAAAAAAAGGAAGACAAGGTATTGAATATGTATATAAAAAAATCTTAATTCATTGGGGCTTATTTCCTGCAGCCCTATTTAAACTAATTAAAACGAAGGATCGATTGATATTTCTTTCGAAAAAAAGGAAAGTTGAAAAGTTGTCGGAAATGGGAAACGGGCCTAAATATTTGAGCTGGATTTTATAATGTAAATTAACGCTTTTATGTTTGAAATTTATACGTTTATCAACTTTTGTACATCGACTATTTTAAATGGTTATATGCATGGTTCATGGTGCGGTTCGAGTACCCCTATAAGAAAGCTAACCTAAACTGTTCCGAATGTTTTTGTTTTTTTTTTTTTGGTTCGGAAGCGAAATACAGTTTAAGGGCAACGACGTCATTGAATCAGCATTATGTTGAACCAAATATAAAGTAAATATACCATATTAAATACAAATTATAATTTAGCTGATAATAATATATAATATAAATAAAAACGGGCCTTAACAACCAACTGAGAAGCTGTGAAGAATCAAGCGTATGGGCCATTCATTAAAACAACAATGAGAACTAGGAAAACCTTTGCTCCCGGAGATTTTGCGACACCCCAAGAAATCTGTGTCGAATGCAAAAACATATGTACCTACTATATATATATATATATATATATATATAAGTACAACATGTACTTGTACGCTATAGAATCGAGTACATCCACAATGTTCTGGGTTCTTAATCAATTGAGTTAACGTCGACCGTTGCTGATTAAGAAAATATCACGCGATTCAGGGTAGAATTTGTGCTCTCGCGATAGCTGGAAAACAGAAATAGCAACGAATATATATATATATATGTATGTATATATGTATATGTATACATACCTTCAGGGGAGGCAGCGTCTGCCCAAGGGGTTTACATTTGTTTTTGTTTTTGTTTTGGGTCCAAGTTCATTGACACAATTTTTGGACACTAAGTCCGCCTGCGTCAATGATCTTTGCTTTTGATAGGCAAACAGATTTACCATTGCCTATTCAAATTCAATTATCAACAATAATTATAATCATATTTTATAATTATACAAAAAAAAAATGTCAACTGGGCAACTGTTGAATGGAATTTGCGTGATTTATGTTTTGGTTTTAAACAACAAAATCGTTTTCTTATCAGTGGCTAGCGGACTGTTCTCCTCTTTGGAATCATCATCATCATCGTCTTGTGGCATCAGCTTGGACACCAAATGTATACATCAAATTTAGACGGAAGTTGCTTATTTGAGACAAGTTTCTACATAACATTTGTTAAATACATGCTAGATTCTTATCTGTTGTACTATTAACAAGACTTAAATTTGAATGTTGAAATACATGAGTTTCTATCATGTATTTCAACATTCAAATTTAAGTCTTTCAGAACAAGTTTTTTTAAAGCAGTAAAAAGTCGAGAAAATTCCAATTTTGACAAATAATTTCGGTTATGTTTTTGTTTTTTAACTCATCTATAATATTTCAATAAGGTTTTAGCTTGTTTAGTCGGAATATCGTTAGAAAATTCAATTTCAAAGCCTTTTCTTAATCTTGTATGTCACTTGTGTTAAGCCTCACCTCACCGGTGCTGCCAATCAAGCCATTTTCACGCTAGATCTAGCTATTTTAAAAGCTTTTGTATTTTCTGAGATAAGTGTTTTAAGACTATTAAAGCCTATACAATACTTGTTAGTATATTATTCCAAACAAATTGATATAATTGATTTATAATTGCCTTGTTTTTAATATTTTGAATGAATTTTAATATTCATTTAATGGGAAATATAAAATTCTGGTTAAGATTCTCGATAATGCCCCGGTCATCATGATTTTATCATTGCCATTGCCGAACGCAAGCGTATAAAGATTGTTCAGACAGTTTACTGAAATAAGTGACGGAATAGAATAGAAATAAGAACTTTAACTTCAAGAGAAGCATTAAATTTGCTTTAAAAATGTCAATTGCCATCTTAATTGTCTATTTTTAAGTCCGTTTAGCTTTATGTAGCTATTTTCAACAGTCAATTTAGATATTTGTAGGTATAAAAACATTATAACCTATAATAACAATCAAATAACTGATTGATTTATAGTATTTGTATTTATAAGCATACAAATAAAGTTTATTAAATGAATCAAATTTTAAATATTCTCAAATAACATTAAATTTGGGTTTTAAATGGGAAATTTTGAGGCAGAGTTAGCTATTTGTAGCTATTTTCACCAATTTTTTAGCGGTTTTCAATAGTCAATTTAGCTATTTTTAGTTATAAAAACATTCTAACCTACTTATTTGATTGATTTATAGTATTTGCATTTATAAGCATACAAATAAAGTTTAGTAAATGAGTCAAATTTGTAATATTCTCAAATAACATTAAATTTGGGTTTTAAATGGGCAATTTTGAGGCAGAGTTAGCTATTTGTAGCTATTTTCAATAGTCAATTTAGCTATTTTTGATGGACAGTTGGCAGCACTGCACTTTGGCTCATCTCATCTCACTCGCACTCACACCTCATCAATGATGCAAGTGCACGCAAATATAAAAACAAAAATAAAAAAACAATAGAAAAAACAAAAACCGCAAAAAGGAAACTTAAAAGTGCGATGACGACGACGTCGCCGATGACGTCGACAATTGGAGCAGTTGGGTCAATGGCGCGTCTGGCCAAACAAACTGTGCCGCCGACCGAGTTGGCTGAGGAGCATGCGTGAAAACGAATCACGTGATGTTGAGGTAGAGGTAACGACGGAGGCGGAGGCAGAGACGGAGACAGGGGCAGCAGCCGACAGACCCACAGTCAATCAGAGCCACGTAAACGTTGCCCAAAGCGTGCAGCACAAGAAGAAGAGCAGCGGCTCTCCCTAGAAATAGGGGGAAAGGGAAGTGTAGCTATGCTGCTGATGGTATTCCTTTCCCCCCCCCCCCCCCCTCCAACAAGGCAAGCATTGTGCAATGCTGTGTTGTAGAATGTACATACAAAGAATCACGCGATGCTGCTTGCTTGGGCGTGTGCAGAGCGAGAGAGAGAGAGAGTGAGCGATAGAGAGAGATGTAAAAAAAGAGAAAGAGAGTGGGTAAGAACATAAACAATTGGTGGCTTTTATGGTATGTAAGCATATATATATATATCTGTATATGTGTATGTATGTATATATGTATGTATGTATATATGTATGTGTGTATGCGATATCAAACAGTTGAGGAAGTCTTTTGTGATTGACATGTGCACATAATACAAATATATATATATATATGTATATAAATACCTACTACATACATGAAAGGAAGTACATACAAAGTTGTTGTTCTTTTAATTCGAAATTCAACTAAAAGGTTATTTTTAAAGTATTAAAATACATGTGTATAACTGTATTGAAATATTGATATTAGTTTTAAACCGTCAACAGATTCTAATTAACTCAAATGCAAATATTAAAAAAAAAAAACGATATTTGTCACTGTGACAAAAAAAAAAAGGCATCTATCGCCCATCTCTAATAGATGCTATGTGCATATGTAGTTATGTACGACAAGTGTGTACATATATGAAAGTAGTCATTATTATAGTCTAGCGTGATCAATCGATAAACCGGTTGGTTGAGCAGCAGCGACAGCAGCAGCAGGAGCACCATACAAAATCTACAACAAATCTAATGATGGTAATCAAATGCAGCTTGCGATTAACAATTAACAAAATTATTGGTTATTGATATCGATCATTTGCAAATGAACTGTGCACATTGTGTAAATATTTATACAAAGTGCACAGATTCGCTTTTAGTTGACCTTGAACCTGAGCATATGTGTACATAAGTATAATATGTACGTTTTGACGAACCAAACTATTTTTAAATAGCTGTCAAAATACACATAGTACATACATGAATGCCTGTAGAATTAACTGGCTTCGGCAAAAGTGACGAAAGTCAACAAACGAGTGACGCAATGGAATTGAAACAACTACCGTTAGATTAGAAATATCAGAAATACTATGCTGTATATGTGTATGTATGTGTGCATGGATATATTTGTATATACATACACACATAATTCGTCCCATTTCAATGTCAATTGATATATTTATTTACATACATATAGTATATACATATTATATATATATGACTGATTAACTGACTCACCAGCCATCGCACCATACGCGTACTTCCTTTCGTGTACCGTTGCATTTGTTGTTGCTGACATCGCCGTTGCCGTTGCAATTACCGTTCACTAGTTTCTCACTCATTATTATTATGATTGAAATTGATTTTGATTTGATTAATTTATATTTTAAGACTACTACAGGATTGTTCAAACAAGAATCACAACTAATGCATAAATAACATATGCACTTTTTTTATATTTTATTTTATATACATATGCACTGAGAATACCGAATATTTATTTAAGAGCATTGATTACGAAAAAAAAAAATAAATATAACCAGATGCGATGTGCACACTTTGAGCGCCGAATGTTGTTTGTGCCTAGTTATGAATGCGTTCAATATTTTTATTTCGATTTCGACAGCCACAACAGCTACTTAGTTTTTTTTTTTTGTATTTTTTGTTTTTGTTTTGCTTATCAGCGCGCGAACGCTTCGGAATTTTGTTCCCTCCCAAGTGTTGTGTGTGTATTCTTATTCTTATTTTTATTAGCGCTCAAAAACGTACGTACGTACGCTTAATTGGCATTAACAAACTAAGCAGCTGATTGCTAGTGTGACCGCAGTGGTTTAAAGCACCAAAATGCCTAAATAACCATTCACACAAATTATTAAATGCGTATTAAGGGTATTCCAGAAATGAATTCTTATTTGATTTCCTTGAAATTCGAGCAAATCAATATTTTTTGCAGCACCGAACGCAATTCGCTATTGATTTAATGCACGAGCAAAATTAATTAATTCAATGTACGCTTTTTGTTTGAACACCACAAGCAAACTTAAATCAATTTTATTTCAAAGTTTTTAGCACTTTGGCATCCCTTTGCGTTTAAATTCATGAATTTTCAAGTGCTCTATAAACAGGAGCATTTAAAAATCCACAAATTGAAATATGCAAGAATATCTATGTAGAAACGTAGTATAAGGAGTGTACGTTAACAAATTGAAATCAAATTAAAATCAGTATCGAAAGTGAATTTGTTTCAATGACCCAGTGCTGCCATAAATCGATAACAAAAAAAGGATAGACGAACCCCAAAAAAGGGGGAAAAAAACAGGACAGATCTTTAAATTTAAACTCTAATCAAAATAACATAAGTAGTTAGATTTATGTAGGTATACTATTTTACAATCATTTTAATGCCGTGTCAACAACTTCGTCGTCAGCAATTCAGGCAAATGCATTTAAAAAAAGGTCAGATCTGTCCTGAAAAAGGCTGATTAAACAACATTGTTCGCAATGTGCGAATCATTTAATTTAACGGGCTTACAAGTGAATAGCCATTGTGGAATAGAAATCACTTTTTTTTAATAACAAAAAAAAAAAAACTTTTTAAATTGTATAAAATTTAGTTATTTTGCAATAAAATATATATGCTAGGACAGAATGAAACAGACAGATTTCCGGATAGGGGATGTTTCTGAAAAATTCAGGCACATTCATTTTAAAAACGGACAGATCTGTCCTGAAAAAAAACTGATATGGCAGCACTGTGTTTAACCAGAGTTCTTCGATAGCTTATCGATAGCGGACTGATCAATCTGGTCTTTTATTTTGATTTTCTATATAATACATTTGTAAAATGAGGAAGTCCTTTAATGTCTTTAGATAGACAAACATTTTGAATTAAAATGAACTTGCAAGAGTTGTCTTGCTTCAAATTCACAATAAGCTACAGCACATAAACGTTGCTCAATGCTTCTTCTTCACATATCGACAAGTGCCGCGATTTGTTGCTCCCACAGAAATTTGTTTTTTTTGTTGTTGGTAGTACGTGCTATCGAAAAAGTCAAATATAAAATACAAAACTAGTCGAAAATGCGTGCGAACGCATTCGAAATAAGAAAAGTGGGCTGAGTTAAAAATGTCGCATACGATTTGGGCATTGTTTAGTAGACAAACACAAGCGATTGACACATTTTATTTAAATTTCACGTGCTAAATTCTGAAATATTATAAAACTTAACAAATCATTTGCAAACGCTTTTTGTTTTTTGTATATTATTTATAACGCCTGCATTTCGTGCGTTTGCAACAAAAGTGTTGCTAACATTGCGCGCTTTGCGTTCTACAGTTATTGATAAAAATCACAAAAAAAAGAAAAAAAAAAAAAACGATGTCGAAACGGGGCAAGGGCACTGCAGCGGGCAAAAGCAACATTGCAACAAATTTGAGAAAATATGCGGCGGCCGAGGAACGTTTGCTAGACTTGTTCTCGCCGCTTGCCAGTGCTGAAGTGGCGACAACAAACAACGACGCAGCCACAGACGCTGCAGGCAGTGCTGCTGCTGCTGCTGCAGCTGCTGGTGCTGCCTTAGCTGCTGTAAATGTTGCTGCCACAGCGAGCAGCGAACATGTGGATCCCTCCAGGGACAATATGCTACGCTACATATCCGATGACTCGGAAATACACAGTCTGCTTTCCAGTTCGGATACCAGCGGTTTTAAGGGCTTCATAGATGAGAATAATGCGCCACTCAGCTTGAGGGAACTGCAGCAGCATCCGCTCATCTTTGGCGTCTGCCGCAATGCCGACAACGCTGAATTGTTCACCGATAACTTTATGGGCTGCACGACACCAAAGTGCACCCTGCTATACACACAGAGTTCGAGTAAGTTAAGCATTTGAGCTTGGTTTTGGTTTTGGTTTTGGTTTTGAGTCTCCGTAAAACCCATTTGTCTTCCCAGATTCAATCCCGGATGATAACTATCTGCAAGCCTGCATTGCCAATGGCAACGAATCGAACGTGGAAGAGCTTGTGATTGAGAGCCAAAATGTTATTGAGGATGCGCACTCGGAATGCGTGATATTTGATGATGAAAATGTGGTCATGCTGTCGGACGAACAATGCTGCGAGATTATTGTGGATGCACATGGTCATGGCGTCGATATGGATCGTGGCTATCTCAGTGAGCTGTTGCCAGCTGCAACAGTAGCAGTAGATGATGAGCAGCACAGCAGCGGGGATCAGCATGTTTATCTAAGCGATGCGGTGCTGGTGGAGCAACAACAGTTGCAAGAACAGTTGCTGCTAGATGCAGCCGAGGAGGATGTGCAGCAGGTGAATGATTCATTTGTGGATGAACGACCGGACATTTGTGAAGTGTATGATCATGAGCTGGAGGAGCACGATGATGAGCAGCAGCAGCAGGAGAGCAGCTTGCAGCTAGAATTGCAGCAGCATATGGAGGCTGTGCAGCATGAGCAGGATGCGCGCATTGTCATTGTAAGCGAAATGAATGAGCAGCAAGATGAGAATGACAATGAGAATGAGAAAAAGAACGAAAAGGTGCAGAACGAGCAGGATGTGAAAGAGGATAAGGATGCCACTATAGTCGCACCGCACAGCAGCACCACCGAGTTTCCAGTTAGCTCCACATCCATGCCCAACGGCAGTGACAATGATGACTTTGATGATGAGCTGGCCACAGGCGATAATGAGCAGTCGCCGCGTTTGCAGCGCAAGTATATCAAAAAAAATACGCTCTCCGCGGAGGCCATGGATCGTAGGCTGGCAAATCTTGGCAGATCGCAGCCACAGCTGAGCCTAACCGAGAAGGTGGACAGCTGGTCTTGTGAAGACAACTGCCATATCGTTGAGGATGTGGTGAACTTTGAAGCTGAATTCGAACAGTACGAGGCTGCCAAGCAGCCTAAGTTTGGTGAATTCTACGACACAGTGAAAGTCTTGAAATGCGAACCGATACTGAAAATACAACAGCGTGCCACAGGTGGTGGCGTCACATGTCACATGCAGACAGAAGATACACACTACTCCAGCGATGATATGGCCATGTTTAAGCGGCCCAGCCATAGACGTTTGCAACACACCCCACCTGTCGAGCAATCCGAGCAAATTGTGCTGGACGATGATGATAACGATTGCTTGAAAGTAATTTTCAAATACAACTTTTACAAATCCAATTTGATTAAATTCATATTTCTCTGCAGGTTGAGGTCAATCCATCCACCATAACGCTGGTGCCGCAGCCGTTGGAAACAACCGTTGTCAAGACTATTGAAACACAAACGCTGGCGCCACCTTTGCTTATCACAAAGGAAACATCCACCACAGATCTTGGCAATGGTATAACGGCTGCTTCAACGAAAGCTGACCAGCTTGAGAAATGTGAAGAAATTGCTGCAACGGATGCAGTGCAGCAACGCGTTGACGCTCATAAGTTGCGCGTGGCAGCGGGCAGTGAGCAGAGCGCACACAATGAAATTGTGGAAAATCAAAAGTCGCAGCAGCATTCTCAGCAGCAGCAGCATCAGGAGCATCCTCAGCAGCAGCAGCAGGTGGAATTCGCACAACCAGGTAAACTTAGCCTCGATAGCTTTCAACCATTTAATTATTACATCATAATTGTATTATATATTAACAAATGAACAGTCATCGTTTATACACTAAGCTTTAGTCACTAGAGAGTAGAAATGGGATCGATACACTAAAAAAAAAGAAGTTGAAAAAGGATTTGTATATTAAACTTTGCTTTGCAAATAACAAATTGTTAAACTCATATTAATAAATGGTTTAGATTAATTACAATGACTATATTAATAACATTAAATTAAAAAAACTGCCTGTAAATTTGAAACGAAAACGTGCAAGCGAACGTGACTATTGTCGATGCAGCATCAAAACTCGGGTTCGAAAAACCATTCCGTTTGAATGTCAGAACATTAATTCGTAAATCGTTTGGAATTTATTCGATATTAATTTTCAAAAACTAATTGAATTTGGTATAGGCCTGAACATTTATTTTAAAACTTTCTAAAGCAGGCCTTAGAAATTAAAAAAAAACTAATTTACTAAAATTGCATTTAAAAGCAAACAATACAAAATTGTATTAATAAGATAATGCATTTGAATATTGTTATTTCACTTACTAAATTCGTGTCCTTTCTCTTGGAACAGTGCATTCAAACAGCATCGATCACAATGATGCACAGGACTATGAGCAGCACGAGTTCTGCAACTATCTGGGACTCACCGAGCTGGCAACTGCGAATGCGGTGGCAACAGCTATGCGTGATCTAGCCAATAGTAATGTGGCACGTCGATCGTTGAGAGTGCGCACACAACAGCAACTGGATCGAATGCGCAGCGATGTGCTTGGCAAGCGGCGAGAGCGCAAGCAGCAGACCATGCAACAACGGGAGCAACAGGTTGAGCAGAATATTGGCCAGCTATTAACCAGCGATATCAGCAGCAGCAGCAGCAGCAACAACAATGCCAATCTAATGAGCAGCCCCAAGAAGGCCAAAGATACAGCATTGAGTGGCATGGCCACAGCAACAGGCAATGCCACAGCAGCGACCGCCACAGTCAACTTCTCCGCAGTGCCATCGAACAGTGAAGAGGCATTTGTATATGCTGCCGCAGATCCAGCACCCACAATTGTATTTGATATGCCGAACGTAATGGAAGCTGGCCCTGCTCAAACAATTGTATATGATATGCCAAATGTAATGGCCGCTGGTCCAGCTCAAACAATTGAATACTTTTTCCGTGCCGAGGGCACCGAACAGCAGGAACAGCAGCATGCTATATTAGATAACAGCGATTATCATCGACTCTCGTTGGAGGCGGCCTTTGCAAAGGTTTATGCCGCCGCAGCGCCTGCGGCACCCGCCCAACCTGATCTGCACGAGTGCATGCAGACACGTTTGCGACAGGCACGCGAAACGAAGCCTTCCATTTATATCGTTAAGGCTTTGAACAATTCCGCACCGAGCATACACACGGGCCCTCTAAGTCCGCCAATTGTGGCAGCAGAGCAACCTCAGCCAACAACTGGCGCCATCAAAAAGTCACGTAAGTCGCACAAACCGGTGCCGCAGAAGATTTTGGGTAAGCGGCGACGCACCACCGCCGGCGCTCTAACAGCCAGTGCGCCGCCAGAACGCGAGGTGATCACGCGCTCAACCACGCACATGAACTCGAAATTGTTGCGCAATCGCAAGGTTAGTTTGCTCAAGTCCTATGAGTTGTCGGATACAATGGCGCATGGACGTGGCAAGCAGCGTTTAAGTGGCGGTGCCGCAGGTGGAGGTGCCGGCAAACGTTTGCCCAAACCCAAAGCGGCCAAAAAGACGAAGAAGCCAGCTACGCCACTCGAGCAGCATTCCTTGGCTCAGCAGCAGCAGCAAACGTTGCCCAAATCAAAGCATTCAAAGGCACATGGGGAAAAGGACACAGTGCCAAAAGCTGTAACCAGACGTAAACGCTTGCGTGCCAAATCGATGCCAATACCGCCGCAGCCAATGTTAGTTGGCGACGCACCCATGGAGCAACTAAGGCTTGATGCTGATCCCAGGCTAATGCAATTTGAAGCAACGTTGCCCAAACCCTTGATGGACACACATGAGTTCATAACCAATCACAGCATGGTAACTCCACCGCTATACAGTGCCGCCGTGCGCCGTTATGTCCATGCTGCTTGTAAGCCGAACGAGCAGTATTCAACGGATCATCAACAGCAGCAGCAGGCGCAGGCGCTTGCGCAGCAGCAGCAACAGACGCAGACGCAGACGCTTGCGCAACAGCAGACGCAATCGCAATCGCTGACGCAGCAGCAGGTTGAAGGCTTCTTTGCTTCAATGCTGGGCGCACCCGCATTAGTCTATCCGCCAATATCAGCGCCAACATCGCAGCGCACGCCGCACTTTTCACGTCGCACACGTCAAATGGCCGGCTCAACAGCCATAATAGAGTTGGACAAGATGCCAAATGTACAGATGACGCCACCCGGTGCACTAGTAGCCCTTAACAAAGGTTCTACGACGCTACGCAACCCGCTGGCGGGCAAAAATGGCAAAGTACTGTATATGTACTATGAGCTGGAACAGCTTATTGTGCTGCAGGAGAAGCTTGTCTCGTTCTGGAAGTACTCCAAAGTTTTCAATGTGCTGCACAGGCCCAAAAAATCCGATGCTAAGAAAACCCAATCAGCTGCCAAACAGCACTTGTTCAACATTCTGAAATCTAATTCAAATACAAATACAAATCAAGCGGAAACGGATAAAATAGATGAAGGCTCCGAACAGCACTGGGTGCACTTGGGTGGCACCCGACGCACCACAAACGGTAAGTAACGTTGCGCTCCTTGCTATCAATTCCTTGTTTTAATCTTGCCATTCCATTTTGCAGATATTGAAATTATCACACCGTATGTGAATCGTATATGCGCTCACAACTCAACGCCCGTCTATGTTGAGATGCGTAGCCATCCTTTGGAACATTATCGGCGTGAGAGTAAACTTCTATCGTTGTATGTGAATATATATTATTTTTGCGAGGAGGAGATGCGTCCTAAGATGTCCTCGGTGCATCTTGATTCTGTTAATTGGTAAGCAACAATTGAGTTATATTCTTTTTTTCAATTTTGTTTTAAAAAAGAAAAGAAAAAAGAGTATATTGGGCTTGTGAAATGTCTGTCTGTATGTCTGTCTGTCCGTCTGTACGAATGCAGCTTTCTTCCACAGTTTTGAAGCTAGAGCAAACATGTTGATATATACCATAGGCAGACAAAGTGTTAAGATCTTAAGACTTGAAAGATTTGAGCAAAAATACAATTGCCGCGCTCACTTCTGACTCCGCAAAGAGGCGATAAAAAGAGTACATCGCAGTCGGGTGTATTCGACTGCAACGTTCTTACTTGTTTTATATATTGTAATTGTTAAAGCTTGTCTGCAAGTTCGTTCGTTTAGTGCAACTATTCGTGCAAGATATCGTGCAAGATTTGCTTAACACATTATATTGAACTAGTGTTTCAAATGACAAAAATAAATACTGTAAAACTCTTCTGCTTAATATTTTGCACGGATTTTGTACACCACGATATGTCTTGCATCGTCTGAAGGGCGCTCTACCAAATTGGCAATTGATCAATTATTTCAAGTAATTTTGATCTTTATAATATTTTGTATATTTTAAATATGTAATTTGATCGTGTTTTGAAATTGTATTAACTAAACTTAATATCATCTAGTGAATGGAATCAAGTCATCTATACCACCATAACCGATTCGCGTTACTTTGTTATGGCCTGGCAGCAGGAGCTCGTCATTGGCACTGCGCGAGCTGGCATTTGCAAGTATTCACTGACACCACAACTGGACACACTGGCCAGCATACGGGAGTTCAAACAGCTGCGCCATGAGCTGACTCATATTGAATGTTTGACGGAGGATCGCTTAATTGGTTATGGTCATTCGCGCATTACCATTTGGGATCATCGCAGCGGCGACACGCTGATGAACTATGATTTTGGCTTTCAAATTGGCAAAAATCTGGGCGTCATACATTATGCTAGCTTTGACATTGAGCAGAGCAGCATTCTAGTGCTATATCAGCACATCAAGGAGCCGGATAAATTGCCAGAGTTGCGTGTTATTGCCTGCGAAGTATCGCATTCCACACCATCGCATCGCTTGTTGCACGTACATAATCTGCCATCGCCGCAGTTTGATGATCAATTGGTTGCCATCAATACCGGTGATCATATCATATTGAAATCGCAAACGGACGATGAGATCTGGATAAGTACAACGGATCCTCGCCAGCTTACCTATCTGGCGCCGCAGGGCAATCAACGCTACTACACCCGCCAAAAGTCCCAGATCATCATTATGACGCCACAGACGCTTATTGTGGACAGCATTGCGAATCATGTGCTGAAATTGGCCACACATCAGCAAAATATGATGATTTTGGCGGCGTCAGAGGTGGCATCTACATCTAGATCACAGCTGCCAGTGTCTATGTAGAGCAAATATTCCAAAAAAAAAACAAAAAAACAAACTAACATAAACATAAATTACAAATAAATTTCATGTCTTTTAACTTGTGTTTGGAAAGACAATTTTTTTTTTATTAGTTATTTTTAATGAACCTTTCATACCAAAATTCTGCGTAAAACTTTACCGTTTGAATATATCTGTATAATTTAATCAGTTTCTTCAATATCCTATTTTTTTTTTATTTTTTTTTTTATTATTACTATTAGTTGTTAATGAACCATTCTTACCAAATTTCTTCGTGAAAGTATATCATTTAAATGTAACTGTATCATTTATTTTAGATGCGCTTAAATCAGCAGCTTCAATATCCTGTTTTAGTTATACATATAAGTATATTTAAATGTAAATCTAAATACTTTTTAATCCCATTGAAGGGTATATAATCAAGCATACGTATATTGATAGATGTCTAAAATAACAGAAAAAAAAAACTAGTAAAGAGAAACCCAGTTGCTTTATTTGATAATTTAGAATAAGATTTAAAGTCAAGCTTTATGTTAATTTGTTTATTTTTATTATTTTCTAAAAGAAAAAGAAATGTTTTAGTCTTAACTCTAGCATACTGCTAGCTACATATGTTCGATACACTTATTTCCGCAGAAAGCGTGTCATATTTAGTTAATAATTAAAACCACCAAAACGAATACAAAGGAATATTAATAAAAAAGAAAAAAAACAAAGCCTTAAATTATATTACAATATATAAAAACGTACTTTTAAAAGTACAGACTTACACAAATGCGTTGGTATTATCTTATGTAAATTATTCAGTCAACATCATGTTTTCAACCCAAAATTATGCTTGTTTATGCAACATACAAATTTAATCAACAATATAAGCTATCTTCAGTTTGAAGAATATATACATATACTATTACAAAACAATTAAATAATGAATGTTAAAACGATTTTAAGATTTATTGCAATTGATGACACATATTCCGACATGCAGCATACAAAAGTATCATCCAAATAAGATTAAAAAATATCAATTTACAAAGAAAGAGACAACTCGTTGTTCGAATTTTTTTTGTAGATCAAATCAAATTTCATTTACACTTTGAAAGATGTTAAAAATATTTGTGATTATAAAAAATATTAATTCAAATAAAATAAAACCGTGGTAACCCAAATTTACCGAGGCAAGAACAAATTTTATTACGGGCTCCAAAAAAAAAAACCAAAGAGAGTTATTTTCGGTATACCGAAAATATATTCCCTTACAGAAATTATATTAACATTATTTATTTATTAATTCAATGTCGATTGAACGACTGGACGACTGTAGCTTAGTGGGAAGGCATTCTGCTCTGATATACAAAACTTCGGGTTCGATTCCCAGTCGAGAAAATCGTTTTATATTTTAAAACGTATCACTGGCAATGCTTAAAGCCAAACTAGTCATTTATATTCTCCATTAAACAATGAACACCATCATTATATATGTATTAATCAATAAATATTGCAGAAAAGTTGTTCATATGAAAACACAACTTCTGCAAAGGATATAAAAACGTCGTCAAAAAACTCACACAAAGTAATTATAGGACACCAGACACCCTCCGTATCATGATGAATATACTTGGATTTTGGATCAACATTATACTCGCACATTGGCACTATATAGAAATAGAACGATAATAATGAAATGAAAGATATTTCTTGTATTTTGAATGGTGTATTTTAAACGCATTTTGGTATATGAACTAATAAATTTCAACTACACATTCTATTAATCATTACAAATACAACATTACGAGCTAATTCAATATTAAAATTATTATTATTTTAATTACTTATTAACAGCTAATTTATGTACACATAGTTTTACTTACACGAAAGTAAAATTCATATAAAAATTGTGAAAGCTTACAGACTACAAAGACAACTTTACATATGCATATATATATATATATATATATATATGTATATATAGTATATATGTTTATCAGATACACATCTGGGCTACATCGAATAGCCCATTAATTTGCATAGAGCGAAGTTGTTGTTGCTAGGAGAAGCTGATAACTAGCCTGAGAGTAATGCTAACGTTTAAAAACAACAAAATATAAAAAAACATAATCAACAAGTTGCTAAAAAAAAAAAAAATAAAATAAAATGCTAAAAACTGTTGCCTGTTTCTTTTGTGATTTGTTGTTTTAGTTAATAGATCCTATGTGTTTAGTAAATTACAAGAGTTTTCAAACGTTAGAAAATATATACTTAAATGTATATGTATGTATAATTAGTGAAATGTTTATCGAAAAGCACTTTTAGAACTTAAGAAGGCGCCATAGAAGCGTTATAGCATTGAGGCCACACATTCCTTGAGCAAACATTACAATTCTTTTTCTGGCTTTTTCTTTGGCATCGCTGACGCTGACGCCGACGCCGACGCCGCCGCCGTTTCGTTCTGATGCGCCTCCTTGGCGAGTTGCCAGCGCTTGAACTCAACCATTTGCATGATGCGCACGCGCAGCTGCGGCCGCCGGAGCATTGCTGCAGATAGCTTGGCAAACTCCAGATTATACATGAAGACAACGGGTATGGCGACATCGTCCTTGCCATCGCCGGACATGGCGAACATCGGTTGTGTCTCGCCGGAAGAACCTGATACATTATCACAGACGATTAGCGCCGTGGCGCCCGCCTTTTGTGCCAGTCGCGCTTTGCTCACAAACGTGCAATCGCCGCGCTCCGCTACAAGAATCTTGCCGGTCACATTGCCGGCATTCTGCAGCACATCATCGCAGGCACGCAGTGGATTGGCCAGCACAATGTCACCCTCGACAAACTGCTCGCCAATTAGCTCCGGACTGAAGTGCGATGGGCCTGCCATCAGAGCTGCCCAGTCCTGGGACTGATCATCCAAGGCATATGCAACAGCCTGCAAGCACAAAACAAATATATATTTATGTTAAACATTTTGACCACGTTAATAGGTATGTTAACCGTCAAGAAACGATTTGATAACTATCTAATAGTGAAAGCGTATATACTATATATATAGCGTACTCTCAATAGTGTTAATATCAAATCTTTTACGGGTTTATGTATAAAGTCGGAGCTGTTATGATTGATAGAGACAAGAATACTAAAACTAAATATTATTGTCCTGCTATATAAGATTCAATTTCTATTACTTGCAAGAATACTAGAAGAAAAAAGTATTTTAGATATGAATGAAATTTAAAGACAGTTTTAATCAGCTTTTTCAAATGTTACAAAAATTACTCAGAGCTGTTCCCATTTCCATTTGCGATCAAAAGCTGTTCTGAATTTCAAACATAAACGGAAAGTTCAGTCGAAAAACTTTTCCTATTTTGACTTTTGAATGAATAGTATTTAAACTTATCTTTAAAAATATTGATCAACTCCCACAGCCACAATTTTAAAGATAAAGCTTTGATTTTCGGTACACATATATGTTGTATCAATGTTGATCAGCTGTGTAAATTTCATCACGATCGGATAAATAACACCAAAGTTATGGAAGACAGGCACTTTACAAGTTAAGTGCACTGCTTGCTTGTGTTGCCGCTGAACTGCTTGAAATGCAAGTTGGGAGCAGGGAGTCTCGTAGTCGGGCACACTCGACTAGAGCATTCTTACTTGTTTTTGTTTTAAATATATACATATATAGAGCTAAGCTAGTCTAATCTAACCTTTTATTTTTAAGTAAAGTTAAATTAAAAGAAGGAAAATCTATTTGAAATCGCGAATCACATTGAGCTTTAAAACCAACTTGTGATTTGTAACTTTCACAAGCAACATTCTTAGACTTAAGTATATTGTTGCTGAAAGCGGTTTTTTTTTATATCATGGTACGTATATTATTTCTTATATCATGCTCTGTTACGATACAACTTTTCTGCTGTTCGCCTTATATATTCAAACGAATTTAATGAGCTTAACATTATTGTTATTAATATTTATTCTTAAGCGAGTTTCTTTCTTTCTATCTGTGCGTGTGTCAAGACGTACACAAAACAGTTCAAATGGAATACACTTCTTGAAGTTGGGCTTTACTGTAGGCCAGGCTCAAGCAGGAACTTGGACTTGTTTTTGCGCGTCGGCTGCACGGAGAGCGGTGGCACCACCAGCATCTCGGACTGCGTTGATGGTGAACTGCTGCGCATGCTGGAACAAACCTCATCGGCAACTTCATTAATATTGTTGCAGCGGGCCAAACGCATCTGCTCCAGCTGCGAGGCATGCGTCGATGACTTAGTTTTACTAAATGGCGATGTCATCATAGTAGAAACTGCGCGATTCAGCTTATTGGGCGTTATATTAAAGGTAAAGGCGTGTCCAACCTTTAGACGCGTTTTGGCAGCCAATTTGAAAGCCTTGCTCACTGTGCTGACATTTACATCGCTGATATCCACCTTCAGTTCCAATGATGTGCAACTCAGCAGCATTTTGTCAGCATCTGTGCAACACGTGTCTGCAGCAATTTGCATGCATAACTTTTTAAGATAGACCAGCTTATCCGTCTCCTCATCAATAATGCTTAAGGCGTAGAGCTTCTCCTTATCGCTGCCACGTTGCAGCAGACCAAAGGCACGCAGACTATCCGTAATATCAATGACAAAGCGTATCATATTCAGCAGTATCAGTTTAATATGCTTATGCGTCTTATTCGTGCTGGCAGACTTGGCCGAATTAAAGCCGCGCGAGCGTCGCTTGCACAGCTCAATGGAATCGGAGAACAAGCAGAGTAACAAACTATCACCACGACCGCTCAAGGAATCAGACAGCTCATTGATCTGACATTTGGAAACAAAGCTGGCAAATGAGCTGGACAGCCATCGATATCATTGAATATGTCAAAGATGGCCATGCGCGATTCGGTTAGGCGCTTGTCCTCGTTTATGTGCAGCGTCACCTGTTTAATGGCCTTCAGTGCCTCCTTCAGACGCGCATGATCCGCATTGCTGTTGCTTGTATGCTTCAGTATATCATTTAGCAAAAGAATAATGCTGGGCAGACGCTGAACGGGTCGTATCATTAGATCCTGCAGGCTCTGACGTCCACACTCGGGCTTTGTCTGATTGATCTTGAGAAAGGCATGGAAGCGTGGATATTCACGATCACAATACTGCAGCAGTTTCTTCATCTGCTCATAGAAGTTAACATAGGGCGGATAGGCTTTAATCAGTTCATCCTGATGCTGTATAATAATGTCTCCAATTAAACAATCCTCGCGCCAATTGGCATGCAGCTTGCGTAAATGCTTCAGCATGCTCTGATGAACCTTGTGTATGGGCAGAAAGCCGCCAAATATTAATTTGATCTCGGATCTATTCAGCAGCGGATCATTTGTTTCCGCCAGCTCCTCCAGTTTGATCTTGAACATATTAAGTATGGTATCCAGTATGCCCACATAGTTGGACTCTGTGGTAAAGAAGTCCATAAAATGATTGAACCGCATAGATTTCTTAATGGGCGTGGCTGTCTCGCTAGCCTCTGGCTCAGCATGCAGCAGCAGCTTATCATTGTCCAGCTTATCCGGACTGGTGGTGCAGTCAAAGAAGCTATTCAAAACAGACAACAGACCCGCATCCGACACCGTGGAGCGTCGCTTGGCCTAAAATTGTATACTCTGTGAGCAACGCTTGCGTTTCCGCTTATTAGAGCTAATGGGCCGCGAATCACGACGATCTGTGCTAGACGTATTCGTAATACTATCCCGATAGTCGCCAAATAGATAATCCATTTCATTGGCACAGCCATTCTGTATAGTATACCAGAACCAGTCCGAGTTTAGAATGTGCGTATTATGATTTTTGGGCTCCGGCTTCGATACAGTCGTGTGCTCGTCAACGACGACATGGGAGCACTCGGGATCATCCAGTTCGGCACAAACGCCACCATTCTCACACAGCACATCGACCATATGTTGATGCTCCTCGGTGGGAAAGCCAAAGAAGCAAATCTTTTGACCTTCAAATGCCTTCACACGATGTGTTTTGGTAAAGACTTTCTGCGTCGCCTCAAACTCTAATGAATCACGTGCTGACCAAGCGGCATAGACCCAAGCAGGATGCACCACCGTCAAGCGAAACGTTTTGGCGTATAGATACTGTTCGCCGCCACTGTGATTGCATATCAAATGTGTGGTCCTTGTATTCAAATCCTTATTGATGCAACCGCCCATGGAGTGTATAAGATTGACCAACTTTGTCAGCTCATCCTTTTTGCGTATGCCGGTGAAGCCAGTAATAACAAAATGCATTCCTTTTGCTTATGTATGGCATCAAAGATCGCGTTCTCGAAATCGTTAAGCACATAATAGGTGCGCCATTCCGCATCGTTGATAATGTCCTGACCCGTTTACGATTGTATGACGGGGATGCCAAAGCTTTCCGCTGCCTCTATTGTCTCTGCATCCTCACCAGCTCCGCCCATCAGGCAGATGCGTGTGGGCTTTGACATGATGGACATCTCTGTTTTTGATTGATCCTCTATAGTTTCAATTTCATGAGAATTTGAATTACGTTAAATTTGGCAAACGATGCCGCACACATAAGATCTTTAGAACTTTTGTTAAAGTATCTTTGTGTTTTTTGCTCGATTTTATTTTATTTTATTTTGTATTATTTTTTTGATCAAAAGAACAGAGCAGCGCTCAAACACACACACAAATTACACACGCACACACACAATAGTGAACTCCATTGAACAGCAGGCGGCGCGTCGCCTTTTAAAAATCATTTGAAAGATCTAACAGTAGCTACTACTTACCATATCAGGTAAGTTAATAATAGGTCATAAAAAGCGCCAACAGGATTAAAATGCTGCAACGCTGCAATATCACATAAATTAGTATTGTGTGTATTGTATTCGTTTTGTGGCTAATACTAAAAGCGTGTACACTGTACAGTATAGTTTTTTCTACAATAATATCTAATACTCAATCTAATAAGTAGTCTGTAGTATTAACATATATTACTTGATACTCATCCATCCATCATACCAGTCTCACCATTAAAATATTCTTCGCGCAAAAATTGTCTTGCAAGCTACGCACCTGCAGCTGTGCCAGCTGATTCATGCTCTGCATTTTGGTCAGCTCCAACATTTCCTGCATAAACTGCAAGCCCATTTCGCCCTCCTCCTGACTTTTGGCCTGTCGGGTAAAATACAAATGATTATTTGTGAGTATATGTTTTGGAAAACCACAGCATTATATAAAAACAAGACAAATTAAGTGAAAGAGAACAAAACAAAAAACAAAAAACAAAAAAAACTTACATTATAGAAACTATGAAACAGTCGCACCTTGCCTTGGTTACGCTCGCCTACAGAAACCATGGTGATGCCCATGTCGTAAACAGCTCGTAAGTGATCTGCATTACTTGCTTGAAAATCGAGGGCACTGAGTCGCTTGCCGGTTGTGGTGCGAGGGCACGAGCCCGTAATGAAGTTGCGCAATGGTTTGCGTACTTTTTCAGGAAAAAGCTTATTGGAACTGGGGCAGGTTCGCATGAAGTCGAGTACATTGTGCTCGTCCGATTGCCGAAAGCCTATAATGATTGATATATATGACATATATATATATATAGTAAAAAGGATCAAATCTCTTTCAATGCTTTCAGTTACTTACTAAACGTGGAATTCCCTAGTTGTGCAATGGACAGCGGCAACAGATGCGCTTCGGTGGTGAACACAAACTCATCCACATTAATGATTAAATCCTGCGGATCGGAAAACAGCAAGAACAGATACTTAAATGTCTCGGACAGTACAAATGAATCCATGCGATCCTCATGCTTCCCAGTCCGCACATCATTGACAGCCGCATAGCCACAGGATACTTTAGCATACTGCTGCAGCGTTTTTAGCGCCCGCTTTCCAACCTGAAGATAATGATGATCGCCGGTGGCGCGATACAGGAAGTACGTGGATTCGATGAATTCGGGCCGCAAATGATGCTGCCCCCAGTGTATTTGGAAGTCCACTGTCCAAGCCTCTGGTATGAGCGTGTGCATCTGCATCACCTGGTAGAGCATCTCGTGCGTTTGCACCGCCGGCTTTAGATCGCCAGAGAGGACCTGCAGGCCTGGCCAGAAGGCCAGCAGTGAGTCCATAAAGTTACGCGACTTGGCATGTGGCCGATGCATTAGCACGTCCAGCAGCATTGGACCCTCGCTGACGTACTTCATCACCGCATTGTAATGACGATTGAAGCGCGCCAAATACTTGTCATCACCAAGCAGCACATACGATTTGAACAGATACTCATAGTAGCTATCAATGCCAGCACCCACGCCTGAATCTCGACGCACCCAATCACCGGAATGCACATTCAAAACTGTGCCCATAAGATCGGAGCCGCGATGCCGCAGCTTCCACAAAGCATCCATTGCGGCATGTGCGCGCACCTCAAAGATCGGATCGCCAGTCAGTCGCGACAATGCCGCAAATTCAAGCAATATGGTGCCGGCACAGGCGGTGCACGTTTCCCGTGACTTCTTTAGCTGCGGATCCTTCATGCCCAGCCTCAGATTGACACGCGCATGCGGTATGCCCGTCGTTGTATTGAACGCCGGCAGCAGACGATAGCCCAGCTCGCGTGCCATCTCCAACATTTCACCCTTGTACCAGTGCATCACATCCGCCTGCTTCTGCAGATACTCGGCGAGTATGTGCGCCGACACCAGCCCACCCACCATGCGTATGTTCGTCTCAAACACGGACACAATAATATCGCTGTCGAACTGCACATCGCGTATGACCAGCTTGACGGCGTGCTCAAATTCCGCAAAGTCACCGAGCAGCACCAGCGTGTCCAGTGTATCCACCAGCGTCATGGAGAAGCTGCAAAGAGTTCAGTTTAGTAGCTGTTTAGTTGTGTTGAAAGGTGAAAGCCCTACGGTTAAAGAAGCGACTAGGTTCTGTATTCGGAATGGAACTTAAAGATCGGAAAAGCAACTAGAATGCCCTACTCTAAAAACTATTAAATATGCCGAGAAAAACCACACTTTACCAATTTATATATACCTAATATTTAGAGAGAACCAATTGCGTATCAATGTTCTTCATACCCAAATTGTGTTTTTTTTTTTTTTTAAATTGTATTTCGGTTGGTTTTGCAAGGCCATAGGGTTGCCAGCTTACACAAATAATTTTATTTTATATTTATTCTCACTTTGATTATACTTTTTGATGAACTAATTTATTAAGTTCATTTTTTATTCAATTTTGAGAGAGCTAATTTATTTTTTCAATTGTTTTTTTTTAACTTATAAACAAAAAACTTTTAAAATTTGATGCCCGCCAAGTTTAACAAAGTGTATGGCAACTCTTAAAATTTCAAGCAAGGGGGAATTTATGTGAAACAAGTTAGCATCCTCTATAAATGGTTGGTTTGGACTGCTGAATATTAGAGCTTTTATACTAATTTTTTTAATTTTTTTGAAAAAAAAAAAGAAAAAGTCTATTGGGTTTGTGAAATGTCCGTCTGCCCGGCCGCTTCTACAGTTTTGAAGCTAGAGCAACCAAACTTGGTATACATGTTGGTATATACCATAGGCAGACAAAGTGTTAAGATCGAGCAAAGTTTGTTTCTCCCAAACCTGTAGAACGGGCCCAACCAAATTTAAATTGATGGCAAAACTTGAAAGATTTGAGCAAAAATACAATTGGCTGCGCAAAGAGGCGAAAAAAAGAGTATATCGCAGTCGGGTGTATCCGACTGCAACGTTCTTGTTTTTAAATAGAGATTTTGTAAAATGAATAATTAATAACCTAAACAAGACAATTGTTTATAAAATATAATGCAGATAGTTAAATGAAACAGTATTGTTTATATAACACATAGTATATTTTTGGTGGTGTTTTCAAAAAAAACTCTAGTCATTTTACTGTAATGTTGAAAACAACCGAAAAAGGGTTTTGTGACATCTATGTTATTTAATTTGCGTATAAATTGGTTGCAATTAAATTGAAATAGCTTCCATAAGTAATAAAAATAACTAAATAACTTAAAGCATTTGAGCACCGGCTGTTTTTGTAAGCGAATGAAAGTGTAAGCCAACCAAAAATATCTAGAGATTTCTGTGACAGCCCCGTTTATAATAAGAAATGCTGCTAAGAACTTTACTACTTTACTAGACAAATGATAATATTTAATGTTTGTATTTAATTATTTGTTTATTCCTATTTTATGTTATCTAATATATTTTAGCTCATAGATTTTCTTTTTTTCCTACTAACTATGGAGCTGATTGTTTATGCCTAGATCTATTGTATATGATCAATATAGATTGTTATACAATATGTATGATTAACAGAATTCAAAATTACTCTCGTTGTTTATTTATTTAAAGATTATTACTCATAAATTATTGCACTAGTCACAATTATTGGAAACACAATCTATTGAAAACACAGGAAGTAAACATTATCGTGACAAAGTTATAATACCCCTAATAAATAAATCTATACAAATGTATTATAATTTTATCTAATCGAAAAGTTATTATGAAAGAAAAACTTTTATTGCATTATTTCTGGTGGATTGTTTCGAACTCTTTGAACTATACTCACTTGCCCAACACATCATCCATGTCTCCACGCGAGGGTGTCACACCGCGATAGCGTCCCTTGCATGAAAGCGGCATCAATTCATCGGCAGGATAGGCATTCTCCATGTAGGCACGATATGCATGATAGAACATTTCACGCGCTTCTTCCCTACAAATTCAAATTGAAATAAGGCATGTTAAATGGTTTTTTATAAACAAAGTATGAAATATGGGAATTTTCATAGTAGCGTGACGTGACATTTGTACGACAAAATATTAAAAAAAAAACAAAATTAAGTCAAATTTTTTTGTATATTTTTCTTATATTTACAAAGTAATTAAGTAGCACTATATTCAGTTAAAAAAATGACAGCAATCAATCGTAAGGATTTGATGATATAATCAAAAATATGCGTGGCGTGACGTTACAAAAATGAGTTTTGGCTCGGATTAAAAAACTGCGAATTGGGCAAAACTGTTTTGTTCAAAACTTTTTCTAAGACGATTTAAAATAATACAAGTTTATTTTGGCAAGTTATGAAATTTGAAAATTTTTTCAAATTTGTTTTTATTAGACTTATTATGTGGTGTGACGATACATGGCGTTACGTTACATAGCGTTACATTACATGGCGTTGCGTTACGTTACATGGCGTTACGTAACATGGCGTTACGTTACTTAAATTTAAGTTGACTTTACACTCGAATAGTTACAGTAAAGCTAGGTTAAATTGATAGCTTGTCATATTTGTTAGTTACTGCTCATTGTTATTGCATTTTTTTATTGTTGGTTATTGAACTGGATTGTTAATTGTTAGATTTGATATATTTGAAACAATTTACTACCGATTTACTTACCGGAGTTCGATTCGCTCCTTGTGCGACATGTTCTGTGTGGGCATCGTGCTGGTGTCATCGCTAAAGACACAGACGATAAGGAGGAGAAGAGACAGCAAAGATGGCAACAAGAGCCGCTGTGTTAGAAAGGACGATGTTAAGCACATCTTAGAAATGAACCGGAGCCGGAACTGGAACTAAGAGTGAGGTTTAAGCAACGCGCTAGCTGCAATTGCAAGCAGCTGCTGGCGCTGGTAAAGATATGTTTTTGGCAGCCACAGTTGCCGTTACTTATCACGTAGTTGTTGTTGTTGTTGTTGTACTGTTTGCTTGACTGTTGCTTGTTGTTGCTTGTTGCGTTGTGACGTTGACCTTCACTTTGAACGTGTTATTTGTTGTTGCCGTTGAACTTATCGCGCTCTCCGTTTTGGCTATGTGCTTCGCTTGTTTTTAATTTGAAATCAGCTCTCCAATTAACACACGGAATGGTTGACTAGCAGCAAAAGAAACAATTATAAATATTGTACAATACACACACATTGTATATAATCAAAGAAATATATTTATTAATAGTTATGCATTATTTTGCCTTACCCGACAATATATTTATTATAATTGCTATGTTCCACTTTTTCTTGCACTTGTGCGTTTGCATTCGTTTCTTCGGCTGCGTTGTGTGCATTTTCTTCTATCTTTAATGCAGTAACATTCCAAAATAGTTTATTTTTAATCTTGTTTGCTGCTGCTGCTGCTGGTGCTGCGGCTGCTCCAATAACAAAACACCACGACTGCAAATCGCCGAAACGAGAGCAGCGACCGCCTTCTATAATAAATAAATTTGTACGCTGCAGATGTTTAGTTTGCACACATTTTGTTCTGTTGAAATGCCACATGTGAGTTATTGTTCTCTGTGTATCATTGCGCTTTGCTGGCAGTTGTTTTATTTCTTAAATGAGTAGTTCTTATCAATTCTATGCAGTAAAATTTATTGCAAAAAGCCTAGTGTTGTATACAAAAAATATATATAAATTTTATATTGCTCCATTTTGTTGCATATGGTCACCCAAATTAATTATGCGCAGATGATACTTTCAAATAGTTGAGTATTTTAAGTAGCAAAATAATTGTTTGAATGTTGAACTAAAGCAAACAAATATGCTTAAAACTGCAAAAACTATTCGAGGTCTTACAATTTCTTTCATTTCACAACAACATCTTGTTATTAAATAACACAGACAATTTCAAGCAGTGCATTAATTGTTCTTCAAGCAGTTCAGCTGCAATGCAAGCAAGCAGCGCACATAACGTGCATCAAAAACTACTGCTTATGACGGAGGGAAATAGATTCTTCAATTACTTTGGTGTTTGTTAGCCAACCGAAATGAAATTTACGAAACTGATCAACATTGATAAAATAAATAGGTGTACCAAAAATTAAGCCGGTCTCTTTAAAATTGTGGCTGTGGGCATATTTTTTTTTGATTGCGGCGGGGCGGGGATGAAATAAACTTGATTTGCTGTACGTTATTACTCCCTTTTACCCATTTTAATTTAAAAAAAATCTTAAAATGTACTTAGTTCTATCGCATAGGCTTATGACATAAGTACCAATATCATAAGTATCCGTTAAGTACCCTGTCAAGATGAAGGCGACTGAATGTGAAGTGTCATTCTAGCATAACTCATTAAGGTTGTAGTGTGGCCAAATGACAGTTGTTGATACGTATAGCCAGTGTTGCCAAACAGCTAGTTAACAGCTGATGTTGACCCCGCGCTTTTAAGTGGGGCTGCATTTAAATCTTAGTAAAATGGTAAATATCCGAAGCTTTTAATTATGCTCGTGTGCAAATGTTGTATATATTTTAATACGTAGAGACGCAGCCTGGCGCCCAGCCAAAGATTAGGTGTGCGAATCAAATCAAAAGATGCATTTACACCGCCGCTGCTAAAGAAAAACAAGCGTGCGTGCCAACAGGAGCTGCAGAAGCGCCAAAGCGCTTTACGGGATGCGACGAATGAAGTGGAGCTGCCGCTGCCGCTGCCCATACGCTTTACGGCAAACAGTGAATATGAGCTGGCCATTTCGAAGGTGCTGGCACGCAAGTTTAAGGTACCCATAGCCAACTATGTGCCGGATTACGGCGGCAATCGTTCCTTGGGCGTGCGTCGTTCCATTGTGCGTCGGGCCCTGCACGATCCACAGGCGTGCAATGCTTTGGTGCTGTATACGCCGCCAGCGTATACGGAACACGAACGCATGTCGTTGGATCCCAGCAAGGTGCAGGTGCATGTCGTTGTGGATCCAATACTTAGCAACGTGTTGCGTCCACATCAGCGTGAGGGTGTGCGCTTTATGTATGAGTGTGTGGAGGGCAAACGCGGCAGTTTCAATGGCTGCATCATGGCTGATGAGATGGGTCTGGGTAAAACGCTGCAGTGCGTCACATTAACATGGACGCTGCTGCGTCAGAGCGCTGATTGTAAGCCAACAATAAGCAAGGCCATTGTTGTGTCGCCCTCATCGCTGGTGAAGAATTGGGAAAAGGAGTTTACCAAGTGGCTGCATGGGCGCATGCATTGTCTGGCAATGGAAGGCGGCTCGAAAGAAGAAACAACGCGTACGCTGGAACAGTTTGCCATGAATACAGCGACACGTTGCGGCACACCCGTGCTACTGATCAGCTACGAAACATTTCGACTCTATGCTCACATACTCTGTAAAACGGAGGTGGGCATGGTTATTTGTGACGAGGGTCATCGGCTTAAGAACAGCGATAATCTTACCTATCAGGCTTTAATGGGCCTCAAGACCAAACGACGCGTTCTACTCTCCGGCACGCCCATACAGAACGATCTTACGGAATATTTCAGTCTGGTTAACTTTGTTAATCCGGAGATGCTTGGCACAGCCGCTGTTTTTAAGCGTAACTTTGAGCATGCCATTTTACGTGGCCAAAATGCCGACTCCACGGATACGGAACGTGAACGCGCGCTGCTGAAGACACAGGAATTGATTGGTTTGGTCAATCAGTGCATCATACGTCGCACTAATCAAATTCTAACCAAATATCTGCCCGTCAAGTTTGAAATGGTTGTTTGTGCTAAGCTGACGGCCGTCCAACTGCAGATCTATACAAACTTTCTTAAATCGGATCAGGTTCGTCGTAGTCTTGCGGGTAAGTGAAATAACACAATACAGCTGACAAAAATGTTATTAATTTGAACACTTGCAGATTGCAATGAGAAGGCATCGTTGACGGCCTTGTCCGACATAACAACGCTTAAGAAGCTGTGCAATCATCCGGATCTGATCTACGAAAAGTTGGCTGCACGCGAAAAAGGTTTCGAGAACTCACAAAATGTTTTGCCAGCCAACTACAAGCCCAAGTATATATACCTTACAAGCATTCCTTGGCGTGCGATGTTACGCCCAGTAAATATTCAAATCAAATACCAAAAATCGGAAAATAACGTTGCTAATATCTTTTTATGTTGAGCTTTGAAAATGAGCTTGAAGCTAATCGATCAAAATCTGAAAATTTGACCACTCCAAAAAAGTTTTATTGCAACAGTTTCCCAGATTTTCCAATAATATTTTATTATGTAGAGCTTTGAAGATAAGTTTGGATCTGATCGGATGCAAAACAGAAAAGTTGTCGGAAAATTACATTGTTTGTATTCTTTTATGTGTAGCTTGTAAAATGCGTTTAAAGCAAATCACTCGGAAACCCAACTTGTCATAAACTTTTCCTTGACGACCCATTTTTCACCTAGGTCGGTAAATTTTCCGGCAAATTGGTATTCAGTCATTGTTGAAATTTCATATTGATCTTTGAAAAGAACTTGATCCTGATCGGAAGATAAACAAAAAAGTTTCCGCGGACTTTTCACATTTCCCGACCAAATTTTCAAAAATCCCTTCTTAGTGCTTACTTTTGGCATAGGACAAAGCTACTATCAAAATGTCAGCTATTTAGCTCCTATGGTTTGATTGATTGCCAATCACCAGGACAAACAAGGATATAGAAACTGCTCAATTTTGTACTGTTCACTCATGTTTTGTATATTTTCTAGGGACATTAATCCGGAGCTGAGCGGCAAGTTTATGTTGCTGGACTTTATGCTGGCTGCCATACGCGCCAATAGCGATGATAAAGTTGTGCTCATCTCGAACTATACACAAACGTTGGATCTGTTTGAGCAACTGGCACGCAAACGCAAATACAGTTATGTGCGTCTGGATGGCACCATGACGATTAAGAAACGTTCGAAGGTTGTGGACAGATTCAATGATCCCAGCAGTGATAGCTTTCTGTTCATGCTTAGCAGCAAGGCTGGCGGTTGTGGCTTGAATTTGATAGGTGCCAATCGTTTATTCATGTTCGATCCCGACTGGAATCCGGCCAACGATGAGCAGGCAATGGCCCGTGTCTGGCGCGATGGACAGAAGAAGCCCTGTTACATCTATCGCCTGGTTGCAGTAAGTGTGCTTAAGCAATGCACAATATATTGTTTATTAATTTGTTATTTCTTCTGCTGCAGAGCGGTTCTATTGAGGAGAAGATACTACAGCGACAGACACACAAGAAGTCGCTATCCAGCACAATTATAGATAACAATGAGTCAGCTGAGAAGCATTTCACGCGCGACGATCTCAAGGATTTGTTTAGCTTTGAGGCTAACGTGCTATCCGATACGCACAACAAGTGGGTTGACTAATAAATAGCTTCTATTACGTTTATTAATACATATATATATATTTTGTATTTAACAGACTCAAGTGCAAGCGCTGTTTCGATAATGTGCAGCGACAGCCGCCACCGGAGAGCTCGGATTGCACCTCGCATTTGTCGCATTGGTTCCACTGTTCCAATAATCGCGGCCTGCCCGATAGCATACTTTCACAGGCCTGGACAGCCAGTAAATGCGTTTCGTTTGTTTTTCATCATCGCTCACAGGGCGAGGCCAAGACAACTGTCAATACAACAGAAGAGCAGCAGCAGGAGCAAACGAATCAGGAGCAGACGAAGCAGGAGCAGACAACCCAGCAGAAGCGCAACACAGCTCGCGTGGACGATGATGACTTTGAGCCCAGCAGCAGTGGCGATGAGGATTTCATAGGTTTTTAGCAGCGTTCAATTTAAAAATAATTTATTGTTTTAGCATTTGCGGAACCTGATTACGATTTAAGGCTAATACTTAAGCTAAGTCATTCATTAATTGTTAACAATTAAACTAATATAAGTAGTTTAACATTTAAAATATGGTACCCAAGGCGCACTATGCTTGGCCAATCCATATAATCAAATACAAGCGCCTAAAACGGCTTAACCTAATGCACAATTTAGATTTATATAAAATATATATACATATATAAGTAATACATATACCAACGCAGCGTTAACACAGTCAATAGAACACGTTTTGTTTGTGTGTGTGTGTGTGTGTATAGAGTCTAAACATCTATTATTTTATGCTCCAGTTCCACCCACACGTTGCTCTTCTCTGGCGCTTTTTGCAGTGGCGATGGCTGTTGCTGTAGCTCGTATAAAAAGCCTCCGATGCTTTGATAGTAACTGTAACATAAAATCGAAAATTCAATTAATAAATAGTTCGCTTTAGATGTAAATGCATAATTCTATTGTATTAATTTTAGATTTATATTGGGTTAAGGTCCTACTAACCATACTTTAATTATTTGTCTCATTAAACATTGTTATTGGATAATTTGCATCAATTTCCTAAATAATTACAGGCCTGTTCCCATTTCCGACACTTTTTATTCCGAATTGTTATCGATTTTGTGTTTCTGTTTTCCAATCAAATCGAATTGTGCATTCTTTTTAAAGATAAGCTTAGAACACTTTATATTCCACAGACTGAGAAGCAAAAATTTGCAAACCTAATTTTCGAATCGATATTCAAAATTTAGAACAGCTTATAATTTCGATTCTGAATGTTTTGAACGGTATCGGAAATGGCTAAAGGTCCTTTTGAATACAGTGCTTGCTCACAAATAAAAACTATTCAAAGCAGTTCTAATTAGCAAAAAATTGAATTCGGTCGTTTTTTTTATACTCTTTTTTAATATTTTTGAAAAAAAAGAAAAAAAGAGTATATTGGGTTTGTGAAATGTCCGTCAGTCCGTATGAACGCAGGGTTTTTCAACAGTTTTGAAGCTAGAGCAACCAAACTTGGTATATACAGACAAAGTGTCAAGATCTAAGATGTAAGCTTGAATGATAAAACTGATTTTTATGATGAACTTTTTATTATATCAAAAAATAGACAAGTCGAGATGCTCCTGACTGCGATATACTCTACTTTACCCTCTTTGCGGAGTCGCAGTCCTTACACTTTGTCTGCCTATGGTATATGTTAATATGTATACCAAGTTTGGTTGCTCTAGCTTCAAAACAGACGGACACTTGACAAATCTAATATACTTTGATATTATAGCTAATGTAGACCAAAAACAGATCTATAATTGAAGCTGATCCATATTTTGAAATAAAGTGAATTACGCCGCTTACTTGTCAACAATCCAGGTGTCGTTGTGTGAGCCTCCCGGGAATTCAAGCATACGCTTCTGTTCACTACCGCATTTGGTATACAAGGCACGCATCATGTGCGGTGGGACTAGGTTGTCCGCAAGGCCCGATATAAATAAAAAAGGCACAGAGCTCTTGCTTATCTTGCTTAGTGAATGATACTGCAAGCATAGTTGAGAAAAAGATTTGAATCAAAACGGAAATGAATACCATAAAAAAATATATAAAAATGGAGTCCAACCTTATTTTTATATAATAGATTTGGTATGTATTTCACAGATGGATGCACCAGCTCAACGGCCATCTCGCGTATACTGGTAAATGTGTTCTCCACGATGGCGCACATCAGTTTTTGGCCATAGACAGCATCGGCGGCCACATCGATGACAACAGCACCACCCAGTGACCGACCAAAAAGTATTAGCTGTGTATGATCTAAATCGTGGCGTGTGTACAAATAATCAATTGCAGCGCGTGCATCTGTAACCAAACCACGCTCCGAAGGTACTCCGGTCGATAAGCCATAGCCCCGATACTCCACCATCAAAATGTTGCAATGCAGATGATGATAAATGCCCCAAACCTGAAAAAAAATGTATAACAAAAGTAAGTTTAGATCAGGCAACATAACTAATAATACTTAATCAGATCTGTTCCCATTTCCGAAAACTTTTTATCGATATTGTATTCATAATTTCGAATAAATAAACAAAATTATTGGATGTTCGGTTCCGAAAGTTTTTGTTTTTGAGACTGTGGAATATCTTTTGAATACCTTTCCATTCACTGTCTCCAGAGTAAAACTTCTTAAACTGAATTATTTGTTCGGTATCGGGAATTGTAACAGCCATGATTATTCATACTCTGTTTCCATCGCACGTTTTTAACGAAATCAGAATTATTAGCTGTGCTGAATACCGAAAAATCGGTTTAGAATGTTTCTACTTTTAAGACTGTGAACTAAAAAGTATTCGAACTTATCTTTAACAAGAAAGAACAATTGAAAACGCAACACGAACGATGCGGAATGAAAAGTTTGCGGAAATGGAAACAAAAATGCCATAATATATAAAACTCTCATTACATTCTGCATGCGATGACCCATGTTCCCAGCATTGCCATGAAAGTAGAGCAATGTGGGCACCGATTTGCAACGCTCCTCGGGCTGACTAATCCAGAAGGCGTGCAGCGTCACGTCATCGGGCGTCTTGATGCTAACGGTAATATGTGGCAGATTGTGCATTGTTGGTATGGGTATATAAATGCGTGAATTGGTTGGCAAGTCCGGATGATACAAGAGCAGATCCTGTGCATAGTAGAATATGACTGCAATGAAGCAAAAGATTAAGAGACATAATATATAAATTATTGGATGATACATACGCAATAGAATGAATATGAACAGCGTCAGCGTCATGTAACCCCCATAAAAATAGTAGAAAATGAAAAATAGCAATAATGCGCCCACAATGCCAACGCCAACGCCTCGCGACTTGGGCAGCTCGATGCCCGCTTCCTTCATGTTTAACACGTGCGTAAGTTATGCACAAACATTTCTGGTTGCAGTTGACAGTTTTCAGTTTTAAATGCACAAATACATCAATTTAATGTGTATGGATCGAAAAGCGTAAACGTAGTTAGTTATTTGTTGACGCGGTCGTGACGTTTTGCTAATTTGGCCGAGCACTAGATAACAGCTGGTCGAAAAGAAGAAGAGACAGATTTTAACAGAAAATTGCCCGTCCGTCAAGTTAGCAACGAATTTTATACAAGCTTATACCTATTTTATTTTTGATATTTTAGTTATGAAAGTTAACACTTTTAAAAAATAATGATGCAGAATTGTAAAAAAAGATCAAGCTATTGTTTTATTTGGGTTTTGGTTAAATATTTATAAATACACATATAATAAATATTACAAAATAGCAATTGAAAAATATATGACATAATATCCAAACATCGAAAACGTCATCGATAAATGCACGACACACCAGATCGTCAGAAATTCTTTTAAGAGTATTTCCACAAAATTTCATTAAATTTCCACCCTTAATATTGTTGAGTTATTGTCCTAAATGTTAACCAACCTCGAAAGTTCTTCATACAAAATAGATCGAAAAATGTTTGATGCTCAATAGCTTACATTAAAAACCGTCATCAGGAAATGCAGGATACTCCATGCATACTTTAAGGAGTATTTCAACAAAATGTTCATCAAATTCATATCCTTTGGTAATAGGAAAAATCTGTTAACAGTTTTTCATTTCACACAAAGCGCTGTTGTAACATAAACCAAACGATGATTTATTTTTTTCCCATCATTTTACTGTTTATTTCAGGAAGAAAAAGTCAATTTTCATTGAGATACTGGCATTTAAAATATTTCAATAATTATAAAAATATCAGCACAAATGCTCTACAAAATGTGCGTGGGCACACTGAAAAAACACTACGTACATACATGACAAAAATGCAACTCTGTATTCGAGCTTGAGTCTTTCTTAACAGTTCTGCATGTTTATTTTTTCAAAAATGTTAATTTTCGTTACTAAAATATCAAAAATAAAATAGGTATAAATTCGTTGCTGGACAACGTTGCTAACTTGACGCACGTTTAACATTTTCTGTTAAGTTGCGCTTCTTCTTCTAATAATAACAGCTGTTTTGTGAAAACAAACCGCATAATACGATAAATTTTTTTGTTTTCATCAAAACTACTTAGACATAAATTCGTTGAAAGTTTAACTAAAAAAAATTGCTCGTAGTTAATTTTTACTACATTTAATTAATTGTAAAATACAACCATCATAAGGTATGATGAACATCAGAGTGCCTGTCAAACGCTTTGCGTTGCTGCCACGATTTTTGCTGCCCAGCCGCAATGTTGCAGACACCGCTGCATCCACAACAACCACAACAAGCACAACAAGCACAGCAAGCACAACAGACACCAAAGAGGTGCCACAACCGCCACCAAAATTACTAAACAAGATGAGCGGCTGGCAGCTGCATTGCTACGGCGATATCGACGAGCTGCAATTATCGGACAAACTGAAGTTGCCACAAATCCGCAGCTCGGATGAATGTTTGGTGCGTGTGCGCACCACATCCGTCAATCCCATTGATATTGCCATGCTGCGTGGCTATGGCGCCACATTGCTCAATCTGATGCGTTGTCCATCCGGCGATGATGATATTGAATTCCCATTGACGCTGGGACGGGAGTTTTGCGGCGAGCTGGTTCAAAAAGGCATGGGCGTCTGCAACAAGGATCTAAAGCTGGGCAGCCGGGTGTGGGGCGTGGTGCCACTGCCACATAATTCTGGCGCTCATGCTGAATACGTTGTGGTGTCCTCATCTTGTGTAAGTCTTGACAGTTTAATCGACAAATTAATAATAGTAGGTTATTTTCTTACAATTAACGATTTTCGCTTAAAATTAATCGATTACTTCCAAAATAATTTGATTATTTGACAAATTTATCGATTATTTTCAAAATAATCGTAAGATATAGCACTAGCTAAAGCGATAAGTGATGGCACGATTAACCAAGGTATGAATAATAACCGGTTAGCAATCGTTATTGCCTTTTAAAGATAACGTTGAGTATAATTCGGATTCCGAATGTTTTCATAGAAATCGGAAATAGAATAAGCCTGACTCGTAGTAAATAAATTTAATTTATTTTTTAATCTAATTTTTAGCTTGCGCCGGCACCAAAAGAACTGGACGACAGCGAGGCGGCCAGTGTGCTGTATGCGGGTCTGACCGCCTGGTCGGGTCTTTACCTAACTGGCGGCTTGGGTGGTCCGTGTGGTGCACTCACAGCTGCTGGCGGTGGTGCAAACAAGCGCGTTCTGGTGCTGGGTGGTTCGGGTAGTGTGGGTTCTTTGGCCATACAAATTTTGAAATCACAGGGTGCTCAGGTGTTGGCCACCTGCAGCGAGAATGCTCTGGAAATGGTGCGTTTTCTGGGCGCCGATTGTGTGGTGGACTATACAAATCCCACCGCCATGGAGCAGCTTTCCAGCTATGCGCCTTATGATATTGTGCTGGATTGCGCGGGACAAGGCGGGCAGCATGCTGCAGATTTGAAATATGATTTTCGTCAGTATATAACGTTCAATTCGCCGCTCTTGTCCAACATTGATAAACAGGGTCTGGCCTTGGGTGCCATCCAGAACATCTCCGACTTGTTGCAGACGAATGTGCGAGCTGCCACACAGCGGGGTGGACTTGTTAAGTGGGGTTACTTTGTGCCGGCTGCCCAAGGCATTCAGTTTCTGCAGCGTCTAGTTGAGCGTCGTAAGGTATGTTCAGTTGTATTAATATGTCTATGAATATGACTAATTATATTTATATTTTTTAGATAATACCGCAAATCGACAGCACCTTTAAATTTGATGAGCTGCCGAAGGCTTTTGAGCGCTTGAAGTGCGGACATATGCGTGGCAAGATTGTGGTGAAGCTTTAAGACTGAGTTTTATTGTTGGTTCTGTAATTAAATAATTAAAATACAAGTTAAATATTATGTAAAGTACTTGCTTAGTTTTAATAAGACTGTTTCAAATTTCGATTTCGTTCGAAATTGGCGAAAATGGAACTGAGTTCCTCAAAACGTCAACTTTTTTTTTAAAGTACTTTTTTGACTGTTGAAGGAAAAGAAATTGCCAGTTTGCTCAGGGAACTCAGTTTTCTTATAATATTTTCCTGATTTAGAAACGAATTAGGTAATTTATTCTTTGGATTAAAGACAAAATCAATTTATAATATTTAATTAGAAAAATTTTTGTAATACCGAAACGATCTACTATCAATTCAGAACTTGATTTCAAAAATTAAAACATGCCGACCGAATATATATTATGCGTTGCACAACAGCTCCACAACAGTTGCGAAAATTTGACGATGCTCACTGGCAATCATCTAGGCTTGTGAAATTGCTTGAAAGCGCATCGATGAAGCTCTAAGACTGAGTATTCTTGTAAGTTATGTTGAAACTGATAAGGTCAATAATAAATATACAAGTTAAATATGTGAAATACTTGCATAAGATTCTACTTTTGAATAATAATATCATCGTTGCCAGATCATCGCCGCATTACAACAGTTGCACAAACTTATCGATACTTATTGGCAGTCGTCTAGTTTCACACACCGTTTCACAACAGTTGTACAAATTTATCGATACTTATTGACAATACGTTTGGCTTTTAAAAATTGTTTGAAAGTGCATCGATGAAACTCTAAGTCTGAGTATTTTTTTTCAATTATGCTGAACTACGCCTAAATAAACCGTATTTTCGGCAAGATTTTAGTATAAAATAAGTTGGATTAAGCTAGTTCCTAATTAAAGTAAAAAAACAAGTCATTTTTGGAATTCAATTTTATACAATAAAACAATTTCAGATACGCTTCAACTTGTTTTAAAGTCAATCCACATCTAAGCATTACATTTCCAATTGTTTAAGCACATCGTCTGGTAATTTACGACTAAACACTGTCGCAGATGACATGCGTCGTTCATATGGCAAGGCCGGTTCTGGGTCTGCCTCTGTTGGTATCTGCGGTTTCTCTGCACCCATCATTGCCTTGTGGCGAATAAGCGATCGCACATTCTGTTGATTATTTGATCCGCTTGAGGTTGAGGCTTGAGGCTCTGTCGGATCGCCTCCCTCCAGCAGATCATCTATTTCCAAGAAAATTTTTTGCAGTTCGCTAAAAACGTTCGTTATGGGGTCCGTCGATGAACGCTTCGGTGCCATCTGCTTGTTGTATACCTCCTCCAGCTGGCAAAGTGGCTGCCAAAGTGGCTTGAAAATTGAAGACATCTCCCATAGTTCAGGTATCTCTTCCCTTAGACTAAAAGGGCTCTCCAATTTGTCGTAGTCAACCAGCCCTTCCAGCGCCTTGGGGTAATCCATAGCAGTATGGCGAAACGCTTGCTTCTGCACCAGTTGCCAAAAGATGTAGCTCACTTGCCGAGTGTCGCTACGTTCGGGGGCCGTACGACGCAGTTCCTCCACATTGCTGACAAGTGTCTGCCAAGTATCCGGCGATACATCAATCTTTACAAAATGCTTTGTCGGCTGCTTGTTGTAGATGGCATACAGCAAATAGATGCTGCCAATGCGTTCTACGCGTGTTGCCTTTAACGGTGCCTCGCTGATGCGACGCCCACATGCCATACGCTTACCCACGTGCAGTGCCGCCATTGTGGTTTGAATAACCTCAATGTGACTGGTCTGAGCCGAGTAAATGTGCTGCATCTGCATTTTATTCCAGATTTCAGAAAAAAGTTCGAATTTGGCATCTTGCAATTCGGCATCACCGTCCTCGACGGTGAGTACAAAGCGCTGCAGCAGCTGCCAGCAGTCATAGTATACGTTTACCTCCATTTAGTTAGCTTTTTGTTTATTTTAATATTTCAAAAAACTTTTAAAATTCGCAGCTACAATTTTTGCGGCTGATTTTTTCACATGTGCGATGCAAAGCGCTGCCAGCTAGTGCAACTTATCGATACACTTATCGAAAAAATAATATCAATACTTAAAATACATGCTAATTTATAGAAACACTTGCTTAAGATTATACTTTTGAATAATAATATTATCGTTACTAAACCGCTACACAACAGTTGCACTAACTTATCGATACTTATTGGCAGTTGGCAAGGTCCACACACCGTTCCACAACAGTTGTACAAATTTATCGATACTTATTGGCAGTCGGCAAGTTCTACACACCGTTCCACAACAGTTGCTAACATGTTTCGATACTTACAGACAGTCGCTCAGGTTTCTCAATTTGTTTGTTAGTTTATCGGCCAGCCTCCACAACTCGACTGTTGGCTTTTGCAGGTCTCTTTCTGCTTAAATTGTTAAAATGTAGATAATTTAAATAATTATTCAGAAATTCACAAAAAATAATTATCTAAAACATAAATTACGTAGCGAGGTGATAATATATATATAATGTGTTTAACAGCAAGCAAAGGTCAAACGGCAAATTGCCATAAAGGTTTTAACTTATTTATTTGTATTTTAAAGCTGTGTCATTGTTTGTAAACAAAACTGTCATACAAAAAGCGGTTACAATTGTTATACAAGCGCAAAGTGATTGAAAACTCTTACATGTCAATGAAATGCGTATGAAAACAAAAGATATTCTTGTTATTAAACAATTGTAAATTATAAATAAACCAATACACATGCACCGCCGGCAAAAACAGAGAACGCTTTACACAAGAGGCACAAAAGAGCGCAAAGGCCAGAGTTGCCAGCTGTTTGAAAGCGGTTTATTGGTGCCAATCGAAAATAAATTGTACAATTTGAATATTCTTTCACAACTCAAACACATTTTGTCTGTTGTTTGTTCAAATTTAGTTAATAACTTTACACAATAAATTGTAAAATGCTAATTTAGAGAAATTTGAAACTCAGTTTGCATTTGTACCCAATAATAAAAACAAAAGATTTGGCCGAATTATGTACCAAAAGTGTTTTCAACACGCACGCTCACCCGCCCAAAGAGTGTGTGGAACTCTGAGAATGGAACGGCAGCAAATGCACGCTCAGGTTGCTGGCGAGAGTGCAGGGCAGAAACAATAACAAAACTACTGGAGCAACATGTTTACAAACATGCGCAAAGCGTGGGAACATGTATCTCAACATTAACTATTGTATCTTTTACGTTGCTTATGTACTGTTGCTAAACATACTTTGTTGCGAAGCAAGCGGCAACGATCGGAAACATGTATCTCAACATTCAATATTATTGTATCTATGGGCAGTTTATGTACTGTTGCTAAACCTAATTTGTTGCCAAGCAAGAGCTTGAGCGAGAACTGAGTGTTTCGGATGCAATGTGTGGCAATATGGATTGTTTATGCCGGAGAAACATGTTTACAAATATACGCAAAGTGTGGTAACCATGGTTGCTAAAGGACCAAAAGTTACACTTTTATTCTTGGCCCGCCTGTTCCCGTTTTTTATAAAATGATCCTTTTTAAAAAAAATATTTAGCATTACTTTGTGAGAAAAAATACAATACATATGTACTTCATATAAGCCGGATATTATATTCTCTTACAGTAAACCTTTATAAGAGTTGAAAGCTCAATCATGTGCTCGAAAATTGAGCACCAACCATTTTCCACCCGTTGGAGTAAAAAATCGGGCTTTCAAATGTTTTGTTGAGTTTTGAACTTTAAGTCATATAAACAATGACTTAAGGACAATTTTTAACCTTTTGTTCCACTAAAATAAAAATGTGAAAATTTTTAATTTTATAGTTTTGACTGTTTTTTCTTATTTATTATTTTGTAAAATTTTTATTTCTTATGGTCAAAAGTAGAAGCACAGTTTTTCATAAATTTTTTCACTGTACAGGTGTATTTTTTGCGATTAAGCATTGTTGAGTTTGAGAAATGAGCTTAAATCGCACAAATAGCACAAAAGTAGAGTTAAACCCACTTTGCGACTCTTAAAATAACAGAAAAAAATGTTAAACACCATTTTTTCATATTCCTCTATAGAATTTGTAGCGCAGCTTATGGCTTTCCTTGGAAAATGAAAAAAAAAAATCATGTATTAATAGTTTTTCATTCAAAAAGTTAATTGAAGATTGGAAATGGTACTTTTTCGTTTAAATTTTGGTACTATTCCTTGATGTTTTAAGCGGCAATTGGGCTTGCAACATGTGCCCTCAACATGCTGTGCCATTTGTAGCTAGCAACATGTGCCTGCAACATGCTGTGCCAGCTGTATCTTCAACGGACTTGTGCCCGTTGTTCATTGTACTTCACAAATAGAACTCCGGCTGAGTTGTTGTTACGTCGTCCGTCGAGAGAGTCGCGTGTTTTATGTGTCGCGGTCGCCTTTCACTGAATGTCTGATGTTGCCACGGGCTTTGTCTGGCCGCAATGCAGCAGCCGCACTGACTGACTGACTGACTGACAACAGATAAACAAAGACGACGCCGCAAAGTGTAAAGAGTGTGTGTGTTTTTTGTGTGTGTTTGTTGTTCAATTGTACGGTAAATGCTAGTTCCGTTAATCAATTGTTATTTTTTGTTTAGTTAAAGTGTCTTGTTGTGTAGCATGTTGCTAAACAATAATAATAATAATAATAATAATGATAATAATAAAAATAATAATAATAATAATAATAAAGCATACAATTGGCATGCACGAGGAGCTTGCATCAATTGGCTTAAATTCAAAATTGCTCCAACAACAAAAATTATATAAAAAATGATATTGAAAGCCGAAACCACAAAAAGCATTTAAAGCGGCACAAAAACAAAAATAATAAAGACGTTATTTTTTGGGCAATTTTTCCAGATATTTTTCATTGATTTTTCTACTGGCGCGCCACACACACCTCCTGCTGTTACAGCCGCAACAATGCGAGCAAGCGAGATGCCACAGAACGTGTGAGAGAGAGCGAGAGAGTGAGAGTGTGGGTTATAGGGAGCAAGAGAGCGTTGTTGGCAAAGCCGCCTTGTGTTTTTTTGGCACATTTTGGCATTGGAACACTTGCGTATGTGTGTGTGTGTGTGTGTGTGCGGATTATCCTTTTTTATATATTTTGTTTATTTTTCAAGTGCCTGTTTCCATTTTGTTGCGCACATTTTGTGCTGCCCATTCGTTTCGCTGCATTTCATTCTCGCGGCGTTTCAACACACACAATATGTGTGTGTGTGTGTGTGTGTGTGTGTGTGTGTGGCAGCTGCCCTATGTAAATTTCTTGCTCTCTCTCAGCGCTCGCTCTTCTTGGAACCCCCCTCGTTACCAAAAACAATGTCGTTGTTTTGAACTCTGCTTTGCTTGCCCATTCGCATCGTAGCTCTGGCGCCGCTGTTGCGGCTCTCTCACACACGCTCTCTGCCACGCTCTCTCTCTTTCTCTGCTTTCTTTCGCTGCCGCTGTCGCTGTCGCTGCCGCTGCCGCTATCGCCTGGCTGCAGTCGTTGTCCTTTGGCCAAGCGTTGCGCGTTGCCAACCAATTTGGCGTCGTGTGTTGTCATTGTCATAATAAGAACATTTTTTTTGCTGCTATTTTCTCGCGGTTTGTGCCACTGTTTTGCTATCATTTTTTATATGCCACCAAAAAAAATGCAAAATATATATTGTTTATTTTTTTTTTGTATTTTTCAGTGTTCTGCAGCCAACAAGGCTATTTACAACAAGCAAAATTAACATTTAAAAAAAGATTAAATTCTAAAAAAATATAAAGAACAATCGTCGTTTTATTTGCATAAACAAATTAAAAGTGTTGCATACTTTTCACGTTTTGAAAACTATTTCTGTCTCTGGCCGCGTTTTCCAATAACAACCGTTAAACTCAAAAACTAAACCGCCTAATAACTAACTAACTGTGTGCGTGTGTGTGTGTGTCTGTCTGTTGTGTTTTTTTTTGTCCTGTGTGTATTTGTGTATATTTAATACTGCTCCTGTACATATGTACAATATTTGTCGTCGTCGATCAAATAACAAAATCATCCATCGTTCTTGTTGTTGTTATTTACTAACCATTTCGTAATCAAGTAAAAATATAAATATTTTATGTTCTTCGGTGTTGTCTCGTGTAAGTGTCTATAATTTGTTTAAATACGACAAGCGTTCCGCTAAAAGTAAAATCAAAATCAAGTTTAAAATCAAGATCCGGATCAAAATCAAGAACAAAACAAAAGCTATATCAACATTTATCGATACACAATTTCGATATGGCAAATGTTCAATTCCAAGCGTATTATCAACAGCAACAACAGCAACAACAACAACAACAACAACAACAGCAACAATCAACACAACAACAACAAGCTGGAAACGCATAGCAGCTGAATATTCTTAACATTTCCCAATTGGAAAGTTCAATATTCATTACATGATTTGATCACAAAGCTCTCAAATATTGTTGGAAACTTATAAAAAGGTGAGTTTAGTTAAGTTTAGTATTAGATTAATTATTAGATAAATTGTTTTAAAAATATATGTTTAAGTTTGATGTTTTTCAAATATTCAAAAATGTTATAGCTTATCCAATAACATGTTATCACTTGTTAAATTTGTATCAAATGTATTTGGTTCACTCATTTCTGAGATTTGACGAAATTTTAGATTGACGAAATTTTCGTATAGTCGTTTTGTATTTTCGAAACTTTCATATTCTATGGCATGTTGAAGATTTTTTCAAAAAATTTCTTACATTTTTTAACTTAAGCAATGTGCTACACATTAAAATTTTGAAAATTTTTCAGTAGATTACAAATTATTCATAATTAAGATTTATATGTTTGAGTTTTATAATTAATAATTATATTTTAAAAAATTTGGAAATTGCATTGTTCACTTCTTACTCATTTAAACTTACTCCTTAAGACTTCAGTCTAGTAAGGAAATCAAATAGAAATTGAAGATACTTAATTTATATTTTAATTTAAGATGATAATTTGTTTTTTTTTTTTATTGTTTTCAAATATTGAAATCGTTCAAAGTTTGGCGATGGAATTGTTTTTTAATGTTAACTCAAATAAACTTACTCTTAAAGATATGATTCTAGTTACGAAACCTTTTTTGTATTTCTTATTGAAAATTATAATTTATATTTTAATTTAAGATGAAAATTTGTATTTTTTTTTGGCTCAATGTAATCAAATATTGTACTCTCTTCTTATGTCTACAATTTTGAGATTGTTTAATATTTTTACTTTTAACTCAATTAAACTTACTACCTAAAATTTGAGTCTAGTTACGAAACCTTTATTGTATTTCTATTGAAAAAAATTTAATTTTATATTGTTTTTCCATTATGAACGCAATTAAACTCACTTTTCTTAAGTTTTGAGTCAAGTTACGAAACCTTTTTTGTATATCTATTAAAAAATATAAAATTTATGTTTTAATTTAAGCTCGAAATGTGTATGTTTCGCTCAATGTATTCAAATATGCATACAATTTTGAGAATGTTTAACTCAAAGTAACTCCTTAAGAAACCTTTCTTGTAAAGCTATTTGAAGCAAGTAAATTTATATTTGATGCATTCAAATATTATATAAATTTTGTTTGAAAGTGAAAAAGTGGCTTATCTATCAAAGATAATAATAAAATTCCAAGAATATATTTTGAAATGAAAAGCGTAAGTCAAATGAGTTCGATTTTAACACTAAGTTGCTATGCAACGTCTTTTTTGAATGAAGATCGGCTTAGGTCTATTAAAAGCTTAAGCCCATCCATAAACGATGATCATTAGCATTAGTCAAACTTTAAATATATATAATAGCAAAGAGAGAGATGTTTACAAGCTATACGTATCTTAAAGATATGCATAGACTGGCAATAAAGTGTGAAATTGGTTAACTAATTAAGCCATAAAGACAATCAAAATGTTCGAGATAAGCAAGCAAAGAAGTGGAGGCGAAACCAATCATTAAATCGGTGCGAGGCGATCCGTGAGATACATATGCATTGAACCTTAATTTCTTGTTGCTTAGCCTTGTCAGCGTCTATAGCAAACACACAACAGATACAGATACAGATACAGATACAGCTACAGCCACAGCTACAGCTACAGCTACAAGATACAGATACAAACTGGAACTGGAACTGTGACTACTTCCAGTTTTATCTGCATCTTTTAATGGCTTTGCTTTTGTTTGTCACTGCGCCCAAAATGTGCGGGCAGCATGTTTTTGTTTTGTTTACATTTCAAATGGAAATTGTTCAGCCACATATCTGCTGTTGTTTCAAGTGTATGTGTGTTTTTGTATCTGTGTGTGTGGCATCCGCAAGATACGACTCGACAACGTCTGCAAAATGCATTTTGCTATTTTGGTCAACTACTTATGTAGCTCTCTGCACTGCGTCGTCGTCTGCACTCAGAGAAAACATATTGTCAAATGGAACAAAACGGTTGGGTAAGCCCGGTTTTTTTTGGCATATGATGAACGAGAGTTTGAGAATCGAATACCGCAGTTCGAATTTCACGAACTTTTCGTAGTTTGTTAAAGAATTGCTTAATTTCGCAGCAATTTATGTTTATTATGAAATATATAGTTTATTTCTATTCTAAAACAAATTTTGCATTGTTTTAAGAACATTTATACATTTCCGTTCTTGTTTTCAGATACAATACTGCTAATTTTGGTTACATTTAAGAATTGCCAAGCCTTGCTAATTATAGTTTTTGTTAAATATTAACATTTTATTGCATGTTGTACATTTTATAAACGCTTAAATTATACTCTGGTGTCGCGTAGTTTCGAATCCTAGGCTTCCGCGCAAGAACAGGAAGTTGTGGAGATTCGAACCCTAGGTTTCGGCGCAAGAAAAGTCAGTCGTGGGGGTTCGAACCCTAGATCCCCGCGCAAAAGCAGTTAGTCGTGGAGATTCGAACTCTAGATTCCGCGCAAAAGCAGTTAGTCATGGAGATTCGATCTCTAGATTCCGCGTAAGATCAGTCAGTCGTGGAGATTCGAACTTTAGATTCCGCATAAGATCAGTCAGTCGCGGAGATTCGAACTTTAGATTCCGCATAAGATCAGTCAGTCGCGGAGATTCGAACCCTAGAATTCCGTGCAAGAACAGTCAGTCGCGGAATTTCGAACCCTAGATCCCTAAGAAAAGTGAGTCGCGGAAAGTCGAACCCTAGAATTCCTTGCAAGAACAGTCAGTCGATTTCTTAGACATGTTCGCAACAAATCAACTCAATTCTGCGAAAGATTGTAACTCTCTCCATTACTGAGCTGATCAAATTTATGTTTGGGAATCCAGACCAAGCACCATTTTTCGCTCAGTGTGCCTGCCGGACACTGCAGGTCCACTCTAATGAGGCAAATGCCGTCGTGCGTATCGTATGTGACAGTAGGCAAATATCGAGACAACGTTCAGAATCATTACCCACAACGCTTTCTCTATCTCTCTCCATATATATATATCTCTAGCTCTATCTCGTAAAGAACACACAACGTGCCGCAAATAAAGATTGCACGCTGTCCCTATCCCTGTGTTGTACAACACATTAGCGTTTGACAATACAAAAACAACAGCAACAACAACAACAACAGCAACAACAAAAGAAACAGAAAGAAAGAAAAGGAAGCACCAAAGCAAAGCAAAAGAGACAATCAGGAGAAAACGTCAGCCACACAAAACGTCACGTCCAATGTCACATTTGAAATTCCAATATCCTGAATATATATCTTGCTGCACAGTGGACACGCACACACACACACACAATCGTTGCTCTCCCATTGTCCAATTAATGAGGACTACGTTGTTGAAATGCAGTTAAGTATGTTTATTGATGATTAGGACACATTTTCTTGAGCGCATGATAACAACCAGATGTCAAAATCTTTCTTACAACTCATTAATTGAACTGTTTGATGTAAAATCAAATTTATGTTTTCATATTACAAAGTATTTGAGACGGTATTTGGTGGATTGTGTTTTGCTGTATAGCATTTGGAAGACAATCCTAAAACGCTCTCTAAGATGATGATTATAATGAAGAAGTTTTGTTGATTCTTGTAACTCTAGAATCTATTATCTGTAAATCACAGGTAAGACAATCCTAAAGCTCTCTCTAAAATTGTGATAAGAATGAAGAAACATTATTTTAGACTTGTGATTTTGCTTCTAATTACTCTTTAATCTTTTTTATGTACAAAAATTGTAAAATTCAAAAGAATAAAGAAACCTGATTATGGATTTGAATTCTTATAATCCTAGAATCTTTTTTCTGTAGTTTTAATGGACCATCGTTAATTTTAAGGCATTTATGAACTATACAAAGCTCATTTGCTTAAACAACAATATGATTTTACGTTGTGCACGTTAATGGCCTTTCGTGAACTACTGAATAAGTTCATTTGTTCATTTTGATGAGTCGTTCAATTGAACTAATGCATGGAATGCATTCAATTCCCATTGTTATAAGACTTCAATAAGAACTAGCTTTATATGTGAAAAAAGGGAGCTATAAAGTACTGCAAATGTGTGTAACAGGTAGAAGGAGGCATTTCCGACTATATAAAGTATATATATATTCTTGATCAGGATCAACAGCCGAGACGAACTAGCCATGTCCGTCTGTCTGTCTGTCCGTCTGTATGAACGTGTCGATCTCAGAGACTAGAAGAGCTTGAGACACCAAACTTGGCATGTAGATTCCTGTATACCATACGCAGATCAAGTTTATTTCAAATTTCGGATGCACCCCCCCGCACCTCCGCAAATCGCAAAAAAACTCCCACAGCCACAAATAAAGATAGAGCTTTAATTTTTGGTACACATGTATGTTTAATCAATGTCTTTTGGATGTGTAAATTTCAACACGATCGGATAAATAGCACCAAAGAATCTATTTCCCCTGTCTAAGCAGGCAGAAACAACAGTTTGACATGCACTGTGCAAGTTGAGTACGCTGCTTGCTTGTGTTGCCGCTGAACTGCTTGAAATGCAAGTTCGGAGCAGAGTATATTTTTACTTGTTTAAAATACTTCTTATTACTTCTAGAAACTAGAAATTCTTTATTTATACTTTGACAAACTTCTGCCCATACTCACTCATATCATAACTATTTCAATTTCTAATTAGCTTCAAGGAAGTTCTTTATTTCTATCGTCATAAGACTCACATCAGCACTAGCTTTATTTGCTGTACTTTATATCAAATTGTGATTAGCTTCAAGGAATTTCGTGCTACTATTTACATATAATTATTACAAAATAAATGTAGATGTAGGCATATTTTTGATAATTGCTCAATGTGGACTGTGTGTGGTAGTGTCTTGAAGTCGTCGCGTTCAATGCCAAGATAGTAACAGTAAAAAGCAACGAATGTTTTTTGCCTCCTGTGGCTGCTATATTCTTGCAGCACCCACCACCCCACGGGCTGTCTATGAGCCCAAGTGCCGAGTATCTAAGCTATGTATCTAAGTATAACCAAAGAAGCCCGTATGTTTTGTATTATGTTACACAAATATTTAAGCTGCCTTAAGTAGAAACAGCGAAACGCGTTTAAGATATACAAATAGAGGGACAGCGGGCGGGCAGGGCATGCCAAAGGGAATGAAAAGCGAAGGAAAAGCGCTACAACAACAGCAAGAAACACAGCAACAACTGAAAGAAAAGTTACATTAAACTTGCGACTTGTGTGAATGTGTGTGTGTGTGTGTGCTGCGGGTTGCCCAGTAGGAGGCAAAAGTCGTGAAAGAAGTTATCACTACTCAAGATATATATATGTATATATATATATCTATATATATATATATATGTGCACATATGTACACATGCCTTGACTGGCTTTAGTGCCCGGAACTCCAACGGGTCTTAGTTATTTTTTTTTTTTATTTTTTTTTATGTGCTATTTGTATAAGTTGTCTGCTTGATGCTCTGTTTTTTCTATTGATACGCATATCGTTTGCCATTTGTTAGCTAACATATGCCCCCACTTCACCCCCTTTTGCAACATAGTTCAACACAATTCACTTCAATTCAATTTCTACGATTTCATCTGGGCAAAAAGTCTTTTGGCCAAACGTTTGTTAGCTAGTTGACTGCAGCCTAGACAACAACAACAACAAAACAAAACAAAAAAAAAAAGAATCTAAAAAAACACCCAAAAGCTGCATCCATGAGATACATTTTCTTAGCCGCTTATATGCTCTAAAATGTTCAATAAATTCATGAATTATTTTGCATGCTATTAGAAGTTTTACCATTTTAGGCCTTGCCTGGTTTGTTTGATATAATCCCCACTAATACGCAGCACAGTTACTTTGAGCCGTTTCTGCTGTCCAGAATTTATAGGCAACCAGCCATGAAAAAGAAAATCGATTGGATTTATATACCCACCCCCCCTTCCCCCCAATCCCGACAATACTGCCTCGTGGGCGTTTTTAATCAAGATACACGAGCCTCGATTGCCACTGTCCCGCTCTAAAATATTATTGTTATTTGTTTATGCAGTTTTTGCAGCAGCAGTGTATCCTCTCTCTCGTATCCGTATCTCGTAGGTAGTGTGTCTCTCTGCCTGCGATTTATGTGCCTTAAACATTTTTATTTCAATTACTGAAATGGGTGTGTCCAACATTGAGATTGTGCATCTTTCGAGCCAATACGAGCATACCAAATAAGCTGGCTATATAGACACTTCTTGTTTGTTTTTTTATATTATATATATATTCAGCAATTGAAGATTTATTTTTATTTGGCTTTAGCTCTTTTGCTACATGACATAATATATAACATAACTAATATTATAGAGCATGCAATTATTTTTTATATGCCTTTTTTCTTAAATCATGCCCAAAAGCAATTACTTGACTTTTTTTGCCCATGCAATGATAAATGTGCACAAAATTTAAACTTATTGTTCGAATATATTGTGTTTTGTTTTTTTGAATTAGTAGTAGAGTTGGATAACTGTACGAGAAGACAGTAGACATAAGTTTCTTTACATTTTCTTAATTAATCTGTGTGTAAATAAGTTATGCATGGCTGCAACTGGGCTTTTGGTTGGGAATAAAAAGAATTGGTTTTTGCTGCAGACAGTTTGTAACTAGTTCAGTTCACTACTTGACCAACCGGCTGGAACCAATTACTATAACATATAACAATCGGTTAAAAGTTCTAGTTCTTACAAGCGGAGAAATATAAGGCAGAATACATTCGAAACTGCAACATACAATTGAATTTTGACAAGTTTTTCATACAAAAGCATATTTTCAACCGATTGTTCCTATGGCAGCAATAAGATATAGTTGTCCGATTTTGTTGAAATTTTGACAGCATGTATAAACTGTTCTAAAGCTTAGGTAAAGTGAGTTTGGCTGAGTTATCTTGAAAAACAAAAAAGATTTTCATGCATAAACTTATTTTTCAACCGATCATTCCTATGATAGCTATATGTTATAGTTGCCCGATCTGGCCGATCTTAACACTTTGTCTGCCCATGGTATATACGTGTTTACCAAGTTTGGTTGCTATAGCTTCAAAACTGTGGAAAAAGCTGCGCTCATGCAGACGGACGGACGGACGGACGGACGGACAAACATTACACAAACCTAATATACTCTTTTTTCCATTTTGGAAATCAGAGTATAATGAACTAAAACAAGACTCAAATGAACAGCAAGCAGCAATGAACTAGATGAACTACATTCAGAAATATGATGCGTTCGTTCAGTTTCTTGAATAGTTCAATCGAACTTGTTCCGAACGATATGATACAACACTAGTTCTTAAATCATCATTTTAAATAACGAAACATTTCGCACAGTATCTTAAGGTTCGCTTTAGTGAAAAACTACTGTATATACATTTTGAACTACCTTGTAAGCCTAAATCCAAAATCCATATATTTCATTGAGCTCATTTACCGACAGTTGGCAATAACAACAACGAACATTTAGCAGCCAAGCTGAGAAGACGATGTGTGTGGCAGTCTTGGCACCTTCATTAGTTTAATTATAATCATTTTTACTTGTCAGCGCAACGAAATGCCAAAAATAAACAACAGAAAAGAAAATGGCCATTGAACAGGCAATAGGTAATACAAAGAAAGAAAAAGATATATATATTATACATACGGCTCATTCGGTGTTGACCAAATTAAGTTGCAAGTGGCTGACTGCCCAAAAAATGATTGATTTAATGAGGCTATCATTGACACTTTGCACGGCCACACCCAGCCAGATTAGGGATCGAGTCTAGCCAATGCCAATGCCAAATAAATTAAAGGCGAAACCTTGATATAGCCTTTCTTTCTACCACAAATCGTGCCTGGAATGCCAAAAATGATGAAATTATAAAGATTTTCTTGAATTTTAGCTTAAATCAAAATATATAATTGAGGGCAAATATTTTATAATTAACTAACTAAATATAGCTAAACCTATCAAATATACAATCTAAAAATTTTAATTTTTCCTTTGTTTAGTAAAAGCCTGTTCTGAATTCCGTTTCCGTTCGAAATTGATTGCTGTTCTGAATTCAACAAAACGTCAAACTATTAAGTTTTTAAAAGTTTTGATATTTTGTCTGTGAAATCAAAAGTCTATTGCTAAATTACACAGGAAATTCAAATAAAGAACTGCTAAACCTAATTTTTCTTTATTTTTCCTTTTAGTTAGAAATGATTTGGATAATTTATTAATTGGATTGAATTCAATTTACATTTTCAATATTGTCTGTAAAACAGAAACGAAAAAGTGCAAGCAAACAAGCAACTAAATAAACCTATTGCTATCAAAACTCGGGTTCGAAATCGTTTGCATAAAAGAGCAAATGAAATTGTTCCGAAAGCAAATTAGAACAGTAATTCGTAAATTAGAAACTCATTCATTTTAACTTATCAAAAACGTACAAAATTGGAAACAGGCTTAATTGTTTATATATCAAAAACATGTTACCAGAGTAACTGAAATATTTTCGATATTTGGTAACAGCAGACTGACCTTTAAACAATTTACATGTATTTTTCGGATTGCCCAGCACAATTGTTGTTAGTTTTTGGACATTTACGTTTGTTGGCTACCAGTTTGGCGTGCCTTTTGGATCCAGTTGATTATGCCATAAACAATTAGGTGAAAAAGTTGCTTGTCCTTGCGTGGCCAATAACCATTAAATAACACGCAACTGAACCGCTTCACAGTCCAGCAAACGCAGTCCCAAACGCACAGTTCCCCCCCCCCCCCCCCAACAACAACAACATAACAAAAGAACATAACAAATTGTGAATGTCTATTGAAATTGAACAATAAACACTTTGGTGTCATGTGTATGTATATATGTATGTATATGTAGTGGGTGAGGGGAAAATAAATGGCAGAGTTGCAAGTGATCTGATTAATAGTTTCATATTGAAAGATATTGATTTTGAAAGGTTAGAACAAAAGTTATATTCCTTTTCGATTCTTAACTGTAAAGAGCAGCTAATTTGAGGTTTATGAAACTATATGCGTGCATATGCATGATTATATACTTCTGATCCTAAAGTGGTATTTAGATGTTGCTATTCTTGCAAGATTGTCATGCAAGATTTTCATGCAAGATTTTCATGCAAGATTTTCATGCAAGATTTCCATGCATCGTCTAAACATGCGTCACAGCAATAGCAACGATTCAATTCGATGCAAGCTATGAGTGTTGTAAAATATAACGAATTTGAAGCCAGTGTTTCAAATGGGCGAAAAAAAGTGTTGTAAGCTGTTTTGAAATTTCTTTTGTAGAAAGAACTTGCACGAAAGTTTATATCGCGCATTGTTTAAACACCTTTTAACTGAATCGTGTCAAAGTTATTATGTATGGAATATTTGGTTATTTTTAATAAGAAACAATCCTGCCTTTATTTGCATACACATAATGCTACACGCGTGTGTAATAATAAAATAGTTCACAAAACTCAACCATTTTTGTGAGTTTTTTTTTTTTTTTTTTTAAAAAAATTGAATTTTTTGAAGTCTTTTTTATTTTCATTTGTAATGCGTTTTTGCAAAGATATGTATATTTCACTGTCGGTATTTGTGCACTGCTTTAATTCCAGTGAAAACACATTTTACATGGATGATGAGATTATATCATAAAAATGTGAAACATTTTCGAAAGTAATACGCTCGCATGTAAAATAAAGAAACCAAACAAAACAAAGAAAAAAAGTGTTTATAATTCGTAAAAACCATAATTTATAATATCAATAAATGGGAAAAATATTCGTTGGCTACAAATAATGCAAACATAAAACAAACGGCATCAAAATGTGTTAAAAAGAATAAACCATATAATGAAAAACATAGCCAAGCATTGAATTTTTAATTGCTGCAAATATGTGTGCAATTTGTTGTTGTTTTCTTTTTGGTTTTAACGGTTTTCATTGCTTTGCGTGTCTATATTTGTTATTTATATACATATATACATATATATGTATAAGCATATATATATATATATATATATATATATATATATTTCATGCTTGTGTGTGGTTAGCGTTAAGCGTATTTGTGCATTTGCGTTTATTTATTTGCAGCCTTTTTATCGCACTTTTTTCCGCATTTTCCCCAACACGGGCATTCAAAATATTAACTGCTTTTCATTTAGGCCTTATAACGTTTTTACTCCCTGTTCCCATTAAAAATGGGAAAAAGGGAGTTATAAAGTACTGCAAATGTGTGTAACAGGCAGAAGGAAGCATTTCCGACTATATAAACTATATATATTCTTGATCAGCATCAACAGCCGTGATGATCTAGCCATGTCCGTCTGTCTGTCTGTCTGTCCGTCTGTCTGTCTGTCTGTCCGTCTGTCCGTATGAACACACAGATCTCGGAGACTACAAAAGCTAGAGACACCAAGCTTGGCATGTAGGTTCCTGTATACCATACGCAGATCAAGTTTATTTCAAATTTCAGATGCACCCCCCCGCACCCCCGCAAATCGCAAAAGACTCCCACTGCCACAATTTTAAAGATAAAGCTTTAATTTACACAAGTATGTTTAATCAATGTCTTTCGGATGTGTAAATTTCAACACGAACGGATAAATAGCACAAAAGTTATGGAAAAACTTATTTCAACTGTCTCAGCAGGCAGAAACAACAGTTTGACATGCACTGTGCAAGTTGAGTACGCTGCTTGCTTGTGTTGCCGCTGAACTGCTTGAGATGCAAGTTGGGAGCAGGGAGTCTCGTAGTCGGGCACACTCGACTAGAGTATTCTTACTTGTTCTTTTTCCTTTCCTTTTTCCTTGTTTTTTTTCGTTTTTTAATGCAAAATTTGCAGCATGCAAAATTTATACGTGCACGAAATATTGTATGGTATCTAATTGTTTGTATTGAAATCATTCCGCATGACTGTTTTATATATATATATGTATTTTTAATTTTAAATTTTATGCTTTTGTTTCTTTTTTGTATGCTAACATTTTTGCGCGGTTAAATAAATAACAATATTTTGCGGCTCTTTGGAAAACTGTATTTGAATGCCATTCGTTATTCTTGTTGGCCAATTGGCCTGATATGCGCAATATTTTTTTATATAATATTTTAAAAAAAAAATGCATAAAATAATAAGTAAACAGATTTTGGGTTCAAAGCAAACTTGTTAATAATATAAAACAAAATATTATCTTAAGGAATTTAACAAAAAAATTGCAAATGTTTAAAGTAAATAAAAGTTACATGTTACTTTCTTATTAAAATAGTTTTGATTGTTTCAAACAATTTATCATTTGAAAAGTTAACGCAAGAGTTTTACATTGTAGCTTTTGCTAAACGAACTAATTGCTGATATATTAAGCCTGTTCCAGTTTTCACATTCGGCAACATTTTGCGGAATTGAAATTCTGTTAAACGCTTTTGATCTAGTGAATTGAATGCTATCTCAATGGCAAGTTAATTCTATGCTTGAACAAATAAAAGTGGTTTTAATCCGCAAAATCTTACTAAACGTGAAAATGGCAACCGATGTAGCTCTGTAAATAACTCAACTAAACTTACCAGATTTGAGTTTTAGAATAACTTGTACAATTGGACAAAATTTTGATCAAAGTAGACATGTCCGTCGGTCTGTCTGTCCGTCATGCCCGTCTGTCCGTTTGTCTGTCTGTCCGTCTGTTTATATGCGTTTTTCAAGACTTTGTTCTAGAGCTATCTTGGTGAAACTTGGCACAGATGCTTATTCTTTCTGCAGGTAGTACCTATAATTGAATTGACCAGAACGGATCACTATAACATATAGCTGCCATAGGAACGATCAGTTCAAAATAAGTTTTTGTATGAAAAACTTTTGTGTTTTTCAAAATAACTCAACCAAACTCACTTTACCCAAGTTTAAAAACAGTTTTTACATGATGACAAAATTTCATCGAAATCGGACGACTATATCTTATAGCTGCCATAGGAACGATCGGTTGAAAATAAGTTTCTGTATGAAAAACTCTTGTGTTTTTCAAGATAACTCAAACAAATTCACTAAACCTAAGTTTAAAGACAGTTTATACATGCTGACAACATTTCATCAAAATCGGATCACTATATCTTATGGCTGCCATAGGAACGATCGGTTGAAAATAAGTTTCTGTAGGAAAAACATTTGTGTTTTTTAAAATATCTCAACAAAACTCACTATATCTAAAATAAAGCACGTTCTACACATGTTGACCAAATTTTATCAAAATCGGATGACTATAACTTATAACTGCCATAGGAACAATCAGTTGAAAACGAAGTTTTCTTATGCAAAACTTTTCTGCAAGTGTATATATCTTCAGCAAGGCCAAAGATAACATTTCTAACTTGTTTTTTTAATATTTTTACAGCTATCAAAATTGCAATTGTTGATTTAATTGCAAATCAAAGCTATTTTGCACAATATGCTTTAGGCAAGAGCATTTTAAGTCAGCTTTATTTAGAGTTTTGTAGCTTTGATTGTAAAATTGAGTTGGTTTAAGTGCAACACATATGCAATGAACACTGCAACATTAATTGATAAATTGTTAATCAATTGAAGCATACAAATAAATACGAATAAATACAAACAAGCATGCAATACAAAATCAAATTCCATTAGGGCATTTAAATAAAATTAAACAAAATTACAAATGCATGGCCAAATTGTAATTTCAACCTGATGTGGTTTAACTGTTTGTTGTAAGCGTTATATAGCACGCAATTGTCCCCTGCCACGCCCACACTCACACACGCCCCCCAACCAACAAGTCCTAAAGCCCGAGGTGCTTTGGGGTTGCTGTATTGAAGTTGAGGCTGGGGCTTCGGCTTGGGGTTGGGGTTGGGGTTTGAAGGGGTCAGTGTGGGGTTTGGTTAGCTTGGTTTTGTTTTTTGGCCGCTTTTATGTAATTTGTCATTTTAATTTACCGCCTATTTTGTGTTTTTCGTGTTTAATTAGCAATTCGGTGTGCATAAATATTTGATGTTGTTGCTTTTAATGCTTCACTAGTTATCTACCTTTTTTTTTTTATTGTGTGTGTTTTAAATGTAAGCACTTTATCAATAATATAAATGTGTAAAATAAGTTTAATATAAAAGCTTTTTTATTAATCTATTTTTGTGTTTTTTTTTGTTTTTGTTTTTTGGTTTTTGTTTCTGTGTATTGTGCTGTGCTGTTTTTGTTTTCTGCGCAATTAAGCTTTGTGGGCCCAAACAATATGCACTTTCTACAGCTGCTTATAAACTTTAATTATAATTTAATTAAAGTTTTAATTACACAGTCCGCAGTGCGCACATGATTTCAGCGATTTTAGATTAAGTGCACATTTTAATTGGATTTTACATTCCTTTTTTTTTTTTTTCGTTGTTTTTGATTATATATATATATATATTTTTTCTGTTTCATTTTATTTGAAAATTAAATTTAATCAGTATTTTATTGGTGCTCGAGTGTATAAAACTATGCTGCCAATTGAGCTTGTCATCAAGAATTGTGTAAAAATTGTATGAAAATCGAATGTTTTATTAATATGTTAACGTTTTTACATAGCATTTAAGCTTAAAATGCAACATCAAGTAATAGCTTTTAGTTTTTATTTGTTTAATTGAATTGCAATAATGAAAATAAAAAATAAAATTAAACGATTATCCTCAACCTGCCGAAGATATATAAGTGCTCTTATAGAAAAGCTGTTCATATGAAAACTTAATTTTCAACTCATTGTTTCTATGTCAGCTAAAAGATATAGTTGCCCGATTTTGTTGAAATTTTGATAACATAAATAGAACGTGCTTAAACTTAAACAAAGTGAATTTGGTTGAGTTGTCTTATAAAACAAAAAAGTTTTCATACAAAAACTAATTGTTCAACCGATTGTTATAATGACAGCTATAAGATATAGTGATCCGATTTTGATGAAATTTTGTAAACATATTTAAATATATCTGAAATTCAGAATTGGTAAGTTTGTTCGAGTTATCTTGTAAAACAAAATTTTCGACTTATCGTTCCTATGGCAGCTATATGTTTTACTGCTCCGATCTGGCCGATTCTGACATATATACTAACTGCAGCAAAAAGAATCATCTGTGCCAAGTTTCATAGAGGTAGCTTTAAAGGGAGACTAGTTCACATAGAACAGTTAGATAGATGGATAGTTCAAAATGGCAAGTTCGACTTGGCTGTTTTTTACTTTATGGGGTCAGAGACGTCTCCTTCGTGACAAAACTATAATACCCTCTGAAAAGGGTATCAAAAGTGTAAGAATTGCGAAAAATATATTAAACTAACAATAGGTTTTAAAACAAATGGTTTATTACAATTGGTGCATTAAATTTGGTATTTCAATAAATAAGTAGTTTATAAAAAAGCATAGCAAAAAAAATGTGTATTTCGCTTGGTTCGCAAACTCATTAAAAATGTTTGAAGAGCAATTCGGCCTCAAAAAGATCAACGGGAAATGTTCAATGGAAAAATGATGTGTAGTGCTCTTCAGAAGGAAACGAGACGTATTTGCATTTGTCAGAAGCATCATTAACATAGCACAAGTATAAAAAAGGGTGCAACCCCAAAAAATTAAAAAAAGACGTATCTGCACTTTGGATTTGTTGTTGTTGTTGTTGTTGTTGTTCGTTTGCAACCCCCGAAATTCAAAAAAGTGAAACGTCGACATATTTCACCAAAGTGCACTCATCGCTGAGGCGCGGTATTGAGAAACTGCGACAGCTGCCAAAAAAAAAAATGGATCAAGTTGTCGTCAAAAAATTTCGAAACATTTTTTGAGCCTTGCGGCAATGCTGCTACCGCTATTAACCCATGTGCGCCCCTTTGGGCTATATGTTTTTGAAGCTTTAATAATTGAGTTTAAGTTGAAGCACAAATGTCAATGTTAAAGCAACAAATTGAAAATGCAAATTTGTATTTTCTTTTTTTGAAAAAGAAGCACAGTTGTGTGTGGGCGTTAACCGATCTAGTGAACCCCAATGTTCTGCCTAATGGAGCATCATTTTGTGTGTGTGCACAACTAATAAAATTAACACTTAAATGATTCCAGATGTTGTTATCCCATGCGCTTGCCTTAACCCAACCCATACCACCTTTATTTTCTTTTTGTTGCTACCCGTAATGGGCAATAGATCAGATGTGTGTGCAAATCAAACTGCTGTCGCCCGATTGGAAATTGAGCAGCATGCTGCACTCTGTAAAAACTAATAAAAATAAATTGTTTTGCCAATTTCCTCGTGACACTTGTCAGCTTATCAAATTTGTGTGGTTATATTTCAACGATAAGGTTTGCGTGTAAGTTCAGTTCAAAAATAAAGTAAAGAAAACTTTATTTATATACGAGTAGATGTTAAGCAAATTTAAAGCAATTTTATTTGCACACGTGATTTGATTTTGTGATTATAATATGTGTTATATTATGTTGAATATAATGTCGATAGTGAGAAGTGTCTGATTTTTTGTTGTTCCTAAGCATATATATTGAGTTAAAGTATATTATTTAGTTTCTATACAAATTTATAATATATAATTTTTTAACTATATTTTGTAATACATTTTGTATTAAACAGATAAACAGTTTTATTTCTGTTCTGATTATTATTTAAAGTCAAAATAGTTGTTGATTAAACAAATCAACATATATTTAAAATCTATTTCAACGAAAATATACAGTCTGGTTCATATTTCTGAGAACTATTCGTCTTGAATAGTTTTCGATTTTGTATTTCTAAATATTTTTCCTTTTTAAATATAAGTTCGCATACTTCTCATTCCACCATCTCAAATGCTAAAACTTATTTTAAATCGATGTTTCGAATTCAGAACAGCTAATATTTTTTTAATCGGTATCGAAAATGGAAATAAGCCTTGGCACATTTTGCAAGAATTCCGCCCTTTTGCAAAATTCTTTGCTGTCCAGCAACAATTTGCGCATTTCGCAGAAATTCCGCAGAAATGTACGTCCCATTCCCATCTCTAATTTGTATTTAATAAGATAATATAATCTACTTTTGTGCTTTATATACTTTTGTCAATTTCTTTACGTCAATCCGCTGAGTTTATTTTCAAATAAAAAAAAGAAGAAAAACTAAGCTTAGTTTTTTGTATTCCACTTTCTTGTTTATGCTGCTTATCATTTTTAATTTTTTGTCCCCTTTGTCTCTCTGTATAATTAAATACTTGCATACTGACCACGCTGTCTATTTTTTTTTTATTTTTTTTTTTTATTATTTTCATTTCGTTGCCCCCTGCTAAACCGCATTTTGTTTTTTGTTTTCTTTGGTTTTATGGCTTACTATTCTTTCTGTTATCATCTTACCATATGCTTCATACCGTTTTGTCCCTTTACTTTTTTTTTTTTTTTTTGATGCCCCTTGGCTTTATCAGTTTTCACATTGCTCGCCCTGCTGCTTTATCAATTTTTTTTTTTAGCACTAGTTTTTTCGTTGCTTTAATCTTTTGTGAATTGAGTTGGGTTTTAGCATTATAAGCTTAAAATTTTAAATTTATAAATAGTTAAAGTTCATTTTGTATAAGTTTTGCGTTTTAAGCTATTTCAAATATATGAATTTAGACTTGTGCAGTAATCTGCAAGTATTCAAAATTTTTAGTTTGGATGCTGATGAGCTTTCTTCCCCTCGCTCTCTCGCTCGCTCTTTTCTCCTTTCTCCCTCTCGCTCGCTGTCTTATCAAGCACTCTAAGCACTTGACACTCCCACGCAAAAACCTCTTAAAATAAGACGTTGACTTAAGTTTCTTTCTTGTGTGTCGCTTTCTGGTCAGACTTTTGCAAAGTGAGCGAATTGCATTTCGCCCCGCATTAAATAACTCAAATTATATATAGTATATATATGTATATATATATATATGTATATATATGTATACATACAAAGTCCGAACATTTTTTGGAGTTGCGAAAAACTTTTCTTTTAAAAAGTTAGGCACCCTGTGGATGGCACTCCTATTTGTGGCCCTTGGACACTGCTGCTGCCGCTCGATGCTTTTCCAGATGTTGCAACGTCAAAATAGCAATGCGGGGCTACACAAAAACAAAAAAAAAACTTATTTAGTTTTTTTCCACATTTCCACAGCGCACTTGACAGTCCAAGTTGACCCGATGCGTCTTCGTTTTATCTCATTTCAGTGTGGACAGCAGCGGCTACTTGACAAGTTTGAAATTTCAATTAAATTCATTTGAACTGCGGCCGGAGTCAGCACCGTAATGAGCTGTGGACAACAACAACAGCAACAGCTACTATCCGGGGGGCAGCTTCATTTGAGGCAAGCCTGCCCCAATGCTGCATAGTTGTCCAGTGTAGTACGCTCAAGTGTTTGGGTGTTTGTGGGCAGTGCAGAAATTTTGTGAGTGACTCTTCGCCAGAAACGGAAAATGTCTTCATCAATCAAAGACTGGGACGACTGACGCAGTCACTCAACTCAACTCAACTCAACTCAACTCAACTCAACTTAACTCAACTCAATTCAATTTGAGAGTGCTCTTATTTGGGCGCTGTCTCTTTCCCCACTCTCTCTCTCTCTCTCTGTATCTCTCTTTGGTATCGTTAAGTTGCTAAATTTCAATTACAACTGCAACTACTCTAAGTACATCAAGTCAACTTTTGCCCCAGCTACACAAACGCAAAACTCATCACATCACACTGCTCTATTCTCAGTCCAAAAAGCCAGTTTCTCTCTTGTACATCATCAGTCAGGCATCCTGGTTTCATTCATTCATTTTGCCTGCTGTCAGTTTGAGTTTTGGATAGTGTAAAAACTTTCAAACCCTAAAATTTCCCATCAGCATGTTGGCAGTCCACAAATTGTTTTTTGCTTCAGCTACAAATTTCCGCTTTATGTTGCTTAATTGCCCTTGTACGTTGTTGTTTTACCATATTATAGTATATGCTTATATTTCTCAACAAAAATGTAACATTTGACTTTGTAACTGAATTGTAACAAATTTTGAGCTAAATTGTTGCTTTTTTTTTGCTTTTTTAACAAAGCTCGTATTTAAAATAAGCAGCTTACAAGCTAATATTTAGCTGACGCCTGTCAAACCTTTACGAATGAGCCACACAAAAGCAACTTCGAAAATGAGCTGTTTTTTATTTAGTAAGAAAAAGAGTGCTGCATTAACTCTGATCTTAAATTGTTTATTAAATTAATTTGTCATCATTATTTTAGACATTTTAAAAAAATTAAATATTCAGTCCTGTTCCCATTTCCAAGAACTTTTCTTCCGAACTTTTTTCAATGTTGTGATCTTGTTTCGAAAGAAATAGCAATCGTTTTTCGATGTTGTTTTCCAGTTTTCCAAAGAAATGGCCATCGTTATTCGATGTTCAGATCCTGTTTTCGAAAGAAATAGCAATCGATATTCGATGTTCTGATCCTGCTTTCGAAAGAAATAGCAATCGTTATTCGATGTTGTTTTCCAGTTTTCGAAAGAAATAGCAATCGTTATTCGATGTTCTGATCCTGCTTTCGAAAGAAATAGCAATCGTTATTCGATGTTGTTTTCCAGTTTTCGAAAGAAATAGCAATCGTTATTCGATGTTGTCTTTCTGTTTTCGAATGAAATGACCATCGTTATTCGATGTTCAGATCCTGTTTTCGAAAGAAATGGCCATCGTTATTCGATGTTCAGATCCTGTTTTCGAAAGAAATAGCAATCGATATTCGATGTTCTGATCCTGCTTTCGAAAGAAATAGCAATCGTTATTCGATGTTGTTTTCCAGTTTTCGAAAGAAATAGCAATCGTTATTTGGAGCTTCGATCTTTGTTTGCGATAGAAATAACAATCGTTCTTCGATGTTGTCTTTCTGTTTTCGAATGAAATGACCATCGTTATTCGATGTTCAGATCCTGTTTTCGAAAGAAATAGCAATCGTTATTCGATGTTGTTTTCCAGTTTTCGAAAGAAATAGCAATCGTTATTCGATGTTCTGATGCTTTTTTCGAAAGAAATAGCAATCGTTATTTGGAGCTTAGATCTTGTTTTGAAATGGCCATCGTTATTCGATGTTCAAATCCTGTTTTCGAAAGAAATAGCAATCGTTTTTCGATGTTGTTTTCCAGTTTTCGAAAGAACTAGTAATCGTTATTTGGAGCTTCGATCTTTGTTTGCGATAGAAATAACAATCGTTCTTCGATGTTGTCTTTCTGTTTTCGAATGAAATGACCATCGTTATTCGATGTTCAGATCCTGTTTTCGAAAGAAATGGCCATCGTTATTCGATGTTCAGATCCTGTTTTCGAAAGAAATAGCAATCGATATTCGATGTTCTGATCCTGCTTTCGAAAGAAATAGCAATCGTTATTCGATGTTGTTTTCCAGTTTTCGAAAGAAATAGCAATCGTTATTTGGAGCTTTGATCTTGTTTTGCGATAGAAATAACAATCGTTTTTCGATGTTGTCATTCCGTTTTCGAAAGAAATAGCAATCGTTATTCGATGTTCTGATCCTGCTTTCGAAAGAAATAGCAATCGTTGTTCGATGTTGTTTTCCAGTTTTCGAAAGAAATAGCAATCGTTATTCGATGTTCTGGTGCTTTTTTCGAAAGAAATAGCAATCGTTATTTGGAGCTTAGATCTTGTTTTGAAATGGCCATCGTTATTCGATGTTCAAATCCTGTTTTCGAAAGAAATAGCAATCGTTTTTCGATGTTGTTTTCCAGTTTTCGAAAGAACTAGTAATCGTTATTTGGAGCTTCGATCTTTGTTTGCAATAGAAATAACAATCGTTCTTCGATGTTGTCTTTCTGTTTTCGAATGAAATGACCATCGTTATTCGATGTTCAGATCCTGTTTTCGAAAGAAATAGCAATCGTTATTCGATGTTGTTTTCCAGTTTTGAAAAGAAATAGCAATCGTTATTCGATGTTCTGATGCTGTTTTCGAAAGAAATAGCAATCGTTATTTGGAGCTTTGATCTTGTTTTGCGATAGAAATAACAATCGTTTTTCGATGTTGTCATTCCGTTTTCGAAAGAAATAGCAATCGTTATTCGATGTTCTGATGCTGTTTTCGAAAGAAATAGCAATCGTTATTTGGAGCTTTGATCTTGTTTTGCGATAGAAATAACAATCGTTCTTCGATATTGTCTTTCTGCTTTCGAGAAACATAGCAATCGTTATTCGATGTTCTGATCCTGTTCTCGACAGAAATAATCGTTATTTGACGTTCTGAACCTGTTTTCGAAAGAAATAGCATGCTCGAATACTTTACATTTCACTGCTTGAAAAGCACAACTCTTTAAACCAAATTTTCTATTGATATTCAAAACTCAAAACAGCTAAGAATATCCAGCGATATTTGGAAATAAGAACAGCTAATAATTTCCAATGATATTCGAAACTCCGAACTATTAATAATTTCGATTTGGAATGTTTTGATTTTTATTGGAATTGAAAGCAGGCCTTATTTTCCTATTCGTATAAGAAACTTGTATTGCTTGTATACTTAGTCAACTGTAATTGTTTATTAATCAAGTGATTTCATTAATTAACAATAATATGTTTGAAAACAATTAGACCTAATTATATTATTACCTGCTATGCGCCTAATGAACTAATTTCTGGCAAAGTACTTACTTATTTAAAATGTGCGTTGTTATCATTAACTGTTAATTCGATAGCACTTCAACTGCTTCAATTTTGTATTGCAATAGCGAGACAATTTCAAATCAGAAAGCCCCCCCCAAAACTCAGTTCCATTTCCCACTTATAAAGGGATGTGGTTCCGCACTGGTTACATAAGCCGACCCCCTTTCGATTTGCACTCCTTGCCAATTTGCAAGAACTTTGCTGTCATTGTGGCTGACTGATGCGCCTCCAGCCGCTGCTGTTCTCTGCTCTCTGCACCGCATGACATCGACGAGCTACTAAATTGTCATGTGTGTATGTGTATGTGTGTGTGTGTGCGTGAGTGTGTGAGTCAGCTCATGTGTGTGTGTATCTTACGACTGGCCGCATTTCCGCTCCCCAGCGACATTTGCCTGTCATTGTTGGTCTGGCAGTTGGTTTGGTTTGGTTTGGTTTGGTTTGGTTAGGTTTGCTTGGGTTTGCTTGGGTTTGCTTGGGTTTGCTTCGGCTTTTCATTGGCTGGTGCTTAATTATTACAGCATAAATTATCAGAGAGCGAGACCATACCATACCAGCGTCGTTGTTGCTGGCTGCATCTTAAGATGCGTCGGCGGTTGTGCTTCTCTGCATGATTCACATGATTCACTTAACGACTGAATCTCGATTTGCATACTAAGAGGCTTTTGTGTTGCCAGTGGCAGCGGTCAGTGGTCCACAGACTCCGCTGATAAGCTCCCTTGCCATGCCCACCCCTCTTCGTTCCCAAGTGCCCAAAACCAGTTGGTAGGCATTGTCATTGCTTTTGGTACTAGAGATGGGGCGATGGTTGGGCCTTTTAATTGACCAGTATGACACGAGTGGAATATGCTTTATAACTTTTTACAATGTATAAGCAGCTATAAACAAAAATGAATAATTATTTTGAATAAAAATATCGATAGTTCTGCCATTTTACTTACTTAAAATTGTCCTGAAACTTAAGTTTCGGATTGGCATCTCGGTTAAAAATAGTTTTCTTGAATAGTTTTTTCAAAGAAAGTTAACTCAGATTTAAAGAGTTTTATTTTTTTTTTTAGAATTTTTAACTCCCAAATCGCGTACTAAGAATTGATTTTCGAACTCAGGTTTCTCGATGAAAATTTCTAAGAATTGATAGTGGAAAACCAGTTTTCTACCTAGTATTCAGATTGTTTTCGGCTTTCAAAATAAAACACGTCGTGTTGAGTCGTGTCTGCTCATGTCACGACAAGCAGCACGAAACGCGTTCAACGCTGACTCAAAAATGAGACTTGAGACTGAGTTCCTTGCTCGACAGATAACACACATAATTCTTTGCTTTGTTTATACGTATTTATTTAAATTTTTTTATTGAACATTTATTTTTTTATTTTTTATTTTTTTTTTTTGTGTTTTTTTATCTGCAATGCGTTGCTATTACACTGAACTTTTAGGCAGTCGGCATTTATTTCTGTTGCTGTTTTTATATACGAGATATATTATGTTCTTTTATTTTTTTTACTTGGTTTTTATTGAACTCTTTGTAGTGGCACGTGATTTATTGATTTGCTCGCACTTCGATGCCGCTGTGTTGGCCTGAGAATCAATTTTTTATCGCTAATGGCAGGGGAGTTGAGTTAGGTTCGGTTACGAATGGATCAGACAAGGCATCGTTTCACAGTTCTCTCAGTTCTGCCAGTACCCAGTTTTTACCAGCCATTGATGGGTGTGTTAGCGACTGTGCTAGAAGAAAACATTTACCATTTATCCACACACAGAGGCTACTATCTCCACTGATGGATTTGTCGTGGGAATTTGTAATTTGGTATGCAAGTTGTGTCTCTGCTGATGTTTTGTGTGTAAATGTGTGTATATGTGTGTGTGTGTGTGTGTGTGTGTGTGTGTGTGTGGATTTGGTTACCCTTATATCCTAAGTAAATATGATGGGTAATTTCTTTTTAAAGGTTTTGCGTGAGCCATTAGCTAGATTGCAATACGAGTAGGCCTTGAAGTACGTTCAAATCAAATTAAATAGCTCCTGTCATATTGAATTTATATATAACGTGCAGACTTGGGCTACGATTTTTTCTCAGCTACTTGTAATAAGATATCTTTTCTTTCTTTTTTTCTTTTTTTGATGAAATTCTATTAATTTTTACCTTCCATTTCTTTATCGTTGCAGGTATGTCAACATTTATGATATTGGAATAAATTATGAGCATTGTGGCGCAAGTAAGAACAAATCTTTAATAACTTCTGGTAAAATAAAACAAAGTGAAATAGCTTATCATATTAAGATTGAGCTATATATTTCAGAGACTTTTTATTAAATAGAATGAGAATCTTTCATCAAAATGTCATAAGCAAACATATATTATTTTTCTGTTCATATTTCTAATAAGAAGATATTTCTTTTATTATTCTCATTTGAAAAACAAAAATAAAATTTAAATTATTTTCTAAATTTTTCTTCTTTTTTTTAGAATTAATTAAGAATTTTAAATTTATTATAGTTGAGCTATTATTCAACTTACGCAGGCTTCTTCTGGTTTCCACTTCCGGTGAAAAATTTCCTTTTTGATAATAATTCATAAAATAGCATGTTAAGTCTATTGATTCCCAGATCAAATGAGTGTGAATTCAATACGCAAAATCTTACCAAAAGTAAAAATGGGAAGAAAAAATCATTTTCGCAATTTTTGAACGAAAGTGGCAACCAGAACGTCCCTGATTTGTTGAGATATGTTTGATTTACTTGAAAGTTGTCAACATTTTTCTTTATAAATATAATAATTATTACTTTTATGAGTTTACGTTCTGATCTATTGATGTGCAATCACACTATACTTTCATCTTTCTTTAAAAAAATTAACCTGTAGCTGATTTTAATTTTTTTTTGAAACCAAACATAAATTCTTAAAATTCACGTCGATATCAAATAAGTTTGCATGTGATTGAGCGACTCTGGCAATAGATTGGCTTCAAATATCTATGCATGAAACAAGCAACCAAAAACAAACACTCAAGCATTCAAGAAATGACAACAAAAATGTTGCTGCCCCTTTTCGCCGCAGGACGTCTCGCCCATCATTCAGCAAGACACAGCCAGATTTTTGAAAGCAAAAAAAAAAAATATAAAGAAGAAAGGACAAAAAATAATCCCCATGGCACGCGGCGGCGACACTTCCAAGAAACAAAAATTTTGCCAGCGTTGTGAACGTAGGATGAATACAAGAAACGCTGGATAGGGTGGGGAGTGTGTTGAGGGGATAAGGAGGGGTGCTGGGTAACAGGACAAGGACAGAAGGCGCACGAAACTCGTGCATGTTATGGACTTTTTGGCTGAAGGGGGATGGGAAAGGGTAGTAAAAGCGTACCGTTATACAAACATTACATAAAAATATTAAATTTATGATGCAATAAAAAAGAGTGTTAAAACAGTGAGAGAGAGAGACAGAGTGTGTGTGGGAGAGAGATAGAGAGGAAGCGAGGCAATGTCAGCATGCGTGTTGGAAGGGTACGTGACTTGAACTTGGGCTTTGGGGTTCGGGTGTTTTTGGGTTTGAGTTTCGAGTTTGAGTTTGAGTTTGAGTTTGAGTTGCGGACTGTTGGGAAAAGTGGAAACGAATTAAAGAAAACGTGCATAATGAAAATTGGGTAAAGCGTGGCGCAGTAAAGAAGCAGAGCAAAAAAACATTTCCATACATCAGCAATGACACAAACGACCCTACAATGGACAATTCAAGTGATCAAAGTGGACCAACCGGTCCAACGACACCCTCCCTGAAATGATCTCCCAACAACAACAACAAAAAAGAAGTAGAAAAACAATATCAATGGCAACTGTTTTTCGTTAAGCCCCTCACGTCAATGATAATAAAGGGATGGCACTCACATAAGTAAGATTCTAAGGGTTGTGCTTGGTGGGGAGTTTGTCGTTGAATATCTAACTCTCTTTCTCTATCTCTCTCTCTCTATCTCTCTCTAGCACGTACAACTTTTGTCTGGTGTCTGCTTTTAGGCATAACTGTCACACGCCGTCGGCTTACTTTGACTTCTGACAGCACACAAAGTTGTGCAAATTCATGTTCTGGGAATCTTCTGGCCCCTTCTTGGCATATAATGTGAGAGCACGTGCCACAAGCAGCCCAGCCAAAAGGCGACATCACTTTGATTGGCTTGCAAAAATTTTCATTATCCTTAATGCATAGTCATATTCAGTGAGCTTCTAAATTGCTTTCGAAGCGCATAACCAAAAACAAAAAGAAACCAAATTGTTTCTCATTTCGAAAGTGTCAATTGACGACTTTTGTTGTTTAATTTGATTAAGTAGAGCTGATGCAGTTCAAAAGCATAAATAGTTAAAATTTCAACTCCTTAACTTGGTGTGTTTTTTCCTTCATCTCCAACTCAAGAATGTTAACCCTTGATATAAAATTTAGTTCATTTTATGTTGGCAGAGGTTTTATTCCAACATATTATGTGTCAATTTAATTGTTGACTGCCACAGCAAACACATCTCTTAGTAGGTCTTTTAAGATGATGGTAAATTGGTGTATTTTTTCCTTCATCTCCAACTCAAGAATGTTAACCCTTGTGATCAAACTTAGTTATTGCTATATTGCTATATGTTTTATTTCAACATATAATGTGCCAATTTACGACTTTTATTGTTAACTGACGCAGTAAACTCAACTCTCAATAGAGTTTTTGGAGTTGGTGCTAAAATGGTGTGTTTTTTCCTTCGTCTTTAACTCAAGAATATTAATCCCTGTTATCAAATTTAGTAACTTATATGCAACTAACTGTTTGATTTCAATAGATTATGTTTCACTTCATCACTTTTATTGTCAACTGACACAGTAAATTTATCTCTCAACAGGATTTTTAAGTTGGTGCTAAATTAGTGCTTTTTCCTGCATCTTCAATTCAAGAATGTTCATCCTTGTGATAAAATTAAGTTACTTTTATGCTGCTAACTGTTTGATTTCAACAGAATATGTGTGTTTTAAAGTCACAGAAACTTTACTAGTTAGCAACGCTTTAAATTTCGCTTCGAAACGTCAATATTTGTACATGCATAAATTTTGCACTACCCTGTGCTTTTCACGCCCATCTTTGAAACAAAGCACACCCGCTATTTAATTTGCATTATTTACATGGATTATACAGCCCATACTACCGACAAAAAACCAAAAAAAAAAAACCATAAACCGCTATTATGCAATCACGGACATGTGTCCTTTCCACCCCCCCAAAAAGTTGTGTTGGACCCTTTCTCTCTTTTGTGGAAGGTAAGTAAATAATCGTCAACACGCGACATTGCAACAACAATTCGCATTCAAAATCTCGTAAATCAATTTTTATACATTCTAATTATGTGATTAAGTGATTTATGACCTTTTTGTGTTGTTGACTGCGGCTTGCGATGCGCCACCCGGTGGCATAAAACACACCTCTTCCTACACAGCCAATGCTCCCTTATCCATTTCGCCTCGACTCTTCCCCAGCTTTTCGCGTGCCACACGACTCTCGTGCGTCATTTTATGGTCAGCGTGACGTTGCGATTGCTCCCCTTTCCAAATATCTCATGCTGCTCTAACACGGCTATGCTGCAGCATCTCTCATCTTCGGTTGGGATTGTTGACCTAGCTCATATACTTCAATATATATATATATATATTGCTCTACAGTTTGTTTCGCATTTTATATTCGTTTTATTTTGTTTGTTGTTTACACTCTTCAACAAAATTTTTATGGTCGCACTAAAAACGTACAAAATGTGTCCGTGACATTTATGATGTGACAATGTTACCTAACTACCCCCACACACAAATATTACCCCCTACCCTTAAGCTGTTTTTTTTTTTTTTTTTTTTTTGGTTGAAAGTCACAATTTCCTCCTCTCTGCGTACATCCATGACCCACACAAATTGTTTGCTCTTTGGTTACTTTTATGCGGCTCGTTTAGTTTGTTTGTTCAATTTTCTGTGGTTCTTGAAGTCTCGCAGAAGACTCTTCACCTTTCTTCACCCCCCACTCCTCGCTTTGAGCGTCTCTTCCTGTGCTTCAAATTTGAAATATGATTGGGTTCGATTTAATTGATGGCCTTGATTGATGAATTATACTACTAGTGGACCCGGAGTGAGTGTGTGTGTGTGTGAGTATGTTTGTGTCCATGTCCGAGTATCCATTTCCCGCTGATTTATTGGGGGTCGTTAAAGAATTAGTACGTGTGTGGCGTTTTTAAATGTTTCGGTTCCGTGACACTCCCATATAGGGTGTCTCTCGAAATAAATACAAGTTATTTTGTCTATATTTAAGAAAAACAACTTTTGCTTTATTTTCTGAATGTAGCTCACTTGGCTGAAGTTAAGTTTTTAGCTTGCTTTTTTTTGGAACACCCTTTAGTTTCCCTACAGATATATATATCTTTGGATCACTTAAGTGTGCAGGTTAAGTGGTCACTAATTTGTGAATATGTTTGTTCATTCAGCATCAATTGGATGTTTGCTTTGAAACCTGTCTTGTTACTCTTGAGATGTGCTGCTTTGCATTATAATAAGCTATAGCTTGAGCCACGAATCTTAAGTCCATTCATTTATAACTTGGTTTGCTTTTGACAGTCTTGTAAATGGTATCATGTTAGCTGATAAGGTTAAAAGAGCTGCATTGATTGATCGTTAGAAGAAAAACAAAAAACAACAACGAGCGCTTTGTAAATGTCAACATTGTTTAATGATACTCATATGGTTTTTGTATTGATAAGCAATTTTTCGAGATAAAACGCTAAAGAAAGGTTTAATATCATAAAATAGTCGTGGGTTTTTCATTGTTAAAAAGCGTGATAAAGTGGTTGAGAATGTTAAAGATTGATAACAATGAACTCAAGTGATGGTTTTTTTTTTTTTTTTTTTTTGTATGCCAAAAGATAATTAAAAGTATTTTTAAAGCAAACCCGAATATATAAACTGCCAACACAATTACAATATTTATTTTTTTTTTGGTTGTATGCTTTAGAGCTACATAATTTATGAGATTCTTAATGCAAGCCAAACAAAGTTAAATGTCCGTCAGTTGTCACGCTTAGACCCTGGGACGACCATACGCAAATTTAAGGGATTACCAAATGCAAAAGTAGAAGCCGACGACGACGACGACGATGACGACGACGATGACGACGAGAGGGTTTCTCGAATCCCATAAATCATGGAATCAAAATGCCACGTTGAACTAAGCGTTAAGCTCTTTGGATGAGGCATAACACGTAGTAAATATGCAAAAAGGGGCGACAAAAACTAAAGCGGGGTACAAAATGGGTAAAACGTTTGCCCTTCTACCCCTCTTCCTATTCCCTTTATAGACGTGACATTGCCCAGACGTTGTGTGGACATACATATGCTAAAGAATTCGACTTAACAATTTGTATATAAATATATATTCTGTTGGAGAAAACAAATCTAAATAAGCATAATAAAAATCAAATCTAGCAAAGCAGGTAATCAAGATTTAATGCCTTAAAATACACACTTTTTCAAAATATTTTTTATGTTTTATATGGAATGTTGCGTATTAAGTATAATTTATTGCAAAATTAAGAAAAAATCACGAAATAAAAGTTATTTTTGGCGTGCTGAAATTGCATATCCTTGCAGCGAAGTTGTTCACATGAAAAACTAATTTCCTGTAACAGCTGTAAGATATATTCATCCAATTTGGTCAGCATGCAATGCTATACAAATCTTGAACGCAAATCCAAATCGACCGAATAATGGATACTAACAAAAACATAACAGAAGTTTGTTTCAAATGTCAAGCACCAACTAATATCTTGCTATGTTAGAACCAGTTGTGAATTCTAAGCGCATCAAGCGAAAAAAAAGTGTTGCGTGTTTTGCGGGTGATTTGTTGCAGCCGCAGTTTCTTGCCGCTTATAATTTTCAAACGGTTTAAGCAAACCTTTGAAATGATGACTGAATTTCATTGCTGTATATCATCTTATTTTCTACCTCTTATTTCTAAATTTAACACCAAAACAGATCGACTCCATTTCTCGCAAAATTTCGTTTATTATCTAAATATTAGATTTTGAACATCTGACATTTTTAAATCGCATTATATTGCGGTGTCTGGAACAATATCGGGCACAATCACAAATAAATGGCATTCCAAGTTGTGGATGATGATATCGGCTTATCGATATATATGCATCAAAATTTATATTTTGATAGGATAATCTATCGTAGAAAGCCGGTAAATTTCCATTCTGTTTCTAAAAGAATTAGACCGGAAAAACATAATGATAAAATATATAGAATATACTTAAGCTTGGGTGAAGTGAGTTTGGTTGAGTTATCTGGAAAATCAAAAAAAGTTTTTCGTACAAAATTGTATTTTTCAAACGAAGATACAGTCGTCCGACTTGGATGAAACATGCTTAGATAATGCTAAAACTCAGAATTGATAATTTTGGTAGAGCTAGCTTAAAAAACAAAATTTTCGAACAATTGTTCCTATAGCAGCTATATGTTATAGTGTTCCGATTCAGCCGATTCTGGCATATGTATTGTTTGCTGCAATAAGTAGCATCTGTGCCAATTTTTATCAACATAGCTTTAAAGAGAGTCTAGTTCACATAGAACAGTTAGATAGATGGATAGTTGAAAATATTTAGTTGGACACGGCTGTACACACAGATCAAGAATATACATGCTTTATAGGGTCGGTGAAGTCTATTTCAATGCCTTACACATTTCGTGACAAAATTGTAATATAGTCTGTTAAGTTATATAAGTATTTATCTTTCTCTTTGAGTTTGAGTTTTATTGCATGTGGCAAATATGCCGTCTTTGAACTTAGAAAAATGATAGAAAACAGTATTTTGTTGTAAATTCCTTTGCTGTGCATTGAATTAAACAGAACTCAATCTGCATAATCATACAAAATGTAGCAGGCTGAAAGTAAATGAAAGAAGCCTGTAAGGACTTTAGTTAGTTGCTTGATAAAGCTAATATTTCTATTTTATGAGATAATAATTTAATTTCATTTATATTTCTTAGAGCATATAATACTGTTTGCGCTGCACAAACCTTGAAGAAAAAAGAAAAAAGAAAAGAAAAAAGAAAAGAATAATGAATGAGGTAGTATTTTTATTAAGTTGGCTCATTTATCTTCAATACTTTTCAACACTCAATTTGCGTACTCGCAGCGCCAAGCGAAGGCTTAAGATTTAAACCTGACTAACGTCCAGGGATTTACATATTTCTTATGCCATGTCACGTTTCACGCCGCAGCAGAACAGAGTCCTTGAAGCGTTCACACGAACCTCAGTGCAAACTTTGAGCGTTTTTGTATATTTTTGTAACTTATTTTTAGTAAATAATAGTTAGTTAGTTGAGGTTTTATTTATTTTGATGTGTTGTTGTTGTTGTTGTTGGCTGGCAGTTTGCTTTGCCTTTTTGCTTTCACTTGGTTCTTGTTGCTGTTTTCCTTCATAATTATTATTCCTGTTGGCTGTGGTGGCAAATAACAGCTGCTGCCTGGCAGCCAGCAAGGAGCTAATGCGTCCTGCACCAAGGACGAAGCCAAGCTCATTGGTTGTGGGTGTTGCGGGTGGTTCTGCGGATGTGGATTTTTGCTCTTTTCTTTGCTTTCGCCATTTTGTTTGGCCTGGATTAGCATAATGCTATTTATTGTTGTGCTTTCGTTGTCATTCCCATTCCCATTTCCATTCCCATTCCCATTCCTCGAACCATTCTGCTGCTGTTGCTGGTTTTCAGTTAATATTGTTCCCAGCTTACTTGTATTTCTTTTCTTTTGTGGTTATGTAAATAAATTTCTCAACTTCCGCATTGCAACTGCGCCCCAATGCCAACTGTTTTGCTCTCTTTTTTTTTTTGTTTTCATTCAGTTTTACAATATATGCATTTAGTTGCTAGGCCTTCTTGCTTTCCCCACACTCAAGTTGAATGTTATGGCAAAGTTTTTCGCTGCTGCTGATTCTCAATTCATTAATAATTCCGCTGACTGGCGCAGCAACAACTACTTGCTACTTGCAACTTGCAACAGCTCAAATTTCCAATTTACACTTTATGAACATGTAAATTGAAGACCAAGCCACACAGACGCCACCAACTACACATTTCCCTTTAACTCTCTTACTCTCTCTCTCTCTCTCGCTCTCTGCGAAACATCAGAGCAGCTGAAGTTTTTCAAGTACTGCTTGCAGTTTTTCATGCAGCACGCAAAACTGCAGAAAATCCAACTCGAATTTGCTGCTGACTACGGCATAAACAAAATTGGATAAAAGTACTTCACTTAAGTGGGTGAGAATCTGCAGCAAATGGCTATAACTATGACTCGACCATGGCCAAAAGCTAGAAATCCCATTAGTTTCCTTACCACAATGCAAAATCTGTTTACTCCACTCGGTGTAAACGTTGATTCCGTTTTTTTTTTTTTTTTTTTAGTTTTTAATTTGCAAATAAACAAAACACTATCCAAAAAAAAAAAAAAATATATATGTTAGAACAAAATAATTTGAGTGTTGCAGTTAAAAGCAAACGTTTGTTTTCTTTTCATTTATTAAAACAAACATTTCATGAGCAATTTCTACCTTTTAATTGCATAGGGGGAGCACTCAATATGAGCACACTTCAAGCTCGAGCAGCGTTTTATGATATTCTCGATCTGGGCAATCACATCAGTTATCAGACACTCCAAGTTACACCTCTTAAAAGATTCAAGCAAATTATACCGTATACCCACTGGTCTCTTGAATGCGCACAGTTGGCTGAGGAAGGTACTTCAACGAAGTAGGGATTGCTGATTTCCGAGAAGCAATCCTTAATCCACATATTGCCAGCATGCACCCAATTACAATAATTGCACTTACTGAAATTAAAAGCTAAAAACTTTGAAGAGTGTACAAAGCATATTTTGAAGGACACAGTTCAAGCGATCCCAATTATAATTATAATAAGAATGCTAAATTGTAATAATAAGAAATTGAAAAAGTTTATTTTAAAGCAAATATTTCTACTAACCAGTTTGAGAAACTTAACATTTGAGCTAAGTTTAAGAGTATAGAACAATAACATAAAAATCTAGTTAATATTTAAAATAATTATTTTAAGAAACTAAACATTTGAGCTGAGCTTAAAATTATATAAAAATAACATTAAAATCAGTTTGCAAATTCAAGTTAAAATAGTTTCAACGATTTTCAGTTAACATTTGTCTCCAGCGTTCCCAAAACTTAACAGATCTACTTCTCTGTTAAAGTATACAGCACTGTAAACGTTAACAGCAATCGATTTGTATGCGATTGGACAACTTTAAGCTAAGTTTTCTTAATGAATTCTGCAAAAATGTCAAACTCCGCCAACTGAAATCGCATTGTTTATTTCTTTTTCAAGTTTTTTGAGCCCAAAACTAGAGTTTTTGCTTTGATTTTCAAAAAAGTATCTAAAGAAAGAAAGCTAAAGAACATCTTTGAATTCTGATTAAATCTTAAACTGTCAAAAATCTTCAGGTCTCTCAAATCCGAACACAGATCCTATAGTATCTACATTATTGTTAACTTGAATGACTCACGTGCTGCAAAATTGAATTTGGTTAGCATTTTCTTTGAGTTTCTGGGAACATCTTTAAGCAAGCACCTGCATGTTATATAGAAATAAAAACTTGCCGAAAAAAAGCTGACTTTACTTGATTTATAAAATAAATTCCAATTAAGAGCTGCAGTTCATATAAAAAATGTGTTTGATAAAAAGTTACATAAGTCATTGTTAGCACTTAGGCAGTCGACCGCATCGAGACCCGCACACACACGCACACACACACACAGATACAGGTTACATGTTAAATTGTCATAAGCCTTAAAAATTCCATTATGATTATTTACTCAAGAACTAGACCCCCCCCCCCCCAACACCACCACCAGCACCACAAAAAGAAAAGAAGACATAAAATACAAACAAAGACACGAGCGCAGATAAGGAAACAAAGTTTTCTAAGCGATATAATAAATCTGTTTGTACTGTTGCCAGGATCTTATACATATACATATATATATACACACGCACACACTCATGTGCTTAAAAATAAAAATAAAAAAAAAAATTGTAAAATATTTTTACACACACATAGAGAAATAAAGCTAATAAATGAGAAGTTTACGCGACGGCCCAAGCAACAAATCCCATTTACAAGGATATATGTGAAGGCGCTCGTCGTCGACGTCGTCGACGTTGACTGGCTGCAGCAGCAGCAGCAGCAAAAACAAAGCAAGGAGTAGTAGCAAAAAATCGCTGCAGGATATGCAGACAAGACAAACAAGTCACGAAGCACTGCGAAACGAGGAGCAAACGAGCAAAAAGTACAAAAAAGATGAAGAAACAACAGCAAAAAAACAACGTCGAGCCGCAAAGATTTGCAACATAAATATTTTCGTTTCACAGACACAAACAGAACACAAAACGATACAAACATCCTTTTTGTTTTTGTTTTTGTTTTATTTTAGCTTTTCTTTTTTTTTTTTTTGATATTTATATAAGTATGTAGGTATATATATGGAAATGCGGCATTTATTTGTATATTAAGAGTTGATTTTTGTGCTGAGCCATACCCCCCCCCCACCTCTTTGCCGAAAATAGTCCAAAATGACGGCGCGGCCATTTTGCGAGAACTGCAACAAAATGGCGGCCGCAAAACAAATGGCGCTGTTGATGAGTGTTAACAGTGGGCGGCATGTTGGTGCTGTGGCATGCTGCACTGTGGTTGCCACACACACACACACACACACACACACACATACACACAGTTGGAAAAACTGAAATCACAAACTGCCGTCAGCCAAGTTTTCTCTGCTGCTGCTGTTTTTCATTATTTTTTGAGTAATATGCGCAATGCATCAGGCTCAGGACTCAGGACTCAGAACTCAGACTCCATACCAGCTCAGAGGCTCTTTGCCCCGCCATTGTGTTATTGTTGCACCACAATGAGCTGAGCCACAGTTGCTGCTGTTGGTGTTGCCACACTTGACATATTCCTGCTGCATTTATTTTGGGTTACCATTTGCTGAGAGCAAACCAGAGCCCTAAGTCCACACACACACACACATACATACATGCATGCATGCTGACCAAAAACAGCCGCAGACTGCAACGAGTGCAGCGCCTGCAATGCAATTGTCAACGTCGAGAAGCTTGCAACGTGGCAAAGGGTGGCACCGTGGCAGTGTGGTACCGTGGCAGCGTGGCAAACTGGGGCTAAAGAGGTGGCATTTTTTGGTGCATGCTTGCCTGCAGTAGCATTTTAAATGCCTTTGCTCGCCATTTTAATGCCGTGTCTGAAATGTTCGCTATGCTATTTGTTTTTTTAGCTGCCATTTTTCAGCTGTGTTACCAACAACAGAAAAAAAAATATATAAAAATATGAAGCTAAGTGTATGCTCGTAAAACATGTGCAAAGTTTATTTTGAATTTTTTTATAATAAATTAAAAATAAAAAAAATATGTCTTTTAATAAAATACCATTTATTATGGCTATAAAAGTTAAACAATTAAAAATCCCAAAGATAATAAATTTAATTAAAAATATTTGTTTAGTATTTTAATAAAATACATTTTTTTTTTGTTGCTTTTGTTTTATTTGGTCAACTGAGTAAAACTTGAATTTTACAATTTTGTTTTGAGTATTATGGGAGTTAATTTTAAGCTTTAGCCACATATTTCGTCTTTTGCTTTCAACATTGTGTGATAAGAAAGTATAAAAAGTTTTTTGTAATTATTTTTGTTACGCCAAGTCTATTTAGCCTTGTTTAATTTTACATTTTCATCAAAGTAAGCTCAAAACTGTTTTAACCAAGTCAGAAAATAAAGCAAATTTAATCAGCACAATTAGAACAATTTCAATTGTTATAGGAGAAAAACTATCGATAGTTTCGAGATATATTCTTGGCAAAAGTTAATACAAATTAAAAAATAAATAAGTTCAAATAAGATTAGTTGTGCAACAGTTGAAATCGGCGTAGCTATATTGAAGTGGTTCAATAATACGTTAGCCAAATGTTGCTTTACTCAGCTTCTACTTGTAGATCCTCCAAATATGGCTGCATCCATTGTGGACTAAAAGACCTGGGGTTAAGCCTTTGATAAAGGTAACGATGAAGACACTGAATACGAAAGAGCTGTCGTATTCAGGTCAATTAAATAAAATCAAAATAAAAAAATAAGATAAGAGGAAGTTAAAAATAAGAAGGAATTCGGCCGGCACTACTCTCAGTGTTTGCTTAAACCACTTGGGAATTGTAAGCGACCGAATTGAGAAAACTTTGACTTTTTATACACTTCCGGAGGGTATAATGATTTTTTTCCGAAATGTGTAACGCTTGGAAGTAGACGTCTTCGACCACATAAACTAAATATATATTCTTAATCAGAAGCAAAGTTCGAGTCGAACGGGCCATTTTCGACTATCCATCTATATAACTGTTCTTTGTGAACTAGGCTCTCTTTATAGCTATGTTGATAAAACTTGGCATACTTGGCTACTTTTTGCAGCAAACAAAACATATTTAAGAATCGGCTGGATCGGAGCACTATAACATATAGCTGCTATAGGAACAGTTGGTCGAAAATTTTGTTTTACAAGCTAGCGCGAGCAAATTTATCAATTCTGAGTTTTAGCATTATTTAAGCATGTCAACGAAGTTTCATCAAAATCGGACGACTATATCTTATAGCTCCCCTAGGAACAATCGGTTGAAAAACAAGTTTTTGTATGAAAAACTTTTTTCGATTTTCAAGTTAACTCAACCAAACTAACTTCACCTAAGTTTAAGAATATTCTATATATTCTGACTAAATTTGATGAAAGTCGGACGAGAATATCCTAAAAATGGCAAAAGAAAAAGCTGTCGAAAATTACGTTTTGTTATGCAAGAACTTTTCATTTTTATTATCAATGCCATTTGTCAAAATCTTTAATTTATTGTTTTAAATATGGTACAAAGTAAATTCAATTGGCTTTCAATATCATATTTATTTGATTTAATATGAGACGAATATAAATTGATTTTTATTTAACTTATCATTTTGTTGTTGTTGTTGTTGTTGTGCAATTAAGTATTTTGCATTTTGCATATTTTAGCACTGTGGCTGGCATAAATTTTGTGCACGATTTGAGACGCAGACCATTCTCAAATCGGCTTATTGTGCAATCATGTTTGTGCACGCACGCAAATACAGCAACACACACACACACACACACACACACATATATACATAATACTAACATAGTATACATGTATAGGGCCATTGGGGCATTGAGATTGCCTAGAAATGTCTGCCATGCAGATAAGTTCTCGACCTTAGCCCACAATTAGAGGCCTGAGCTGCATAAAGAAAGCGAGAAAGAGATAGAGAGTGGGTGTCATAGAGAGAGAGAGAGAGAGAGAGAGAGACAGCATAATGGCTAAAAAGTAAGAAAGAATGAAAGCGTTCAAAGCGAGCGAATGAGGCAAGTGCGAACAAATTGTAAGGAAAAAACAAAAAAAAAAGAAACTGGCAAAAAAATAAAATAAGAAAAAATATATATAAAAAAAAGGTGCCAAGTAGCGTGCACAGTTAATGAGTTTTTCAACATTCGCCCACATTTGGAGAATTAAAATGTAGCACGAAATGAAGGAATGTAGCACATGAGCGTTTGAGAAGGGGTTGTACGGGATGACGGGGCTAAGTTGGGCGCAACAGTTCAAAGCAGAGGGTGGTTGGCAGGGAGCAGGGGTAGCATGGGAAATGGGGGTAATGCAGTGTCATAAATCTGTGCAGGAGGGCACAAAAGTGCAGCGCAATTTGTTTTTAAGTCATGTGTAAGAGCTCATGTGTGTGAGTGAGTGTGTGTGTGTGAGTAAGTGTGTCTGTATGTGTGAATAAGTGTGTGAGTAAGCGGCTGCGTTCTAATTATGACGTCAACAATGAGCGCGAGCGAGGTGCGAGGAGTCCCCTTTGGGGGGGGGATGCCAAGTGGGTGCAAGTGGTAAAGTAGAGTGTCCACTTGGAGCAGCACTTGGCTGCATTCATTTTGGTGTTGTTTTTTCTTAGGTGTTTGTTAGTTTTTGCATATGTAAGTTGCCTAAAAGTATGCATGCAAAATTGAATACGCAAATAGGATCCAATTTGCTATGATAGATGATATGAAATGTTTGATGAAATTATTTCAAGTGTACAATATACAATTTTGTAAAACGATTTGAGATTTTTATTGAATGGTGGGGTTTTGTTAAAGATATACAGGCCTTTTCGCAATAGTTTTTTACTTTTGGAAGTTAAGTTTAAATACTGCTCATTCTACTGTTTTGAAAGCGAACCTTCTTAAAGCCAAATATTTCATTAACATTCTGAATTTAGAACAGTTAGTTTTACCGTTATTGGAATCCAGAATGACGTCAAAAGCAAAAGGTTTATTGTTTGCATAAAAAGTTATTACTATTTTTATAAAATTTGTACAAAGTAAATATACAAAATAAATGCTGCTATTTATTTATGCAGCAGATTAAAGTTATTGATACAACATGTTTAAAGAGTCTCGAATGAACAATTGTTGTCAGCCAGCTTAAAATTTATATACAATTATATTGACATTTGTGTGCATATGTATTTTTTACTAATTTCGTTTTATTAACTAGTGCTATTTGAAAATAAACAACTCTTAAATAAATAACTCACCATTTCTCTTCCTTCTTTTCTTCTATTTTTTTGTATATTGCAGAAATGACATAAGAGCTCTACAGGCAGTTGTTAAAAAGTTATACACAAAAAAAATAATCAAAAAAAAATAGACAAAAGCTCAGTTTTTTATCAACTTTGTTAAAGAAAAAAGAATTGTTAAATACGAAAAAAAAATATAATAATAATAATATATTTGCCATAAATAAATAAAAAAAAAGCATTTAAATAGTAAGTAAAAAAGACACAGTAAATAAATTAAATATATAATCCCCCCAAACGACACACTTGCAAAAACAAAAACAAAAACAAAAACAAAAACAGAAAAAAGCCCGCAAAAACAAAACCAAATATTTATGATAAGAAAATTAAGTAAATTGATGCATAAAATAGAAATGTTACATTTCCACAAATCGGTAAATAAATTGCAACAAAATAACACTAAACGTAGCAACATAAATAACAACAAAATTAACAAAAATCAAAGCCACAAAATGCAGCTAAAAAGTGCAAAAACATTAAACCATCGTTTAAATCTAAACTATGGATGGATGCAAGTCTTCCTACTACTGACACTCTACGTGATTGGTAATCAAAGTGCCTGGCAGGAGAATATACGACCGAAACTCTATGTGGAATTAGGTAAGTTTTATATACATCTACAATAAGCTAATACAAATGTCTATCTAAATTATGACTAATATGCAGATGAAGCAGTGCTAAAAGTCAACCAAAACTGACATATCAAAATCAACTGCCAAAAACTAAAATAGTTACTTTTCTTATGTGATCTGTGTGTGTCTGCTACAAAATGTAATTTGACTGCGACTCAAAATACATAAAAAGAAAATAGAGATACAGCAACAACAACAACAGCAACAACAACAACAACAATGAAAAGAAAAATAAGCTGAACTTAGATAGTTGAACCCCCACAACCCAGCTGCTGCCTCTCAGCACTCACTAACTCGTATATGTCTACACGTGGAAAGGTGAAGAACATGCTGAAGAAATGAAGCAATAACTTGTAAAGGAGTGCAGAGCATACACACAGATACAAGCACACACACACACACACACAGCTATACTAATGCACACTTTTAGATATGAGGCATCCACACGTTTGGTATCTTAACTATAAATAACAAAAATTCCTGGAAGACATTATTTGCATAAAAGTGGCGAAGCTTTTTATACACACACACATATACACAGGTTTATACATAGATAGTTTGGTATAGCATGTAGGATGTAGGGGGGGGGGGGGGGGGCTTATGCTGACTGAGACAGGCAGGCAGAGAGCTGCCAGCAGCTATTTCTAGTGCCATCCACCCGGTAATTCCTGCTGCCTCAGGCTACGTCATCATCGTCAGTTGCATATGCAAATTTGGCTAAAAAGTTGGGCGACATCCTCACGTCGAAAGGCGACACTCAGAGGACATACATACATATGCATTGCACATATACATAGACACATATAATATATATGACTTTGTTTTCATCTCACTCTCCGTTTTGGAAGATGAAGCAGAAAGTTGCTCAAGAAAAGAACTAAATTCAAAAAATATCTTTTGCACGCTTCAGAAATTACGTTATTAAATGTGCATTTGGCACACACTAAATGTGAACAACACGCCCCCTACACACACCCTCCCTTCGCATGCACTTTGGCATACTGAGAAATGGCAACTGGCAACTAGCTACTGGGTTGGGGATAATGGCAACTCAGCTGAGCCTTTTTAGACAAGTCACATCAGGCGCACATGTGCTGCTTATAAATGAGCCAACGAATTGGAGTCAAGCGTCTTTTCTTTTTTTTTTTTTAGTTTTATTTAGTTTTGGGTGGCCTGCTGCTGGTCTGTAGAGAAACGAAGCACTCACTCGACTGCCAGGAAGTAATTCAAATGAATGTGTCACTGCTAAAGAAATGCATAAAGAAAATGCAAGAGATACCAAAATGAATGAATGAATGTATAACAAGACAACAAATGGCCAAAAAAAAAAAAAAAAAAATAATACGAATAATAGCATTTGAAGCATTTTTGGGCCTTGTGTGTGTGTGTGTTGGGTAGCTCTTTTCAGCCAGGCTCTCTCTGACAACAATTGGTAATTGTGTGCCAGACTTTGGAGCTAGATAAGAAGAATTTGTGTGCCAGATAAAGGCAACATTAAGAATATGGGCATAGAGGGAAAGCTTTTGTGGTGGAAAGTAATCGTTGAACATGAAAATTGTTAAGATTGAGTTTGGTATGTTAGCTGACAAGATACGCTATTTTTAATAGAAAATTGCATTTTCAAGTATAAACAATGCATGTCAACAAAACTAAATAGCAAATATTATTTAAATATTATTATTATAATAAAGTTAGGAATTTAAATTATTGAAGCTGAGTTCAAACAGTATAAACAGTATTTATGTAATGGAGCTTAACGAATTCTTAATTTCAGTTGATATTGGCTTTCATTTCACATAGAGGCTGTTCTATTAAGAAATAGTTTAGCTAAATTTACTTTTCTTAAGCTGTGTTTAGACGTTGCAATTCTTGCATTAGATAAGCTTTCCTGCAAGAGCTTTGTTTGAAATATTTCATCCTTTATTCCTCTGCAAGATGCACGAAATGAACTTGCGCGCAAGATAAGACACTGTTTAGACGATGCAAGCGTAAAATGCATGAAAATGCTTTCAAAAAGTTATACCTAGACTTCTTAGAACTTTTTACGTAATTTGAGGAATGCAAAATAAGTTTTATTATTTCAAATAGTTCTAATATTGAACTGAATATACTTCGGCACAAAATTTGGTATCGTCACTAGACTTTTAACTAGTGTAAAGGTGTTTTTCCTTTGATAGACATGTTTCAATAAGTTAAGAGCTATATGAATAATGAGGAACATCACTTTAAACTGAGTATAACTGTTGCTAGAGTTTCCATTTCATTAGAGCTTGTATCGTCTGAATAAAACATTTCCAACATTGAGTATAATCAAGCTATGCTCTTTGGATTTATATGCATATCGAATAAAAGTTATTTTGCTAGTCAATCTCTATTGCCCTTTACATTTGCATTACATATTTCATTTGAGTTCGCGGAATTTAGCACATTTTCAAGGCGACTTATGTTGATTAGCCGCATTTGGCCAGTCCAACAGAAACAGTTTGCTTCTGCTGCTTTTTATCAGAGCTTACTCAAGGTAATCTCACTGTGAGCACTACCAATTACTTAGCCAACGCCCATTTTGGTCAGGTTGGGTGTTAGTTGGGTTGCTGCACAGTGCGGGCGTGGTGCACATGGCACATGGCTCATGGCATATGGCATGTGTTAAAGTTCATTTAAAATCCATCAGAGTGGCAAAGTCGTAAAAACCTTCAGGCTGGTGACAATTTTTTTGCACTCATGCATAACAGGAAAATAAGGTTAATGTGCAAATTATGAATGCGCCGAGTGGCAGCGGCAGGACGAGAATTACACAGAACTTTGCTCTGCCAAATGAGCAGGAGCTGAAGCAGTCGCCAGGGCTACAACAACGTTGATGCAAAAGACGACGACGACGACGACGACGAACGCCAGCATGAGGACGAAAACGAAGACGAGGACATTTGTGACCAAGTAAAATGAAAGTGCTGTCAGGGTATGAGATAGAGCGAGGTGTGTGTGTGTTCTGGGTAATGCATTCATATGCCATTGTGTTGGGCCAACGCACAAAAACAAAAACCCTGCCAGCTGCGAAAACCACCCCCCATCCACCACCACCCCCACCACTTCACACCAAACAACTCCCAACCGCATACGCATAAAATATTACAACGCTGCGTGGCACGCCCCAGAGTTGCATTTGACAGCCGCAAGTGGTTGTCATTAGGCGAAGCTTTCTGCAAGTAGCAACAAAACGACCATTTAAATGCACAGCACTTGCCAAAGATGGTGGTTTTTTTTTGAGGAGTATGGAGGGTATGGGGGGTATGGGGGGTAGGGGATTTCTTCTACTTCTCCGAAATTACGTCTATCAAGTGGGTCGGTTAGCGTTGATCGTTTTGTGGCACTTTGGCAATGCATTTATTCCACCCGTCCTAAAAAAAAAAAAAAAAAAAAACAAGAAAAATACTCAACCTTTTAGTGCTACTTCATTTTGGGGTAAATTTTTCCTTAAAAGCTTCTTATGCTGATTTTTTTATTTTTTTTTTTTTGTCCATCGGTACGTGCCAAAAATGCAGATATTTTCGATTAGGGTAAATCTAGAGGGAAGGTTTTTAGGAAAGCGATTTTGAGCAGCAGAACAGAGTTGCTTAACGAACCAAACATAAATTGAATACCATGAAAATAACAAGCTGAGCTCCAAAATTGAGTCATGCTCAATTCTATTTTTTTTACTTTGTTTAAGTTTATAGATATAAGTATTTATTGCAAATAAAATTAAGCTAAAAAATATAATCAAATGACAATTACTGATTTGGGTAAGAATGCATTAAAATGGCTTCCGCTTAAATAGAATATTAAAGTTATTTCCTTATGAGCAAGTATCTTTTTTAACGCATGAGAGGAGACGTTTCAGACCCCATAAAGTATATATAGTCTTGATCAGCATCAACAGTCGATTCCAAATAGCTATTTTTTTAACTATCCATCTATTGAATTGTTCTATGTGAACTAGACTCTCTTTAAAGCTATGTTGATAAAAATTGGCACAGATGCTACTTTTTGCAGCAAACAATACATATGCCAGAATCGGAGCACTATAACATATACCTGCTATAGGAGCAATTGGTTGAAAATTTTGTTTTTCAAGTTAGCTCGACCAAACTTATCAATTCTGAGTTTTAGTCGGACCAATATAACATAAAGCTAACCTAGGAATGATCGGTTGAGAAATAAAATTTTGTATGAAAAACTTTGTTTGATTTTCAAGATAACTCATCCAAACTCACTTCACCCAAGCTTAAGAATATTATATATATTTTATCAATGTTTTTCCGGTTTAGTCTGATTCTTTTAGAATCGAAATGGAATTTTATCGGCTTCCTACGATTATTATCGGATGAAAACATCAATTTTGATTGTATCGATCGTTATACCGGTATTGCAATACAATATCAACATCCCTAACTTTGAATGCCATTTATTTTTTATTGTGCCTGATATTGTTACAGACACCGTTCAAAAATCTAAAAATTAGAAATTTTGCGAGAAATGGAGTAGCTCCGTTTTGGTGTTTAGAATTAGAAATAAGAGGTAGAAAATAAGATGATATGCAGCAATAGATTCAGTCATCATTTCAAGCGTTTGCTTAAACCATTTAAGAACTATAAGCGGCAAGAAATTGCGATTGCAACAAATCACCCGCAAATGATAGCCATATTTCCGAGTAATATAATTTTTCGGAGTTTTCTGGTAATAGAAAAAATAATAAAAATAGCCAGAAACATCTAAAATATAGCTGCCATAAGAAAAATCGGTTGAAAAATAAGTTTTTGCTTGAAAATCTTTTTGTTTCTCAATTTATTTTAACCAAACTCACCTATTCTGTGTTTAAGTAAGTTATTTACATGTTGACCAAATGTTATTAATATCGACAATATCTTAAATATTCCATGAAAACTAAGTTTTATTATGCAAAAACTGTTCAGTAAGGGTATTTATCTTCAGCAGCCGAAAATGACTGCTTTCAGAGCATCATCTTGAGCCAAATTCTTTGACGCGTCGAACAATACAAAGTGGGTAGAATACTCCCCTTTTCCCATTTTTAATGGAGATGGGAATTAACAATTTGACAGACTTAAACTGGAAAGTATTCAAACGCATCATTGTCACACATTGCATTTCTTGTCAAAGCTTATGTTGACCCAAGACAATATTGCTTTTTTCCCAGAAAAATTTTAGCTTTTAACGATTGATTGCAGGGCTCTGTGAACTGTGTAAAATCCACAAAGACTTTAGTAAAGCCTTTAAAAAAATCCAAGTTTAATTTATGCAGTGCTTTCGAACAAACTATATATGCTGAGTTTCAAAAACTGTATATTGTGCTGGCTAAATTACCATATCAGAGGTCTATCGGAATTGGTAAACATCAACAGCTCAATTTTTATTCCATTCGTTGCTACCTTTGGTCAGCACAAGTATTCGCTTTCTTTTTTTTTACTCCCTGTTCCCATTAAAAATGGTAAAAAGGGAGTTATAAAGTACTGCAAATCTGTGTAACAGACAGAAGGAGGCATTTCCGACTATATAAACTATATACATTCTTGATCAGGATCAACAGCCGAGACGAACTAGCCATGACCGTTTGTCTGTCCGCCTGTCTGCCTGTCCGTCTGTCTGTCCGTATGAACACACATATCTCGTAGACTATAAAAGCCAGAGACACCAAACTTGGCATGCGAGTTCCTGTATACCATACGCAGATCAAGTTTATTTCAAATTTCGGATCTGACTCTTCATATTTGTCATGTTTCCTCTAGTTTTAATGCTTTTGTTGCACAATTTGCTCTTGGCAGCAGTGTTGTCCTCCTTCATAAAGTTACTTTTAAAATCCAATTAAGTTATCAAATGAATATGGAGTATATATTATCAGCACAATATCTTGGAGTGCTTTATTATCTGCTCATTAAAAAGTGTCAGCTTTTCAAATATAAATAACATAGAAATTTCAAATAAATGTAGAAGTTTTTAAGAATGAATTGAAATGTAAGGTAAGAAAAGAAAGCTAGTTATAGTTAGTTAGTCTATATAATTGATTATAAGGAAATTATTATAACATTGCTCGAAAAGCAACACTTTATATTTGTTGTGCTAAGAATTAAAGAAAATATGATTATCAAAGTCAAAGTACTTAATGGTTTATGCGGTTTTCTTTTGAAGTGTTGCTCGAAGCTAACCTTTCAGCTATTTCAGTTTACAGTTTTGTGTGTTTGTAGAAATGTAACTACTATACGCTTATATGGAGTGTTGCCCACCAAGTTTGCCACTCAACAAACCACAAAACTAAGTACAACGGCGCTTGAGAAATTATGAATTCACAATTCTGTCAAGATTGCTTGCCATAAAACCGTCTACTGTGCCTACTTAATATAATTTGAATAAAAGTAATATGCAAATGTGCACAGAGAGGGCGGCGGTGCCAAGAGAATAAAATGGAATAAAAATGGAAAGGAAATTGTAGAGAGAGTGGGATAGAGGAAACAACAAGAAGAAAGCAAGAACAAATGTCAGACTTAATATTTTTAGTTGTCGCATTTCCGCCAACAGCGTCGACGACGACATTTTGACTACCCAAAAATGCATATGCAAATCTCTTGAAAGGCAGACAGACAGGCTGAAAAGGGAAGTGGGCATGTGTATGTGCATGTGTGTGTATATGTGCCATATAAGATATGTATGTGTGTGTGTGTGGAAATTATGTGAGGCGCGTGTCAAGTGCTGTCTGCACACAAAACTTCTTCTTCTCGCGCGGTCTTCAGTAGTCTTTGCTTCTTCGCTGCAATTACATTGTGAATTAAATTGTAATGAGGCGCATGCGGCGAAATGTTTATATGGAAAATGAGTAGCAGAATGAGAAGTTCAGTTGTATAGCAGCTATACAGAAATGGCAATTAACAGTTATGTTTGCTGTTCTGACACGTTGCAGACAGTTTTAATGACGGCGTCGTCGTCCTCGCAAAACTATTTTTAGGCATCTTCAATACAAATGGCCGGGGGGGAAAAAAAAGTGCACACCGTGAGTCGAAAAAGAAAACAGACAGCGCACAGGAAGCGACCGACCGACCGACCGACAGACCGACAGACCAACAGGCCGACTACTCCAAAGGGCCAACGGGGTGCTGACCAACGTTTTTGGCTCGCCTAATTGGCTACAACGGAAGTTCACGTAATTTCATACCACTACACGTTCCTTAATTTGAAGTTAAATTGCGTGGAAGATCATCGATATCCACCCTTGAAGTCAGACTGTCTGTCTGCTCATACATATCTACACATACATACACTAATATTGTAGTCTAGTCGCCTGTTTTTGCCTTTTAAATTATGCGTGATTGTGCTGTGAGATATCAAAACAGGTGGACTGAGTGTAACAAGTACTTAGACAACAGATAAGACTAGCAACATAAAGTTCAAAAGATAAGTTAAAGTTGCCCTCGAGGCTTTCTCGTATAATGTATGTTTTGTTGTAAACTAAAAAATGTTTAACAGAAAAGTAAATAATCTGTTAGATACTAGTTCAAGTATCTATTTAGTATCATGTTTTCATTATTATTTATGATTTGTGCATAACAAAGTCATTAATGTGACATAAGCTATCGATGGCTATCGAAACTCTTTCAAAACTATTAACTCTTATTAAAAGCAACTACAAGAACTCAATGATTATAATGCAATGGACAGTGTACACTGTACTGTTTATAGTACGAGAGAGAGAGCATAGTTATTCAGTTCTAGCAAATATATATTTTTCCGATAAAGTAAGATGCTGTTAGAAACAAAATGGAAATTTACTGGCTTTCAACGATAAATTTGATCAAAATATCACTTTTGAAAATATCATTTAATATCGGTAAGCCGATATTACGATGTAATATCAACATCCTCAACTAGGAGTGCCATTTATTTGTGATTGTGCCTGATATTGCTACAGACACCGCAATGATATGCGATCTATTAGTTAGATAATAAACAAAATTTTGCGAGAAATGGAGTTACTTCGTTTTAGTGTTTAGAAATGGAAATAAGAGGTAGGAAATAAGATGATATGACACAAGGGATTCAGTCATGAGTTCAAAGGTTTGCTTAAACCGTTTGAGAATTATAAGCGGCAAGAAACTGCGGCTGCAACAAATCACCCGCAAAACACGCAACACTTTTTTTTCGCTTGATGCGCTTAGAATTCTCAACTGGTTCTAACATAGCAAAGTATCAGTTGGCGCTTGTCCTCACTGGCGATTATCGATTGGCGATTGGCAATCAACGCAGGGCCCAAATCATAAGAGCTAGATGGCTGAAATTTTCACAGTAGCTTAGGCATATACCGAAAGTGAGCACTAAGAGCGGATTTTGGAAAATTCGGGGAAAACCGTTGTTTGCAACTATTGTGTTTATCATCCGATCAGCTTCAAACTTAGTTTCAATGATCTACATATATAAAAAATTATTTATGACTGCACACCAATTTTCCGGAAAATTCACCCCCCTGGGTGGAAAATGGGTGGTAAAAAGGCCAAAATTGAGTTCTTATGCGAATTGCTTCAAACTCATTTTCAAAGATCTATATGAAAATTCATTTAAAACTGCATACCAATTTTCCGGAAAATTCACATTCCCGGGTTGAGAGTGGGTGGTAAATAGGGCGAAAGTTTAGTTCATTTGCGATTTATTCCTAACCCATTTGCAATGATCAATGTGAAAATTCATTAAAAACTGCATACCATTTACATTTAAGGGTGGAAAGTAGGTAAAAAGTAGGTTACCACTTTCTTGTGTTTTTTTTTATAATTACTCAACTAAATTCATCTTTTCCAAGTTTTAGCTCAATACATTTTGACAAAATTTCATCAAAATCGGACGACTATATCTTATTGCCATATGAACAATTGGCTGAAAAATAAGTTTTTGTATAAAAAAACTTGTTTGTTTCACAAGTATGTTTTTGTCATGCTGACCAAATTTGATCAAAATCGGGTGACTATATCTTATATAGTCGCTGTCATAGAAAAGAGAAACAAACCGTCAAAGATTAAGTTTTCATGCAAACTTTTCTGCAAGGGTATATATGGTAGTATATATGCATGCCGAAGATAGCTTTTCCTTCTTAGTTATTTTTAATATAAAATGTATAATAGTTATTTCAAAATAAAGGCTCCTTTCATGCGAACTATGTGAGTGTCTATGTAGTATAAACCTTTAATAGATAAGAAACAAAAACCAATTGATGTGCATTCAAATGAAAATGTTAAAATTGTAGCATTAAATTGAATAACTTGAAGTTGTAGTCAGCTTAAAATATGTGTGGCTCAAGCAACAGAGATATCAACTTAAACTGTGTGTTTAAATACTTGTAGAATTTGGAAACACTTGCGTTTTGTAATTTGAACTGGGAATTACAAATCACTGGTATGTGCTTAAAAATAAATCCAATGGCACACCCTATCAATTACGAGACTACACATACTACCCATAGACAAGACCAATTTTACAGTTGATGCCGACTTTATTTTTTTTTTTTTTTTTTTTTTTTTTTTTGGTATTTTGCACTCGTGTGCAATTGTAACATTTCATGGATTACAACCGGCTTTCTTAATTGAGTGCTCATTTTCCGGTTAGGAAGTTTTTATGCCGAGTAAATAAATTACACACATGAGTGCAATTTGGTAGACGTTGTCGTTTTTTGGTCCTGTGTTGCAGACTCAAAAGCCCAGCAAAAGCCAAAATCGAAAGGACATGCAACGGTGTGCTGGGCACAGGCACTGGTGCATTAACCTGGGTCAACTGAACAATCAGCTCATAATAGCGTTAATCAAAAAGTTGCCCACGATGGCGCTGCAGTTGCAGCAACTGCAATATTGCTGATGCAGCAGCAGCAGCAAACCTGCCGCTGCGACAGATTGAACGTTTAACGATGATGCCCAAAGATGTACACTGACGTCGAGTTCAATGGCTCTGACTATGACTCCAGCAACGGCTGCTGCTCCTCCTTCTTCTCCTCCTCCTCCTCCTGCTGCTTCAGCTCTGGGCACGGGCAACGGCTCGTGCCCATGGTCACCAGGGAAATTAGTAATACGACAAGTGCAGAGACTGCCCGTTGTGCTGTGCTGTGCTGTGCTGTGCTCCCAACCCTGCAACCCTTAGTCCCCTTTAAGCTCATCCCTTTTGTACAAATGAAGTTGCATGTCACCATACATACACACACACACACACACACACACATTTTGCCATTTTACTTATTCTCTTTGTTCTGGTTGAAGTCTCCTCTCCCAGCTCGCCTTTTTTGTCTCTATAAATTTTGCCACTGATCGTCCTGGCTTGGCGCTTCGCCAGTAATTGAAATGGCGTAACGACAAAAATTGAAGCGAATTTTCTTCTATTTTTACAATCCTTTTCTTTTTTTTTTGGTTTTTTGCTCCCTTTTTGCTGCTAATGAAAAAGTTAAAGAGCCAGCTCACAAAATATACTTTAGTTGGCTCTAGCGCAAAAAAATTGGCAAAAATTGCAAAAAAAAAAGGAAGAAAAAAAAAAGGAAGTAAAAGTTGTGTGTGCACTAGAAAAGTTTTTGGCGCGCGCACAAGTAAAAAGTTAATATTGATAAATTGATTAAAAGTTTAATAATTGTACATTTTGTTTTTGGCCTTTCACGTGCGTCGCGTTCTCTGTTGCTGATTAGTTTCGGAACTGGAACCAGCAGCAGGTTCTCTCGTTTTGGAATCTGGGGACCATCAAACTTATTGTCTCGCCATGGAAAAGTTTGTTTAACTCTCGCCCAAAATTAAAAGTTAATTGCCAAAGTGCAACTTATGCCATTTTGTTATTGCTATTCTTTTTGTTGTTGTTGTTGTATTTGTTGATGTGGTTTTCTCCTATTCGTGTTTGATTGGCGCTATAAAACTTATTAGCTATTTATTGAGACCTTCACACAATTTTTTCTCTGATTAACTTAAGGACTTATTGGTTTATTGATTTGAGTAAAATTTGCATGTTTTTGGAATTTTTATACCCTTGCTTTATACGAAATGACATATCCAATCCCATAAATTACATGTATTCTGGATCAGCATCAACAGACGAGTCGAACTAGCCATTTTCAACTATCCATCTATTGAACTGTTCTATGTGAACTAGTCTCTCGTTAAAGCTAACTTGATGAAACTTGACACAGATGCTACTTTTTGCTGCAAGTTGCACATATGTCAAAATCGGCCAGATCGAAACATTATAACATATAGCTGTCATAGGAAAAATCGGTCGAAAATATTGTTTTTCAATATAACTTAACCAAATTACGAGTTTCCAAGTTTTAACATTATCTGAGCATGTTTGGAATATTTCATCAAAATCGGATTGCTATAACTTATAGCTGCCATAGGAACAATCGTTTTAAAAAATTGTTTTGTATGAAAATCTTTTTTGTTTCTCAATATATCAACTTTAAATAAAGGTTTTGATGTTGATCAACAGATTTTATGTTTCTTTTGATTTTCAAAATCTACTTTTTGCCTTTGTCGTTTGTCTTAAATACTCCATTCTTTATCAGTTAATATGAACCTTTATACTATAATACAATTATACCATTATATAAAATGTGATAATATGTTGCTAATCACCCGCAGCTTTTTAGTGAATTTAAACTATCTCTTTCGCTGATGATCGACTTGAATGGGCCACATAACACAGAACCAGTTCAACTTGAAATTTAGTACTTATAGATCTATTATAGATTGCGTTCGTTTGTCTTTAGTTCGAGTTAAGCTCTGTTTGCTTTATAAATGATTCAGACAATTTAATTGCAACTTTAACATAAAACATTTGTTTGATTAAACGCTAATTTGTATATCAAATGCTTGTGATTGAAATTCATTTTGTATTGTAAACACACTAATGTATATGAAGTGTACTCAATTTTCGTGTTGGCACTTGAAACCCATTAACCATTGAAATGTAATTATGCATGTCATTCGTACATCAACTAACACATTCTTTGGCACTTCATTACTTACACTTTATCATCGCATTGACGCTCATTAAAAATTAAGTCACGCCTTGTAGAAATACTTACTGGCAATGCCATACACATACTCGAATGTATATAAAGACAAATCCCAAGAAGTACTACGACCTCGAGTTTATTGTGAATAGCGCGCACACAAATCACAATACGTAAAAACTTTTGGTAGAAGTTTTGCAAACAAAATGCAGAAAAGGCTTCCTCTTACTAGTATATACATATACATATATATGTATTTGCTTGGGTATGGGAATAACTATATCAAGAAGATGTTGGCAAAATAGTTTGGAGAACCAAACAAAATGCGCGAAACGAGAAATGAGCACAGAAATCAGCATGACAATTATAATGATAATGAGCGTGGTAGAAGAATGTGGGTGGGTGGTGCAGAAAGAAGAGGTGGCTGACTCGCTGGGCTAGTGGAAAATCTTGATGAAAATGTCATTAAATGACAGCGTGGAATTTAACAGACTACCCAATCCAAGAAGCCAGTTTACTCCACAGCTCTCTACTCAGTTGTCAGTCAGCCAACTTTGGCAAAGTCATCATCAGCTCTGCCAGCTCAAACCTCCGAACTCCAACTCGAACTCCAGCTGGAACTGGAACTCCTCAACGTTGGCAGCTACATTGAATGCAATTAAAAAAGTTTAACTTGGGCGCAGCTATTTTTTTTTATATATATATATTTTATATATATATATATAATATATATATATTTGGTGCTGCTGTCTCTGGCAGACTAAGTATACACCAGGGTTAAGTGGTTACTTGCAGCGTGGCACGTTTGCTCTTTTTTTTTTATGTTTGCGCAGAAAATGTGGGGAAAATGTTCTAATTAAATTAATTAACAGGAAAATGAGTTGCTCAACAGTTGTCGTTGTTTTCGTTGTTGTCGTCGCTGCTGTCAAAGTGATTGTTGTTGTTGTTTTTGTTGTTATTCTTGTTGTTGCTGATGCAGCAGGTGTAGTTTTGCATATGCCTGCTTAACTACTATCTGTCATCAAATTGCAACTTGATGTATGTATACAAAGTGAAGTTGAATTTGAGCTGAGGCATCATTGAATTTCTGATTTATACAGCAGACAAAAACTCAGCGTTCTCTGACTTTGTTAGCTATGAATTTGTAACAAGTAATTGAATTGGTAATTATATATAATTATGCAATTATCAATATGTAATAACTAGGTCGATGCTATGCGATGATGAGTTTACTTCAATTATAATTAGAGTCTATTTAATGAAGTACCTACTTATTTGTGTCAACTTATTGCCGACATATGTTGGCAAATTGACAATTTGTAAGCTATTGGGAAATTTATTCATTAAGAGCATATGAAAAACAGAGAATAGGATAGAAATTAGTTTAGGTTATGAGCTTATAATCTCTTGAGAGATTTTGTTAAAAAGGACATGGAATGATGCTTATTGAAGGGAGTGGAATGTGCTCCTGATAGGAAGAAGGGAACTCAAATAAGTTTTTGTGGTTTGAAGCAACATACAAGACATTAATACGATCTCCTTAATGTTAGGAGATTTCTTCATGAAGAGAATAGAGAACAAGATTGAAATTAATATAGGCTTTATAATCTCTTGAAGGGGTTGGAATATGTTCCTGATACGCGAAAGGGAACTCAAATAAAGTTTGAAGGTTCGAAGCAACATAAAAGACATTAAAACGATCTCCTTAATGTTAGGAGATTTCTTCATGAAGAGAATAGAGAACAACTCTTGGGAGATTTTGTTAAAAAGGACATGGAATGAAACTAATTGAAGCGGGTGGAATGGGTCCCTGATAGGACAAAGGGAACTCAAATAAGTTTTTGTGGTTTGAAGCAACATAAAAGACATTAAAACGATCTCCTTAATGCTAGGAGATTTCTCCATTTAGAGAATAGAGAACAAGATTGAAATTAGTTTAGGCCTTATAATCTCTTGAAGGGGGTGGTATGTGTCCCTGATAGGCGAAAGGAAACTTAAATAAATTTTTAAGGTTCGAAGCAACATAAAAGACATTAAAACGATCTTCTTAATATAATAAACAAGTCTGTACAGAAATAGACATAGAAAAAACAATTGGGTACAATTTTAAGTAAAGTATTTGATTAAATTTTCTTGTTTTCGGAAAAGTAGGATACAAATAAAGAAATGACACATAAAGAGTGAATTTGAGTATAGCTTGAATTTGATTAGAATTCCATTAAAAAGTCATAAAAACAACACAGAATCAGAGTTAACACAACAATATAATACATTTATAGAGGTTGCATGATGGATGCATTTACGTAACAAACATTTTCGTAATGCAACAAACTAATATAAAAACCTGAAATAGAATTGCTTTCAGTCATTTGTAATGCTCTAACAAATTGAACCATATAAATTCCACAGAAATCGAGCAAAACATTACGAGAGTATACAACACATTTGGTCATCTATTTTATTGGACGCTCAATTGGAGCCCATTAATACCGCTGTGATGTTGTTGTTGTTCTTGTTCTTGTTGTTGTTGTTGTTGTTGTGGGGCATAGTCAGAGTCCGAGTCAGAAGTGGCACGATTGCTTCAACTTCGCAGGAAAACGCTTTCAATTGGACAGAGAGTCAAGTCAAGTGAAGCCCACGCTTGCTGCTTTTTATTGCCCTAACGCGTATTGCTGACATCGACTCGTCTGTTGGCCCAGTTAAGAGCGTTGTATTGCCAATTGAGCTGCAGGCTAGTTAATGGCATGTATCTCTGGCTGTCTCTTACCATGTTTATACTAACGAAGCAAGCAACGAGGCGTTTACACTGATCACATTAAAATCATAAACACTTGGCGACAGCAATAACCGTTTTTTTGTTTTTTTTTTTGTTGTTGTTTTGTTTTTGTGTTTTTAATGTTGGCCACTCTGCTGCTGACCATAAAACATAAATCAGGCTTTGTCTTAGACAAGCCGAAACATTACGAAAAGTATCAGACACACTTTTGGCTACTTTTACTTTGAGCACTCTCCCAACAACAGCCAACTGTCAGCTGCATAAGTCCAAAGTTTACACCCTCCTCCCTTTATCCTCCATTACCCTCAAGACAGCTGTCGTCATTGCCATCGTTTGTGTCACTCGGCAGCAGCAGCGGCAGCGGCAGCATCGCTAATGATCTGCACCAATGGCGCCCACGTAGCATCCTCATCTTCTTCATCCTGCTCCTACTTCTCTCTCTCCTTGGCTTCCTGCTACTTTTCGTCGTTGGTTTTAGTTTGCAACATCAACTTTTGCTGCCTTTCAGTTATTGTTTTTGTATAGCGAAGCAGCCGCCCGGCAAAGCGCTCACGTGCTTGCCTAACTTGTGCTTATTATACTCTGTTTATAAAGCAAAAGAGGGTATATTTGGTTTGGGCAATATATTTGAGCACAAACTTCATATAAGCTACTTGTTAATATTGCTGCTGAACTACTCAAATTCTACAGAGTCCTTAGTACAGAGTATATGGTTACTGGGAACTATGTTTTATCCTGTTGAACGTTGCCATTGTCATTGTATTCCTCCTACTTGCTGTTTTTGGCATAAAGCTTTGTTCGGTTCCGTCGTCGCATACAAATGATTTGTGTTAGAGATGCACATTTGGGAATAGACATTATTAGATGATCTTATGTTGAAGGCCATTTACGTGAAAGCTAAGTGCTGATTGTAAGTGGTTTTGATGATGAGCTCTGGTTGGTCAAAGGTCAGACACAAGCTACCGATATATAATTTTATTTATGTATTACTTTAACTAAAATACTTATAGCACATATCTTTAAAACTAAAATTTTCTGAAAAATAAAACGATTTATTGTTAATCTAAACTTTTCTGACTATGGATGTACGATTCCATTTCAATTCCATTGCAATTTAATAAACGATATATGAAATTATTTATAATAGAAAAAGCAATTTCATATTCAACACTAGTATTAAGGAATACGTCAAAAGATTAAGTTACCATTATTTAATGTAATTCAATAAATCAAATTTCTTTAAAAAATAATCGACTTGCAAATAATAGAGTTATCAACGCAGTTTTCTTAACCGAATAAATTTACAATAATGTCATAAATTGCATTAAATTATCAACGTGTATCAGACAACTGTTAGACCTTCATTTATCAAAGTTATGCACATCATCTTAACCCTTCAAAAGCAGCAAGCCTAAATCAAGCGATTGGCAACAACTGTATTGCCAACCCTCGATGTCAAAGTCGTCATCTGAGCCATCAACAGCAGCAGCGTTTGACAGCCGCAGCAGCAGCAGCCAGCAGCAGCAACCTACGCATGCCGCTCACTTTGTACAAATCAGCGCACCTCATCGGGCTGCCTAACCATACCCAGTACCCCCCGCCTACACTGCCAACCCTCCAGCAACACCACAAACTCTACAATCTTTCACCATATATGCCCCATGCCCCAAAAACCAGAGCCAGTTTTGCCGCATCTCGAACCCAGCCTAGCTGGGCTTGAAACAAATGTCTTCCGTCTTGCCAACTTCCGTCGTGCAGCTACCATTGCCTCCCCCCCCCCCCCCCCGCACACTCGTTCCCCCTTTCCGTTCGCGATTTCTCGTACCTTCTGTTTTTGGCTTGGCGCAAATCCGTCGCACGGTTTCTTTAGTCATGGTTTGCTGTTTTCTTATACGTTTTCCTTTTTATACCCTGTAACCACTGCAAATTCACGAAAATGGGTATGATAAAACTCTCGAAATTAATCCTAAAAAAATGATAAGTATTCTTAATTAGCCAAGTTCGTTTGAGTTGATCTCAGATCTCATAAAGAAGAGATATCTTATGGCTTAAGCAAGGATGTGAAGATTCCTTGTTATTCCAAAAAGCTGTTCTGATATCCGAAAGTGAAATTGTCTTTATGGCTCCTTTTTTCACATTTAATATAATTTTGCGTATTGAAATCACTTTTTTTTGCGCCAATATTGAATTGAACTGTTATTGACATGAAATCGAAATGGAAATTGTGAAAATCAAAATTGTAAGGTGAACTCAATTCCGTAAAATAGTTGTTAAAAGTAAAAACCGAAGCAGGAAAAGTTTTTTTTTTTTAAATTTGTAAATATAAATAATATAAAATAAAGAATAAATACCAACGTTTTTTGAGAAACTTATTTCGAAAGTGTGTAACTAAGGAAGTACAAGGACACTCTTGCTTTATAAACAGGGTATTTCTTAGTCGAATTTTCAATCTTGGCTGCAATTTTTTGTTCATTCTAGCCAGATTTATCGCTTTTTATTCATCATTGTCAGTCAGACGTTGTTTTTGCGGCGACGACGTGAAACCGCGCCGAGAGCTTTCTGACTGCCACATTGTCAAGGAAAAGGGATTGGAAAACGTTAAAGGAGCGGAAAGGAAGAAAGGAGAAGGAAGAAGCGTTGGCAACGCAATTTGCCGCCACGTCGAAGGCTTCAAAAATGTCTCGGCTAACGCGTTTCGAAATCTTTCACTTGAGTCCAGAGGAGGCGCCTTCTGTTTTGATGAATTATTGGTACGCATGTCGCAGTGACAATCGGCAAATCAGCGTAGCTTTTCAATATGGCTGCCTCAAGTGTGTGTGCATGTGTGTGTGTGAGTGTGTGTGTGTGTATGTGTGTGTGTGACTGACTGATGATTCCTGAAAGGACGTCAGTTGTGAAAATGTGTTGTGGCTACCTTTTAAGACTTTTATGTTTTAAAGTAGATTAGATTTAAAAGTCATTTACAAGTTTTGACCTAAGCCGCTTTGTCAAGAAAGTGTGAGTGCGTATATATGTGTGTGTGTATGAGTGTGTGTGTCATTACATTAATTTGTGGGCTTATGTCCTGGACCCGCTCTGTTAATGAAAAGCTCTTAGTCCCAACCAAAAGCACTTCATGGAAACGTTTTACAATTTCTCTCGTCGTTTGTCGTTTGAAATGAGAGTTTGCCATTTGCACTGCTTAAAGCTTAGTGGGTGGCATTATAAAATAGAATAGTTGTTCTACTAATTGAGTTTGTTTGTTTGTGGCTATAAATGGGTCAAAGCACACACAGAACAAAAGCATCAGCTCGGCAATTGACTCAAACCCATTGCTAATTCATTTAATATGTTACAAACGGTTTTAGTTCCAATTTAAAATGATCACAATTTTGAAGTTAAAATAAAATTCAGGCTTACTTCATTTATAGAAAACTTTTCTTATATAAATATAAATAATTTAATTGTTCGTTATTCGATTTTACAAAATTGGAATCGATGTTTCGATTAATCGTATGAAAGAAATCGACAATCGATGTTTCAAAGATAAAAACGTTATTTACAAATACTTGTAAAAGCAATAAAAAAATATTTGATTTATGCAATAATTTTATACAATTAAATTATTAAATATTTGATTTATTTAAAGCTTTAATTGATTAAAAATAGCAACAAAATTTTATATGTTTATAGAAATACTTCAAATATCGATAAATTTAAATTAAATAAAGCTATTAAATATTTGATTTAGACAAAGTTTTATTAAATTAATAAAAATCATGACTTTTTTAGACAAACTTTTGCCATTTTTATAATGAGTTCAACTTATTCGATGTTTTGTAAAATAATATCGATGATCGATAATCGTTGCAACGTAAAAAGTATCGATTTTGTGTACTCATTTGCAATTCAATAAATCGAAATCGATAAACCAATTGGTTTTTGCAATCCTAGTTTTCAATATTGTTTCAATTTTCAAATAAAGTAGCAACTTCTTTCTATTTAGAAGTTTATCTTTTCATCCTGTTTGAAGTTTTTGACACATCTTAAAATTTTGATTTGGGAAATTGCCTAGTTATTATATTTTGATACTTTTAAAGAAGGGCATAAAGGAATAACAACATTTCACATACAACAAAAATCTGGTATAGCTTTTTTAAAGGAGCTCAAATTGATCAATTTATTTATTTTTATCCAATTAAGTAAAAAGTCATTATAGAAAAATGATTATTTCTTGCATTACAATAAGAAAGCAAATGTTGCTTTTAATTATTTTACTCTTAACGATTTTCTATACGTTTTTAATTAATAGGACGTAGCACATTAACTTTTTTTTTGGTAATGTAAGGTCAGGTTATTTCACTTATAGACATTAAGAACCTTTTTGCAGAAAAATGAAAATCGCTTAATTTGTACTGAAAGAAACGAGCACTTTCATAATTTACAGCTCGTTAGCTTTTATGGTTGAATGCTTTTCAGATATTTGACAGCCATCTCGCTGGTGACAGCTTTTCACTTTTCACCTCGATAGGGAGCGAGGTGGGGCGGTGGGGGTGGTCAAGGCTGCTGCTGCCCATCTATTGAGCGTAGTTTTTTCTCATTTTGCGGTTTTTCTGCTTTTTTTTTTTTTTGCCTTTGGCGGCGTTGCATCTGCATCAAATGTTGTCAAGGCGACAGCTTTTCAAGCTAAAACCTTGCTTGCTTCCAATAATATGCTCCAAACGACATTATCGTAAGCATCGTTATGGCCTTCGGGCACTTTGAAGTTGGCCAACGTTGTCTCAATGGCCCAAAAAAAAAAAAGAAAAAAAAACTACAGAAGAAAAGAAAAAGGAGCGCTGACATTTTGTCTGTGACGCTGACTTTGGTTCTTGGCTTTAGTCGTGTTGTTGTTCCTGGTGCTGACCCTATCCGTTTATGGTGCGGTAGGCAGGCAAAAACATTTTAGAATTTTAATGTGCCGCCTTCTGCCTTTTATGGCTGCACAATTGACAACAACAGAGGCAGCAGCAGTGGCAGTGGCAGTGGCAGCAGCAGCAGCAGCCAGCTGCCAACTGTCCAATCCAGCGCCGTGGTTTGACCATAGCGAACCGCAACGTTCCGTATCCAAAAGATACGTTTGCTGTGGCTACTGTGAACCATTCGTCCGTCCGTCCGTCCGTCCGTCTGTCCATGCGCTGCTTTTAACATGCACATGACGTTTGTCTTCTGGACGTTAATCTCATTAAATAAGCAATGTGGTGCAGAACGAGGCGCCTCTTAAATGTATGCGTGTGCAAAATTGTCAGATTCTTTGTGGGTACAATGGCCAAAAACTTTGCAAGAAATGTACAAAATTTTGTTGTTGAACTTTGTTTTTATTGTGTTTAGTTTTTTAAAGTTTTACAAATATATTTCTCTTTTGACATTTTCTCTAAAGTTTGGCTGCATGCTAATGTTTCCGTCCACACATAATTAGTTTGTGAATTGTAAAGTCAATTCGTATGGAAAAGTAACTAACTTTCAACTTCAAATACATTTTGTATAAATTTTGTAATATTTTTGAATTTATTTTGATGAATGTCTTGCTGAATTTGTGGCTTATAAAATGGCAGCATTCCTTATTGTGTCCTCTGTTTATCATTTTATTTTTTTGCATGCGTAGTCTAAGCAGTCTAACTGTAATTATAAATCAAATTTATCAACACATTACTTACATACACATGCATTTTCCCATTTTTACTTGCCTAAGCTAAAACAAGTAGGTTTCTTTTGTAACCCTATACAAAACATGTACCTGCTAAATATTGAAAAAAATATATTTAATTAAATGTTCTAAATAAGAAGTTGAGAAAAGTAAACAAATAGATACTTCATGAAAAGGACCACTTTTCATATACTGGCCTTAGCTAAAGCAAGCACCTTCTTTTGGGCCGTTCAAAATCATGTACATGTTAAATATTTGACAAATAGTTAAGAGGTTGAGATAAATAAATAATAGTTAATAATAGTTACTTCGTGTTAAAATGAGTTGTTTTTCACATTTATATAATTTTTTCTTAGTTCTCTTTTTTGCCTTAGATTAAGCGTGTGTAGCCCATTGTACTTGATTTTAGGCGTGGGCATAGCTTGTGGCTTTGCTTTTAATGCAAATGCAAATGCAAAAGCGCATTAAGAGTAGCACAAACGAACACTGGCCACAAAGTAAGCCGTCTGCCTACGGCAGTAGCAATCCAGGAGTGGAAATAGCTGGCGACGTTTGGAGCAGGAGCTTGGAGCTGGAGAAGGAGCAGGAGCAGGAGCAGGAGCAAGAGCAGCAGCTGTAGCTAGAGCTATAGCTGGTTAGAGAGGCTAGAGAATGCAGCATATAGTATGTGCTGCAATGTGCATCATTTATGACATGCGTATGCATTTCGTCGTTGTAGTTGTTGTTGTTGTTGTTTGTTGGTTTGCACCGCTCGCTTTGTGTCTGGGCAAATGTTGAGCCATCGATTAGTTTTACTGGCAAAGTGGCAAAGAGCCGCACATTTGCAGTTTTACAAGTGGGATGATGGGAAGCTGTTCATTCTGCTCGATACCACAAACTCGGAGAAGCAGCTAAAAGCGTCAGGCTGACCTCGAAAACTTGGCAGAGCATTTGCAAACCATGTAAATAGTATTGGTAATTCTATAATGGCTGAGCTTAATTGATGAATTTCTGTTTTTGCATTGTGGGTGAGGCAGGCACAACATGCCATCAACCATAATAAGGGCACACTGTCAGTCAAATGTATCTACAATATGCACTCTACTGTGTAGCTACAGTTGATGCTACTGCAGCTACAGCAGCTACAGCAGCTACTGTTGCTGACATGCCAGCGACTTTTGTGGTCTCTTGTTAAAACCCAAAATGTATACCCCAGATTGTAACTCAGCTCAGCGCTGTTCAGTTGAGCTCAACTCAACTCAACTCAACTCAACTGACAAACCATTCAACCGTGTGTGCATCTGAATCATCACATTTCAATTATACAACATAAGCTGTCAAATTGCAGCAAATAATCGCATATACATACATACATATGTACATGCTGCATATTTGTGTCTACATATCTATCTGCACCTTTCTCTCTGTCTGAGTTGAGTTGTAGATGTAGATGTAGATGTAGATGTAGATGTAGATGTGTAAATGTCTGTTGATTGCTTAAGGTTGTTTCTCTGTCATTTCACTTGTCGCCTCATAGTCTTAGTTACGTTGTTTCCATGCAAATATGGGTTAGGCACAAATATGAAATTTCCGGCAACCTCAAAGTACATTTTATCAAATACCAAACTTTGATTATTTCACATTTAAGTGCATTTACCATCGAAATGTGTATTTAGATATGTAATTACAATTTGGTAGCTGAGGTTAAAGCTTTACATTATGCATACATTTGCTATATTTTTATGTACGTTATTTTATATATTATTAAATGTTTTATTAAAATGAGATACAAATATAAACAGTGTAGTTGTAGTCAATATCAAACAGCAATATTAACAGAGAAGTTGTAGTTAATATTAAACAGCAATATCACTTGTCTGGTATTAATAATCATGACAGAAAATCATTAATCACTTTCTTACTTTGTATGGAACATTATGGATAAGCGCTGCTTTGACGTTTCAATTCTTGCGTGAAATTAAACTTGCGTGCGAGTTCTTTCTTGGAAATGTGTCTTCGTTTAAACAGTTCGTAGCAGGACTTGCACACTAGTAAGACACTAGTTCAATATAAGACTGTGAAACAGAAATATCAAACAAAACAACAATGGCCAAAACAATATTATGAATATTTACAGATCTTTTAATATACAGAAAATAATGAGAAAAAAAGCAATTGCGGCACACATTTCAGAGTTGAACTGCGCATTTGCCATGTTTTGCAACACCAATTTATCAAACTTTACAACACTTATCATGTGCGTCATGCCCGTCATGTCCGTCTGTGTCTGTCTGTCTGGTTATATGCGTTTTACAACACTTTGTTTTAGAGCTATCTTGATCAAACTCGGCACAGATGCTTCTTCTTTCTGCAGGTAGTTGAATTTGCCAGATCGGACCACTATAACATATAGCTGCCATAGGAAAGATCGGTTGAAAAATAAGTTTTTGTATGAAAAACTTTTTTGTTTTTCACGATAAGTAAACCAAACTCAGTAAACCTAAGTTTAAGGACAGTTTATGCATGATGACTAAATTTCATCAAAATCGGACGCCTATATCTTATAGCTGCCATAGGAACGATCGGTTCAAAATAAGTTTCTGTATGAAAAACTTTTGTGTTTTTCAAAATATCTCGACTAAACTCACTATATCTAAATTAAAGCACGTTCTACATATTTTGACCAATTTGTATCAAAATCGAATCACTATAACTTATAACTGCCATAGGAACAATCAGTTGAAAAACAAGTTTTCTTAAGCAAATCTTTTGTGCAAGGGTATATTTCTATCTTGTTACTCGGTTTCGAAAAAGAGTAAACGAAACCATTCAGATCGGAAATCAGAATAGTAAATCGTGAATCGTGCGGAATTCATTCGTTTTTACTTTGCAAAAACATACTGATTTCAGAACACAGCTAACAGATTACAGTCCCTGTTTATAGCTTTTGAAATTTCATTTGCAAGTCAAGACCTAAGCTCATAAATATTAAGCAGTTGTTGAGTTTAGTAATATTAGAGTTATGGTTCAAAAAATGTTATTTGAAATCAAATTTGTTGTTATGCTCCGTGAGTAACTTGCTAATTTGCATGGCTTGCGACTTAAACTAAAGTGTTTTTTTCAAGCTGTTTTTTTTTTTTTATTGTTTCTTTTGCAGTTTTAACATGTGTATGGAATTAGTCATTGTTTGCAAGTTTAACCCCAGGCTGTCTCTAGTGCAAATAGCCTTTGGGTTTTCCGTAGGGTGTTTTTGGAGGCATGCAACTAAATTGCACATGTCATCGCCAGCGGCTACAACTCAGCAGAGTTTTGCAGCTTCAATGGGAAGTGAAGTCGAGCCGTACCCATTCCCATTCTCAAACATCCAAACATCCAAACATCCAACTACAACGAATATTCACATACAGTTGCATTCGCTATCCGTCTTCACTGTTGACTTATTTGCTTTGAGATAAACGCCAAGTTGATTTATACAACCCACCGACAATTCATTCAGTCATTTGCACCCAGCAGTCAGCCAGCCAAACAGTCATTCACTCGCTCACCCACTCACTCATTCGTTCGCTTACTCACTCGCACTCGCACTCGCACTCTCACTCGCTCACTCACTCATTCATTCATTCATTCATGCAAACATGCAGTCAAGCGTACAAAATTCTTGTTTGTTTGTTTCTTTATTCATTGAGGAAGCAGTTGGATTGTGTGGATGCCGTTTCTCATTGCACGTTTCTGCCGCCCAATGCCGAGGTCCAGACCTCCGCATCGCATTAGATGGCAGCAGCTATAGCTACTACTCGGTAGCTGCAGATACTTATCATCCAGCCAACTAACAAACTGGCAAACAATTGAAGCCAAGCCGGGCGAGAAACTCTCTCGCCAGTTTTCTATGTACTACGAGTAGTATGTCTGGCTATATTCGACGTCAGTCTGCAATCAATCCGCATCGAGAGGCGGAAATTATTCAGGCGTTGCCTCAAGTTCCATTTGAATGTGGTCTTTTTTATACACTCTACTCCTTAATCATTTGTTAGTTAGGGGTATTTCAAATTTGCAATCCTATGCATTTCAAAACAGCATCAAAAGTTTCGCTATCAGCGATTCAAAAAGCTAGAGACATCAAATTTGTTAGACGTTTAATCAGTTTAAAATTTTGAACCGCATAAATCGCAGAACAAGCCATTTAGAAACTCAATTGGGAACATAAATATTTTAACATGCAGTTGAGCATTCATAAAACATAAATAGTTACTGTTTTTAGGAGGCTCAACGTTTCATAACTAAAGAAACTTTTGAAAACTGCGAAAAATCTTATCATTAATTATTTACCATAAAAGTTATTCAGCAATTTGTCGGTTTAAACTTTTGACAAAAAATTTCATCTTCCAATTTTTACACTCATCATAAATTCGCGCATTAAATTCACTTTCTAAGCACTTCAAACCAACTTACAGGGTATCTGCTTATCGAGCACTTTCAACATGAATTGTACCTCAAACTCGAGTGCAGCAAAGGGCCAAGTTAAACAACAAAGATGGTGCCAGCAGACAACTTGTCGACGGCGCCGGTTGAACTGCTCCCTGCCCCTCTCCTGCCAATAGCAATTCCCCTGACGATTAGAGGTCAAAGGGCGCAAATAAGGCGATGACGAGGTGCTCAATGTATGCTTGGACTCGGGTCATGTGCGTGTCTCTCTTGCAGTTAGCCTGTATACATTGTATACATATAACATACAAACAGCTGCCACTTGCTACTCGTATGCAACTAAAACATTTAATTAGGTTCTTGATTAAAATGCTAAACATATAAGGTTCAATTTATTCGATGAATCATTTTCAAAAAATCAAAAAATAAAAAAGAAAAAAATGTATATTGGGGTTGAGAAATGTCCGTCCGTCTGTATGAACGCAGATGTTTTTCACAGTTTTGTAGCTAGAGCAACCAAGCTTGGTTTATATGTCGATATCATAGGCAGACAAAGTGTCAAGATTTACTCATCACCCCCACCCCTTCCCCCACAAACCGCAAAAACCTATATCTGCCACAGTTATAGCTAGAGTAACCAAATTTGACACAAGGGCTACTAATCACTTCCTTGATTGATCTGACTAACAAACATTTGGCCACGCCCACCCACGCCCCCACAAATAAGTTATAATACATAATAAGTTTGTTTTTCCCAAACTTGTAGAACGGGCCCAACCAAATTTAAATTCATGCCACAACTTGAAAGATTTGAGTAAAATACTATTGCCATGCCCACTTCTGACACCGCAAAGAGGCGAAAAAAAGAGTATATCGCAGTCGGGTGCATCCGGCTGAAAAGTTCTTACTTGTTTTTTGTATGCGCCTGCAAAAATTCAACTCAAAAAATATAAAATTTTAGAAAACCTAGAGCTCCAGTCTAAAATTGTCAGTTCTAGCTTAGAAGCTGTACGTTTTTACAGCCTACATATTTCATTCGCATTCCAAAGTCTCAACTGTAAACAACTAACAAGTAATATACTCAATTTTAAATTTTATTATACAAAACAATGGCTTTAGAAATAACAGAATCTCAAATTTTACTACACTTACGCGAATCCTTATTACCATTACCGTTTACGGAATTAGTTACCAAATTTGTACACAATAAAACTAATTCACGACAAGAAATAGCTGCAAATCTAAAAACAGTATTGCAAGCATCAATTGCTTCGGGCAAAATTTTACACGTCAATGATTGTTTTTATACCGATACCCATGTCGATGAAGTTCTGGATGTCATCGATTGGGACGCCGAGATGCCAAGTGGCATTAGCGATTTATCGATTGAGAGTGGTTCCTCCACTGAGGCCACTGAGCCAACATATACCGATCTTGGTGTAGATGAGATTGTCGAACCATGGCTGTAAATACAAACTGAAATTTCATTTGGTAATTATCTTGTAAAGCAATTTGCAATATGAATGCAACTAATACCTATTTCCATTTATAGATTGAAGCTAAATCTAGTTTAGCTGCTACTTTCGACACAATTACACTAAAAATGAATTAATAGTTTGGTTGATTTTAAAAATTAAAGTGTTTTCCTGCTGCATGGACCCGTGTGTACAAAATATTTGTTTTTATTGTTACTCCCTGTTCCCATTAAAAATGGGAAAAAGGGAGTTATAAAGTACTGCAAATGTGTGTAACAGGCAGAAGGAAGCATTTCCGACTATATAAACTATTATATTCTTGATCAGCATCAACAGCCGTGACGATCTAGCCATGTCCGTCTGTCTGTCTGTCTGTCTGTCTGTCTGTCTGTTTGTCTGTCTGTCTGTCTGTCTGTCTGTCTGTATGTATGAACACACAGATCTCGGAGACTACAAAAGCTAGAGACACCAAACTTGGCATGAAGGTTCCTGTATACCATACGCAGATCAAGTTTATTTCAAATTTCGGATGCACCCCCCCGCACCCCCGCAAATCGCAAAAGACTCCCACAGCCACAATTTTTAAGATAAAGCTTTAATTTACACAAGTATGTTTAATCAATGCCTTTCGGATGTGTAAATTTCAACACGATCGGATAAATAGCACCAAAGTTATGGAAGAACTTATTTCCCCTGTCTCAGCAGGCAGAAACAACAGTTTGGCATGCACTGTGCAAGTTGAGAACGCTGCTTGCTTGTGTTGCCGCTGAACTGCTTGAAATGAAAGTTGGGAGCAGGGAGTCTCGTAGTCGGGCACACTAGACTAGAGTATTCTTACTTGTTTTTAGTAGGGTTTATAATCCTTAGTTTAATGGCTGCTTAAGAAAATCTTGAAACATTTAAAAAATCCTGCATATATGCTAATTAAACGCTCTTAATGTGTACTATGTTTTATATATATATATGTTACACATACATACATGCTTGTACTTTCCTTAATTTCACATACATACATATATATATATATATACATGTTATGTACGCATGTTTATGTTATGTTTGTGTGTGTTGAGCACAACGAGGCAGCGGTTGAATAATGTCGGCTTGGCTTGTGTGTTTAACAGCAATTAATCAGCGGAACTGTCCGCGCCCGAACATGCGTAAACACCAATACATATACATACACATACACACTCATACACACAAACAACTACACACCCAGTCATAAAGTGTGGCAAGTGGGTTGATAGACCCTTGAAATCAGCCTTTTCAGCTGCACACAGCTGCACACACGAGAGACTCCACTCTCGACTCTCGACCCTTAAAATGTTTTGCTGTAATTAACTTAGATAAACAAAAAGCCCTACCACATGGGACATTAGCCATTGTCGCTCATAAGGCAAGGCCTACTTGGCCAAAGACATTTGCCAGTCATGCGTTTTATAGGGCTTGGCTACTGCCAAGAAAAGAAGCGTTGACTCCATTCACAAAAAATCCATAAAACGATTGAATGAAAATATAATATTATTGTCAAAAGACGGCTAGCTCTTAACATTTTGCCTTTTGCCAGTATGCAGTTGAGGAAAAATGCTTGTGCAAATAAATCATAATTAAGCACTTACATAACATACATACATATATATCCAATTTGACTGGAATGCGAGTATATGCGAAAGGGCGATAATATTTATCGTCCATTGAAAGGCATATTTCTGTATTACATATTTTATGACAACTAAAGCTTATCATAACTAAAGTTAACTTATATGTAGCACTATTAAAAACTTAACATTTTGTTATATTTTGTCTTTAAATCGTTGAATATAGAGGCTATATTGATTTGAAAAGTTCGCAGACAATTTATTATGGCTTTATTTTACGATTTTCCGATTTCTTTTTAAACATTATAAAAAGTGCTGTATTTTTTTAGGCAAGTACTTATGCATATTGCATTTTGTTTAGGGATCTTTAAATTCATGGTACCCTAGATATATTCTTGATCAGCATTCGCAGCTGAGTCGGAATAGCCATTTTAAGCTATCCATCTATTGAACTGTTCTATGTGAACTAGTCTCTCTTTTAAGCTATGTTGATGAAACTTGGCACAGATGCTTCTCTTTGCTGCAAGCAGCACATATATCAGAATCGGCCGTATCGGACCACTATAACATATAGCTGTCATAGGAACGATCGGTTCTTTTCAAGATAACTCGAGCAAACTTTCCAATTTTGAGTTTTAGCGTTGTCTTGACATGTTTACAAAAATTTCAACAAAATTCGACTACTATATCTTTTAGCTGTCATCGGCTGAAATTTAATTAAATTTTATTAAAATCGGACTACTATATCTTATAACTGTCATAGGAATAATCGGTTGAAAATTAAGTTTTAAAACAACTTTTTTTTCTTGATGAAAAGAGTTTATATAGAAATGTAAGCTTGGAAGCTGCCTAACTGATCCGAATATAACTAAAAATCTTTTGTTCTGCGATTTTACTAAAAACACAAGTGAAAGATTTTTCGATCCTTGTCTTATGCATTGATTGTTTTTCCTTTCATCGTCTGGCCAGTTGCTACAATGAATATTACCAGCTTACTCAGTTTATTGTTTGTACGTTCTGTAATTTTACCTAATTAAAGCAGCTGGTGATGTTATTGTTGTTATTATTGTTTTATTATTGGCAATTTGTGTGTTGCCTCTTCGTTTTAATATCTCTGCTGCTTAATGATGCGTAAATTGCTAGACAGCTCGTTATTGACGACGCGTCGTATCGTACCACGCGTAGGCGTATATGGGAAATGAGCGTGGACATGGACATGGACATGAACATGAACATGGACTTTGAGGAGCGTTGTTCGGATCGGGTCAGTTGAAGTCTAGGCGCAAGGTTCGAGGTCAACAACGTTCATTGCATGTGGCTTCAATTTTCTTGAACACTTTGTCTGTTTTTCAATTATTTTGTTATTTACGATGCCTCAAGCGTTCAATTTGAGTAAACAGAGGCCCATTCGCTCAATGTGCATAATTGATTTCTTACCTCTTTCAATAGAAATACTCACTCGTAATTATAGCTTACAATAGATGTTACCATTTACCTTGGCATTGGTTTTGTTCTGACTCTTTTTATTGTCTCCCCCCGCCCCCCCACACTACCCATTGTGTGGTAAATTATAGGGTTTACGAGCGAGATGAGGGCTGGGTTTTGGGTTCTTGTGTTCGAAATCGTTTAATTGGCCTATCGCAAGTGATTTTGTAAACGGGTTTGCTGTAACCTGACTTTTCTAATTATGTATAGCTAAGCTGTCTGTTCATATTACAATTGGCATTTTATACAATTTCCCATTGAAATTCAATCTACCTGTTTGATTGCATTATAAGTGTTTTTGGTGTATTTAACCCCCCATTCTAATGAAATGTTTCTCTTTTCTGTCCCTCTCTTTGCAGGTAAATCAATTGTTGTCATTCGAGCTTCAAACTTTGAGGTGTTGTTTCTGACTTTGGAATGAGGCACTTGGAAGTGTTATTTATACTTAACCTCTGGATAATATGCGTGAATTGTATTTTATATATTTTATATGTTTATTTTAACGATTTTATTACACTGTATTGTAGCCAAAAATGCCTATATTTACTTTACTCCCCCTTATATGTATATTTTTGGAAAAAAACGTTGCATAAAATAAAATTTCGAAATTTTACTTTTATTAGATTCTGGATACCACAATTAGTACAAAAAACTATTTCCAAACTTTTTCTAAGTTAGTTCAAAAATTGGTCAAAAATGATGTGAAAGGCTTTCATGGCAAATGATTTTCCTCAATTTTCAACTACCATAACTTTATCAAAACTTAACCGATATCTTTTTGGTCATGTTTTAAACTTTGGGCTGAATTTGTTATTAAATTACATAGTAGAGTTAACAAAACATCGATGTCATGTCGTATAACATCGATAATATCGATATCTTTGTCGTGCCGAAAACAGCTAATCTTACTCTTCTTATGTACTAGAAGTATTGTTACTGTTGATCAAGTACAATCAGCTTAGTTATATATATAAACATGAAGTATACAAGTTGCAACTGTTAGCCACTTAATTGCCTAAAACATGTTTTTACTTTCGACCATTAGCAAATAACAGTTCATAGGTAAAGAGTTAAACCACTTCAAACTCTATATACATATATATATATTTTGTTTTTTTTTTTGAAAATCGTCTAGGTAGGTGACCTTCTAGCGAAACTTCACCTTATGCTCTGCAATTTATTTCAACAGCTTATCAAGTTAAAGTTTGGCGGGATCTTTCATTTCCAGTGCACGTAGCGAGTGCTTTTTGTGGCAGCTTAACCTTTTTGGACGTCATGAAAAGTTGACTCCAGCAACTGGCTAGGGGTGTGCGATGTGGGGGTATACGTTATACAAGTGCTTTTTTGTAGTGACTGTTGTCGCCATTTGCGTTGAATGGTGCAACAACAAGAAGCAGCACAACAAACAGGACTGCGTAATAGAGTCGGTTAGTTGAACTGGGGGTGTGTTTTTTTGGGGGTTGGTCGAGGTTTGAGGGTTGAGGGTTGGTGCTGCTTCAGCTACAGCTACAGCTACAGCCATGTCCCCCCAATTGGCTCTGCGTGTCCCTGTGTAAGCGAGCGCTGAATTAAGTCTTTCAAGCAGTCAGCGCAACAATGGAATGCTGTGCTATCTCTGCTGCACAATGTTAGAGTTGCACTTAACTTCAGACACAGGAAAGCCGAGCTGTGGATGGTGGCACAATAAGCACAAGGACAACGGCAATGACAACGGCAACAACAACAACAACAACAACAACAACAACAACAACTGTTAAGCATGGCAATAGTGTGTGGCTGACAAAAACAAAAGTCGCATGAAAGTAGCATGAAATAGCTGCAGTTGTTGCTCGCTGGCAAAGTCAAGTACCAGGCGATTTTTCTTACACAATAATACACTTTTCCTATTTTGCTGACAGGTTTCTTTCCCAGCTCTTTTTTATATATTTTTTGTATTTTTCAACTATCTGCCAAGTGCTGCACCATTTCATGCAGCATGACGTCACTTTAGCTTCGAAGAACTGTGATAATGATTAAATTAGATTATAGATGCTTTACCATTTTTCACACCAACTTTACATCAGATACCGCAGACTCAGACATAGTTCCCCATTTCCCATTTCCCATTTCCCAAACCCCATTCCCCATTCCCCATGCCCATCCAGCTGTAGTCCGTCACTGCGTATTTCAATTTATGGCGCATCCCATGTGGGAATTCCATGCGGGTGTGCTGTATAAATAATTACCAGCAAAGTTTTATGTTACACATATGCATTGTGGCTGCATATATGTATACGATGTATCTATGTATCTGTAAAATTACGATATATATATATATATATATAAAGTCTAGCAAGTGCAATGAAGCGAAAATTAAAGTTTATTGACAGTTTTCTTAAGCGCATTTGTTGACTGCAAATGTCATTTGACTTTTGAGCTACATTTTATCCAATGTATCTAAAAAAACATATATAGATATATATCTATACTCATACTACACGTCTTTGCCTTTTGTTTTTGCTCAACGGCAGCATTTCCGCTGTGCATCTTTGAACACATGTGACGATTACACAAAATCATCTTTCACTGCAGAAACTTCTTCATAGTTGTGTGCACATTGAACTCATTCACAATTGAAAAAAAAAGAAAGAAAAAAAAAACAACGTATCTGTCTATCTATATTTGTCTTTGGATACGTTGTTGGTCTGTGCGAAATTTGACACACAAGTTTCGTTAAGTAATTGAATTCAATTGCAGTAGTTGTAGTAGTTGTACTTACACATGCTGTCTAGATAAAATAAAGTATGCTCTAAGTGTGATACTAGTGTGAAATATGTAGTGTGTAGCTATTGAAATGTATATAGCTGGCAAGCAACAGCCATTAAGATCTTATGTGTTGGGGATATTGATATTCATAATGATTGTTGAAGTTGACTAGTTGATTGCCATTCGAATTAAGTTTCAATCAGGTGTAATTTGATGCCTAGGCAATAGTTGTTGGAGTTGCATTTCGTTGTTGTACTCAATTTGAAATAATGAACAAAAGTTGAGCTTGATAGCGACCTCATATTAGTTGATATAAATGAATCAAGTTAACTAACTGATTAGTTTGATTATCGAAATCGCAAAACTGCAATCCATGGTCCTTCGATTATGCGTATAAAATAAATCGATTAATCGATTAAAAACAGCTTTATTTTAAATAATGATCAACTTATTTTCAAAATTTGTTATTTTATATAGCTTTACAAAATTACAATCGATGTTTTTTCGATTATAGAACATAGCGATTATTGGATTATTGGTTTGTTTGTTTTGTTGTTCATGAAAACACTTTAGGTAATGATCAATTTAATTAAAAACTTTAGGTTTCATATAGCTTTATTAAAAAGAAAACATGGTTTCCGTAAACAGAATATGCAAAGTGTTAGAAATTCAACAAAATGAATACGCACAAAAATTAGTTGAGAAATTTCGTATGCGATGTTTAATCGAAAAATATCAATGATCGATAATCGATAATCTTAATAATCCGAAAAGAAACTACTTCGATTACTCCTTTCGTAGTCAAAAATCGATTAATTTAAAGCAGTTAACTAAAACGCGGCTTAAACTAAATAAAACCGATTTCAAAAGTTGATGACCCAGTTTAATATTTTAGCTCAAATACGAAAGCAAAGAACGTATGTATTTACCATTTGACTAGCTGCTTTATTTACTATTCACTAGTAATTTTGAGCTCAAATTTACTTGTAGCAATTTCACAGTCGATTGAATGCTTCAACTCTCTGATTGGAAACTGAGTGCGGTAATTACTAGCAAGACAGCAGCTGTAAATCATGGGGGGAAGAGTCAAAAAAACATAACATAGCTCAGAGTCAGGTAGAACATGCTGTTACTCAATAGACACTATTACTTTTAGCATTACGACTATTATTACATATTTTTATATGATTTTTTTTTGTTAGAAAAGTAAAATCTGCATTGCAATGCAACAAACATTTTTCGCAGACAACGCGTGCAACAAGAACTTAATCCCAGTGTTGAAGGAATGCCGTGACAAATAGTTAAGCTGCCAAGTTGTATGTGTGTGTGTGTGTGTGTGTGTGTGTGTGTGTAGGAAATTCCTGCAACATATGTAGCAATTGCTGGTGGCAAGATGAAGCAGCTACAATTCGAGCCAGGCACACGTACTACAAGCGCGATTTTGTCACTTGTAACTGCAGAACAGAACAGAACAGAATAGAACAGAACACGTCGAATGTGAAATGCGAATGCGTTTGGAATCTTCTTTTGCGCAGTGCGCTTTGTATCTTTTTCCTAAATGGCTAAAACCAGGCAAAAGATCTACCGGTAGGCAGGCACCCAACTGGCATTTACATACACATGAGCCCAGCCCCAAAAACGCAGACGTTGCCGCCAGATACAAATGTATCTGTAACTGCTGTCTCGTTGCTTGTCTCTCTGTGTGTGTGTGTGTGTGTGTGTATCTGTGTGTGTGGCAAGCAACGCCCTCAAAAACACTTTCGTGGCGCCTCTCCCTGAACAAAGTCAGCCGGCCAGCCAAGAGTGCAAGTGTGTTTACACACAAAAATTTCATTTTATAGCAATGCGGTTACTTTTGCTCTTGTGTCTCGTTCCTCGTTTCTCGTTTCTCGATTCTCGATTCTCACTGCTCGCTTCTCGGTCTCGGTCTCGACTCTCACTTCTCGCTTGTAGGTCTTGGTCCCGGCTCTGACTACGTTCCGCCCTCGACTGCAACAAGGCTGCGGGCACTCATCATTATGGTTTTTAGTAAAGTGTAATTAGTGTTTTATATGGCGTGTTGAATACACTTTTATACTCATAAAACTATGATACTTTAAAAGTTATTTGCGTTTAACACTTAGTAAAATAGCTAAGTAAACAAAAGGCATATAAATTAGGATTGTAAAACACAATCGATTCAACGAACCGATACGAAATAAGTACACACAATCGATACCATTTATGTTGCTACGATCATTTATCGATATTTTCTCCGAAATGAGTAAAAAAATATGCTTTTTAATTTGCAAGCAATTGTCGTTCAGTTTAGACAGCGATATCTTACAAGTATCTGGATTACGTGTAGAAAATTGAAATCCAGGCAAAAGATTTGATGCAACAGCATGTCAAAATAATTTTCTAAAATTTTCCTTTAATATTCCTTGTGCTACTTTAATTTGTACAAATTTTAAGCAATCCAAATCAAATAAAATCTTTGACTTTTTACGCCTTGGGGTGTAAAGTATTGTAAATGTGTGTTGAACGCATAAGTAGGCTGCTTCGATTGCTTAAAGTATATCTATATATGTATATTTGATCAGGTTCAATAGTCGAGTAGATGTGTACATGTCTGTCCTGCCGTCTGTCTGTCCGTCACTATAGCCGTCTGTAAAAACACGTCGTTCTCAAAAACTACAAGAGCTAGATACATCAAATTCGGCTTGTAAGAAAGTAGGCAGATAAAGTTTCTTTCAAATTTCACGCAAATTGCTAAAAATCGATTTACTGTGACAATATTTCAATATTAAGCTTAAATATTTGTGTTTAAATTTCATACTCATAATGAACAGCAAACATACTCAAGAAACTCTTCAGGCAGAAATAAGTGCTATGCGTTTTTGTATGAACAATAGTTAATCTATTGTAAGGCATTGTTAATTTCACATGTTTTTTGCGAAGCCCTGCTGCCTGCAATACAATTGATAAGAAACCATTTAGGTGTCATAAAATTGAAAGTTAACCCATGCAAGCATAAGTACTTGCAAATTGTCAGCTGGTCAAAAAAAGGATTAAAACCATTATCATACAAATGCCATTCACTCAACTAGAGCATGCTTACTTGCTTCTCATTAAAGAATACTATTCAACTCTTTAATGAAATTATAATCGATGTTATGTAGAACTTGAAGTAAAGTTTTTCAGGCAATGACAAATCGGAGTTTACATTCCTTTGATTTGTTTAACAGTTTCATTTGGCTGTAGAACTACAATGAGTCTTTTTTTATAGAGCACATTTTTAAACCCTCCTTTTTTTTTAGGTTTTTTGCATTTTTTTGTAAGCAGTTTGTTTTAATTTGTAGACAAGACAAAAAGTAAAGAAAAATCACAATAAAACTCGCTAACAGGAATACAGCTCTGGTAATGTTGACGTTTGATATGTGGCACACGCCCAGCCGCCCCCAAGTTACCCCCGTGGCAGGCAACAAAATGGGTGTGGCAAATAGCAAAGAAACATGTGTCTAAATTCGCATTGGCAAAAAGGAAACACTCTCAAGCAGCGAGCGTACATTAAAAATCTACGCTTCCGGCGGGGGGTATACCCTACCCCCCCCCCCCCCCCCCCATCAAAGAATGCCAGTCTTCAGTTTCAATTCCCGTTCCACATAAGATACAGGATAACTATAGGAATGGCAAATGCATTTGGAGTGTTTGCGGCAATGCCAAAATGAAATACATAATACTTAGCAACAACAACAACAAAAAAAAAAAGTTGTATTATATGTTGCTGAGTTGCATTTTTCATTGGGGGGGTGCGGGTCATTGGTGGGCGGCAGAGAGTTCATACACTCAAATAGCTCTCTTTCTAGTTGTACTCTATGCTCACAGCCCAACCCACATTGTATTGATATTTTTTGTGCTTGTGGGGGGTGGAGGGGTGGCTTTTGCTTTAATTTTTAATCCAATATTGCTGGGAGGCATTTTTATGTTTTCTTTTTTGGAAGCGACAGGCCTGAGCAATCGAGCAATCGAGCAATCGCATGGGGACATACAAAACACATATATAACATAATACCGCATAATAAAAATGTTTTGTAATCTGCTTTTAAAATAATGAAATAAAATGCATTTAGATTTATGCTTTATATGGCAACAAAAAGCAAAAATATGTCCCTCATTTTTATGCATTCATTGAAAATTGTTTGGCAAATTATGCATGAATTCCGCTGGTTTTGATAATCAATTTGAGTGCATTTCCATAATACCCAATCTATAAAAATTTTGGTAATTCTTTGCTTGACGCCCTCCACGCGCCAAAAACGATGCTAAAAATTTGGTTTTGGTCTACCAAAAAATGCGCAAAATTGAAAATATTTGATATACATTGCCGCAGTTCGATTTTGTTGCCGAATTAATTAAGAAAAGTTTATTTAAAGTTGTACCAAACGCATGAAAACCGATTGCTGTTACCGTTAACAGCGCTGTATACGTTAAGACTTTCTGTCTAGTTTAACAGTGCTGCATACATTAACAGTGTAGCATTGCTGTTAAGTTTAGTTGAAAGCATCCAGTAAAGAACTATCCAAATTCTGAAATCATTTTGCTCAACTTATGACTTTAAATTTTACTACAACATTACTTTCGTGCAACTAAAGACAGCAGCTCTTGTATTTATCGAGAGAAACAATAAATCTTCTGCAGCGACGCAATAAAATTGCTAATTTTACACTTCAATACACAGATAATTTTGCTTCAAAAATCTGTTCGAATACATGCTACAAATATATATGTATATATGTAGGACATTTAACAAGGGCATAAGTCTTGAGTTATCAAGCGAAAAGAAAAGCGCATTTATCTGCGCTCTTGTAATAAAAAGTTGATTAAAACGAGTAAACAGCAAATTAGTGTATAAAATACGTTAATTATATTGAGTGACAGTTAACTAATATTATTTTTGCAATTATGTTTGCACTAATTCATTTAAGTGGCAGCTGTTTAATTGCAATTTGACGTGTAATAATATTTTTGTTATATTTTTAATCAATTTATTAGAGATTTTTATAGCTGAAACAATTTAGATGAGTTCCGAACTGCTACTTTCCATTTAAAGCCAACTCGCTTGCATCTTTCACAACATGTACAACATTAAAGCAACTGTTACTAGTATAGTAACATTTTCTGCATTGGCCACCGACAATTGCAATACCAAGTTTGTAGCTGATTTGTAGCATGCAGCTGGCAATAATTCAATGCTCTATGAAGAGTCGCCGCACGAGAGATAGATAGAGAGAGAGAGAGAGCTTGGGCCGGGGAATGGGCAGGGGAATGTAAAAGCGTCTATGGAACACATTATTGAAAATCCAAACACCTTCAATGTCGTCGTTGTCAGCTTGCCACCAAAGCGGCAGCCAGACTTGTGGCAGCTGCAGTGGCAGAGTGTCGGTGGCGTCCGCGGTAGCAGCACGAGTAGCATACCAGGCGCCGGCTAACTGCAACTGCAATCTGTCTGTGCTGTCTGTTTGTATATTTGTTGGGGTCGGTACGTATACTGTGAGCAGGGGGGTGTTGGGGTGCGCTACATATGCGCCCGGTTGACGCCTTGAGTGCAATCGCTTGCACCTTTGAAGCGTGTCCGTGTCGCACCACCAACAGCGTTGCTTTGTTCAGCAGCAGCAGGCCCATTGGATATGGCTATGATGGGACGTCTGCCAAACGACCTAACCGGCAGGCACCCTCTGGCTATATGTATATGTATATATATATATATATATATATATATGTATCTGTATCTCTCAGTCTCTCTGTATTTAGATTGTTTAAGCCGAAAGGCAGATGTTTCCTCCCTGCATATCCTTGTCTCTGCGTTGCATGTGCAATCTACAATGCCCTTTATAAAGGGAATGTTACTTTTTACTTTAACTGCAGTTATGATGTTTAATATTGAAATTAAATTGTTGATTTGTTTATAATTTATGATTTTTATTATAAAATTTGCTACGTTTATTTAAAAGTCATAATTAATAATGCTTATTTAGTTTTCAAATGTCTCGAAACGGTTATAAGCAACAGAGCTCTGTTAACGATATGTTATAAATATGAGCTCTGTTCTATTTAACATACATATGTTAAGACTACACTTTGCAGCTGTTAAGCATAGCACACAAATGTTAATTTGCTCACAACTGTTATGCCTAACACTACAATGTTAATTTGCTGCATAATAGCAGCTATCACATCTGTTAAGCTTAACAGACCAATGTTAATTTGTTATACAGTAACTAAATCACAATACAGGGTATTTGCTGGTTGAGCTTTTCAGTTTGTTGATACAAATTTGCTGTTTTTGTAAACACATGCGCGCATTTTCAATGCAACATGCAATTTGTCAGACTTGTAGCTGTCCTAAAGCCGCCATCCCCCTCACCCCAGCCACCCACCGCTTCTCTTTTGGGCTTCATTTGCAACACTTCATCTTCACCTTTGTGTGTGCAATATGTGTGTGTGTGTGTGTGTTTGCCGTTGCTTTTTGTCATTGCCATTATAATTGATAGCGTATAATTTCGTGTTGCTTTCCACCAATTCTATTTCCGAAATTTCACCTCTCTCTTTGCACTCTTTATCGCTTTACTTTTATGCAAATTTTCGTGCAAATTGCTTTTAATGCATTTTGAATGCAATTTGTGTTTTGTACGTTGGAATTGAAGTGGCACAAAAACTCGTAATTGAAACTGAAAGATTTTAATTTAATTTGAGTTTCTGTTCCCTCTTATCTGCATCTGTATCTCAGTCTGTCTGTCTCGTTTCACTCTCCCTCCATTGTATATACATACATATATCTGTCTATATGTATATCTGTATATGCATTGTGTTTGTTTTTAAGGGAGTTTGTCTGTATGATGTTGTATGTTGTTTGTTGTGTGTATTTTTAGTTGGGTGTTTGGCATGCACATGATGCGGGATGTGTTCGCAGCGCCTGCATTTTGTTAAAACAGGCTAGGGCATTCATTAAATTGATTTAGATAAAATCGTGTTTTTGTTGACAATAATTACTAACGAAATGCTGCTGGCCATTGTTGCATACGAATGCAACTTAATTATGACAAAATGTTCCAAATTTTGTGGACTTTGGTGCTGTAAATGTTTTGTTGTATGTTGTAAATGTACAAAAAATTAGCAGTTGTCTTTTGGTTTGAGGGCGTTGAACATCAAAAATAAATCTGAAATTGATAGCCATAATGAGTGTGAAAAGATTTGCATTTCATTTAAGTTCTTAAACGATTTTGTGGGCTTTAAATAAATGAAAAGTTAAGCGTAAAACTTGTGTCTTTTCTATTATTTTGATTGAGTTAAAGAAGAGAAATATTAGATAGAATTCATATTTAGCTTCATCATAAATTTGAATTTTGACAGTTTCAATTTGTACAATATCTTTTTGATATAACATCATTTTTGCATAATAACGCATATTTTTGGATTTTTTATGCACAATATGTGATTGATAATAGAACATTTTTGCGTTTTTATGTACAATATCTTATTAATAATAAAATGTATTTCATTTAATTCAAAATATTGTCTTTTTATGCACAATATATGATAAATAATGCAAAATATTTTCATAGTAATGCATACAATTTTGTTAATAAAGCATTATTTTTACATATTAATGCATAACTTATGCTTATTTATGCATCATTTTTACATTTCAATACAATTTTATGACTACTTATGCGAACAATATGACTGTTTTATGCATAATTTACACATAAATTCAAAATATATGATAACTCATTCTAGCTTCGATACATTTATAAGATAATTTGAGCAAAAATCATGCCTAAAATGCATAAATTCTGCAAAGAGTTTGCAAGAAGGGTCAACTCGAAACAGTTTTGTATATGTTAAATATGTTTGTTCAACCTATGCTTAAGTGTTAAATATAGTGTTTTCACAATGATATAATAAATATTCACTGACTATCAAAATTTAAGCAGATTAAAGTCTAGTTTATGCCTTCGACTTGTGTCATCATCATAAAGTTCTTGAAGGATCAGCCGTATTTTGCTACATACATTGTATATATACACATACGTTTATCTTTTTGATTTCATATTAAAGTCTACCTAAATGTAGCACTTAAATAAATTGTTGCGCAAATTGCGCCGCAGCAGCCAAAACCAAAAAAAAAAAAATATATATATATATAAAAAATGAATTTCAACCCTCTCGTAAGAGGAAAAGCCCAAAGGCAATGGCATATTTGGCTAATTTTGATTATTTTACTACCGCTTTTGGGGATTTTTGTTAATTACCTCAAGCATGGGCACACTACACACACACACACACACACACACACAGTTTTGTTGTGTGCACTCTATTAAAATGGTATGTGAGCGTTTTGGTCCCTGGGCTGTTGTGCTCTGATAGAATTTTTGGGGCACACTTTATGCTTTTTACGAACTTGCCATGAATGTGACATTAATGAGCTCTTAGCTTATCCCAATGGCGCAGTCGGGACACACAGCATATACATATACATATATATATATAAACATACATATATAGGACTATATAGCTGGACAGAGAGGCATAAAGTTGATGCCATAATTTGTCCTTGAATTTGACTGGCGCATTGTCGTTGTCGCCACACAACACACACACACACACACACACACACACACACACACACACACACACACACACAGGATGTTCATAATTAAATTGTTATTTAGTCAGAATGCTTAAACTGCGTGCTCATTTGGAGGTTATGAAAGGTCGTCGTAATTTCAATTCGGGATAGGGACAGCAAAGGTAGCCCCACAAAAAAAAAACACCCTCATCATCAAACTGAAAACTGAAGCTGTAGATTAAAAAATTACTTTATGGTGAAATGAATTGCCTTTTCTCTTTTTGCTCTCTTTTTTTTTTTTTGTTGTGTGGTTAGGGCAACCTTTTAGTCACATTTTCAGTGATCCAAGTCCAAGTAGCTTCTACTGAAGAGTTCATAAAAAAAGAGGAACCCCAAGCAGCAGCTGTGGGTGTTGGGTAGCTGGCGGGATAATAAAAGTTTTGATTTCCCAACAAAAGTTAAACATAATCCGCAAGGTAAGTCACCTGCTCAAAAGTTGACTATAACTTGGCATTAATTTCATTAACATCATTTGTCTGGTGTGGAAGCAGCTTCGTTATCAAAGTGCACATTTAATATGATTGTTTATTGTTTCTTGGGTGGAATGAAAGTGCACGGAAACTGTGTGGAGCTCTCAGAGGTGTCATATCAAATCTGAAGCTGGTCATTATTATAATGCGTCAGCTCAAAGAACTTAATATTAATCAAATCAAGTAGGTTTTAATGCAAAACTTTTGAATATTTGTATATATATTGAAAACATTTGGACTGCAAATAATGTTTTATTTTGAAAAAACTTTATTGAGTGTTAACATGATCATTGATATTGCAAATCGCTAAAGTTTATTTTGAACAAGGGTATAAAAATCAAAATTGGGTTTGTGTAAATCAATCCAATGAAAAATCAAGAAATTAATAATATAGTCTTATATATTTTTGAATTCAAAGCTATTTACAAACTTTAATTTGAGAGTATTATAATACAATTAAGCGTATGATAAATAGTTCTAGTTTATTAACAGATGCAGCATGACAAATATTTCATCATCAATTTACTCAAAATTGTGTCAGAATAGATTCAGATTCAGATTCAGATTCAAATTCAAGATCTCGATACCCAATTGTAGTAGTAGTAGTAGTCCTCCAGCGAAAGCAGATGCCGATCTACCAAAGATTGAGACCATCAAGAACTTCGACAGGACGTTTGAAAAATAAAAATAAAAATGAGATGTTCAATTCACATTAAACTTCATCCCGGTGCAGTAACAGAACTAGATTTCTACAAAGTGAAGAAGACATTGTTAGTTTTGTTGTCTGGATAATTCAAGTCAATAAACCACTTACAAGCAAAAGACTTATGAAAAGTTCCTTGTCCAGGAAGGCAATATTACACATCCACACATGAAAGGATATGACAATACAGAAAAAGCGTTCTTTAGGCATTTTAAAATCAAAATAAAAATAAGATTGTTCAAAAATTAAAAATAAGATTAGTCACACGACGATTCACATTAACCTGCGGCAGCACAAATACTATAAATTTAGTTGCATTGATTTATTAGTCAATAAACCACTTAAAATTCATACATACATCCATCCATTCTTAATTCTGAGGAGACTTTACGGGCAAAAGACTGATGAAAAGATCCTTTTCCAGGAAGGCAACTTGCATTATTACGCATCCACACATGTAAAGGATGAGCACAATTGCGAGTTTCTTATATAAATGTGTCCGGCATAGAAGACGAAAGGAGGCGTTTTAAAAATTAAAATAAAAATAAGATTGTTCAAAAATTTAAAATAAGATTAGTTACACGACGATACAGCAGCAGTTTCAACATAACAGCAAAGAATCCATGAGCAGGCATTGACATGTACGTGCATCCGAAAACGTGGATATGCTAAAGATTGTGGATTTTTAAAATGAAAACAAAAATCAAAAATAACCAAATGTGATGAAAGGTCGACGAAAGTTCCTCCAGCGAGAGCAATGGCTTCTTTCTCATCTCGAAGAAAACGGATTTCAACTGAATGAAAATAATCATAGTATTCTAGATGAAATACGCAAGCTTAAATAAGATTGTAGCACTAGAAGGAACTAAAGATTTTAGCCTGGCACTGTAGGTTCTTGAAGATTGTTAAAAGTTTTGATCAAAAGTCTTCGGAAATGAATTCAGACAAATTCAAGCATCTGAGCCAATCGTTGGAGTTTTGAAAAATGGAAATGTTTAAAATCAATAAAAAAAAAAGATGAAAAAAAATGTCAATTAACCACTTACATTCAATCCACTTTTCAAAAGACAGCAATGAATTTTTGTCCTGAAAGGCAACGAGCATTATTGCACATCCATACATGTAAAGGATATGATAATACTGAAGAAGCGTTCTTTCGGCCAGATCTCGATAACGAATAGTAATAAAGATTGATGTGTCCTCCAGCGAGAGCAGTGGCTTGTTTCTTAATAGAATTGCGAGCAATTGGCATTCCGGTGGCATTTATAGACCTAACTGACATTGATGATATGAGATGTTTTTAAAATCAATAAAAATAAGATTGTTCCAAAATTAAAAATAAGATTAGTCACACGACCATTCACATTAAGCTGCAGCCCGATGCTGCTCCAGTTTCATTCTACAAAGTAAAGAAGACATTCACATTAAGCTGCAGCCTGATACAGCAGCAGTTGCAATGATACAGCAAAGAATCCATAAGCAGGAATAATATGTACTCTTTAAATAAGTATGAGAGATGCAGGCTAATAAAACTCAAACCACAAGCAACAACTGATTTTGATAACCAATTGTAGTAGTAGTAGTGGTAGTTGTAGTCCTCCAGCGAACAGATATTAATATATCAGAAATTGGAGGAGAAATGATTATGATGCGTTTGAAAAATAAAAACAAAAATAAGATGTTCAATTCACATTAAACTTCATCCCGGTGCAGTAACAGAACTAGATTTGTCTTCATTCTGCAAAATGAGGAAGTTAGTTCTTAGTTTTGTTGTGTGGATAATTCAAGTCAATAAACCACTTACAAGCAATAGACTTATGAAAATATCCTTTTCTAGGAAGGCAACATGCATAATAACACATCCACACATGTAAAGGATATGATAATACTGAAGAAGCGTTCTTTCGGCCAGATCTTGATAACCAATAGTGATGAAAGGTCCTCCAGCGAGAGAAGTGGCTTGTTTCTTATCAGAATTGCGAGTTTCGTTAATAAATGTGTCCGGCATTGAAGACGAAAGGAGGCGTTTTAAAAATCAAAATAAAAATAAGATTGTTCTAAAATTTAAAATAAGATTAGTCACACGACGATTCACATTAAGTTGCAGCCCGATACAGCAGCAGTTGCAATGATACAGCAAAGAATCCATGAGCAGGAATAATATGTGCTCTTTAAATAAGTATGAGAGATGCAGGCTAATAAAACTCAAACCACAAGCAACAACTGATTTTGATAACCAATTGTAGTAGTAGTAGTGGTAGTTGTAGTCCTCCAGTGCAACAGATATTGATCTACCAAAGATTGGAGGAAAAATGATTATGATACGTTTGAAAAATAAAAACAAAAATAAGATGTTCAATTCACATTAAACTTCATCCCGGTGCAGTAACAGAACTAGATTTCTACAAAGTGAAGAAGACATTGTTAGTTTTGTTGTGTGGATAATTCCAGTCAATAAATCACTTACAAGCAAAAGACTTATGAAAAGATCCTTTTCCAGGAAGGCAACATGCATAATTACACATCCATACATGTAAAGGATATGAGATTATACTGAAGAGGCGTTCTTTCGGCCTGATCTCGATAACCAAGAGTAATAAAGATTGATGTGTCCTCCAGCGAGAGCAGTGGCTTGTTTCTAAACAGAATTCCGAGCAAGTGGAATTCCGGTTGCGTTTATAAATGTGTCCGGCATTGAAGACGGTAATGAGGCGTTTTAAAAATTAAAATAAAAATAAGATTGTTCAAAAATTTAAAATAAGATTAGTCACACGACGATTCACATTAAGCTGCAGCCTGATGCAGCAGCAGTTCCACTGATATTACATTCTACAAAGTAAAGAAGGCATTGTTAGATTTGTTGTCTGGATAATTCAAGTCAATACCACTTACCATCAATTGTCCTTTGAACGTTACAGCAGAGACACAATGAGCAAGCATTGACATACTTGAACACCCAAAAGTATGCTTTTAAATAGTCGACTGTGAAAGCTCCGATAGCGACGTTTACATCATTCAAATTTTTAAAATTAAAGTAAAAATAAGATGTTGAGAGATGCAGGCTCAAAGAATCGATAGCACAATAGTGATGAAAGGTCCTCCAGCGAGAGCAATGGAATGGCTTCTTTCTCATCTCGATGAAAACGAATTTCAACTGAATGAAAATAATCGCAAGATACTGAAGGAGATAAGCAAACTCAAAGAAAGTCGTAGCGCTAGCAGGAACTTAAGATTAAGCCTCTAGGTTCTTGAAGATTGTACAAAGTTTCGATCGGCAACGTCACTGCAGATAATCATTGACCAGGACGCATGATGAAGAACTTTGCATTTAAAAAAAATAAAAAAAAACAGATGAAATAAAACTGAAATTTAGATTAGATTTGAAAAACACTTGAAAAGATGTGTACGGCCCGAACTGTTTAACACGACTGAAATTTGTAGCTCCACAAAACTTGTAACACAAATTGGAACTGACAATTTTTCGCATGGCACTCTAGGTTTTCTAAAATTGTGGTATCGGGGAAAGAATTTTCCGATCGTTGAGGCAAATCATAGAAGGCTTTTGGTTCGGTCTAATCTGACATGGGTACTTGTTGTACCAAAGACTAAATAATGTACCCTTTAGCGGTACATTTGTACCAATGTGGCAGACTGTGCTCATGAGTCCCTGGTCTTAAATAAAGCAAGCAAAGTCTAGCTGAATAGTTAAGACGCTGTTAAAGGTGTTTGGTAAATTGGTTTTAGGCTGCAAAAAGGTAGGCAGGACACAATCTGCAAGTTGTAGAATGCAAAAAGGTGCCAGAGTGCTTAATATTGTTGTTGTTGTTGTTTTTTGGTTATGTTATTGCATTTGAGGCAAATGAAAGGACGTCAAGCGTTGTAGTCCAGTGGCTGAATTTATGTTTACCGTCGCTCTAATTAAATTTAATATGCATATTGCCAAGCATTTCAAGTGGGCAGAGCAAGAGAGAGAGTGAGGTAGAGAATTAGAGAGAGAGAGAGAGAAATGCTGTCCAAGCTGGCCAGCAGCAAAAGCGGGTTAAGAATGTCAGTTTTGCCTGGTTTCGAAGCGATATGGCTTTAATTTGCTTTGGGTTCAGCTCGGTTAGGTTACGAACAGGCAGAATTGAGCTTGTGGTCGTTCACTCTCTCGATGTGTGTATGTGTGTGTGTCTGTGTCTGTGTGTGTGTGTGTGTGTGTGTATGGGTAATAAATTTGATTAGTAGGATTTACGGGCATACGGCGAACGTAAACGTCAAATGTTCGTGGTGCAGTAAATTTTATGCTAAACAGGGACAGGCACTAGAGGAATGCGGTAAGGGGGCTTGGGGTATTTTTTGTGGTTGGCAGAGGCGTCTTTTAGTCCTTGGTTACCCCTTGTTGGCATGTCCTTATGCTTATGCGCTCTTTTTGCTTTGCCTTTGCTTTTCTTTTGTTTTTTTTGTTTTTTTTTGTTTTTTGCTTTGTTTTGTTACGTTTAACGAGTTGTTACAATAAAATGTTATTGCATACTTTATGGCGCAGTGTGCAAGTGTGTGTGTGTGTGTGTGTGTGTGTGTGCAAGGCAAAAGCGGAAGTGCACAAAACAGACAACGAGGCAATGGGGAATAAAAGGCAAAAACGGCAGCCAACATATGCAGCCAACTCTAAGCGCAGCTCTCCAGCGTCAGCGTCAGCGTCAACGTCAGCGTCAGCGTCAACGTCAAAGCTGCCGCAAAACGCTTTCGCGTGCGCCATTGTAATTCTAAACACAAAATGGCGACGCACCGCCATTTAAAAGTGAGTGAGAGAGAGAGAGAGAGAGCGAGCGCAAAGTGCTTTTGTCTGGCGTTGGCTTTGACAGCATTTCCGCTGAGCCAAGCGCCTTTTTGACAGTGCCTGCCAACTCTGACACTAACAAAAAAAAAAATAAGAGAAGAAAAGAAGAATTCTGCGGTCGCATTTAAAGCATTGCGCGTAATTAGTGCACCAAAAATTTGTTAACAAACTGCAGCTTTGACCGTTGCAAGAACAACAGCAACTGTGAAAATCTGCTGCCGCGTGCATCATTAACATCATCATCAGAAACATTAAAAAAGAAAGAAAGAAAGAAAGAAAGAAAGAAAGGCAGTTGCCAACGCGCTGTCGAGATTACGCGATAAAGCACAACGTGAAATGCAGCAATAAAGAAATGGACAAGCGACGTGGCTAAAATGAAATTTATGCTTCATTCGCTCGCTCGCTCTAACACACTAGCACTCTCTCTCTCACACACACACACACACACACACACACACACACACACTCGCATCTCTATCTGCTTTCTATCATTTTGGCACATTTCTGGCATTTTACAGTGCCTGCTGTGCCTGCTGCCGCCATTTCTTTTTCGGCAGCGGCAGCGGCAGCGGCAACTAAAAATGAAATGCAATCGCTGTGGAAGTCCTGCGAGCGAACCTTCTGTCCTGTTTGCTGTGCTGCGCCGTGCGGCATTAAAATTATGCGCATTTGGCCTTCTTTTGCTATTGAAATTTTTGCGATTTTCATGTTGGCATTTTGGCAATGGATAGGCTTCACTGGATTTGCTGCGTTGGATAGATAGATAGATAGATAGATAGATAGCAAAGGACTCGCATATTTTTGGCAAACCCTTTTGTGGTTCTGTTTGTGGCAATACTTTGTTTATTTGTGTGTCCAGATTGAAATGCATTTGATGCCTGCCTGCCACTGTGCCGCTGTGGGACATGCATAAATCTGCAATTGGAAATTGCGTATGGAAAGCAATGGCAGTTGCATAGCTGCTGAAAACACATACGTAGCATTAACAAACTACAATTATAAACAATTTCTTTCTTTCTAGTTTATTATGTAAAGGTACCTCTTTTTATTTAAGAATTCCAAATATTGCTAAAACTTATAATACGCTTAGAATTTTTCAAAATTATGTTAGCAACAATTGTTAAATATTGCTTGGCTGGCTTTTTTTTTATTAATATAAATAAATTTACTTTAAATCAGTTTATAACTTATTTCATTAGTATAATGCAAAATTCCAAAGTTCATCAATTTAACATTAATCAAATCAACTTCATTTTATGTAGATTTCAATGGCTGTTTTGGGTATATTGAGAACGTTATTTCTTTTTGTTGTCCGTACTTGTATTTTGAGCTAAATTTAATTATGCTCAAATTGATTGAACACTGAGAGTTAAATTAAATTAAAGTTTATTTTGAGAAAGGGTACTCAAAAAACGTTCTCAGTACAATAGTCATAAGCATTTGGTTAGTGTAAGTCAATCAATGCAATGAAAACTAAAGTAATCTTATATACTTTCTAATAAAATTCTAATTTATAAATAAATGCTGTACAGTTCCCAAATTTTAAGTAAGAATTGAATTGAATTCAAAGCTATTTATAAACTTTAATTTGAGAGTATTATAATACAATTAAGTGTTTGATTAATAGCTCTAGTTTATTAACAGATGCAGCATGACAAATATTTCATCATCAATTTACTCAAAATTGTGTCAGGATAGATTCAAATTCAAGATCTCGATAACCAATTGTAGTAGTAGTAGTAGTCCTCCAGCGAAAGCAGATGCCGATCTACCAAAGATTGAGACCATCAAGAACTTCGACAGGACGTTTGAAAAATAAAAATAAAAATGAGATGTCCATATTACTTCAATTCACATTAAACTTCATCCCGGTGCAGTAACAGAACTAGATTTCTACAAAGTGAAGAAGACATTGTTAGTTTTGTTGTCTGGATAATTCAAGTCAATAAACCACTTACAAGCAAAAGACTTATGAAAAGTTCCTTGTCCAGGAAGGCAATATTACACATCCACACATGAAAGGATATGACAATACCGAAAAAGCGTTCTTTAGGCATTTTAAAATCAAAATAAAAATAAGATTGTTCAAAAATTAAAAATAAGATTAGTCACACGACGATTCACATTAACCTGCGGCAGCACAAATACTATAAATTTAGTTTCATTAATAAATCAAGTCAATAAACCACTTAAAATTCATACATACATCCATCCATTCTTAATTCTGAGGAGACTTTACGGGCAAAAGACTGATAAAAAGATCCTTTTCCAGGAAGGCAACTTGCATTATTACGCATCCACACATGTAAAGGATGAGCACAATTGCGAGTTTCTTATATAAATGTGTCCGGCATAGAAGACGAAAGGAGGCGTTTTAAAAATCAAAATAAAAATAAGATTGTTCTAAAATTTAAAATAAGATTAGTTACACGACGATTCACATTAAGTTGCAGCCCGATACAGCAGCAGTTGCAATGATACAGCAAAGAATCCATGAGCAGGAATAATATGTGCTCTTTAAATAAGTATGAGAGATGCAGGCTAATGAAACTCAAACCACAAGCTACAACTGATTTTGATAACCAATTGTAGTAGTAGTAGTGGTAGTTGTAGTCCTCCAGTGCAACAGATATTGATCTACCAAAGATTGGAGGAAAAATGATTATGATACGTTTGAAAAATAAAAACAAAAATAAGATGTTCAATTCACATTAAACTTCATCCCGGTGCAGTAACAGAACTAGATTTCTACAAAGTGAAGAAGACATTGTTAGTTTTGTTGTGTGGATAATTCCAGTCAATAAATCACTTACAAGCAAAAGACTTATGAAAAGATCCTTTTCCAGGAAGGCAACATGCATAATTACACATCCATACATGTAAAGGATATGAGATTATACTGAAGAGGCGTTCTTTCGGCCTGATCTCGATAACCAAGAGTAATAAAGATTGATGTGTCCTCCAGCGAGAGCAGTGGCTTGTTTCTAAACAGAATTCCGAGCAAGTGGAATTCCGGTTGCGTTTATAAATGTGTCCGGCATTGAAGACGGTAATGAGGCGTTTTAAAAATTAAAATAAAAATAAGATTGTTCAAAAATTTAAAATAAGATTAGTCACACGACGATTCACATTAAGCTGCAGCCTGATGCAGGAGCAGTTCCACTGATATTTCATTCTACAAAGTAAAGAAGGCATTGTTAGATTTGTTGTCTGGATAATTCAAGTCAATACCACTTACCATCAATTGTCCTTTGAACGTTACAGCAGAGACACAATGAGCAGGCATTGACATACTTGAACACCCAAAAGTATGCTTTAAAGTAGTCGACTGTGAAAGCTCCGATAGCGACGTTTACATCATTAAAATTTTTAAAACTAAAGTAAAAATAAGATGTTGAGAGATGCAGGCTCAAAGAATCGATAGCACAATAGTGATGAAAGGTCCTCCAGCGAGAGCAATGGCTTCTTTCTCATCTCGATGATAACGAATTTCAACTGAATGAAAATAATCGCAAGATACTGAAGGAGATAAGCAAACTCAAAGAAAGTCGTAGCGCTAGCAGGAACTTAAGATTAAGCCTCTAGGTTCTTGAAGATTGTACAAAGTTTCGATCGGCAACGTCACTGCAGATAATCATTGACCAGGACGCATGATGAAGAACTTTGCATTTAAAAAAAATAAAAAAAAACAGATGAAATAAAACTGAAATTTAGATTAGATTTGAAAAACACTTGAAAAGATATGTACTGCCCGAACTGTTTAACACGACTGAAATTTGTAGCTCCACAAAACTTGTAACACAAATTGGAACTGACAATTTTTCGCATGGCACTCTAGGTTTTCTAAAATTGTACAAAGTTTGGGGCAGGGTGAAACATATTTAGTATAAAAAATATGTAAACACAATCAATGAAAATATAAATATTGAAAGCTACACAAATTAATGTTATTTTAGTGTAATTCCAAACCTAATATCTTTAAGTAAAATATTAAGCAATATTTTCGAATCTGTAATATTTATTATTATGTTGTATTCATTAATATATCTGAACTTTAACTTGCCACAATACTAAATACCTTTTTTGTTTCTTTTTCTTGCAGGTAAATAAATTGATTCTTTTTGACCAGACTGGCGTAAGAAAGCTTATATAAAATATAAGATATATAATCAGTTGACAATATGTAAATATAATATATTATAAATGCTTAAATGCTTTTATTTGAAACATTTTGCATACTCACCATTATAGTAATTGGTTGTGGTTTGTAACACACCAATTTGTTGTTCATAACACCCATTTAAATATGATTTTGTTTTTGTTTTTGTTTTTGTGTTTTTTGTTTTACATGCAACCATTTTTGATTTCATTATTCATTTACTATAATCAGGCAATGCGACGCGTCGCATTGTCGCCACATAAAAAACAAATTAAGATTTATGTGCACTTAAATAAGTTTCACTTCAATGGGCAAATTGTCAAGCAGCAAATAATGAAATTACAATTTTCAGTTATATAATTAATATTATTTAAAACGGAATATTTAAAACATATCGCATTAATTGTGCAACATTTTTGGTCGAGACAACCACTCGAAAAGTATGCGACACATTTTCTGCGTTTATTGAGCGACAAAAAGGCCAATAAATCAGGGTAAATAAAATGCAACAAAAAAAACAAAAAAAGGAAATGAAAAAAATATTTTTGTAAATTTGTAGAGAGTACGCGACTTAGAGATACCCTGCACAAACAGTATACTTTATTTCTTACAACTGTCAAATGATTCTTGAGAAATTTCAGTGTATGTTTGAAAATTTCAATGCAATTTAGAGTATATCAAAGAAACGTTTATGTCAACCAAAAATCAAAGTTAAACTTTTGAAATTTGAATCTTAAACTCTATATTCAATTTTAAAGCTATTTAAATTCGAAAGAAACTGGAACTTTGATTCAATTTCTGTATCCTAAGTCGACGGACATATGCTTTTATATTGACTTGGCTGCAATTGGTGATCAGGCATATAAATGATATATATATATATATTGTCAAAGATTTATATATTTGTATAACTTAATTCTTCCTTTTTCATACCATACATAAAGTTCTGCAGGGTATATGAAACTGACTTTTATGGAAACGTAGCTGTTTTTTGGGCTTGGGTTAACTTCACATTGACATTACAGTTATATGTGCATAATAAGTGCACATTATGTTGTTTAATCCAGACAATAATACAACAATTGCAACAACATTGAACATTGCAGATGCGCCAGCGGCTGTTTCAAATGCAAATATTACCATCATATAAAGTATTGTATATAGTATATAGCATATAGTGAAAATATAAAAAAAAAAGAAGAAACACCGACAAATCAATAGGGAAATTGCGGCAAAAATTGTAAACCACAGCTTGTCTTGTCAGTTATGCGCTGCAATTGCAATTTCATTAAAACTTATAATTAACAATTCAATAGTGCAGTGCTTAATGCATTTATAAATAGCAATGCTTTTTTACAATTCTCAAAAATGTTGTTGCAAAAATATCAATTTGTATTTATGATGTGCATCAATACATTATAATTGAACTCTAAGATTAGCTGTGAAAAGTTAAAACTATTACACAATTGCATTATATTTATTTTGATTAATAAACTGATTGATAAGAAACATATGAATGCCTGTTTCTGTTTATAGAATTACCCCTCTTAAAGTCCACCGGCATGAGAATTTTCCCAGAGATACGTCGAGCAAACACACACTAAGCTTGATTCTTGTCTAATGACAGCGCTTAAATTCTAATTGGCTATTAAGATTGTATACTAGTGCTTAAACTGGCTTTGAATAACAAACGCATACTTGGCCATAATCAACTTGACGGGCTTGACGCCTTTTCATTAGACATATAAACTCGCTTTTTATTGTTGACATTTTTTTGTTTTTCTTATAACACTTATTCAATTAGTTATACGCCACACGTTGCATTACTTATAAGAAATGATTTGCATTGCAATTTTTCTGATTGGAATTCCACAAATGCATTTGTTTACTTCAGTCTAATCAATACTGAGTATTCTTTCGGTTCACTATTACATCTAGTTAATCAACATTGATTTCTTGAATGAAATATCGCTTTTGCGAGTGTCGCTTTGTATTTCTTTGCCTTTACGAAAATATCTATTATTTGTTCTGTTTAGAATGCGTTTAAGGAAAGACTTATGCTCAAATTATGTATGAAATCGATCTTAAAATAAGTAATCTTGAATTTCAAATTTTTAAGGAAATTTTATGCATAAAATAGTCATAATGTATGCAGAAGTTATCATAAAATGTACATTGAAATGTTAAACTATGTATGAGTAGCATAAATTATGCAATAATATGTACAAATTAAGTTTTATTCATATGATTTCATGCACAAATATGCAAAAATTATGCATTATTAATCATATATTATGCACAAAGTTACAAAAATATGCATAAAGTATATTTATTAAAAATATGTTGTGCATAAAAATGCAAAAATTATGCATTATTAAACATATGTGGTGTATCAAAATAAAAATTATGCATAAATAAGCATAAATTATGCATTAATATGTAAAAGATATGCTTTATGAGTGAGATGTATGTCTTGAGTCTCATAGAAATCTTGGAAGTATGATCAGTCGAGATAGCTGTATAAATATTACCATTATATTTTCTATAATTCGAAAAGAATTCAACTTTTACCACTAAACTGAAATACATATCTAAAGTTATGGCTAAGCAAGTAGCACATTCCTTTGTTCAGTTGAGTAAAAAAGCGAATTTAGCTTTTTGATGGAATTCATTTTAAAAATAAGTGCTCGTATTTGAGTCTGCAATGCTGCAATGCAATCAGTGCAAAGATGTTGAAAGCCAAGGTAAATGTTACATAAAACAGAAATAGATATAGAAGATGGAATAGGTGTTGTAAAGTAAATAGTATATACGAGCAGAAACTTTGCAAACATAAATCAATTCATCATCAATTCGATGTTCTGTTCTGTTTTGCAAACGTATCGACAATTGCTTGAGCTGTTGTTTGCTGTGAATGCCAAGTGAACTTGGAGCATTTTTCAATTTTTGCCCGCTTCTGACTATGCAGCAATAAACGTAATTCGTGAAAATCAAAGAGTGAAATGTACATGAAAAAGAGAGAGCAAATGCTGTATAGAGTAAATCAAATGAAAGTAGGTGTGCTGAACTGACGACGCTGATGTCCTCTGGCAGCCCAGGTGGCCAAATGATAAATGCACAAACATTTTTAGCAACATCAGAGAAACAGAGAAGCAGAGAAACAGAGAGTTCCCTCTGAGGGAACAGCACTTTGAGAGTTTTGGAGTAAGCGTATTACTGCCAACGCGTTTTTATACTTTTTATTTTTATTTTATTTTTTTTTTATATAGGTACCTTTTGTTATTATGTATTTGAGTGCGACAGGAGGACGCAGCAAGGACACGCATAGCTCAGCGATTTTTTTTTTATATACGCGATTCCACTGCAATTCGCTTTGCATTTTTGCTGCATCTACTGTGAGGCATCTCCTGTGTGCAGCATTCTTGGAAGAGTTTTTAATTTATTTTATTTTGCGCTGTGTCTTGTTCTCGTTTCGGTTAGTTTTACTTATATTTTTTTTTTTTTTTTATATATTTTTCGTAGAGCGTCAATTCGTAATGCAATTTATGTGCATACAAATGAGATATCTGCACGAAAGATTTTTACTTCAAATTCATAGTGGAGGCTATTCAAATATACGAACACATTTCGCATTTCTCTCATAGCGTATATAGAAGATTTTTCATTAGTGCATTTGTCTCTTGTATTTAAAACTATTTGCACACTCGTAATTCTTTTATGTATATGTGCTTAAATAAGAGCTGGAGTTTATAGTTCAATTGCAGTTATAAGTTCAGTGGTTCGGTTTTTGGCTGAACGAACTTTACATTTTAGAAAAAAGCTAAACTTCAAGAAGAAACGAACTAGATGAAATACAATCAGCGTATATCCAAAGAGAATGGATAAATAAGAGGAATATCTGGCATGCAGCTCGAGCCAACATTTTCAGCCTGTCTTTTCGTTTGGCTTTTCGGTTTCTGCTTAGATCGGCTGCCATCGGCGAACGAATACAATCTGCGCGTGTGCTCTCGTACTTGATCTCTTTCAAAGTTCTTCTTGCGAGCTGCGAGCAAATTGTAGAGAGAAGAAGAACAACTGTGAGAGGGACACAAAGCGTGAGATGGCGGCTCGGCATTTCATAAAGAAGCTGCCATACGACATATTATTGTACGTATTTACTTCTCTTTATACTTATAGTCTCTTTGGTTCACTTGTTCAATCGAACTTATTCTGAACGATACGATACAGCACTAACAATGTACATGTTGGTACCTATTTACACCCAATTAAGTGTATGAGAAATTGGCATTAACTGACTGTAATAGCTGGTAACCCAGATAAACATTAACATTTGTTCATTAATTTATATATGTGTATGTGTGTATGTGTTGTTTTTTTGTGTAACATTAAATGTGCATTAAAAAGCTTTTAAAATTGCAAATGTGCGTGTCTTGTTTGGTTTAAAAGTAAAAAGTTACCATATTAACTGCTTTACGATTTCCACACATCCGTTATGATTTATGATTTTAAGCTTACCATTTTAATGATTGGTATATTGTCTAATAAATAGCTGCAACAATAAATACTTTATTGCAGTTTATAAGCTTAAATGCCAAACAATTATAAATATCATATGCATATATACATACATATAATATGCATAGTATTTTAGGGAATCAAATGCTTGGTCTTAAATTGTGGAAACCGACAAATGATAAATGCTCTTATCAAATTGATAATGAAATGTATATAAAATGCTGTTAGCTCTTTAATCAAATTAAGCTCTGTGTAAAAGGCAATAATATACTACTAGTGTATCCTGACGATGCATGCATGAACAATAAAGTTAATTAATTTACTTGCTTGTAAGACTTAAAATGGACATAGTTGACAGGCTGGTCAAAATTGATGCAGCAAGAAGGCAGGACGAAGGACGACAGACAAAAGACGAAAGACGAAGTTGCAGCCTTGCACAGTAAATTAAAATCAAGAAACGTTTTGCAAATCTCTCTCTGACACAATATTGCAGTTAATAATAGAGCACGGAGATTGTTGAAATGTCTTCAAAAACGTCTGCTTGTCAATTTCTGCTCAACTAAATATGCAAATCATGACTGTGCAACTGTAATACACAAAACTCGATTATAAAATATTAATAAATTAATTTATATTCAAATTTCAAAACTGTTTGAACGATGGGGTGTACTATAAATCAAAGCCCTGTTGCTGTTAATGACTACATTCACAAAAGGTGCTCGTAGGAAAGGCTTATGAACTTTGCATGAACCTCACAAATTCCATATTCAAATATGCGTTGTTGTCAATTTTCACGCCACAATTTATGTTAATACAGTTTGTAACGTTTTGATGAAAACGCAATAAGTTGAAGAACGATGATGCCCATATTATAAGCAGCTAACCCAAAAAAAAGAGAAGAAAAGCATCAATTTAACAACACACTCAAACACTCAAACACACACACACACACATACAAATATACACACAATGACTGGCAACAATCCATTAGTGGGTTACTAACGGTACTCTTTCGCCTGGCGCCATTTTGTGTAACAACTGCAAATCAATGTCCTGACATGTGAAAAATGGCAATGGCGCTTTTGTATGCCATGTCTATTATAATATTCCTATATTATTTTATGCATGCAACGGTATGTGTGTATGTCTGTGTGTGTGTTAGCCATACACACACAAACACACATTTTCTGATTGTGTCTGCATTTTCGTAATCAACCTCATGATAAATCGTTTGCGCAAAATTTATTGAGTTTTTGCATGACATTGCCAAGTGGCAACAGCTGCAATAACCAATCATAGCGGAATGGGTTACAATATTTTGAAGTTCCTTCCTTTTTTTTTTATTTTTGGAGTACTACGTGTCAAGTTTTTGAAGCGCTTTTAATCTATGTTGCTTTTTGTGTTGTTAAGTTAGCCTTTTTTATACAAATAAGCCTAGATAGAAAACCCATTTTATATGTTTTTTGTTTTTATAGCTAAGCAGATTTATTAAACTAATTTCTTTTATGTCTGTCAGCTGAATAGAGTCACCTGTGCGCAATCAAAACCTATAAAGTAATCATGTTTTCTCAGTCTTAACTTAGTTTTGTTCATAAGAACATTCCCAATCTACAATTACGCAAATTAGACATGTAAAAACATCGAAGCGAAAATTTTTTGGAGAAGTGGATACCGTAAAAGCTCTCATAGACTGAGCTCTGAGTTCAATATATCTGTCTTAGATCTTAAGTGAATCACAAAAAACCTGCTGTTACTGCAGAGGCGTTAGACTATGAATAAAAGCTTTTAAATTCCGATTGAAAATTTCTTATTTTTCTCATTCTATCCATAATTTAAAGCTGCCCAATATTGCAGCTTTTTTAATTAAAATCAAATATAATAAAACGAAATGTACTCTGATTTCTGAGCAATATGTTAAGGTTTTGTTTGCTGAGCAGCAGCTAAATGAAAATTCCAAATATATATGCAAATTCAAGCAATTTATGTTAGTTGAAGAAAATAGTTGGAGAGCAGACAGAGAGAAAGATAAGATGCCATTTCCATATCCAATTTAATTGCAATGACAATTTTTGGCTAAACATTTATTTTTATTATGCCAAATACTCGAATAGGAATACGCATTGGCAAATATGCAAGAAATGACGATTATTGCATTTGATGCAGCCACAGCATGCAGTGTTTGGCCAGCTGTTGCACGTTGCACGTTGCATGTAGCACGTTACATAAAATAAATGCGAAAAGTAAAAGAAATATGGAAATACAATAATTGGAATACTTTGCTTTAAATTCTAAAACAAAAGTGCAGAACTCAACTGTTAAAAACGACACAAGCCAGCTATTTGAAATATGCATGCTATTACATTCATACATACATATATTTTTGATATATATAGGTTTAATTGATGATATAGCTGGTTCAATGCGTTTTTGTCTCTGCATGTTAACCTCAAAAATGTTGCAGTATACTAAATATTGTTGACTTGAATTTTGCCAGTTTTGCATTTCGCAATTTGGCATTTTACATTTCGCAATTTGGCATTTGTAACAATCTGGAAATATGGGGTTAGGGTTAGAGAGATGGATATACTTGATGTCGACGAGATGATTGATAAACTATTGAATTTCTGTGTGTGTGTATGTGTGTGTGTGTGTGTTTCAAAATTTTCGATTCGAGTTGGTCTAAAATGTTGCAGTAGTTGAAATGAAATATTTCTGTTGACTATTTGTTGATTTTAAAGCATTTAATGAGCTGCATTTGAAATTAGACAAATGAACATGTGTCAATGTGTTCTTGAATTGTAAATTTTACTATTATAACAAAAAACAATAATTAAAATGCTTGAACACTTCTGTATTGTTATTTTTACACATATTTGCGCAAGTCTGCAGATATTTTATAAAATGCAAAAGATTGTTTTAAGAACAATTTGTTAAATGGTTGACATCAATTGATTTTTAAGTATTTATGACTTTTGTAAATGCAATCAAAAAGTTGGCTTATAACAATTCTCTTAATGAAAATGTAATAAGCCAAGTGTTTTTTTGATATAAGAAATTAAATGTTGACAATGTGCGAAATAGAAAGTAAAAGTAAAGAACTTGAGAAAACTTGTTTATTCTCTTGATATTTACAAGAGCTATTAAGTGAACTTTATTAAGTAAAGTGAAAAGTAAAAGTTAGTAACATTTGAAAACTCTTTTATTTTCTTGATATTGAGTTAATTAAAGCTTAGGAAAGCATTTTAAGCTACAAAGCATATTACTGATGCTACAGAATGTCTTGAAACGAAAACGAAAAAAGCTCTACTTATGATTTTAGAGAAAAGTCAAAAGGGGTCAAAGGGGTGTTTGCAAATTTTAAAATTGATGACAATTATTGCCCAAAAAACGGATTCGCAAACGTCACACAACAAATCATTTGACATTATCTTTCAATTTCCAATTTGAATGCAACAATTGAATGTAAAACTACGAAAAATTTGAAAGATAATTTTCAAAAAAATCACCTTAATGAGTCTTTTTCGAGTCCTTTTGATGATTAGAAAGAAATGAGATATCAAAAGTGTTTTCTTTTCTCTAGAGCAATCGCAAAAGGATTAATTTGTAAATGAGCTGAAAGTGATTAGAAAAATGTATGATAAAAGACTCTTGATGAAAAGTTACGGCTAAAGTACTATTTACGTATTTCAAATCTAACATTTATGACTATTTCAGAGAACTCAAAAACAAGACTCGAATGTGATCAAAAAATTGTCATAAAATGCTGTCAACAACAAACATCTCTCTGAGCGACAAACTAGCACAACAAGTTGAGTTAACTTTCAATAGAAAGGGCAACATATTAGCATATTTGAGACACACACTATTTTCCAAAAAAGCATATTTGCAAACATTGCTCTAAATATTTTTGCTGATTGACTAAAATGACAGCAATTACAAGGCCAAGTTTTCTTGTCAAGAGGCATCGAAAACATAAACGATTTACACAACTTCTGCCTGCTGATGTGATGCTCGTCAATAAAGTTGTCAAAATATGAGTGTGTAGTGCTTTACACAGAAAGATAGATATATTTATAGAGAGAAGAGAGCGGGAGATAGGGATTATAATGGGTATGAAAGATGTTCCAACTGCTTTATATCCTGTCCACTCTGTGACCACTCGACTAACTGTTTTGCCAGGCTCTTTGCTGTTATGGCTGTCCTGTCCTATGCTCTTCTGTCCAATTCGGTTCAGTTCTGTACTGTTCTGTACTGTTCTGTTCTGGTGGCATTTCCGTTTTGTGCAATTTATGGCACTGAGAACTGAGTTGGCAGAAATTATTTTGAAATATTGCAGACAAAAGCCGGCACTGCAAAAGACAAATGTGTGTGTGCATGTGTGTGCATGTGTGTGTGTGAAGGATTGGGGCGTTGTATAAATATGAATGAAAAACTATTAGTGTCATATGTATGTGCGTTCAAAACGGAACTTCAGTTTTTCCTTCTTCTTTCTTTTTTTTTTTCGGCAACAACTTTGACGACATGCAAAATGCTGCTGTGAAAAGGAACAGTAGAACTCAGCTTGAGATATATAAGTGCTCTTCAGTAGCGGTCAGTAAGTAAGGTGATTCACAGATTACATGGACAATTACAACAAAGTTCTTCACAGGACACCAACGTAGCCTGTGTAGCCTGTGACTGTGTTCCAAAGCCGGATATGTAACAAGGGACAGGCCAGGCTGTATATGGTCAGGCACAGCGTATAGAGCATCATTTGTTTTTGTGTTCCTGCGTCGCGTTCTGTTGCATGTTTTTGCCAAATTGCAAAACAACAACAAAAAAAAAAAGAAAAAAAAAATAATATTTGACAGCCGTGACGCTGTTGCCAAAAAATATTTGGCCAGCTCAAAAAACCATTCCGGCCAATCGGCCGAAATTCGCCCATTGTCAACGCGCTTTTTTTTCTTCTGATTTTTTTTTATATATGTGTATGTATGTATGTATATATGTATGCCCAAATACAATGGCGAATATTTGTTCAGTTGACGCAGGCGTTGTTTGTTTTCATTTGTGGTAATCAGTTCGAGTTTTATTTTTATTTTCATTCATCCCCTTTGCATTGTCTATTGTTGTGTCTTTTGTTTCGTCGCCCAAAAAAAAAATCTGTCAAAAATACTTTAAAGCCTTGCATACTTTTGGGTGCCTTGTGTGTGTGTGTGTGTGTGTGTGTGTGTGTGTGTGTATATATATGTGTGTGTCTGCTATAAAGTTGCTATAAATTAGCATCAAGTGTTATGTTACGCAGTGCTCTGCCTAAATCTAGCTGATTTACTAGCCTCTTCTTAGTTTTATGGCTTTTATTGAGTTACTTTGCAAGCTTATGTTAACTTCATTTTGTTACCAAAGCCATGCACTTCTGACTATAAGTTTAGTTTTATTATCTTTGATTACTTCGAATGTGGGATTAATCGATATCTAAGTAATGATAGTGATACACCCAAAGGCATGCAGACATGTCCAAATCGACTCGGCTGTTGATGCTGTTCAAGCATATAATTACTAGACGTGGCAAAGCATTGATTGATAGTTTTCGATAGTGATAGTCAAAAACATCGAAATTTTCGATTTCACTATCGAAATACAAAAATGATGAATAATCTGTGCCAAGTTTCATAATTAAAACTGAGGGACAACGAAATGTAAATGCAACAAGAGTTGATATAATAATAAAGAAACAATTAAAGTTAATTAAATCTAAAATAGATTCAATTCAAAAACTTGCATAACAGAAGTAAGCATTTCTTACCTGAACAATTAAGTTGATCTAAGAGACTGAACATTGAATACTCATGCCACATAGATACACACACACACACACACACACATGCATAATACTCATTTCAATTCCACTTACGTATCACATTTAATACACCCCTTTTATGTTCATATACAATAACTTAATGAACCATTCAGCAAAGATACACGAACCAGTCCTGCAAAAGCCCACATCAAACAGTTGCTGTAAGTTTAACCCTTTTTATATATATTTTGTTTTTATATATTTTTATTTTTTTTTGGTAGGAACACCCTTGTCATGGACGCTTTAATCAGCAAATGGAAAAGTATATGCCGCGTAACAGGCAAAATAAAAATGTAAATGCTGCATAATTTTCAAAATGTATGAAGAGCCAAAAAAAAAACAGAGAGAGGGAAATAGAGTGTAGAGCTAGCCAAAAGCTAGTAAGCAATGTCCTTTTTATCAGTCGCAACACTCGCTGGGGCAATATTTTCGTCCCTTGTCGTTGTTGTTGTTGTTGTTGTTGTTGTTGCTCATCGTTGTTGTCGCTTAAAAATCTAATTTGAAATAAATGAACTAAATATGCTTAACACGCGCGCACAGGACGTCGACGTCGCGTCGCCCACTGCAATTGTTGTCCTTGCACGAGTCCTTCGTCTGCCTTTGTTGATTCTCGTCTGCGTCTGCACACTCGCATATGAAATAACTTTTGGTTAGGTTTTCACTTTTTTGCGCATTACTGCCACCAAAACAATTGTTGCCACAACATCCACACAAACACACACGCACACATACACACATACACACACACACACTCGCACACACATACACAACAAAGTGTTTCAGAATTATATGGCCAAGGCTGATGACGCTGTTCCGCATTTTTTGGGGAACGAACGCGTGTCTTGGTGTCTCGGGCTCCAAGTGGGCAACGTTAAGCACAGCTGTGGCATGGTGGGAGTTGAAAGGTGGCACCATGACTACAATATCAGTCGGCTATGCAGACACACGCCCACTTGGCGGCAACGTGGGCCGCCGGGCCAGCACATAAGCGCATTTGCATGGAATATTAATAAGGCAAAAATGCTTCTTTTTTTTTTTTCGTTTTTGGCTTTTTTATATTTATATTATTTTCAACCGGCTTGCATTCATATGACATGACTGGGAATAGCAACAATAACAATAAAGAAAAAACCGTAACAAACATATAAAAATACTGATGACAGGACCTTGACAAAGGACAATCAAAGAACTTGTTGCAAATCATGCGCAAAATTAAGTACGAAAGAAAATTATGCTTTTGAGTGTTTAATAAAATATATTTCGGTAAAAGCTCTATAATTAGCTTTGACTCTGATTCAAATTTTTAACTAAATTGCCTTGATATATATATTGAAGAAGCCATATATATATATAGTATCGAAAAGTAACGATTTATTCATTAAAGTATCGATATTTTGATATATTTCTTACACTCCTAGTATTCTTTTCCGAAGACGAAGTCGATATGAAGGCGATATATCAAAAGCTATATAATATCGAACAATTAAGATAGTTTTCATTAAAATATCGATATACATCTTTTGCACCTTTAAGAGTTGTCTGTTTTGCGACTTTTTGAAGAAAAAACAAGGATTTTTGTTTTCCAATATATTTCGAAATTGCGTCGGAATTAGTCTTCAAGGATTTTTGACATAGCGTTCTGTATTAAGACATAATTGAGTTCTTAAAAAAGTCAAATGAATTATGCAAAGTAATACAGAAAATAAATTTTCTTAATAACTTATCAGAAATGTGCGAGCTGGGAATCAACAATATTCTAAAATGTATTATAAGAACTAAGGGGCTAAAAAGGGAACACAAGAGGTCAACAAGCCGGAACACAGTTCATGCTGTTGCCACCCAAAACCTAGTCTAACTGATTATAAGAAACTAGTTTATGTTTAGCCATTATCGATTTGGCAACAATTATAACTGAAACCTAACAGTTGACCCAATTTCAATGAAAACTTGATTATAGTTCATAAAAAAAAAAAAAAAAAAAAAATGCAAAGCTAAGCTGAAACCAGTCCCTATGGGTTGTACTTTCAATTAAAAGACCTAATTGACAATCTGCAAAAACCCCGATTGGACGTTTGGTGTTTAACAGTATATTCAACAGATACTACAGTTATTGGCAATGTCAGCCAACCCATCCACAGGATATCACAATGTGTCCGACTAACTACAGCAAACATACGCCACGTTGTTCGCAGTTTTGTGTTCAAACTAGTAAAGTGAAGGGGGTAGCTGGTAATGGGTGGGGGGGGGGAGAGGGGTGCAGCGGTAAGTACCGCAAACCAAATGTCAAAGATGTTCCAGCCAAAGAGCGACAGGACAAACAGAGTAGAGCATAGAGAATATAGAGTAGATTGTAGAGTGTTGAGTTTCAGGGTGTTTGGGGTAGGATAGTGTAAAGTAATTGTAGCATAGTGTAATACAGAGTGAAGAGAAGAATGCTGCTGAACAAGCAAAAATTTTATGACATTGCGAACAAGTGATGAGAGGAGCTGGAGCTGCAGAGGAGTTGGAGTTGAGTTGGAGAGGAGCTGTAGCTCGAGTGTAGCTGGAGAGGAGCTGGAGAGGAAATGGAGCTGCCAAAGAGCTGAAGAAGAAACTGAAAAACGCAAACACAATTATAACAAGTGCGGGCATTGGGAACAGCACAAAAAATTACAACACAGACGGCTGAGTGGGTATAACGGCATGAATGAACAATGTGCAGCAGCAGCAGGGGCGGGGTCAGGGGCAGGCAGTGGGGGCTACGCTGTTGACCAACAATGTTGGTCAAAACACACACACACACACACACACACACACTCTCATACACTTCCCCCCCTGCTTCAAACTCTAACAAGAACTAATATTTGACAGCTGCCCCAACCTTGTGTTCTAGCGCTCGTCCTGCTGTAGTATGTACATATGGTACTTTCTTGTTGTTTTTGTGACTTTTTTTTGGGGTGGGGCGGGGGGGGTTTGTTGGGGTCGGACTCGTCGCATAAATGTCGACGAGCCTGCGCCATTTTGGCCAAAACGCTGCTTTGCGTTCAACGACTTTTGGCTGATTTCGTAAAAGGCCAACAGAGCGAAAGCGGCAAAAACAACAACAGAAACACAAAAAAAAAAAAAAAAAACAATACAAAAAACAAAGTAAAATATATATAAAGAAAAGTTCAAACTTTACCGCCAACAAAAGTCAAGTAGCCGAGCCAGCGAACAATATATAACAAAAAAAACAACACAAAAAAAAAAAGAAATATATAAAATTGTTTTTTAACAAAATGCCATGCACAACACATGCTGCTCATTTCGATGGAAAATTTTCTTTTCTTTTTTTTGTTTTTTTTTTTATATGAAAACAGAGCGGAACATGCTGCCTGCTGACAGAACGGTGGGCGTGGCAAGCACAACACTTTGGCTTCAGATGCGTTTTGGCCAACACCAAAAAAAAAACACCAAGCACATTTAAGCACTTGAAACACGCTGCGAAAATGTGAGATAGAAACGAAGCAAAAGCCAAGCATGAAAGCATCCAAAAAAAAAACACAAACAAAATATATGCGAGTCAGGTACAAATATTTCGCTGCACACAAAAATGTTGCAGACTTTTTGGTTCTGGATTCAAATGTGTGAACAGGATTTGGGTTTAGGTTGCATAGATTTGTGCATAGTGGTATTTTGAATTCAACTGTAGCTTTCAAACATCTATGCAAAAGTTACTTTTCTACAATATGTATATGTATTTTAGGTAATATTTTGACTTCTCTTCAACTTATATATTGAGTTGCAGTTTTAGAACCATATTGAGTCAGTTTTTAAACTGCGGCTATATGTATATGTTTGTATGGCTTTGAATGTTGGTTCCGCATCTTAAACATCAACTGCGAAACTTAATTTTCTTGAATTTCTTATATATCAACATCCATTCCATACAAATTTTAAACATATCTTAAAACTTATAAATGGTTTTGAACTTTTTTCTACACAGAGATTTACAAAAACGCATAAAATTGTTTGAAATCATATTTTATAGTAATGTTATGGAATAGGATTTAAATCCAGCTTATAGCTATCATATTTCATAACTATCAGATCTGTTTTGAATTTTCACAATTTTCAGATCTGTTTTGAACTTTGCTTTAAGGTTTCTATTTTAACTTTTTTAAAGTTTTTTGCGGTTTGTATTCACTTGACCTTGTTCTGAAATCCACTTGTGAAAGTGAAATTTGCTTTAAATTTTACTATTTTCGCTTATGACAAGTTTTTGCGAATTGAATTCACTTGACTTTATCGAAAATTCAATTCACTTGAAGCTAATTTTCAATCTTCTATGACTATAATTAAAATCGAAAGATTTGAGGTTAATTCACTGCCGCAAAATGTTGCATAAAGTGGAAATCAGAACACGTCTGCATGAACTAAATTAATATTGCATATAAACACTTGAATTGAAGTTTAATATGCTGAATAAATCGAAGTATATTTCAATTTATTGTTTAAGTTTTCTCACAAATCTTCGAACTGTTTAAAAACTAAGTATGAATATTGACAACATTTGAAATAATCGGGTCTGTTCCACTTTCGGTTAGATATTAAGGGTGATTTTCCTTTAAATGCTACCGTTTTCATATTAGAAAATATTTTGCGTATTTCATTCACTTGCATTTGAACGACTTTTCATTGAGTTCGTATTCAATTCAAACATTTAAGATGATTTCAATTCCGTCAAATGTAAACGAAAGTGGAAACTGTAACCAATCTGTTAATAATAGTTTTAGAAGTAAAGACATTCATACACTTAAAGAACAAGAAAGGAATACATTTCCAAATGAATTTCCGCAACTTAGCAAGCTGCCTTATACAAACTGCCTGCTTAATTAGTTGATTAAAGTTTTGAAGTTAACTATGTGATGAAATATGTAAGGCATTTGCTCAAAAACTATTACCTGCTCAGCACTTAATTATTTAGGGTTCATATTTAATCAGGCCTTATTGTTTGATTCGACTAATAAATGTCTGACGCTTCAATTAAAGAGCAAAAGTTTTTGCTTATTCTGATTCAGTTTGTGATTCACATTCAGATTCAGATTCACATTCAGATTCTGATTCAGATTCTTAATTACATACAAAAACTTAATTAACTCGCAAGCAGCTCTCTGTCGCTGCTGTTGGCAAACGAGGGAAAACTGCTGAGTAACTTTAATAGTTTTACACGCTAACCCACTTTGTGATGGTGCGAGCGGCGACAAAGTGTCAAGGAATGGCATAAGGATTACGAGAATGTGAGGGTTGAGGGTTGAGGGTTGAGGGTTGAGAGCTGGGTAAAGTAAAAATGCATTTTTGAAAAATTGCAAAACTTGATTAGCGATTTGTGTGCGGCGCTGCACACGCCACTCAACTTTACTATGACGTTTGCACAGCGTAAATTTGCACAGCTGTGAAAAGTTTTTTAGCCACCAGCAGCGCCAAAAAGTGTGCTACGAAAAGCCAAAGCTAATCTGACTCGAACTCGAACTCGTACTGGCAACGTAGCAACTGGCAAACTGCGAAAACTCCTAACTCCTAACTCCTAACTCGTAACTATGGTTGTGACTGTGACTTTAGGAGCTGAACCAAAGCCACCTGGGGTACCACCGGGTGCAGTCTTTGTGTATTCATCATGAAATGCAACTGCCACACAGAGATGGAGTGAACTTTCTGCTCTCGCTCTCGCTCTCGCTCTCTACCTCTATCTCTCTCCCAGAGTCCCAGTTCACTTATCCATTTTACTGCAGCCCCCAAAATAATGTTGGCCTGCAAATTCAATTCCCACCGAGAGACGCCAGATATGAAGCTGAAATTTGTGGGTTGCTTTTCTGTTAGTATGGCCATTTTCTACACATTCGCATTGAAAATCCCTGTACGTATTTGCAATTTGTCGGTTGTGTTGGTGTTGCAAACGTTTGGGGCGCGATAGCGTGATTGAATGGGTCGCCAGACTGGCCACGTGCGGTATAATGAGAGTTATTGCTAATGCATACCAAAGCAGAGTATAGCTTGGGTATGCTGCTGCTCAAGCTCAACCCTGAGACACACACACACACACACACAGCTTGATAGATGGCGCCCAAAACACTGAACCTTAACCTAACCCTAACCCTAACGCTAACCCTTAACCCAATCCACATCCGCATCCTGAGCGTGTCTGCATCTGCATTGATGCGCAAGGCTTCTAATGAAATTCTAAAACGATACATAAAACTTTCCGATTGGATGCTGCAGGTGCCTTCGTTTTGGCCTGGCAAAAAAGATTTGCATATAGCTGGAATTGGTTTTTAGGTCTTCTTCTGCTTCGTTTTAGCCACTGGCCACTTTGTCTGGCTGTAGTTGAGCTGTGTGTCCTTGGCATGCCCCAAGGCAGGTGAAAGTTGAAATCAATGGCAACGTTGCATTGGGCAACTCAATACGATTTTTCTCTCTTTTTTTTTTTTGCTTGTTCTTTTGTAAAACTGCTGAAATCGATGTTGTTTGGCTTTTAATTTATTTAATGGTTGGCAAAGGGCTTAACTCTTTTATATTGAATGAGCACAAAGGTTAGCCACTATATCATTGTCCAGTCTTATTTGAATGGCCATGCAGACCATCTGTTTCAAAAAGAAGTCTTGTCATGTGCATGCATTCAAATAAGTCGTAAAAAGACTGTCGAACATTGTGATTTTTGGCATGTTAAATTATAAAAAAAAAACAAAACGTAAAAGTATTACACATATAAAAGACAAATTAAGGCTTCAAGAAATGCATATCAAATTAGACTCGTTTGAAAACTCTTTAAACTTAAAATGTTTGCTGCAATTGATTGCAATTTGGAATTGAAAATATTGTTTTAGATTTTTGACATGTGATATAATCAGTATTATGAATCAAATCGATATCGACAAGGTTTTATTACTATTGTTCAACAAAGCTAAGTTTTTGTTTCAAAAATGCAACTGAAATTTGTCCAGTCATATGCTGAATAATACTTAATATTGATGACTTAGTTTTATTACAAGTTAAGCATAACATAATACTTAGCTGCTGCTCTACTTAAGCTGCATCATTGAACCATAATCAATTGCATTAAGTTGTTACTCCCTGTTCCCATTAAAAATGGGAAAAAGGGAGCTATAAAGTACTGCAAATGTGTGTAACAGACAGAAGGAGGCATTTCCGACTATATAATATATATATTTTCTTGATCAGGATCAACAGCCGAGACGAACTAGCCATGTCCGTCTGTCTGTCCGTCTGTCCGTCTGTCCGTATGAACACACAGATTTCAGAGAATATAAGAGCTAGAGACACCAAACTTGGCATGAAGGTTCCTGTATACCATACGCAGATCAAGTTTATTTCAAATTTCGGATGCACCCCCCCGCACCCCCGGTACACATGTATGTTTAATCAATGTCTTTCGGATGTGCAAATTTCAACACGATCGGATAAATAGCACAAAAGTTATAGAAGAATCTATTACGCCCGTCTCAGCTGGCAGCAACAACAGTTTGACAAGCAGTTTACGAGTTAAGTGCGCTGCTTGCTTGTGTTGCCGCTGAACTGCTTGAAATGCAAGTTGGGAGCAGGGAGTCTCGTAGTCGGGCACACTCGACTAGAGTATTCTTACTTGTTTTTTAAAACAATTTTAAAAGCCACGCTCAAATTGTCACACTGTTAAATGGCAATTGTGAGCATCAAATATTTTTGCTATGACAACAACATTGAGGCTGAGGCTTGGATTTCTCGTTTTTATAAATGGCATGGCGATTGGCGGGCATTATATTTTTATTGGTTAAAGTTGCCTATATCGATATATATTGGATATTTTATATATGTATATGAAGCAGGAGGCAAGCAGCTTAACAGCCACGCATACAAATAAATAACCCTATATATATATGTATATGTATTTACAGACACACACACACACACAATACATCTCTCTTAGCCTCAGTGTTTATCAGACCAGGTCCAGAAGCGTCTACCTCCTTTGCGTTAACATTCTTGCTTCCTGCCACACTGCCACTTCAACTGGGCTGCTGAATTCACACAACATCATTTATATTCAACTTGTTTTCGAGGCGTCTGCAAAAACTTTGAGGACGGCGACCGCACACACACATATATATATATATATATATATATAAATACAATTTATGTGTGTGTGTGTGTGTGTGTGTGTGGCAGCCATTTTTGCGTATTTTTACAGCATTATATATGCGTGTGTGTGTGCGAAGGATGTGGCAAGTCTGCGCTGCACGCTTCAGTTGAACGCACAAGCAAATGTTGTTGCTCAATCGAAAGTATCAAATTGCCCACAATAACACTTAAATCCGACATCTAAGCTGAAGTCAACTAAAGTAAAAGCTAGCTGAGAGGTGTTGGGGGGCACGCACAGCCTGTCAAGCGGCACGAAAATGAGCAGCAATAATAAAAATGTTAAGTCTAAAATGCAAAAAAAAAAAAAAACGGAAAAAAATATACATATACATAAATAAAAATAAATTTTATACTTGCCTAGCGTCATTTTGATTCAAGCCAGTGTTGCGTAATGGCTCAAATCTGTAAATCTGTTGCAATATAAAAAAAAATTGATTGATGGCTGTAATTGTGCATTTTATTGATAGTTTTTGTGCTTTTAACTGTTTAAGCTCATAAAAAAAAAACTGATTTAAAGTGGGTACAAACGTAAGAGCTGGCAAATTTTAAATCAATTTTCCCTATGTTATTGTGCAAAAAAGTGCATTCATACGCACGGACAGACAGACAGACAGACGGACGAACAGATGCATATTTTACAAACATAATGTGCATTTTTTTTTTCAATTTTTTTTATGGAAAAAGAGCATGCAAATAACAGAAATATTTATTGTGGTTTATTTTGCAACTTTCAACATTAAAAATGTTATATTTTATTTATAATTTTTATTTAATAGGAAAAGTCAGCAAATAGGTTGAGCTTATAAACTTATAGCTTATAATTATCTGTAAATTTTGCCTGTCAAACGTGTATTTTTTACAATATATAGCTTATTCGAGATAGGCAGTAAGGTAAAGTTGTTGCGGTAGTTCTTTACCTGAGCTCCTTCACACCAAAAACATTTCAAAAATTCTGGTTTTGGTCTCAAAAAAAGGCGGAAAAATCTAAAAACGCGAAGTCCAGTAGCGGAGTTCGACTTTTTTTGCAGAAATAATTAAGAAAAGTTCGATTAAAGTTGTCAAATCTCATACAAGCTGAGTTTTAACAGTGCTGTTAACGTTAACATAGCTGTAGGGTTGTTGGCGCTACTGCTGAAAGAGAGCAATTTTGCTGGTCTGTTAAAGTTAACAGCACTGTTAAGGACCCTTTTTTATTGTTTTTAGCATATATGCCTGGAAAAAAGTCAAGCTCTGCCACCGTAAATCGCATTCGACCAGAGTTCTTGAATTTATTTCGGCCTGGAGGACCTCAAGTAAAGAATTACCAATGTTTCTTTTTCATTCTGCGCTCAACTATCAATATCATTTTAGTTAATTATTTTAAAAACGTAAGATCTAAAACTAAAAATGAAATAAAACTTGATCAAGGTGAAATGGAGCTGTGATATATCATCAAATGATATGCATATACTCGTTTATTTTTCAAACATTGTTAAACAACAACTGACATTTCCATCGATTCGTTGTTATTCTTATGGTTTTTATTGTATTTGTGCTGCATTGCAAACAGTTGCCAAGTGATTTTTGATTTCTTTAGAGCTCCCCCTACCGCCCCTTCGTTAGCCATTTTGTGTGTTATGGCCATTAGAAAAAGTTTTCTAGTTTTGCGCTCATTTCTCACACTCTACTTCATCTTTATACACACACATATATATATATATATATTTTTTATATGTATTGTCTGATTTTTGCTATGCTTTCTATTTATTTTTTTTTGTTGCTGCGGCAGCAAAAAATATTGTAAATATTTTGCAGCTTATTGTGCACAAGTTTCTTGTTTATTTCTTGCTCTTACGCTGTTGTTTTCCTCTCTGACTGTGAATGCTGCACGTTTAATATTTATATCATGTTTTAATATTTGACACGATTGCACAACAGTTGCGCTCAATTTGTCCTCTCTCCCCTTTTGCCATTTCTCCAGCCGTTTCACAGTTTTTACACAATTTTTGTCGTCTATCTTATTTTTCTATTTTTCTTCTTTTTTTATTTTTTTTTGCAAACTAACGTCCAAGAAAGTTTTTGCTGTTCATCATTATGCTATTGAAATTTGTACGACTGACATTTTTTGTTCGTTGTATATTGTTGTCTTTTGTATTGTTTTGCAAAACATTTGGTATTGAGTAAGTTGCTACGACTTGGCAAAAAGCTGTCTGTCCGTCAACTTAAACGACACTTATTACGAAAGGTCAAACGTTTTTACAATCAAGCAAAAATCATTTATAAAGCTAACTGTCTTTAAAATGTTACACATTTTTGGTTTAAGTCAAATAAAAACTAAAACTAAAACTAGAACTAAAACTGTTTTTAAAAGTTATTACTCAAAACCAAAAAGTAGACAAATTCTTGCAGTTGCTGTTACTCTCTTTGTGGCTTTAAAAGGTGACAAACTGTTCGAGATTGTTAATTTAAATTGAACAATTTAAATTTATAAAAGCAATCAAACATCATAATTTGACCACAAAATTGAAAGTTAATCACAATGCAAATATGTAACCACATTCAAAGAACAATTAAAAAGTAACATTCGATTGCTGTTGACAATTAAAAGTTCATTTATAAGTTTTTAGTACTAATGAAATTTTGAAAAAATTTTGACTTTAGTTCAACCAAGTTTTTAAAGTACAAATAGTTTGGTTTAAATTAAGTTTTCGCTCTACTTTGAACAAATGCTGCGCTGCATAGCTTTAAATTTCCAAACTAAAAACAATCCAATCAATCCAAGTATATGCTATATTAGAAACATGTGTTTGCTTAAACATATATACAAACTAAAGCCAACAAAATATTAGATTTCTACATGCTGCCTGCAACCCTCTTCGTGTGATTTTTTAGCTTTTCGCACAACACCGCATTTCAATCAGCAAAAAAATGAAGGAAAAAAAATTTAATGCAAGGGCAGACTTTAGCTATCAAATCAGCGTACCACGCCGCAAAGTATGCAATTTAAAAAAATTCTGCTAAAATATATATATATATATATATAGATACTATATATGTATTTGTTGTTGTTGTTGTGCAACGCATCGTTTGCCGCTGGCGCTCTCAAACTTCAAATTCAAGTGAAGCTAGTTTCACAGCTTCGACACGAACTGATTTATAAAGTTTACAAATGCGTGGTAAAAACGCCGTGACTTGGCTTGCCACACTGACGAATGGACAAACTGACAAACTGACTGAGTGACTGACTCGACTCGACTCGACTCGACTGAGTGACTGACTGAATAGTATAGCGCTACGTTCTTAGCTTGCTTCTGGGGCTGAAAAACGTTTGCCACTTAACACGTACGCCGCATATTTTCCAACGCCCCCTTTCCAACCCGCCGCACGCCCCCCCCCCCCCCCCCCCCCCCCTCAAAACTGTGAGGATGACTGCGAGCCGGGAATGTTTTTTTGTTTTACACTACAAAATTTTTGCTGATTTGGCAGTTTTTGCGAGCAGCAGCTGCCCCCGAAAAAAAAATTTATATACGGCACACAGATGCGATGCCATGTGCTTTGTTTGGCTGATCCTTGAATAATCAACAACAGCAGCAGCAGCAGCACCAGCACCAGCAACAGACAAACACATCCAAATAGCCAAAAAAGCCAAACAGCTAACAGCCAACATCCAACAAGCAACAGCCAACAGCCTGGCAAAAAATGACTCGAGCGTAGCCAACGTACGTTGTTCAAATATTAATGTTGACCCTCGACTGCTCGTTAGCCTGGCCAAGCTAACTGGCTCTAACTCTGGCTCTGGTTCTCTGCTCGCTGCCATCCTGACTCTTGCCTCTTGCCTCTTGCCACTTGTCTTGGCTGCTTTGACTTTCTGGTCTGATGTGCAGCTAGTGCAAAAGTGCTCAGAACGCATCTGTTTTGGCATCATGTGTTGTATTATGTTATTTTGTTTTCTGTTCTGTTCTGTTGTCAGTGTGGCCTGTGGCCGCAGTTACTCATCAGGATCGCAGCTCTGCTTCTCTCGGCTTGCAGCAAATCAGGCTAAGCAGCGTAATCAAAAGAACCACGCCCATGGCCACAAGACACAGCCAAAACTGCAGCTGCAATGACATTTTGCTTGGATATTTTTAGAAGTCGCCAGGCATGCGAATTGCATTTGTTAAGGCTCTGACCCAATTTAAGTTAAACAAATAATAAAAACAAAATATTCTAATGAATTTAAGGCTGGCTTTTCAACTTTGATTCAACGTTTGTCGTTCGATTAAACTCTAATGATAAATTAGAATAAGTTTCGTTTTCTCAAGTTTTGGTTTGAGTAAAAAGCTGTTAAGCGTGTGAATGGCAAAATCCTTAATCGTTTTCCAACACCTCATCAAGAATAAGGCAGCCTGAGTCATAAGCGGATTATTGAAAATCCCTTTAAATAGATTATTATGTAAAATAAAGTGTCTTGAAAACATTACTTATCATTCCAAAAATGTTTTTGATTTGTAACAGCAGTTTCGGTGAATCTAAATTTTAATTACTTTTCCCAACATCGAATCAAAAAATCGAGTATTGGTCTCAAAAAATTCGAAAAAGTTTAAAAAAGCAAATGTTATAATAGTTTTTATATATTCCTGCATAAAAAGTCAAACTTCGCCACTGGAAATGGCACTCTTAAATTTTTTCAAATTTTTTGACACCAAAAACAGATATTTTGGTTCTATTTTCGAAAAAGTAGTTATAGTATAGATTTAGCACAGTTTCATAACAGTACTGTAGGAGCCGTTAACTTTATTAAAACACTTAGTACGAGCGACTAACTTTATTCCAACACTTATAGTTATATCTTCAAAGCACATCCGCTCTTCTCGCTCGATCACACAGAAAAGAGCCCAACTCTTACATTCTACGTTATACAATACTGCTCAAGTCATCGCACCGACCTCCACAATTGGCTATCGATACTTAAAGAACTTAACAGCCAGAGTTAGCTATCGATCATTCGAGCGAGTCACACTGGCGCATCTCTGTTAGCTTGCTACAGTACTGTTAACTTACGCTTGCCGTTGCTTAACATAACATACAAAATAACGTACCGCGTAACATTTGCTCAACTTAACATAACAAATAAATGTTAAATACTTGCAGCTGTAATAAAGATAAAACAGACTAGTTATACAATGCCTAACCAAAGATACACAATTGAATATATAATTATATATCTTCTATAGTCGTTTAAGTAATTATTTAATTATTGACTAAATTTAAGCAGCTTGTATTAATAGCAACACAAAACTCTCTATATTTTCAATTAAACTCGATAAATTATTATGTAAGCAGCCGCATAAATGGTTCTTAATATTATTTGCAATCAAAATGAAATGCTGCTGCTTTCATTAATTTGATGGCGCCCGAAGGCTTTGTTTATGGTCAGGCTTGTTTTGGCATAACTTTGACACAATCCCCAATTTATTAACAATTGTAATTATAATCAAATTTACTATGCTCTTATCGTTACAGGTATGTACCAGCTTATGTCTGAGTGTGTGTGTGTGTAAAACGCAAATCAGAAATGCACAATCAATTTATTGGCGCCTGCAAATTGAGTAAGAAATTAAATTAGTAACACACAATAGAGAAAAGCATTTTGAATACTTATGCTATAGCAGTAGCATAGGAGCGCATGGTCTTCAATTCCGTTTGGCTAATAAGAAATGTCATTGTTACAACTTTAATTAATGGCCATTAAGCACAAAATGCTATGCCATTTTATACGGCTGTAGACAGGCTGGCGACTGGCCCAAGATCCGGACATGGACACGGACACGGACATTGGACATGGACATGAGAACATGAAACCCCGAACCGCACCCGGGGCAAATTATATGGCATACACACACACACACACACAGACACAGACACAGACAAAGCCAATTGGCTGGGCTATTTACGAGCTGTGCTCGGGGGGGCAAATGCTGCTGCGGGTGTTTTCTGCTTTAATAAGCAATTTTTAATTTGCAATTACTGGAGCATTACACACACATATACACACACACGTACACACACTAACAATTGCAGGGCAACTCTTGCACTGAAATTATTTTTAATGAAAATGCGCATGCAAACACATTACGCATACGAGGCGTTGCACAAAATAACCTCATGCCAATTGCTGCGACCACAAATGCCAATCAATGCTCATACCTTAACATTAGAGTTGCATACTTGCAGTTCAATTGAAATATGTAATAAGTTTAATAGTTACATTTTGAAATGAACGAACTAAAACGTTCATTTAGTTATTTACTTAGATTAGTTGATTTACTTCAAAGGCATTTTTAAAGTTTGACCGTTGTGTTTCTCAGTTCTCGACTTTCTTTTAAGTCATTATATCTAAATTATCAATCATGTTCCGAGTGCTGACTCCGTTTCAAATTTTTGATAAAAGATTTGATTTTAAGTCGACGGCATCTGAAGACATGGCTCAGATTGTACAGCAAAATCAAGTGCGACATTGTTAAACACCATTTTTTTAATATTTTCCATCATATTTAGAAACAAATTTATGCATTTATTCATTTGATTGAAGCTTAATTACATTTCTAATATTAATTCAAGAAACTATTTCTTAAATTTATAATCAAAAACTGAAACAAAGACGGTTTTCTTTTCGGTTTCAAACTCAGTTTTGGAATTGAGTAATAGAAACCAATCCAAAATAATGCCCTTTTACGTGCGGAATTCGAAATGAAATGAACCAAAGAACTTTGATAATCTGTAATATTCTAAAAACCTGCTTTCAGTATAGTTAGTTTCTGAACGATGCGAAACAACTCTGCTATAAATGCACACATGCTTATCTTATATATATGTATATATATATACATAAGTTGAATGTGTCCACAAAAGCATGCAAATCTGCTTAACTTTCTCTACCTACGCAGCCCCCCCATCCATTTTCCACACAGTTATGCCTGTATTCATCGTTATTCCACAGTTAAGTCGACAAGATGGTCATTAGGGAGCTTTGGCGAATGTTAATCATATTACCGCAAAACGTTATAATGTTTGCAGGATGCGGTCCTTCGCTTAATGACGCGTTTGCATCTACTGCTGCTCAAAACACAATAACAATTATTTTCGACTACACACAGCCACTCATACACACACATATGCACACCCACTAAGACTGTGTGTGTGTTGGTGTCCTATTGAAATTGTAAACCGCACTTTGGCTGCCTGCCCCGACAACAACTAGTTGCAAATATAAACAGAAAACGAGATCGAGGTTGAATTTCCAAGCACACTAGGCTTAGGGTAAACTTGTGTGCTGCAGCAGCAGACTGCGTACGCATAATTTTGGTGTGCACTGTAAGCCGCCTGCAACACAATAACAACAATGACCATCACTGCCAAAAGCAACAGCAACAGTAACAACAACAACAACAACAACACCAACACCAACAACAACAACAACAACAGCAATATAATCAAAGTCTCAGCTAACCAAACTGAACCCTCGATTTTGGAGCTGAGTTGCTCCAAGGAGAAAAGTTTTTGGGGGCGTTGTTGGGTTGCGCTTAGTTTTGATGTGAAGCACACACAAACACACACACACACACACACACACACACACACACACACACACACACACACACACACACACACACACACACACACACACACACACACACACACACACATACGCACTGGCGTTCTCATAATTGTCGGAAAGTTACATTTCCTGTGTCTAACTGTGCATACACTGAACGAATTTTGAAGCGATTGTTAACATTTGTTGTTTGTTAATTTGTGGCAACTTTGTTCGCATTGAGACGATGACGTTAAGCTCATGACATTTTTCACTAAGTTCTTGCTTGTGGTAAAGAGTTGCAGCAGATCAGGCCACGACTCTTCCCTTCTGCCCAAAACAGAGAAGATCTTAACGAAGAGCTAAAAGCCTTCTTCTAAATGCGAACTTATGTGTCAGGAAGAGATATACAGGTGTTGTCTGCTTAAGTTCAACTCAATCCTTAACGAAAAAACTTCAACTTCAAAACTGGAACTTTATCGTCTTAATCCAGTCTAAGTTCTAGTAATTGCGAGCTTACTAATATTTTTACATAGTTTTCCTTTAATAAGATTTTGCCAAGTACACTTTTCATTTTAGTTAGAAATAAATCACAGGAGTTACTTTTTTTTTGTCAATATATTTATTGATTAATAAATATTATATAGTTATTGGTGGTTTTTCTCTCCCTGACAACATAAATTACTGGATTTACTATTAAACATTGACAATGATACGTTGTTACAATGATTTGGAATGATTTTCTTGACTGGGAATCGAACCCGAGGTTTCGTGTGTCAAAGCTTTCTCACTAGGCTGCAGTCGTCCTCATAAGAAGTACGAGCAAATATTTGATCTGTTATAGATTTATAGGGATAGATTTTATCTATTTTTTACACAAGCTTGAAGTAAACATTGAAAGTTGCTCAAGAATCGGAAGTTAACTTACTTTGTTATGTTCATAAAGGCTGTTAAATAATTGTTTCATTTATTGTGTTTTCGAAACTTTCGAAAGTTGCAGTAAAGTTTTCCTAAACATTTCTTTATATTGAAGGGATGTTTATTATAGTTTAGTGATACATTTCTAGCTTAAATGAATAACTGATTTCAGCTGAACTTTGAGATGCTTGCACACCTAACTAAATCTAACATTTAAACAAGATTTCTAATATGCTATTTATGTTATATTGTTGTGTATTGCTTATGAATTATAATTGAAATTTGATAGATTCACAAATATGATCAACTACCCCTTATGTTTTTCCACCCAGCGAGTTAATTATAGCCCATTGTTGTCATATTTGTGAATGAAAAAACCATTATAGGCTGTTGATTTTCGCTGTGTGTACGTACGATTGGTAAATGCGATGCGCTCTCGCATTGATGTAACAAAACATCAAAATCGATCGATAGAAATTACAAAACCAACGTCAGCAGCTTTTCTGGTTTTAGGGATGCTGCTGTTGGTTGTCCTTTAGGTTGTGGTGGTGCCGTTGTTCTTCTTGTTGTTGCTGTTGTTGTTGTTGCTGTTGTTGTTGTTGGTGGAGAGTTATCCCACAATCCCAGTCACATGAGCACATGGAGCACTGAGGCAACCCCCTGGTGCATAGTTCCGCATTGATGACGACGGCTGGCACTTTGTTCTTCTGTTTTGTCCTTACCCTGTCTCTCTCTCTCTCTCTCTCTCTCTCTATGTGTGTGTGTGTGTGTGTGTCTCCTTTGTGCCGTTTGTGTTTTACTTCCACTTCAATCATAACTGTGTTCAATTGTTGTTTTTATTACCACATTTCTTTCACCTTTGCCCGGGCAGTCAGAGAGAGAAACTTGTTCTGGGAAAAAAAAAGAAAATTGGTTGGCTTTTCCGCTCACTCTCTCTTCGATGTGTTTCTGGCGGCTTGTTTTCCTTCTTTTTTTGTTTGTATACATTTTTTTTTTTATGAGTTTTGTCCCGGCAACCATGTACATGTGCTTATCTGGCAGCTCTTCGCTTCCACCTCAGCATACATTTTCCATTCATTTCCTTTCCGATTTTCCGGTCGAGCAGCTACTGCCTTGTCTCTTTCAATGTGTGTGTGTGCGTCCGAGCTTAACAATTGCGCATAATATAAATTAATAATGCAACAATTGCATTTTGTTATGCTTGTCGTTGTTGCTCCGTGTGTTTCCTTGTTGATTTCATTAAATATTTGTAGCCGTTGTAGCTGTTATCAGTTGTTTTTTTTTTTCTCGAAATTGTTTTGCATCACTCAGCACAAGTTTACGTGGCAGCTGCTGGACACAAGTTGAGGCACAATTTTCATGCTTTTATTACGATTGTCCCTATCCATTTATGTCCTGCCAGCACAAGTATGCCAGTCATAGTCATAGTCATAGTCATAGTCATCCTCAAAAGTCATAGACATGGTCATAGCAATCGACATTGACTTGGCCAGTGGCATTAAATGCGAACATTTGCTCTGTGGATATAGATACAACATCAAAATGCATTTGGCATACCAACCACGACGCATCCTACAACACATTTGATTCAACATTTTACGAGCGTGTTAAGGTCGAGCGTAGAGCACTCTTTGAGTTTTCACTCCTTGTTTGTTTTTCTGCCAATAACATTTGTTGAGTGCATGGTAACATTGCGAACGTGTTGGGCTTTTTAATTTGCAACACTTTGCTAGCAGGCCAGGAATGTTGTAATTATTGTATGAGTGTCTGGTAAAATGAATATGCGTTTGATTTGTCAATCGGTTTATGGATAATGTTGATGCTCAAACAATATTAATTGAGATTGTTGCTTTGCTTTTATTCAGAGTGTAAAATGGTTGAAGATAGATATGTGATATGAATTTTGTGCTGTTTGAATCTATTTGGTCGAAAGCAGCATTTTGAACTGAGCTATATTTTAAAATCAAAATGGTATTTTAGCTGCTAAATGCAAAGATATTTCTGATTGAAATACCTACATTAGGTAAATTGAATTATAAATTAAAATATTCTACAGTTTGTTCCCATTTCCGACTTTGATCAAAACATTCGGAATTGCAATGATTGGCTGTTCTGAATTCCTAATATTGAAGATGAGGTTGGTTTTAAAAGTTGCGCTTTTGAAACGTTGGAATGGAATGCAATAACGATTGATATTTCTCGGAAATGTAAAGAGACCGGCTTGTCAACTTGCTAGAGTTATCAGGCCTGTTCCGAATTCCACTATCGAATGCATTCCAATTGAGGAATTGAAAGTAATATATGAATTCATTAGAAAACAAAAGATTGTTATTGTATTCTGCTGCAAAAAGCATTCTATACACTTTTCTGTGGAATTGATTTCAAAATGGAATTCAAAACTGGACTGCATGTTTTGCTATAAACTGTAAAGTTATTTTCAATCAATTTGTATTAAACTAACTTTAATGAGAAATTCAAAATAATATATGAAATTCATTAGAAAACAATAGATTGTTATATTGTATCCTACTTCAAAAAGTAATCTATACAGTTCTTTGTGGTATTGATTTAATATTGGAATTCAAAGCAGGTCTACAAACCTCACAATTAACAAAATACTTCCAACTACATTCATGCAGTACATTAAAACGCAATTTTCGGAATCAAATCTTTGCCAATTCAGTCATTTCAATTATCGGCTAGTTAGACGCTTCAGTTCTGCAACCTATCAAACATATTACAACAGCAATAACAATATTTATAAAAATTATCCACTGTCATGCTGATATTTGTTTGTGTTCTCTATACTGATTTTTGGCTATCAAAAAGTCATTACCAAGCAGAAACTAGGAAACATAATGAGAGTTGGGCTCATTACATGCTGACTTTTGGGCTGTGACTTCTCATTCTCATTCTCATGCCCATACCCAAACCCAAATATCAATATTAATTAGTATGTATTACGTGACAACTTGCGTTTTTGGTTTGAGTTGTATTTGAGGCTCTATTTAGTGAGTCGTAGTCCCAGTTTGATTTGCTTCTGCCTGCAGTGGTTAACTGTAATTTAGCGATTCATCAACACTAGGCCCTGTGTGGAAAGCTGTGCTTAATTGTTTTCGATTTTCTACTAGGCAATGTATTGGTTACTGGAGCGTGAGGAAGGGTGTGGGAGAGCTAAGTCAACTAACCCACATAGGACGGATTAACAAAGTGATTGGCAACGACATTAACATTTTCATCAGGCGCACAATGAATGAGTCAAAGTGGGAGACAGCGAGTGTAACAGAGACACAGAGTGTGAGTGAAAGAGAGGGTGTCATCGCTCGCCCGTAATCCATCATCATCATTGCCAGGCAAAAGGAAAGCCTTTGAATTTTTATTATTATTATGTATTTGTGCGTGTGGGCGGCAAGGCAACAATGGAAATGGAAAATGGTATGCGAGTATAACGACTGAAACGACTGAAACGAGTACTATCAGCGATTTCGCTGTGTTAGCCATTTATCGCAACTCATGGCGCACGTTTCTCATTAGTTGGGTGTTCTCAACTGTCGTTATGTCCTTCACGGTGGCTACAAAATAGTGATGACATACTTGGACAGCTTACAAGTTATCGATACTACTCCAAGGTTCTTTATTCACTTTTTCGTCAAACTTTTTAAAAGGCTTCAATAAATATGGAGCTCAAATTGAATGGGAAATTATATTCGCCTCAATGCTGTCAGGGTGACGGGAGACACCATTATTTCTACAGTATTTTGTTGTTGTCATTTCCAAGGCACTCATAGAGCAAAGTACACTATTTAAGCACACAAATCGATGACTATAGAGATTATTTTTCATAATTATCCTAAATGTCCTAAATACTTTGACAGCTAACAAGTTATTGACATTTCTCAAACGTTCTTTGTTCTCTTTTTCGTCAACGTTTTTTAAAAGGCTTCAATACAAAGATCTATCAATTCGAAAACGTAATTATGTTTACCACGATTCCCTAGGGGTGACAGCAGACACCATACTTTCTAAGGAGACAGGAGACACCATTTTATTGTTGTACTGTAACTGTTGAAATTAGATTGGATCAAATTATGTTAAATCTGCATCCGTTTTGCAAGATATTTAAACGCTATTTCAGTAATAGTGAAATTTGATATGTGTGCTGGAGCAACATGTTTTACATATTTAACGCATATTCCCTTAACAATCTCCGACTATATAAAATATATATATATATATTTGGTCTGCATCAAAAGCCGTGTTCGTCTTATCGCATCAAATTTAGAGACTGTAAAAGCTTGAGACATCAAACTTGGCATATGCGTTATTGTTCCACAATTTGAATGATGCATTTTTGGTAATCCAACGTCCGCTTTGCAGCTTATTGTATTCAACTGACTCCAGAATCAACTTTATCAATGATGTATTTGGTGTTTTATTGCAAATTTATGAAATTAAAGAATAAAATAAGATGAATGAAACGATCATAACCGTCGGAGCAGATGCCAAGGTGACAACAAATGTGCTGATTTGTTGCAGCTAATATCCGGCCGGTGCAAATGATTGCAACGAGGAAAGGGGGTCCTTGATAATTGCAGCCAATATACAATATACAACAAAAATAAGAATCAAAAAATAAGATATGCCACAACGAGGAATTCAGTTAACACTTCAATCTGTGTTTGCTAAAACCGTTTGGGAATTCTAAGCAACCAATTTGAAAACATCTTGAACTTAGAGTGGCCTGCTTTGATGCATACAATTTTGAACTTTGTAGACTTTGTTAACTATAAATTTTGTCAAGTTTTGAGCCCGATACCCATTAAAATTGTGTAAATGGGGTTAATAAAGCACTGCAAATTTATGTAACAGGCATAGGGAGACGCCTCGGACTTTATAAAGTATTTATATTCTTCATCAGCCGAGTCGATCCGGGCATGTCCGTTCGACTGTCTGTCTGTTCGTATGTCTGTCCGTTCGTCAGAGCCTAAAAGACCTTTACGCACCAAGCTAGGCATGTTGCTTCGTATATTCCAAGTGAACATGGAGGACATAACAGTAATTTAGGACTTAGACTCAAACACAATGCGTTTAAATGAATATGGAGGACATGACCTTAATGGCTTGGAGTTTATTGCGGCATATTATACAGTTCTAAACATACAGTTCCACATTGTTAATAAAATAAAATATAAAAGTAAATATTATCATAGTTTTGAAATCACAAGTATTAAAATTGCGGTTCTTACACATAGATTTCGATTTTTATTAAAAATTTAAATGTAGGACTCTGATTTTGGAGCATTGTTAACAGGCTTCACTCTGCTTAGCGAGTGGTAGCAATGTGGCGATAATCATGACTGACTTTTACAACGCTCGGATGTCAGCGACAAATTGAAGTCTAGAGAAAGGAAGAAAGAGAGACGCCTGCTCCATGCTGTAATATTCTCTTGATTCTCGACTGACTCTCAGTGCCATTAGTGCCACGCTCCTTTCTGCTCTGACTGCGAACACGTTTAATCTGCTTGCCACAGATTTCTATCACTGTCAGTGGCTGTTATCGCAACGGCGGCGACGCGGCTGCTGCCATTGTCAGACGCAGGCAGTGGCAGAGGCAGAGCTTGTGGCAGAAACTTTAGTACTCTCTCAGTGTGCTGGGCTCCTCATCGATAGGGCGTCTGCTTGTGACTCTGTGTGTGTGTGTGTGTGTGTGTGTGTCTCTGTCTGTTTTTCCTTTGGATTAACATCAGCGACGCGGCTCCCTGCCGCGCCGCCTTTTTTTTTTTTTTAATGATACACAATTAGTGCGATGATAAATGGTCTGTCAAATGCAGCATCAATGGCTGACACAACAACAACAACAAGAACAACAAGGAGTCGCCATCCATTTTTTGTTGTTGTTGTTCCCATTGTTCCCTTCTGTGACTCCTTTTCCTACTTAGCTTTGTTGTTGCTGCTCTGTTCGTTCATTGATATCATCAGCTTTTGTAGTTGTTGCTCCCTTTTAAGTGAAATATCCACATCAGACAGTTGGGCGCTGGCTGGCAAAAACTAATGATGGCAACGCTCCGATATTGGATATTAATTGTTACAAATAACAAGAAGTTGCACTTCAAGCTGGAATATATAGCAGTATATATACATATATATAGCAAATAAACTGGCGTCTTTGGCCTGGCGACCAAATCAATTAAAATGAATGTAATAAATTGTAGACACTAAGTCTAACTACAACATGGCTGGCCCCCACAGACTAAGCTCGTCTCTATGCCTGACTTTGTCTGAGCTGTGGCATCAGAGAACTACTTTTTCTTATTAGCCACGTTGCCTGGACATTACATCCCTTCTCCCAAATTACTATAGAAATGAGCAGCAGATAGGCCAGCAAATATGGCTTTAGTTCTATGTATACATATATTCCATATTGTACTTTACAACTTTTGTTAAAATTGCACTGAATTGAGTATCTAAAAGCCATGTAGCTGAAATTTGACACACTATCTGAACTTAAATTATAAGAGACAACATCAAGATTGATTTGTGCAGATAATGGCATCGATTTTGTTATTGATATGCTGCTTGGCAGTTGAGTTTGTTCAATGCAGCTGTGACATCTATTAATTAGATTTTACCAAATGCATGCAGTTTAGTTTCTATCACATTCTTGTTGAACTGAAAATTGTGGTATTTCAATGACAATTATATACCTTTATCATTAATGCAATAAAAAAAGCTAAGAGCTAACAGCAAATGAAAAACATTGACACCAAAAATCTAGGTTCTTTGTAAACATTTTGGTTAAGTTTCCAATCAGCTGTTGTATCTGTACAAAAACCAGCTTGATGATACTTTTAAGAGTCCTTTTGATGAATTGGCGATAAATGTGAGTTATTGAAAGTGCCTTAAGAAAATGTGAAGCAATGATTTGAAAATGCGTCAAAATTATAAAAATAACACTTATTATTGATTTTTATACCATGTTGCATTAGCATATTTTCTTCACATTGATTTATTAAGTTAAAATTTGCTCTCATAACTCTTATGCGCAGTCCTTGGCTCGTAGATATTTGCTTCTGCCTGTTATATACTTTGGCGTTACTTTATTATCGCTATTTACTCATTTCAAATGATTACAGGGTGTAGGGTGTAAAGAAGCGCAGCTCACGCCCTTTCTATATTCACGAGCACAAATTGCATTAGGCTCACAGCCAAACACACAAAATTGCTTGCCTCAAAAACCCATACGTAATGCGATTGCAGATGCTGATGATACGACATCGGTGGCATAGCTGTAAATTATCGTTAGCAAATCAGGTTGCCACACATCGGTTCAAATGTCGCTTTGGAAATGGATTTGGCCTGTGTCTTGTATGATTTAATTGCGATATGGGCGGCAAAAGGGCGCCACATCTCAAAGCCACATAGAGCATAACTTTATTTGCATGGCAATCGCAAATGGGCAATCGCTTGTTTGTATTTGCATGTGTGAATGTGTGTGTATGTGTGTGTGTGTGTGTATCGAATAACGCACCCGCATTGTTATCGAATTGTGCAAGGGGGTTTGGTTGGGGTTGCTTCAGTTTGTTGGCTTGTTTGCTGCTCCAATCGAACTCGCTGCGTAATAACTGCGCCGCATTTAACATTTGAACTTTATTATTAGGTTTTGCGGTTGATTTCAATTCGAATGCAATCAGCGTGGCATTGCCACAGTTTGCGGTATGACACATTTAGCGGCTGCAACTTCAGCGCATGATGTTCTCAGAGACTGCAATGTGAAGGACCCTCGCAGAATCAAAGTGATTGCCCATTTGATTTGTCACTCGAGGCTGGTTTACTCCATACTTCTTGAAGTGGCACTGTAACTACAATATAACCTTTGCTAGTAATCCTTTTATATTTTAATATTTATATCTAAAGCTAAACTTATTTTATTGTGCCCTGAAATACTCGTCTATTAAATATAAACTCATGATTATATATCTTTAATTTTGTTTATTTATTTGATGTTTTTATCATCGTTTTGTTTTTTTTTTTTTTGGTTGGGTTTTTTTCGTATTGCATTAAAACTAAGTTGAAAAAAAAAGACTTATTCGAATGACGTCTAGTACTCCAAAGAGTAGTCGAATGTGCCGAAGTTGGCATACTTCGTCTCGAAGTACTTGGCGAATGTATCGAAGTAGTAGATCTTGACATCCTTGAAGAAGGCGTTGGGCACAAAGTAGCTGTACTCATCGATGGGGCGGTCGAAGGGATAGCCGAATGGCATGCTGTCCACAAATCGGGTGCCTGAGCCAATACCCGAGGAGTAGGTGTAATCGAAGTTGGAGAACTGCTCGTATTCCTCGGCGTAGGGTGAGACGAAGAAGTAGAACTGCATGGGCATGCCCTGCTCCCAGCCGCGTGGCAGGACCAGACGATCGGGGAAGGCGCTGTGTGGCTCAGTCATGTCCAATGGGAATTCGTATTTGCCCTCGGTGGCCAGCATGACGTACTTGTAGAGTTCAGAGTAGGTGATGCGATCCTCAGCGGTCCAGGTGAATTCCTTGGAGCTGCGCTTGATGGTGTTCTCTCCGGCAACGAAGGGATAGACGAAGCTATCGATCTGCACAAAGTTCTGGCTGTTGTACTTCAGAGGAATGACACGGCCGAACTCGTCGAATTTGGGTCCCAGGAAGATGCGCACAACACCCTTCTGCACCTTGGCGGAGTCGATATTGAATTGGAAGTTGAAAGGCTTGTGGTTGAGACGAGCCTGACGAGCAACGAGAGCCTTGTCCCAGACGAACTGGCCATCGACGAAGGTCATCTTGTCGTTCAGCAGATTGGTGGCATCAAAGTCAACAAAGTCGAAGTAGGTCATCAGCTTGCTAACGGTCACATCCTTGATGGTAATGCCCTCATAGGTCAAATCCTTCTTGGTGTAGGCTGGCATGGAGAACTTGAACTTGTAGAAGACATCGGCGAACTTCTTGTAGAACGAGTAGAAGAAGGGATCGCGCATCATGGTCTCGAAGTTAAGGAACACATTGGGGAACACCTCGAAGTCATAGAAGTCCACATCGGCGAAGTACATATGGGACAGCACATACCAGTAGTTGAAGAAATACTTGTCGTAGGTGTCCACATTACCCTGCAGATAGTTGCCAATGAACTTGACGGACTCAGGCTTGTGCATATCGATGACAACACCATCGGCGGTCTTGAAGAAACCGGTATCCAGCACGCTGTAGATGCGATCGAAGAAGCTCTGAACCTGGTAGAGCATGTCGAATTTGCCGTAGGTCTGGTAGTCGAAGTAGTTCTTGCGGTAGCTGAAGCCGACGCCGTTATAGTTGATCAACTGAGCATCGTATCCATACTCGACCTGTTTGTACCAGAAGAACTCGGGAATCTCGCCAAAGCCGTTAGCCAAACGCTCCTGGTAGTAGCGAGCCAAAATCTGTTGGACATTGTAGATCCACCACTCACCGCGACGATCCTTCTCCAGACCGAACTGCTTGCCATCGAGGAAGAAGGAATAGTCCATGTTGAGGTAGTACCAGTATGAGTTCCAGCCCAAATCTTCGGTGAAATAGCTCATCTTGCTCTCCGAGTTGAAGAAGTCGATATCACGGGTGTAGTCAACGGGCATGTAGAACTTGGTCATGCTCTTCATGATGTCGGTGTACTTAGGATCCTTGTTGTACTGTGCGTAGTTTTCGCGGATGAAGAATTTGTCCTCAACGTAGAACGTTTGTTCAAGACCCATCATCTTCCACCACTGCCAGGTCTTCCAGTCCTTGGTGTAGAAGTAGAAGTTGTCGCTGAATTCGCTCATATCCTTGTACAGTATGTCCTTGTATTCCTTCTCGTACATGATGTACTTGCTCCACACATCGAAGTTGAATTTCTCGGCCTCGTACACGAACTTGCTGTTGAAGAAGTACTGTGGGAAGATCTCGTAGATCATTGGCAATGCGAAGCCCTCGAATTCAGGCTTATGGATGACAGCCATGGTCAAAGCATAGACAAACATGCCCTCGTTCACATGGATGCGAGCCCAGGCCACATTTTGCTGGAAGGTCGCCCAGTCCTTGGCAAAGTAGAAGAAGTTGAACAGACCCCAAGCCTGCTTGGAATGAGTCTTGACCAGAGCGCCGAAGAATTCACCCTTGGGCAGCAAGGCATTCAGTTTGTAGGACTCCCAGAATTTCTCCATGTAGTAGTCGAATTCCTGCAGACATAATGTATAAGATTACTGGACAAAATAATTGCTTAAGTTAAACCAAACTCACCGTGTATTGAGACTTGTCCATGACGAACTTGTCGCCAATCTTGATCCATTCCTCGAACATACAAGGTTCATCAACACGGTGGACTATTTCTAAAAAGAACTTTTGCTTTGCCAAAAATTCAGTATCGGCAATCTTCACCTTTGTCGATGTGGGCACGCTAAATGCGGCCACACAGCCCACAAGGGCCAACAGGACAATTGTCAGTTTCATTGTTGCCTTTTCCTTACTGCTCCGGATTTGGTATGCTTCAGCTCCAAATACCTAAAGACTGCTGCTTTTACCGTTCTACACTGCTGCTTTTATACCATTTGAGCTGATCTCTTAGACCGCTTCAATGTCCGGCATTGCACCGTATCAGTATTGGCACGTAGTCCACATCCAAAAATAGCAAACATCTCGTTTGCATTGTTTGCCGCTCTTATCAATTGCGGTACAGGTACTGGGAATCTTGTTAGACCTCGAAACTAATGTTGGATCAGATGAGATAAGGCAAAAAAAACATGATCAGACTGCAGCTTAAGCTTCATCGAATGACTTTTAGAGGGAAATCAATGCAAATGACATTCGCTGAATCCACTGGTCACCTTCGGAGATAGTTTTTTAATTGATTTTTTGGAAAATGTCGTAGTCAAAGACAGTTATATCAAATCAATAAAACTCGTTTCAATTTTGAAGATATTTTTATTCTTAATCGTGTTAGATTTTGTATAGATATTTTCGTTTTTGAATTTGTGTATTAAACCAATTCAATCTTAAATCGAAATTCAGAGCAATGCACAATATCGATTCCATGATATTATCGCAGTTGGAACTGCGAACAGACCTGATTATATCTGCATTTATATACCATGCATTAACTAAATTTTAATTTTCTAAAGACATTTTATGCTATTGCACAGTATTTGAACTTTGTCACAAAATTTGTTTGTTTATTCTATATTATTTATCAGCATTAGCAACCGATCAAGTCATATGCATGTGTCTGTTTCTATGCGATCTAATCTCTTAAGCCTGCGATTATCTTGATGATACTTGGCCCAGGTGTTTCTTTATGCTTCACGATGGAAATATGTCGGAACCGGCTGATTCAGAACAGCAAAGCAGATCATTAAATAGCTGGTATGGAGATAATCGCTTTAAATTAGCAATTCTTAAAAATTTTATGTTGACAAAACTAGATCAATTGCAAATGCAAAGAAGATTGGACACTTAATTTCTTACAGTAGTGAGTAAAGTGAGTACTAAGCTCGGATTTCGAAAAAAACCATGTTGCAAAACCTTTTTTGGGTTTATTGTATGAAAAATGAATCCTCACATATTTGACCGCTATTTGAAAATATACCCTCCTGCGCAGAAAATGTGTGGGCGGAGCTTGCATGGAAAAGTGTAATTTTAGTCCCATTAAGTTGAATTTTCAAAGGTCTTGAGAAAACAAAAATTGGTATATTTTGTCACCGGTTTTGAAAAATTCAACCTTATTGTGACATAATGCGAGGACAACTCTGATATGTAAAGATTTAGTTTTTCGTGCGACTGCAATCGATTGATTCCAAGCTGAATTTATAAGCCTAACTCAGGAACAATTGAAGTGTGGTGATTACTGACTTCAGAAAATCCACTATAAGCAGTAAACTTACAGAAAGTTGTGGCATATATGTTTGTTATTTTCATCCGACTGGTTTCAAACTCTTTTTTCAAATTAAACACAAACAAGAAAGAAATGTTATCTTGCAGAAAAGATTTGCATGAGAAAACTTATTTTTCAACCGATCGTTCCTATGGCAGCTATAAGATTTAGTGGTCCGATTTCGCTGAAATTTTGTCAACATATGTGAAAAGTGCTAAAACTTAGACATAGTGAGTTTGGTTGAGTTATTTTGAAAAACAAAAAAGTTTTTTATACAAAAAATTAGTTTTCAACCGATCGTTCCTATGGCAGCTATATGTTATAGTGGTCCGATCTGTCCGGTTCTGACATATGTACTGCTTGCAGAAAGAATATGTATCTGTGCCAAGTTTCATCACGATAGCTCCAAAACTGAGGGACTAGTTCGCATATAAACAGACGGACGGACGGGCAGACGGACATGACGGACATGACGGATATGACGGATATGACGGACATGACGGATATGACGGACATGACTCGGCTGTTGATGCTGATCACGAATATACAAAGTTGTTTTTTCTGAGACGTCTCCTTCAATGCGTGACAAAATTATAATACCCTCTGTAAGGGTATAAAAATCAATTAATATTTAGGTCACCTTTCAGATTGGTTTCAAAGCTCTCGTGTTTTCTCAAGAGATATTGATATATACACACAAAAAAACATTTTTAACAATGAAAATAAATATTAATGAAAACAAGCTTTTTCTTATAAGTTAAAGTTTATTAACATTTTATTTCTTAAAGTTATTAATTTTGCATTTTACAAAATCGCAAGTTAAATCTCTACTTCAGTTGTCTACTTGCTTCAAATTAAGTTTAAATTGATCGGCTTTTATGATTAATTGAGATTTCCGTTTTTCCGTTTCACCCCGTTTATTTCTTTTTATACTGTAATTTTTGTTCTTTAAATAACAACTCATGATTGATTTTCTTTTTTTTTTTTGTCGTTTATTGGTTTTATCGTTTGTTCTTTTTTTTTGGATTTTTTTTCGTATATTGCTTTAAAAAACTAAGATGAACTTAAGACCTACATCGAAAGACGTCTAGTACTCCACAGAGTAGTCGAATGTGCCGAAGTTGGCATACTTCGTCTCGAAGTACTTGGCGAATGTATCGAAGTAGTAGATCTTGACATCCTTGAAGAAGGCGTTGGGCACAAAGTAGCTGTACTCATCGATGGGGCGGTCGAAGGGATAGCCGAATGGCATGCTGTCCACAAATCGGGTGCCTGAGCCAATACCCGAGGAGTAGGTGTAATCGAAGTTGGAGAACTGCTCGTATTCCTCGGCGTAGGGTGAGACGAAGAAGTAGAACTGCATGGGCATGCCCTGCTCCCAGCCGCGTGGCAGGACCAGACGATCGGGGAAGGCGCTGTGTGGCTCAGTCATGTCCAATGGGAACTCGTATTTGCCCTCGGTGGCCAGCATGACGTACTTGTAGAGTTCAGAGTAGGTGATGCGATCCTCAGCGGTCCAGGTGAATTCCTTGGAGCTGCGCTTGATGGTGTTCTCTCCGGCAACGAAGGGATAGACGAAGCTATCGATCTGCACAAAGTTCTGGCTGTTGTACTTCAGAGGAATGACACGGCCGAACTCGTCGAATTTGGGTCCCAGGAAGATGCGCACAACACCCTTCTGCACCTTGGCGGAGTCGATATTGAATTGGAAGTTGAAAGGCTTGTGGTTGAGACGAGCCTGACGAGCAACGAGAGCCTTGTCCCAGACGAACTGGCCATCGACGAAGGTCATCTTGTCGTTCAGCAAATTGGTGGCATCAAAGTCAACAAAGTCGAAGTAGGTCATCAGCTTGCTAACGGTCACATCCTTGATGGTAATGCCCTCATAGGTCAAATCCTTCTTGGTGTAGGCTGGCATGGAGAACTTGAACTTGTAGAAGACATCGGCGAACTTCTTGTAGAACGAGTAGAAGAAGGGATCGCGCATCATGGTCTCGAAGTTAAGGAACACATTGGGGAACACCTCGAAGTCATAGAAGTCCACATCGGCGAAGTACATATGGGACAGCACATACCAGTAGTTGAAGAAATACTTGTCGTAGGTGTCCACATTACCCTGCAGATAGTTGCCAATGAACTTGACGGACTCAGGCTTGTGCATATCGATGACAACACCATCGGCGGTCTTGAAGAAACCGGTATCCAGCACGCTGTAGATGCGATCGAAGAAGCTCTGAACCTGGTAGAGCATGTCGAATTTGCCGTAGGTCTGGTAGTCGAAGTAGTTCTTGCGGTAGCTGAAGCCGACGCCGTTATAGTTGATCAACTGAGCATCGTATCCATACTCGACCTGTTTGTACCAGAAGAACTCGGGAATCTCGCCAAAGCCGTTAGCCAAACGCTCCTGGTAGTAGCGAGCCAAAATCTGTTGGACATTGTAGATCCACCACTCACCGCGACGATCCTTCTCCAGACCGAACTGCTTGCCATCGAGGAAGAAGGAATAGTCCATGTTGAGGTAGTACCAGTATGAGTTCCAGCCCAAATCTTCGGTGAAATAGCTCATCTTGCTCTCCGAGTTGAAGAAGTCGATATCACGGGTGTAGTCAACGGGCATGTAGAACTTGGTCATGCTCTTCATGATGTCGGTGTACTTAGGATCCTTGTTGTACTGTGCGTAGTTTTCGCGGATGAAGAATTTGTCCTCAACGTAGAACGTTTGTTCAAGACCCATCATCTTCCACCACTGCCAGGTCTTCCAGTCCTTGGTGTAGAAGTAGAAGTTGTCGCTGAATTCGCTCATATCCTTGTACAGTATGTCCTTGTATTCCTTCTCGTACATGATGTACTTGCTCCACACATCGAAGTTGAATTTCTCGGCCTCGTACACGAACTTGCTGTTGAAGAAGTACTGTGGGAAGATCTCGTAGATCATTGGCAATGCGAAGCCCTCGAATTCAGGCTTATGGATGACAGCCATGGTCAAAGCATAGACAAACATGCCCTCGTTCACATGGATGCGAGCCCAGGCCACATTTTGCTGGAAGGTCGCCCAGTCCTTGGCAAAGTAGAAGAAGTTGAACAGACCCCAAGCCTGCTTGGAATGAGTCTTGACCAGAGCGCCGAAGAATTCACCCTTGGGCAGCAAGGCATTCAGTTTGTAGGACTCCCAGAATTTCTCCATGTAGTAGTCGAATTCCTGCAGACATAATGTATAAGATTACTGGACAAAATAATTGCTTAAGTTAAACCAAACTCACCGTGTATTGAGACTTGTCCATGACGAACTTGTCGCCAATCTTGATCCATTCCTCGAACATACAAGGTTCATCAACACGGTGGACTATTTCTAAAAAGAACTTTTGCTTTGCCAAAAATTCAGTATCGGCAATCTTCACCTTTGTCGATGTGGGCACGCTAAATGCGGCCACACAGCCCACAAGGGCCAACAGGACAATTGTCAGTTTCATTGTTGCCTTTTCCTTACTGCTCCGGATTTGGTATGCTTCAGCTCCAAATACCTAAAGACTGTTGCTTTTACTGAGCTGCAGTGCAGCTTTTATAGCCCTGCAATGTCCGGCATTGCACCATATCAGTATCAGTAGCAAAGTCCCACGTAGTCTTCAACCAAAAATAGCAAAATATTTTGTTGGCATTCGCATTAATTGCAGGTTAAGCTGCTCTGTTCTTATCAATTGCAAATTGCACAAATGATTAGCAATAATAAAACAATTTTGTGTGTTGAAAATAGAGGCTGTATCTTTAAAATTGTGGATGTGTTATTAACTTTTCATGATAGGGGGTGGAAATTTATATATAGGGAATATATATATATAATATATATATATATATTTATAGGAAATATAACTGCATATTGTAGGCAGGAACATATATTCCATGCTTTTTTTTTAAGCTACTATTGTCTCCGAGATCATCAGATTCATACATACGGAAAGACAGTCGCTATAGGCAGATGGATATGGTCAAATAAGCAATTGATACTGCTCAAGAATATATAAAAAAATATTTTTATTTGGTCTGATATGCCTCCATGTGCATATTACATAAACTTGCAGGACTTCAAAACCGTCTTATGGGTGCTTTTTTAATGGTAATTTCGAATTTTTGACCGAACTTCAACTTCGATTGAGTATAACTAGTTAATAATTTGTGGCTAAAGAGACTATTTAAAATACTTTTTTGATTTTAATTGAAAAAATAGTACATTTGATTTTTGAAATGTCAGTCCGTCAGCTTCAAAACTGTGGAAAAAACTGCGATCATACAGACAGACGGACAGATAGACGGACGGACATATAACAAATCCAATATACTCTTTTTTTTCAAACATTAAAAAGAGATTATAATCAGATTAAAATTTGGCTCAGTTGCTTCTGCTTTCTGCGAGCTGTACATATGTCCACTATAACATATAGCTGCCATAGGAACAATCGGTTGAAAAATGTTTTAGTATGCCCAAATTTTTTCGTTTTTTAGAAAAACTCAACTAAATTCACTTAATCGAAATTTGAGGACGTTGTATGCATGCTGACCGAATTTTATCAAAATCGGACTACGATATCTTATAGCTGCCATATTAATAATCTCAACATCTCAACCAAACTCACTTTATCTGAATTAAAGTACGTTCTTAATATGTTGACAAAATTTCACTTAAATCTGACTACTATATCTTAAAGCTGCCATAGGAACAATCGGTTGAAACATAAGTTTCTGTATCATGAGCTCAATCTTATTATGTTCCACATGTGGTGACTCAGTTTTATCAAAATCTGACTTTTATATCATATAGCTTCTTGTTTAGCATTTATTTTTAACTTGAAGTTTTTAAAAAAGTCCGATTCAGGATAAAGAATGGATACAGGATTAGGTTTTTGTAAAGCGTTTAAAAGTAAAACAACTAAAAACTGGAGATTTTCTTTTGAAAAATGTGAAAATACACAGGAGAAAATATAATATATTCTAAGAAAAGGTATTATCTCAGTTCCAACAACAATATACCCTTGCAAGCTACTGCAAACCTACTCTTCAATATATAAATGTGCCATATAGAAATTTTATTATAACCAAAATTTAGACAACATATGTGCATAAGGATACATGGCTTCATCGGCTCATCATAATCGAGAATATAAATGCTTCTTAAAGTGTTTTTTTTTTTTCATTTTCAAGAAATTTGCGTTCGGGTAGCTCAAATTTAAAGATGCAGCTACAAAACTAGATTAATCTAAATTAAATAACTTGAAATAGGCATTGTTAGTTGCATTCACAGTGCAATTATCTTTTTAAGTAATTACCAAACTATATATTTTTCTTAATCGCTATCGCTTTCAATTAAACCACTGCCGTCATCTTGATCAATAAATTTTGGCGTCTCGTCGTCCACAGACACTGTACTGGCAACCGAAAGATCGCTTAAACTATTGGATAAGTCGTCCGAAGAATATGAATCAACGACTGCCAACAGATCATTGGAAAGTGTTTGCAAAAAGAAGTGATTATTGCAGTGGAATGTTTCTCCAGACGCCATTGAATTCAGAAGGATATCCTTCAATTTTGATGCGACTTCTTTTCGATTGCGTCCTGCGCTTTTGCGACCTACAAATTTAGTTATCATCGTCGTGAATTCGACTGGTGCTATGGAAACGCGTAGATATTTCAAAACTTGATCTTCATCGATAACTGTCGCCATTTTTAAATAAATATATTCTTTTTCAAAATAATACTTTTAAGTGGTTCAGTCTCTTCAAACTGTGAAATGACAATGAAATATGTAGGTTCTAAAAACTTATAGCAAAAGCTACAACTGACGCTTACTGCCTGGAGCTATAGGTTTTTAAAAGTTGTACAAGATTTTTGGGCTTGATACGTGGTAGGTCTCAGTGCCTGCTTGTATCATAGTATTCTTTAAGGGTCTCTTCAAGGGTATAACAAAAAAATGCAATCTCAGGTTGTACTTTAGTGGGTTCATATTCAAGGAAAATTATCACACTGTAATTTTAACATCCTGCTTTCTTTAATAACAACTCATAAAAGTTTTTTTTTCGTGTTTTTTATTGGTTTTATCGTTTGTTTTTTTTTTTTTGGTTGGATTTTTTTCGTATTGCTTTAAAAAACTAAGATGAACTTAAGACCTACATCGAAAGACGTCTAGTACTCCACAGAGTAGTCGAATGTGCCGAAGTTGGCATACTTCGTCTCGAAGTACTTGGCGAATGTATCGAAGTAGTAGATCTTGACATCCTTGAAGAAGGCGTTGGGCACAAAGTAGCTGTACTCATCGATGGGGCGGTCGAAGGGATAGCCGAATGGCATGCTGTCCACAAATCGGGTGCCTGAGCCAATACCCGAGGAGTAGGTGTAATCGAAGTTGGAGAACTGCTCGTATTCCTCGGCGTAGGGTGAGACGAAGAAGTAGAACTGCATGGGCATGCCCTGCTCCCAGCCGCGTGGCAGGACTAGACGATCGGGGAAGGCGCTGTGTGGCTCAGTCATGTCCAATGGGAATTCGTATTTGCCCTCGGTGGCCAGCATGACGTACTTGTAGAGTTCAGAGTAGGTGATGCGATCCTCAGCGGTCCAGGTGAATTCCTTGGAGCTGCGCTTGATGGTGTTCTCTCCGGCAACGAAGGGATAGACGAAGCTATCGATCTGCACAAAGTTCTGGCTGTTGTACTTCAGAGGAATGACACGGCCGAACTCGTCGAATTTGGGTCCCAGGAAGATGCGCACAACACCCTTCTGCACCTTGGCGGAGTCGATATTGAATTGGAAGTTGAAAGGCTTGTGGTTGAGACGAGCCTGACGAGCAACGAGAGCCTTGTCCCAGACGAACTGGCCATCGACGAAGGTCATCTTGTCGTTCAGCAGATTGGTGGCATCAAAGTCAACAAAGTCGAAGTAGGTCATCAGCTTGCTAACGGTCACATCCTTGATGGTAATGCCCTCATAGGTCAAATCCTTCTTGGTGTAGGCTGGCATGGAGAACTTGAACTTGTAGAAGACATCGGCGAACTTCTTGTAGAACGAGTAGAAGAAGGGATCGCGCATCATGGTCTCGAAGTTAAGGAACACATTGGGGAACACCTCGAAGTCATAGAAGTCCACATCGGCGAAGTACATATGGGACAGCACATACCAGTAGTTGAAGAAATACTTGTCGTAGGTGTCCACATTACCCTGCAGATAGTTGCCAATGAACTTGACGGACTCAGGCTTGTGCATATCGATGACAACACCATCGGCGGTCTTGAAGAAACCGGTATCCAGCACGCTGTAGATGCGATCGAAGAAGCTCTGAACCTGGTAGAGCATGTCGAATTTGCCGTAGGTCTGGTAGTCGAAGTAGTTCTTGCGGTAGCTGAAGCCGACGCCGTTATAGTTGATCAACTGAGCATCGTATCCATACTCGACCTGTTTGTACCAGAAGAACTCGGGAATCTCGCCAAAGCCGTTAGCCAAACGCTCCTGGTAGTAGCGAGCCAAAATCTGTTGGACATTGTAGATCCACCACTCACCGCGACGATCCTTCTCCAGACCGAACTGCTTGCCATCGAGGAAGAAGGAATAGTCCATGTTGAGGTAGTACCAGTATGAGTTCCAGCCCAAATCTTCGGTGAAATAGCTCATCTTGCTCTCCGAGTTGAAGAAGTCGATATCACGGGTGTAGTCAACGGGCATGTAGAACTTGGTCATGCTCTTCATGATGTCGGTGTACTTAGGATCCTTGTTGTACTGTGCGTAGTTTTCGCGGATGAAGAATTTGTCCTCAACGTAGAACGTTTGTTCAAGACCCATCATCTTCCACCACTGCCAGGTCTTCCAGTCCTTGGTGTAGAAGTAGAAGTTGTCGCTGAATTCGCTCATATCCTTGTACAGTATGTCCTTGTATTCCTTCTCGTACATGATGTACTTGCTCCACACATCGAAGTTGAATTTCTCAGCCTCGTACACGAACTTGCTGTTGAAGAAGTACTGTGGGAAGATCTCGTAGATCATTGGCAATGCGAAGCCCTCGAATTCAGGCTTATGGATGACAGCCATGGTCAAAGCATAGACAAACATGCCCTCGTTCACATGGATGCGAGCCCAGGCCACATTTTGCTGGAAGGTCGCCCAGTCCTTGGCAAAGTAGAAGAAGTTGAACAGACCCCAAGCCTGCTTGGAATGGGTCTTGACCAGAGCGCCGAAGAATTCACCCTTGGGCAGCAAGGCATTCAGTTTGTAGGACTCCCAGAATTTCTCCATGTAGTAGTCGAATTCCTGCAGACATAATGTATAAGATTACTGGACAAAATAATTGCTTAAGTTAAACCAAACTCACCGTGTATTGAGACTTGTCCATGACGAACTTGTCGCCAATCTTGATCCATTCCTCGAACATACAAGGTTCATCAACACGGTGGACCATTTCCAAAAAGAACTTTTGCTTTGCCAAAAATTCAGTATCGGCAATCTTCACCTTTGTCGATGTGGGCACGCTAAATGCGGCCACACAGCCCACAAGGGCCAACAGGACAATTGTCAGTTTCATTGTTGCCTTTTCCTTACTGCTCCGGATTTGGTATGCTTCAGCTCCAAATACCTAAAGACTGTTGCTTTTACTGAGCTGCAGTGCAGCTTTTATAGCCCTGCAATGTCCGGCATTGCACCATATCAGTATCAGTAGCTAAGGCCCACGTAGTCTTCAACCAAAAATAGCAAAATATTTTGTTCATATTCGCATTAATTGCAGATGAAACTGCTGTCTTATCAATTGCGGTGCAGGTACCCTCTCGGACCTTGAATTGAATGCTATATCAGGTGAGATAAGGCGACAGCAGCTAACTCAATTGCATTGCTGAGTGTGGCTTGTGGTTCGAGTATTCAACATAATTGTTTTGATTGGCGAATTGTGTAATTGCGTTGATGACTGCAACAATCTGTTAATATTTATGAATTTGAACTGCCAATGACACTCTGATGACTTGCAGATGCTGTGCGTTAATAGATAATTTGCATTCTTTGTGACTGATATGATTTCTGTTGAACTTTTGAATATAATATAATACTTAAGAGATGTTTTTAAATGGCCCACTTGACCAAACAGCAGATATGCTCGCTTATAATCTTGCAATTAAAGTAAAAACATGCTAGCAAATGTATGGCAACTCGACTATATTGAAGTTGCTGACAGCTGGGGATTGCAATATTGAAACAATAGTTTGTAGCTTAACCCATAAACATTTGTACATCATGACAAGTGTGCACGCATAAACATGTATGTACGACAGTCAGCAGCTGGCAACGCATGCACGGTTAGTTAAATTTTCCACACGGCAGTCTCAAGTCAAAGGAAATACAAAAAAAAAGAGAAAAAAGAGAAAAACAGAAAAACAACTTTAAAACATACGCAAAAGCTGGGAATAACAAAGCGTAGAGCAAAACGCAGCGAGTTGTAAAGAACTCTCTCTGCTGGCAGACCGAAACTCACTCAAATAAATGCGCAATTAATTTTCCTGGAGGGAAAAGTCGAGAGGAATTTTTGTTTCAGCAAATTGTTTCCAACTACAACTTGTACAACTCAATGGGTAAAATACTCGCCATAAAAACGCTACAAGGGGGAATGTAGCTTAGAAATAAAAAAAAAAAAAAACCCCCATTCAAAATATATAAACACTGCAAACGAGCAGAAAGCAGTGCCAACAAAATAGTTTTTAATAAAACAAGCGTGTGATATATTTATGGAAATTGTATACCTAAAATTGTAAAAATGGTATGAAAGTTGGTACAAAATATAGCATATATAATATTTACTTCAAAATAAATAAAAAGCAGAAAAAAAAGTTGAAATAGGAAAGAAAAGCTATCTTTTCCTTCTACTTTTCAATACAGAAATGTACGATATAGAAATCTTATCATAAGCAAAATTCAGTTGACTTGGCTATATTCATAAAAACACTTTAATTTGATGAAATTTCAAAAACGAATTTTAATTATTTTAATTTGAATTCGATTTCTTAGCAATTTCATCAATGAATGCAGACATCACGTTTGTCAAATGAGCATCTGTGCCAAGTTTCATCAAGATAGCTTCAAATCTAAGAAACTAGTTGACACAGACAGACAGACGGACAGACAAATAATAAATATGAGCATAAATGAATTCAGAAAAAACAAGTATTAAGATATTCAGTCCACAACTTAGATGTCTTGTAAGTTTTGTAAAGTTGGTTGATTGTTTGGTTTGTTAAAAACTATTTCTTATTAAAATATTGAATGTTTTACACTTGGCGCTGTAATGAAAAGTTTGCTGTACTTTTATGATGTTGTTTTGGTTGTTTTGTTGTATGTTTGCGATTCTTAATTTATTTTTACTAACTGCAATAGTAGCAAAAAATCAAAATCGCGCAAATGAGCAAAGTTTTCTTTGCAATATTTTTTGGTGCAACTTTCAGTGCAAAGCTGCAAAATTTATTGCTTTTAAAATGCGGTTGCGCATAAATGTGCAGCACAACAATAATAATAACAACAACAAATAACTGCAAACAGCCAACAGGCAACTAACAACAACAATCGCAGCATCTGTTGGCAAAAAATTAAAAAACAAAAAAAGAAAACCAAAATGTTGTGTTGGCCATGTTACAAACTGCGGTCTCTCGACTGGGTCGAAAGCCGCGAGGCCGCAACGTAAATGAAATGAAATGAAATAAAGAAATGGAATGAAATGAAAAATCCGCACATAATTGCAAATGCGTGAGATATTTGCCAAATGGCAAAATTATGAAAATGAAATGAAAATGTTTTTTTTTTTTGTATTTTTTTACCCTACACCCAACGCATTGAGTTTTCCATGGATTTTGGTTTGCTTTTACACATTTTTAAGTATTCTGCTCAGGTTTGGTCCTTAGGGCCATTTTGACGCCTCATTGTTAGGGTTCGTTTTGATGGCGCAACTTTTATTTTGATTGCTCAGTAACTTGGGACATTTTTATTAAATTGGCAATTTGAACAGTTTCTTTTCTTTGTTTTTTATTTATGTTGTTGTTGTGTTTTGTACACATCAAAAGCAGCCTATAAATAAATAAGTTCTAATCTCAAAAGTGACCTTTCCATAGTCACCAGACAGCACGTCACACGTTCTGCCTGATAAGCATATAGTTTAAGCGCTTAGCATAAGTTTCAGCAACTGAGTCATTTATAGTTTTTTATTTCAACTTAATCAGCATATCAATAAAATACTCCAAGTGCCAAACATTTAACAATCAGCTGACTTTCAGTTAACGAAAACGTTGAAAGAAATACTTGAGAAAACAATTTTTTTGCCTTAGAGGAATTTATCAAAGAGTTAGGTTTATCCGAAACATTGAGAAACTCGGCCTATGCAAATTTCTTTTGATTAGATTTATGCAATAGCCTCTGTCGAATTTGGTAAAAATATGTAAATATCATTGAATCAAATTCGGTTAGATATGGTTAAAGTGTTTGTACCTTAAATATTGCCATTTTTATGTTTAGTAAGATTTTGCGAATGAAAGTCAATTCCATTTGATAAAGTATTGAATTAACTTTCCATTGAGATAGAAATCCATTCACAAGTTAAACAGCAATAAGAACATTTTGTGCTCTTAAGGAAATTTTCAATTTCGCCGAAAGTGAATACAAGTTAATATGCAGAAATGTTATGTAACTAAATAGTCTCTAGGCAACATTATGAAATGTAACTTTATTATGCACTCAATAAGCTGCTTATTCTGCTAATTTCAAATAGAAATACCTTTACAAAATGTTCAAGTAACTACTCGACATTTATATGCCCACAATTGACCAATATAAAACGGCTTAAAAGCCAATTCTTATTGTAAAGCGACTATATAAATAGCATGAACTTTGCACAGCCAAAGTGTGAGTTTTGTGGGTGGTTGGGCGGTTGGGCGGTGCCATATTGCTATCGAGCCACATACTTAATTGAGTGGTCTTTTATTCCAAATTAATGACCAGACTCTATACGTATATATATATGTATATAAATAAAATAAAACTATTAATCAGTTCTTGTAAGCGCTTATATTCTTGCTGAAAATGAAAAGCCATAAGCAAATAAAAAATGCAAAACTTTTAGCCTTTTATATATACATATACATATATATATATATATATATATATTAAATGAAGTTTACTAAAGCAGCGGCAATTATATTTAAAAACTTTTTTATAGCTTTTCATTTTATTTTTTTTTAAAACAAATTTTCATTTTGCTTTTTGTATTATGAAGCGAGCATCGAAACTAAAGCCTGATGCGTGGGCCTAGCTTTGGCCAAGATTCAAACATGAAAAAACTGTGCTGAAAACACCACTGCTAGTGGTATGTACATACACATGTATGTATGTAAGTAGAATGTACATTGTACGTATATATTTCGTAGCAAAATAGAAAAAAACAAAAAAAGAACAGTTCATGACGCTTGGGGGCACAATAGCGCAAAAGTTTCAAGTGGTCTCTCTGGTGGGGTTGTGGGGGTCTTGTGGGGGTGTGTGAGCGTTTGTGGGGGGGTTTCTGCAGGCAGTGTGTAGGTTAGGCTTGAAGTATGGATTCAAATGTACCCCATATTTGTTGGTCGTTGGCATCTGTTCAGCGTAGTGGCACATATTCCACTTTTGCCTTTTTATTGCACATTGTTGGTTAGCTTGGCTCAGTTGGGCTCCCTGCTTATTTTTATTTTCTTTATTTTTTTTTCCTATGAACGAGTGTTTCATTGTTTCAGAACAATGTTTCATATTTGATTGCGCGAGTGACTTTAATTTGCCATCTCCCTTGCACGTCATTGTGTATTGTGTATTGCCCTGATATAGTTTCTATATATCCTTGCTAAGTGTATTATAATATTGTTTTGAAATGTGCTTATTAACGCAACCATAAACTTCACATATTTCTAATCAGCATTATAATCTGTTTCAGTGCAAACTAGTCTGAATTTAGCAAATTCTAATATCTAAAATTCTTTATTTTGGCATTAGCTCAGTAGATTAACTTAGAGACTAGAAACTTTACACATTTGTAATCTTAAAGTTTGTGTTTTAAGCTCAAAAGAAGATTCAGATTGATTTGAGCATGGCAATCACTATTACATGAAAGCCCACCTTGCGTATGGGTAATATGTCTTGCATGTATTGTGATTTTTGCTTTGAATTTCACTTTTTCCTGTGAAATTCGGCAAAATTAGCAAAAAGCATTTTTATTTCGAAACTATGAACTTTATTTTGAAATTTTTGCATTGCAAAAACTTTGTTTCTAGTCTGCAATACACGTTTTAACTAATCAAATAAATTTAAAAAAAAACTCAGAGTGCGAGACTAAAATTGTCAGCTTCAAATTGTGCTATAAGTTTTGTGTAGCTATATATTTCAGTCTTATTTAAAATGTGAAACAGTTAACAACAAAAAATTTTTAATAATCTTGTTTATTTGGCTTGTAAAATACATTGTTTTTTCGGTGGAGATCTTGAAATTCTTTTTTCCTCATCCGTGAGGGATATTAAGATCAACTTCTTGCAGCTACTTTGAAGGCCAGTAAAGTCTCCTCAGAATTAAGAATGGATAGATGTATGTATGAATTTTAAGTGGTTTATTGACTTGATTTATTAATGCAACTAAATTTATAGTATTTCTGCTGCCGCAGGTTAATGTGAATTGTCGTGTGACTAATCTTATTTTTAATTTTTGAACAATCTTATTTTTATTTTGATTTTAAAATGCCTAAAGAACGCTTTTTCTGTATTGTCATATCCTTTCATGTGTGGATGTGTAATATTGCCTTCCTGGACAAGGAACTTTTCATAAGTCTTTTGCTTGTAAGTGGTTTATTGACTTGAATTATCCAGACAACAAAACTAACAGTGGCTATATCAATATATAGTGTGGAGACAAATCAAGTTCTGCTGCTGCTGACACTAGGGTTGCAACAAGGCCTTATCGGGGAGTGCAACAAGCAACCACAAGTACCTGAAGAACTACCAAAATCGCGGTTGTATTTATGCTAAATAAATTTTGAAATGAATCTTAACTTAAATGCATAGAAAATGAAAATTTGTCTAGTTTCCTAGAACTGTATATATATGTGAATTTCGCTGAAATGGAAAACATTTGTCGTGTATTATTTAAAAGAAAATAAAAAAACAAAAACATATTGGTTTGCCCAAAAGAAGCTACTAAAGCTTTATTATCTCCATGTTTGATAATACTAACGCTGTTGCTTTTATTTCTGCTTTTGCTTTTGTTTCTGCTTTTGATTCTGCTTTTGTTTCTGCTTCTGCTTTTGCTTCTGCTGCTTATTGGATACCATCGCGTTTTTGACGCTGCATCGACAGCAGTCAGGATGGCCGAGTGGTCTAAGGCGCTGCGTTCAGGTCGCAGTCTACTCTGTAGGCGTGGGTTCGAATCCCACTTCTGACAAGAATTTATTTTTATTTTTTTAATTTATATTGTTTATTATTACAATGCTTGAAACAGTTTTCTATGCAAATTTGCTTTTTTTTTTTTTAAATTGTCGGAATAAAAAGTTTTCGTTTTGTTTTTTTATTTTGCTGCTTTTCGCAGCGTACTCTAAGAATACAACAAAAGAAGTGTAGAAAATCATGCTCAACACTTGCAAACATAGACTAAAATCACAATTTTAGTGCATTTGTTGTTGCTGTTGTTGCTGTTGTTGTTATTGTTGTTGTTATTGTAGGTGGTTGCTTTTATGTTAGCAGAAGAGAAAAATGTCTGTGTGCTACTTTTTGGAGCACATGGCGAACATTAACAAAGTTTCACTTGAAAATTAAGTTGCTTTTCTGGCTGCTGTGCGAAAATTCAATAAATTTGCTTCAGGGCATGTTTGGAGCACTTCAGACACAACAACAACAGCAACAACAACAAAAATAAAATGAGAAAAAAATAGAGATGGGGCAGCAGCAACAACAACAACAACAACAACAACAATAACAAGCAACAGCAGAAATAACAGAAACTCAGCAAATGGCAAAAGCAACCGGAAACGGCAACAGAAAAGTTAGCGTAGGTTTTTGTTTCTCATACTCTGCTGGTATAATGCATTTTCTGTAGACTTGTTTGACTTTAAAAATGTGAATATATCTATATATATTTTTGAACTGAACGTAAGGCTAATTGAATATATGAACAATTTCGAAAGCACTTATGTTAATGAGATTTTAAACAGAAGTTTTTGTTCGCTGTTGGAAATACTTCTATTTGTCCGATTCAAGGATCGATTCGTCTATAGAAAGCTGGAGAATGAGCATATCTTCAATATCTATATATCACTTTGATTAGGTATCGGATCGTATATATGTATAAAGTCTGAGTTAAAGCATCTTCTTCTTGTGCTTAAGAAACACTTAAACCAAATCAACCGACAAAATATTTTAAACATGTAGAAGTTTAAATTTCATTATATATAAAAATTATATATGATATATACTTTATAACAAAGGCTCCTTAAAAATTGATCACGTTCCTTCATAAAAGTAGTTTTCGAATGAAATTTTTGTATATTTTTACTCCCTGTTCCCATTCAAAATGGGAAAAAGAGAGTTATAAAGTGCTGCAAATGTGTGTAACAGGCAGAAGGAAGCATTTCCGACTATATAAACTGTATATATTCTTGATCAGCATCAACAGCCGTGACGATCGAGCCATGTCCGTCTGTCTGTCCGTCTGTCCGTATGAACACACAGATCTCGGAGACTACAAAAGCTAGAGACACCAAACTTGGCATGTAGGTTCCTGTATACCATACGCAGATCAAGTTTATTTCAAATTTCGGATGCACCCCCCCGCACCCCCGCAAATCGCAAAAGACTCCCACAGCCACAATTTTAAAGATAGCGCTTAAATTTTTGGTACACATGTATGTTTAATCAATGTCTTTCGGATGTGTAAAATCAACACGACCAAAGTTATGGAAGAACTTATTTCCCCTGTCTCAGCAGGCAGAAACAACAGTTTGACATGCACTGTGCAAGTTGAGAACGCTGCTTGCTTGTGTTGCCGCTGAACTGCTTGAAATGCAAGTTGGGAGCAGGGAGTCTCGTAGTCGGGCACACTCGACTAGAGTATTCTTACTTGTTCTAACTGATCATATATGAGCTTTATATAAATTTTTAGTTTATACAAATTGAGATACTTTTGTGACAGACAAAGACACAATTCAAGTAAAACAGCTGTTAGTGTATATAATATTCGTTAGACCAATGACAAAATTGCTTTCTTCTTGTATATTTTTTCTTATTGGATGACAGCTACTGCAACATGATGACTACAAAACGGAACACAAAGCAACAAACAGACACATATACGAAAGCTCATAAAATATTTAACTGCACACAAACACACCCACACACACACACCTACACACACACACACACACGTCCGAGGGGTCGTTTGAAATTGTAGCATTGCAAAAAAGTGCGTACAAAAATGTTTTTCTCTTTCGCTGCTAACAATGAAAAGTTCTCAGGGCACCTTTTTCGGTTTGTTGCTGTTGTTGTTGTTGTTGCTGGTGTTTCCTGTCGCTTCCTTTGCCTTCTCATTTTCCGCCATTTGCAGGCAATGTCGAAATGCAAAACGACACACACACAAACGCACACACACACATACACCTGCCGCCGACTTTGGCCATAAACAGAAATATCGAACACCAAAAAGTGAACTGAAAAGTTGGTCCAAAAAAAAAAAAAGAGTATGAGAATGTGTTGTGCTGTGTTCGTACACTGATATTGTATACCCTTACCCTTACCCTTACCCTTACCCTTACCCTTACCCTTGCGCTGCCTCGACCGCCCCCTAAACGAATCTGGGTTACAAAGTTTTATTTTCAAATGTTGTTTTGTGGGTGTTGCGAAGTTGTGGGCGTGGTCCATGGGCGGCTTGGGGTAGCTTTTTGGGGTTTGGTTTATCATGCAAGGCAAAGTGAATTTATGCCAAACGCGAATATTTCCATTGATTTTGGCTTCTTTATTGCCATTTTTTTTTTGTGTCCTGCTCGTTGTTGGCATCCTCAAATGTTGTAACAATTCTTGTTGCTTCTCTTTTTTTCTTTTTTTTTTTGCATTGTAGTTGCTTTTTTTCTGATTGTTTTCTCTTAGCAACTAGCAAATAAATTGCCAGCACGATAAAATAGCAGCTGCAATGAAACTGCAGAATCACAAAAAAAAAAAAGAAAGAAAATATTACACACAGAAAGGGCGAAACATTTGTTTTACTTCCAATTGAAGAGACTATTCGATAATTTAAAGTCAAACTGCAACAAAAAAAATGGAAGAAATATATATTTTTACAATATTTTGGTAGCACAAATTAAGGCAAAACTAATCAAAGCAATTGTGCATTACCTAAAACAATAAATAATAGAAAAATGTGAATTATTTAACATTTAACTAGGATGATAAAGAGTTATATATTATTAGTTTCCAATACAAAAGAAATCAATGAATTTATTATTATATTTCATTTAAAATTTGTTCAAAATATTTACTAATTCCGAAATATTTTTCTTATCTTTACAGGTGCGCTTGATGTTAAATACTTCATAGATATACCAAAATCATAATCAGTTTTGACTTAATTGACAGCGATAAGTATATTTGTTGAAAAATATTCCTGATGTTAGCTGTTTATTCTGCTGCGAATAAAAACATTTTTGTAAAACTTCAAGTCACGCTTAAAATATTTATGTTGCGTTTGTCAGAACGCCGTTTTGCTATATTATATGTATAGCTGTATATTCTTATACATATATAGTAGGTTATATGCTCGTATGCTTTTCCATTTTCATTTGGTAGGAAATTTGTTTTGGCCACGTTGTCTTCGTCTTCGTCATCATCATTGTCTTTATTCGTTTCATTGCCGCGGGCACTTTTATCTTTACATTCAGTTTACTTTACTTTATTTCTTTTGCTACTGTCTACATCTTTTGTATTACTCTGCTACGTGTGTACATTCAGTCGCTTAGTATTTGTGTGTGTGTGTGTGTGTGTGTGTATGTGCCACAAAGGCCTTCAACCCAGAATGAAAACCTTGCAGACCCATCCTCATGCTTCTCCCCTCATTTCCCAGAATTAAAATGGCGGCGCCATCACAGAGAAAATTATGAAAGGCCTGAATACCGTTACCAACTCAAAGCGAACGCTTTTTCACCACTTAAGACTTTGGGCTTCATCGGGTTTTGGCCTTTAAATAAATATATAAAACCAAAACCAAAACCAAAGCGCTGAGCAGGCAAAGCTTTTTTGGAATAGGGATTTTTTGTTGTATTTTGGAGTGGGTTGCGAATGCCGAATGGGGTTGAATCTATATACAATGAGCTGAAAGAACCGCCACAAGTAGCTCAACTCATGCAGAACCACAAAATACTGATAATAATGATGACATTGACGATTTCAATTGTACTATATATAAACAAACGTTTTGGCCAAGAAGTAAACCTTTTTTCATTGAGAGCATTTTAGTCTGCAAGGTTGCTCGAGATGGATTTAAATGTTTAGTGTTGTCTGGTAATGCAAAATAAGAGTCTGTTTGTGTTAAACAAGTTAAGCTTAAGCATAACAATAGGCATTTTGTAACTAGATTGTTGTTATGATTATAGCAATCGTTGTTACGAAGAAAAATAAAACGAAAACACTTTTATAAATCGCGATTATATGGGGTTTTATTATACCCTTGAAGAGAGTATTATAATTTTGTCATGAAATGTGTAACGGATTGAAGGATAAGTCTCAGACACTTCTTGCTTGACCAGCATCATCAGCCAAGTCGAACTAGTCATTTTCGACTATCCATCTATCTTTCTGTTCTATGTGAACTAATCTCTCTTTAAAGCAATGTTGATGAAACTGGGTACACATGCTTATCTTTGCTGCAAGCAGCACATATATCAGAATCGGTGAGATCGGCCTACTACAACATATAGCTGCCATAGGAACGATCGGGCAAAAATTTTCTTTTTCAAGGTAACTTAACCAAACTAACCAATTCTCAGTTTTTGCAATATCTAAACATATTTATAAAATTTTATCAAAATTAGACAACTATTTCTTATAGCTGTCAAAGGAACAATCGGTTGAAAAATAGGTTTTTGTATGAAAAACTTTTTTGTTTGCTAAGCTTTCATATCGAAATTCACCTATTCTGCATATTAGTATGTTCTTGACCAAATTTCATCACAATCGGACAACTATATCTTATAGCTGTCATAGGAACAATCGGTCGAAAATTCAGTTTTCATATGCACAACTTTTCTGCAAGGATTTAATATAGAATTTTAGTTTCTGTCTTCTTTTATGATTTTCGGTGACGAATGAAAATAAACTTACTATTTATTTTATGATTTAGTAGCTCAAGTGTTTATAACGTGCCTTTAACCGGATTTCAAATTCACATTAAAATGCAGCTGATACAATTTTTGGCTTTTTCTCTCATTTGCAGCTTTATCTTAAACTGCGCTTTTAGTACAGTTGAACTAAGCTTAGTTTCATTAGGGCCAAGCCAATCGACTAAGCCACGTCGATGCCAATTGGCACAGTGCACCTGCAGGAGCTCAGGCTTAAGTATATTCGCCTCCTAACGCTCGATTTGATATGACCCGCTTTATTTTTGAGCGCGTGCCATGTGTACCACAGAAGCACTTGTGCTGACTGCTGCCAGGTTGTTGTTGCTCTTGTTGTTGCTGTTGTTGTTGTTGTTGTTGTTGTTGCAGGAGATGCCATGTCCTGGCTGGGCCAGCGTCCGTTTTATGGGTCATTGGAGTTGCAGCAGCAGCAGTAGTTGGAGAAACTGACGTGCTTCTGGCTGTCATAGAGGCAATCATAGGGTTCGAGTTGATGAAAAGCCACAGAGCGTACAGCGACATAACCTACATGATAATGTTGATGTCTGTTGAGGATGAGACGGAACGGAACAGCACTAAACTGAGAAAGAGAGAGAGAGAGAGGACACTGCACAGGCAGTTAAGCCCAGCCAAGTTGTAGCTGAAGCTGTAGCTGAAGCTGACTGGTTGACAGGCAAACGGCATCATTAAACACGAACAAAGTATCATCGTCATACTCATCATCAGCAGCAGCAGCAGCAGCCATCAGATGGTATACATAAACTTTAGCACGTGCCTCAGCTAGTGTGGCACTGAGAGAAATTACCCAGCAACTGTCGCACATGCCTCGTAAACTCGAAAAAAGCTGCTTAAATTAATTGTTAATCAAGTGTGCTTTACGATGTTAATACAACTACAGCTGCAAGACTTTAAAGCTTGCTAATTAATTAGTTTTTTGTTCCTGAAGTGTACACAATGTAAAAACAAAACTTGCTTAATAAATAATGGCCAGGCTCAACAGAAAACATACTTCCTGATCAACTATAACAAAAAGATTATACGTGTGATATTTTCTGATGAACGCTATAATACGCTATAATAAAGGCGTTGGAGCTTTCAGTTTTTTAAATGGCGGCTCAGAACGTTGCACAACGGTGGCTCAACGGTGACCCAACGGCGGCACAACGATGCCGTAAAACAATGTTTGGCTACTCCATATAAAGAGCGATCCAAAAAATCCGATTTGGGGCTCAAAAAGTGCGGACAAATTCTAAGATGTCAAAACTGGGACTGCAGATTCCTTTTTATGGCGAAATATGTAAAAAAAACCCAATTAGGGTTGTGCCGATACTCACGATAAGCGAGCTCTGTTATCGTTAACAGTGCAGTATGAATTAACAGTGAGTACATCTTTTGAGTTTGGCGGCGCCAGCGAAAAATGTTAACAATAAATCGGTTATTTAAACAAAAAATCGTGCGATTTTGTTATTGTTCTTCTATTCTCTGTCTCTCTCACTCTCTCTGTGTATTGCAACTCATTTTGCACACATGCTAAGATTCGTGGCATGCAACTCATAAAGCTCTCACATGCTGCGTCTCTGTCTCTGATGATGCCTTGTGCACAGCCTGTCTGCCATAAAGTTGCGCCAATTTATAATGCAATGCAAGTCATTGTTTTATTCTGTGTGTGTGTGTGTTTGTGTGTGTGTGCTTGCGTGTGTCTGCCCTCAAACTCTCTCTGGCAGGTCTCAAGTGCCTGAGCTTGATCAATTACACCCCACTGACACTGTTAACATAGCATAAGGACCACAGGACTCGGAAAATGTTACGAGGCTCGCTCTACAAGTATTTATGCTGGGCGCATATCATTGTCATTGTAATAAGTGACGCGTGTGTGCTTAGTGCACACATACACCGCAACCACACACACACACACACACATATACACACACACCTGCAGCTGCGTTTCAATCTCCTCACGTCTTTGGCATCATCTCATCTCAGCCTGTTTGCGATTCATTCATGCATGCCTCACTGGCCCAGTTGAGATGAGTTGAGACTGGGTGCGTGCACAGTGCACCTGTACCTTTACCTTTACCTTTACCTGACATCCACCGAGAGCTTCTGGGCATGTGTTTGCTTAGGCACATGTAAAGCATCTTATCAGCGTCGTGTAAATGCTGCTCCCTGCTGCCAAAAACCTGCCCTGGATTATGCACACACACACACACTCAGAGACAGACAGACATACAGACAGCGGGGGATACATACAGAGTTGGATTTTTGGCCAGCTCATGCCGAAAATATCATTTAGTTTCTATTTGAAGAGCAAGTCATACAGGCGTGAGTTCATAATGAAGCCCCAACAAAACTCGAATGAGAATGCATTACGAGCGTCTAGCACTTAAAAAATGATTATATATCTAACAGATGAAGGTCATATGAGCAGTTTTTAAGCTATACCGAGCACAATTAAAAGTTGCATATGCTTTAAAACAATATAACACTTAAGTAAAATGTAATTAAATTGATATTTTAATAACAGCAGTTTCTTTGTACGCACAATAAAAAGTAGCTCAATATTTACTTGACTCTTAAATAAAGCACCTGGCAATTGGTTACGACAATTTGTTGTCATTAAAAGTAACTGCAGACTACTGCGCTTTTGACTACTGTCAGTTGCAAGTTGCAACAAAAAGCCGCAGTTGACAGAGGTTGTTCATCATTAAGCGGGCGGTGATCCTTTAAAATGCCTGCTATGCTGAGCTGAAGATGAACGCGATGAGCGTAAATAAATGCAAAATAATACAATAATAATTAAAAGTGCATAAAATACGTTGCAGCATTGAGAGACGAAGCAGCAGCAGCAGCAGCAGGCAGGACACTGCCTGTGAGTCCGTGCTCTGGCACTGGGTCCTTGGTCCTTGTTGCTCCGTTCATATGTATATGTTGGCTTCGCGTTTCCACTTGACGTAAGTTGCATTAATTGCTGCATAAATGGCGTGTAGTCCATATCCTGTCACATTTGACACAGCAACCGCAGGACATGCGGCAGAACCCCCTCTCCCCCTCTCAACCCACTTGATGCCTAAATGAATTTAAGGGCTTTTATGGCTTTCCTTTAACATATGCCGATTAATTTCATTTTGCACGAAGCACGCTCGTAACAGGATTATGTTGCAGCAATTAGCCGCTAGATGGCGGTATACCCAAAAACTCTCAGTGCACAACAAGCAGCAGGGTTTCAATTCGGAGAAAATATGCAGAATGGTTTGGATTCGACTTTTGGCCTGATTTTGTGGAATTGAAATTTGCTTTAATATTTCGTTTTTAAGTTTTCACAAGTTTGAGCGCATTGAATTCACTTGAATTTGATTCACGATTGAATTCACTTGAAGTTGAGTTAGAATTCAATTCGACGCCTATATTGAAAATCGTTAGATTTGAGTGAGATTGACTTGTGGGAACCATAACTTTTCTGATTTCTGTTCAATTGATTATTTTATTGAATTGTCTAATTTGAAAAGAAGTTAATAAATAATAAATTCAGCATCAGTTGCCTGTTTAGACATGTCTCAATCAATTAGCTTTTACTTGATTTATTTCAACAATAAATAAAAATGGTTTGCATTTTGTTAATCGAGCAATTTAAAGCATGCACAACATATAACAATTATATGTAAATTGATTTGTTAAGCACCGGATGTACCGCAAATTCAATAAAATTACATATGTAAATACATAATTACATTTGATTCTTAGTTTGAACGTTTTTAACTCCATTTCTTTTTTTTATGACAAGCAGCAATCGATTCGCAATCAAAATAAAAAGTGTTCAAGAATCATATTTAATTGGCAACGATTTAAAATATTAACGATGCTTCCATTTCAATGCGCATTTTTAACTGCCCCGAAATGTTGGCAGTTTGAGCGGATGAAGCAGCATCAAAGGGGGGAGTGAGTCTCTGGGGTCATGTTCGTTAGCATATAATGCAAATAAATTCGATTTGTTCCAACTGTTTGTATTTAATATATATAAAATATCATGCGTCCGAAATGATTTGTGATTGAGTTTATTATTGTATATATGTATATACATATTTTTGCCGGAATATAAAATAGGCTAATTTCATGATTTATGTGAACAATTATAATTGCAATTTTGTGATTTCAAATATTTATTATTAAAGGCATAACTTATTTATACACTGCAAACAATATTCATATTTTGTCACAAATTGTTTGGCGTATAAAAAAAAAACAACTTTGCGCAATAAAAAGGAGATATATTTTATATATATAGTTCGTTCGCTTAGGATCTGAAAAGAAATGCAAGAAAAAAACCTTTCTTTGACTTGCAGAAAAGTTGATCATATGAAAACATAATTTTCGACCGATTGTTTCTATGAGCGCTATAAGATATAGCCGCCTGATTTTTATCAAATTTGATCAGCATAACAAGAACTTACTAAGACTCAGAATAGGTAAATTTGGTTAAATTGAAAGTTTGTAACTTAGAAAAAGTGAGTTTTAAAAACCAAAAAAGTTGCTCAAACATCTACATTTTAAGCCGAGAGAAATAGAGAGATATGGCTGATTCTACTCAGCTGTTGTTGATGCTGGGATTGAAAACGTCTTCTTCAATGCGTTACACATTTCGTAACACAATTATAATATACACAGCAAGGGTATAGAAAGCCTAAGCTTTCTTGATCCCACTGAGCCTTCCTAATGTCTGTACATTATCCAGTGTCATATTGAGGCTTAGTGTCATTTATTCAGTCCATCTGCTGGCCAAATGAAACCACACAATTACAAACTGAGAAACTGACAAACTGATAAACTGACAAAGTGACAGTGGCATAAAGGTGTACACTGTACTCAAAAAGCAAAACCAAAACCAAAATGCGTTGCAAGTCCATAATGTCCCCAGGTGCTATCAAGATGCAAACAGCAGCAGAAAAGAAATTGGCAGAACGAGGACGCACTGGAAAAATGAGACTGCGACTGCGACTGCGACTGAGACTGGCACATCAATTGGAAAGCAAAACAATACAAAACAAAGCAAAGCAAAAGAAAATTCAAAAAAGCAAAACCAAAACGAAAACCAAATCAAACAAACAGCACAGGATAACGTGGCATGAGGCATACTCCGATAAGCCTGTGGCCAATGCCGCAGCAGAGATAAGACACTGGGCTCTGCCAATGGACTGGGGAACGGCGTCAATTTCTGATTCCATTTTCCTAAACTGGCGGCTGTACGTCTAAATATTTTTTTTGTTGTTTTCTGCTTTCTTCTGATTTTTGGGTTTCGTTTTGCTTTGGTTTCTGGCCTTTTGTGTCTGCCATTTGATTTCGAGCCGCCGTTCAGCGTTCATTTCAATTAAATGCAAATCTCGACGGGGATTTTTCCCATCGAACGCCGTTCGGACAAGTGCGACGGGGCTAGGAGTAGGGGCAGGGGCGGCGGCAGGGGCAGCAGACGGCAGCAGCCACAACGAACATGAACAGGAAGTTTCCTGGTCCATGGTTGGCGCGATGCAAAAGTCGTGGAATGTTTTTTACGCATCGTTGCGTTTTGTTTTCCGGCATGCGAAAGTCCTCTTCGTATTTGCTTTATTCGACTATATAATTTTTTATGCAACGACGTTATGCGAGTACGATATATACCCATACATCGTGGGTATGCCACATTTTGAAAGCAGTTTGTTTGATTAACAAAAATATATTAATAAATTCCAAATTTTTGTTTAGTATTTTAAAATGTAACATTTTCTTAACATAATTTCAATTTTTCAATTTGTCAAAAATAATTTATTAAGCTGCGGTTTTGGTCCTACTACAGGTACTTGTGATTGCTTGTTGCACTCTCGATAAGCCCTTGTTGCAAACTGAAGTTGGCATTGTTAGTTTAGTTGCATTTCACTTACAATCAACCAGATGCAATGTCATCGCACGGAATCCTTGTCCAGAAATAAATAAATTTTCCATAAATTGTGTCAGGATAGCTTCAGATTCACATTCAAATTCAAGATCTCGATAACCAATTGAAGTAGTAGTAGTAGTAGTAGTGGTAGTAGTGGTAGTAGTAGTAGTAGGAGTTGTAGTAGTCCTCCAGTGAAAACAGATGCTGATCTACCAAAGACTGAGACCACAGGACGTGCTAGTTTTGAAAAATGATTATGATGCGTTTGAAAAATAAAAACAAAAATAAGATGTTCAATTAACATTAAACTTCATCCCGGTGTAGTAACAAAACTAGATTTGTCTTCATTCTGCAAAATGAGGAAGTTAGTTCGTAGTTTTGTTGTGTGGATAATTCAAGTCAATAAACCACTTACAAGCAATAGACTTTTGAAAAGATCCTTTTCCAGGAAGGCAACTTGCATTATTATGCATCCACACATGTAAAGGATGAGCAGAATTGCGAGCTTCATTTATAAATGTGTCCGGCATAGAAGACGAAAGGAGGCGTTTTAAAAATTAAAATAAAAATAAGATTGTTCACAAAATAAAAATAAGATAAGTCACACGACGATTCACATTAAGTTGCAGCCCGATACAGCAGCAGTTGCAATGTTACAGCAAAGAATCCATGAGCAGGCATAATATGTTGTCTTTAAATAAGTATGAGAGATGCAGGCTAATGAAACTCAAACCACAAGCTACAACTGATTTTGATAACCAATTGTAGTAGTAGTAGTGGTAGTTGTAGTCCTCCAGCGAACAGATATTAATATATCAGAAATTGGAGGAGAAATGATTATGATACGTTTGAAAAATAAAAACAAAAATAAGATGTTCAATTAAGATCAACTAGATTTGTCTTCATTCTGCAAAATGAGGAAGTTAGTTTTTAGTTTTGTTGTGTGGATAATTCCAGTCAATAAACCACTTACAAGCAATAGACTTTTGAAAAGATACTTTTCCAGGAAGGCAACTTGCATTATTATGCATCCACACATGTAAAGGATGAGCAGAATTGCGAGCTTCATTTATAAATGTGTCCGGCATAGAAGACGAAAGGAGGCGTTTTTAAAATCAAAATATAAATAAGATTGTTCAAAAATTTAAAATAAGATTAGTCACACGACGATTCACATTAAGCTGCAGCCTGATGCAGCAGCAGTTCCACTGATATTACATTCTACAAAGTAAAGAAGGCATTGTTAGATTTGTTGTCTGGATAATTCAAGTCAATACCACTTACCATCAATTGTCCTTTGAACGTTACAGCAGAGACACAATGAGCAGGCATTGACATACTTGTACTCCCAAAAGTATGCTTTAAAGTAGTCGACTGTGAAAGCTCCGATAGCGACGTTTACATCATTCAAATTTTTAAAATTAAAGTAAAAATAAGATGTTGAGAGATGCAGGCTCAAAGAATCGATAGCACAATAGTGATGAAAGGTCCTCCAGCGAGAGCAATGGCTTCTTTCTCATCTCGATGATAACGAATTTCAACTGAATGAAAATAATCGCAAGATACTGAAGGAGATAAGCAAACTCAAAGAAAGTCGTAGCGCTAGCAGGAACTTAAGATTAAGCCTCTAGGTTCTTGAAGATTGTACAAAGTTTCGGTCGGCAACGTCACTGCAGATAATCCTTGACCAGGACGAATGCTGAAGAACTTTGCATTTAAAAAAAATAAAAAAAAAAACAGATGAAATAAAACTGAAATTTAGATTAGATTTGAAAAACACTTGAAAAGATGTGTACTGCCCGAACTGTTTAACACGACTGAAATTTGTAGCTCCACAAAACTTGTAACACAAATTGGAACTGACAATTTTTCGCATGGCACTCTAGGTTTTCTTAAATTGTAGTTTCATTTAAACATTTTTCCGAACGTTGAGGTAAATCATAGAAAGTTGACTATAACTTGGCATTAATTTCATTAACATCATTTGTCTGGTGTGGATTCCACTTTGTGGAAGTAGCTTCGTTATCAAAGTGCACATTTAATATGATTGTTTATTGTTTCTTGGGTGGAATGAAAGTGCACGGAAACTGTGTGGAGCTCTCTGAGGAGTCATATCAAATCTGAAGGTGCGCATTATTATAATGCTGCCATGGAGATCTTAACACTTTGTCTGCCTATGGTATATGTCAACATGTATACCAAGTTTGGTTGCTCTAGCTTCAAAACTGTGTAAAAAAAAACTGCGTTCATACGACGAACAGACGGATATATCACAAACCCAACATACTCTTTTTTTTTCAAATAAATGTTGAAAAAAGAGTATAAAAACTATATTGCGTGCAAGCATGATAATTTTTTTTATACATATTTACTGAGAGTAGAATTGATATTGCAAAGCGCTTAAGTTTATTTTGAACAAGGGTATTAAAATCAAAATTTATTTATTAAAATTCAATCAATGTAATGAAAAATCAAGTAATCTTATATATATTCTAATAACATGTTAATGTACAATTCCTAAATTCAAAGATATTTATAAACTTTAATTTGAGAGTATTATAATACAATTAAGTGTTTGATTAATAGTTCTATTTTATTAACAGATGCAGCATGACAAATATTTCATCATAAATTTACTCAAAATTGTGTCAGGATAGATTCAGATTCAGATTCAAATTCAAGATCTCGAAAACCAATTGTAGTAGTAGTAGTAGTCCTCCAGCGAAAGCAGATACTGATCTACCAAAGATTGACACCATCATGAACTTCGACAGGACGTTTGAAAAATAAAAATAAGATGTTCATATTAGTTCAATTCACATTAAACTTCATCCCGGTGCAGTAACAGAACTAGATTTGTCTTCATTCTACAAAGTGAAGAAGGTATTGTTAGTTTTGTTGTATTGTTATTTATAGTCAATAAACCACTTACAAGCAGATGACTTGAAAAGATCCTTTTCCAGAATGGCAACATGCATTATTACACATCCACACATGTAAAGGATATGATAATACTGAAGAAGCGTTCTTTCGGCCAGATCTTGATAACCAATAGTAATGAAAGGTCCTCCAGCGAGAGCAATGGCTTGTTTCTTAACAGAATTGCGAGTTTCGACTGTATATTTGTCCGGCATTGAAAATGATATGTGGTGTTTTAAAAATCAAAATAAAAATAAGATTGTTCAAAAAATAAAAATAAGATTATGCTATAAATTAAGTTGCATTAATATTTATTTCAAGTCAATAAACCAGTTCAAATTCATACATACATCTATCCATCCTTAGTTCTGAGGAGACAATATCCCTTACGGATGAAACGAAAAGAATTTCAAGTGAATTTTCCAAAAAAAATTATAAAGTTAAGACACGATGTATTTAACAAACCAATTGAAAATGCTTTTAAAAATTATTAGTTGTTAACTGTTTCACATTTTAAATAAGACTGAAATATGTAGCTACACAAAACTTATAACACAATTTGGAACTGACTTTTTTGGCCAGGCACTCTAGGATTTCTAAAATTGTAACAAATTTGTGGACCCGTTTGGAATATGTTTCCAAAACTAAGTCGTAATGGGGCTATGTGCTTCTGTGTGTCATAGAAGTAGTCAGTTTTCAAATACATTCAATTAGAACTCATTGCGTAGTGAGTACATATTCAAAGGCTGTATTACATCCGTAGCAATTAAACAAACTACGTTGACGTAACTTCTCGGGATATCAATTGAAAACAAAATGAATTGAAAATTAGATGAATATATAATAGATTTAAGGGGGATGAAGACATCTTGTTGAAAAGAGTGACAAAGTTATAATACCATTTGCATGGCTATAAAAAAGTTTACTAATTTTGATGAATAACGTTGCATATGGTATCCAGATTATAAATAACATATTATAAGCTGATACTATTTGTATGTTAAAACTGTAAAGTGCATCACAATATTTTGTGTCGCAAATATTTGTACATCAAGTTTTCGTAGCTTAGTTTTAAGTTCTTGTTACTTACATTTAGGTAGCTTTTATTATTTTTTGGTTGCTTTTCCTTTTTTCGACTGCCTTTTTTATGCGCTCTCAAAGGAGTGCAGCATTTTGCTTGCATTTATAAAGTATTTGCATATTTAATACCCACAGTCTTTTGCTCGTTTCACCTGCCCCTATCTCGCACTCGCTCTCACTCTCTCTCCCACTCTCTCTCTCTCTTTGTCTGTCTGTCTGTCGAGCTATTCTTATAAAGGTGTGGCAGCAGTTTCCAGTTGGGAATATTAATAAAGCTGACTGTAGGAGTCCTGGTCTGGTCATTCATGATGTTGTGTAAATATTTCCTTTTCCGCCTGGCAAATGTTGTTGTGCAGAATATACGTAAGAATATACTGCAAATGAAAAATGTATTAAGAAATATTTAATAATCAGCTTATGTCTCGCTTCGTAATTTGTATAAAAAGAAAAGGAAAAAAGAAGTGATGCTCGAGCAAAGGTGCTTAAGAGAAACTCGGTGCTTAAATGTTACCCATTGTACAAATATCATAAGTCGCTCGATTCTTGCGTTGTCACGTTCCACGTTCTCCGCTGGGAGAGCCGGTCGAGAAAGTCAAACATGGACACGTTGTCGCCATTGTCACCGCAACGTAAAATCCTCCCGGCGCAGTCAGCACACATACAAACACACACACACACACATTGCGCAAGGACCTTGAGTTGTCCAGCATTTGTAGATTTCGAATGTTGGAATTTACGTTATTTTCGTTGAATTTGCATAATTTACAACGGCAGAAACAAGCCCCAAACTCCAAGCCAACAATTCAGTCAGTTGATTAAAGTGATAGACTCGACTTTCTCTCTCTCTCTCTACCTCTCTTTCTTTCACTCTAACTCCATCTCTGTCAGCAGGTCCTGCTCTCAGCGTTTTTTATGAGTCCGCTCCGCTGGTTTCTGTAGCGTCTGGCGGATTCGGTTCGGTCTGCTGCTCCTTTGTTCAAATAAGTATATATATGTATATATATATATATATAGTGTATATATACGCAGAGCTAACTGTTGGCAGGGTATTACAAATGGAGATTGGACCCTGCCTCGGGGATGGGTACGTGTTTTGAGTTGCAGTTTACTTTGGCGTCGCATACATTTTGAAAGTCAAGGTAAATATTAGATTTTGGGTTGTGAAATTTTTCGGCTGTTTGCTGGCCGAATTGTGTATGGATGTGTGTGTGTTTTGTACGTGTGTGTGTGTGTGTGTGCGTGTGTGTGCATGCTCTGTTGTAGATGTAGGTAAAACAAATATTAGCTTACAATTTTGGGGACTTACACATAGTTTGCAGGGTCGGCGAAAAGGCCCGCGGTGGCATTAAACATAAGCTAGGTGCGACGAGCTTTTGTAGGCTGCAGGGATTATAATGGTCATATATGACTTGTTGAGTCAAATGGAGGCCATAGTTATACTATAGGCTTGTACTAGATGACGCTAGTTTAAATATTAGCATGCAAATAGTTTCAAGCGCTCTTTATGCTTGCCTTACTTAATTTGGACACAAATTTGTCATGCCATTTGAACATACAGGACAGTGGTAGGGAATTTCCTATGGGTGTTCTTATTTTCACTGCGGCTTGATATCGTTTGACTTTGATGTGGCTTGGAACGTACTTTCCGATGGGTTTACAATTCGCTAGCTGATCAGAAACGTTGTGAATCGTTACATTGAATAGAAATTCACTACCGAAATATTTTGCAGCAATTGGAAACCGGGACATGTTCGCATAGTTCCCTTCTAAAGAAAATTATACTAGGTTAATGGTAGTATCGAACTTTCTGATGCAATATTTGGCTAAAAGTGAATACCGGAACAGGTCTGACAGTTCTTTTCTAAGGAAAATTATACTAACTTAATGGCAGGATCAAACTTTCTCATGCAACATTTTGCATAAAATTTCTTACGAAATATTTTGCAGAAAGTGGAAACCGAAATAGTTGGAATAACACACGTCTAAAGAAAACTATACAAATATATTGTTAGTATCGATCTTTTTTATAGAGTTTTCTAGATTCTTTCCTTAATCAATATAATGTAACCAATTTTTTCGAGCTTTTACAACATATATTTGCCAATTAATGTTTAATATAAGTAAACTTTCTTATATGTATCGATAGTATCTTAACATATAACTACCGACTAATGAAAAAGTCTCGTGTTTCCAGTTGAACTTTATGCTTTATCACTTTGTGTATGCATCTCTACCTCGTTGTCTTTTTGTTTTATTTTTTAAAAAACATTTTGGTTATTCTTACCTGTTTCGTTGCTCATCAGGTCTGTTCTATTTCTGCATATTTCATTACCATTGCAGCTGTCTGTTTTTCTGACAACTTTTCAGCTCCTTTGCTTCGTATTTTGTTTTCAAAGCTTTGTTGCTTTTAATTAAAGCGCCGAAATACAAATGACGCTTCAGCTACAGAGTGTATGTGTGTGTTGTGTGTGTGTGTGTGTGCTGAAACTTTTGCTGTACTTTCGAGACAACCCCCAACATCAGAGCTCCATCCAGACAGTTGCGCACACGTCCCGCGTGTCACGTTAAATGTCATGCAAACAAAAGGCCTGTCCTATTTAAAAAGCTCGTGTATAAAGCTTTTTTTCCGCCCATTAATTTTGACTCTACTCTTTTGTTTTTGTTTTTTTTTTGTTGTTTCTGAAATGATAAGTGTGAAAAAGTAGCGTTGAAATGCGCCTTTTATAACCAGGTTGCTGCATCCACAATCCAGTTGACCATCTACACTGCTCTTTCTCCCAAAATGCGCATGCTACACTGACAGAAAGGTTCGTTCAATATAAAAAAACACACACAAAAAGGACAAAAAAACAAGCGCAGAAAGTTTTTCGCTGTTTGTGGTTGACCGCGTGCAGTCAAAGTTAAAAGCTGGGTTAAAAAGTTCGCAGTGACATCGTTGATCAAATGAAAGGACTGACAAAAGGCGTGTTACTTTATCCGTAATGATGCCATTTGGGGGGGGCTGTTGTTGGGCTGGGTTTAAAAGCCCTGCAGGGTAAGTGTGTGAAAAAGTCATAGAATGAATGGGCAAATAGATAAGATAACATAGATGAAATATATCTATTTAAGTGCTGATAACAAAGTTGCCTTTTTTGTTATCAGCTATTGAAACTTTTTTTTTCACCATTTCCGAGAACTTTTTGTAACGTTTTCGATTCGTTGTGCATAAAATAACAATAGCTTTTTGCTAATTTAAGTTATGCTCGAATTGTTTCATTGAATTCAGCACAGCTCAATTCCGAATGATTTGATCTGAATCGGAAACTTATATTCAGGTCCATTCTGAATGCCGATTCCGTTCAAAATTTGCGTAAAAGGGACTTGATTGCTGTTCTGAATTCCTCAAAACACTTTTTAAAGACTTATTGTTTTTGTATGACTTATGAAAGTAATTGCCAGATTTAACAGGATATTCTACCAACAAATACTAAAATTCCATTTTATATCCATCAAAACTAGGGTTCGAACTCGGATTTGAAAAGAGAAAACGCAACCATTACGATCGGAAACTTGGGTTCGAACTCGGTTTTCAAAAAGAGAATACGCAACCACTCCGATCGGTAACTTGGGTTCAAACTCGGTTTTGAAAACGAGAAAGCGCAACCAGTCCGATCCGAAACTTGGGCTCGAATTCGGTCTTGCAAAAGAGAAAACGCAACCATTCCGATCGGAAACTTGGGTTCGAATTCGGTTTTGCAAAAGAGAAAGCGCAACCAGTCCGTTTGGAAACTTGGGTTCGATCTCGGATTCGAAAAAGAGAAAACGTAACCATTCCCATCTGAAACTTGGGCTCGAACTCGGTTTTGAAAACGAGAAAGCGCAACCAGTCCGATCGGAAACTTGGGTTCGAACTCGGATTCGAAAAAGAGAAAACGAAATATTTTGAATTTCACAAATAATTGAATGACATTTACTTTGATTGCTTTCTTTTAGGATAACAGTAAAGTGCATGATTAGCAAATGAGCATCCCTTAGCATATAACACCTTATAGCGTAATTACTGACTACACCCTGGGAGATTTAAGTACTTGCTGGATTACTGTTAGTTTATCACAGTGGCTCAGCTTGTGACAGCTGACAACTATCAGCGGTTGGTCGCCGCTTTCCCAGACGGCAAAAAACTAAATGCGAATAGCTAAAGTAAACAAATGACAAAAAACTTTGCTATTACTGCACTTGCTTGTTGTTGTTGTTGTTGTTTTGGTCCTTGTTTTTACAGCTAAGCGGGCAATCCTTTGTGCCAGCTGCCCGCATTTGCCTGTCTTTTTTTTTTTTTTTTTAGTCAGGGTCCCTGCTCGGGCGCCATTTGCATATCAGGCAAAGCACCCAACTCCAGAACTTGTGCCTGGCAGCTGCATTGTTTTCCTGTACTCCACCACCATTTTCAGCTCTTTAGTATATTTCGCTTTACTTTCGAAAAGAACACCACCCCTGCTCCCTTAGTCGTTCGTTTTTGTCGCCTTTAACGTCGCCTAATTGCCTAATTAGGCATTTGTATGCATCCCTTAACTCCCCTGTTATATATTCTGTATATATATAGTATGTGTATATATATATATAAGACTCTTTGACCAACTTTATTCAACAGCCAAATTTTAATTTTCTCTCTCTCTCTTTTTGCATTTCTGTCAACTATTTTACAGGTCCCGAAGATATACTGAAATTTCTGGGCAACGAGAGTGTCGTGGATCACTTCAAACTCGTCACCAAGGATGGCAACAGCCTTCTCATCGGTGCCAGGTGAGTTTAGTTTTCTTCTTTTTCTTTTTTTTTTCCTGTAATATTTACCTTTTGTCACGCTCGCCGTTGCATCGCATCGCATCGCATCGCATCACATCGCGTCGCCTCGCGTCGCGTCGACTCCAATGGCGCCAGGTGAAACTCAAGACGTCGCTGCTGTTGCTGCTGCAGTGGCACAAACGAGTGCCACCCTGGGGCGTCCAGGGTGTGGCACTTTAACCCACTCAACCCCAATTCTGCCTTAAGAGGCTGCCTTTGCAACTGGCCACCTACTTTTTCACTTTTAATTCAGCTTTGTTGTATACGTTGCTTTTCATTTTCTTGTTGTTTTTGTATTTTCTATTGTTCTTGTTTTTCTTGTTGGGGGTGCAGCAAAGCAAAATTTCTTTTTCCATTTCCATTTCCAACATTTTTCATCTGGTCAGGCATGCTGTGCACTTTATGAGTTTTATGTCGGCCACTTTGATGTTTTCTCAAAACTGCTTTTATACTCAATTTGATTAAAGTTTTATAATTGCAATGCCACAGTGATAAATGTTAAGGCTTGACTTGAGTCTACTTCTTAACAATAATGGTTAGAATTTGTGGCCAGCAACAATTATGCAGATAAATCTTAGTTATTTTCAATGTTGTTATGGCATTTAAAGTCAAACAAATAGAACTTGTTAGCGCATTTTCATAATAGTTAATCAATTATAATAACTATAAATTAAAGTAATTATAATAAATGCAATTTGTATATTCTTTTTTTATTCAATTTTAATTTGTTTGAAATTTTGAAAAAAAAATCATAATTAGTTTATGTTAAACGTTCGTTAATAGGTTGTAATTGAGTTGTCTAAACAAGAGCTAACTTTAACAAATACTTCAACATTTCTAAATTAGATAATGTTATTAACAACCAAGTATTGATTATTCATATGCAGTATGTTTGGAAAAGTAAGTAAAGAACATATTTAAGAACTGATTGAACAGCAGCTAATTAAGTTTATAAAAACCCTTCATTAATAAGCTGTAATTGCGTTGAAAGTATTGGAAATTGTCTAAACAAGAGCTACATTTTAATACTATTTCAATATTTCTATATTTGAGAATATTATTTAAAACCAATTATTGATCCTTCATATGAACCATGTCCCGAAAGGTAATTAAAGAAGATATTCAAGAAATCATTGAAAACAAGTTAGAATGCTCTAGTCGGGTGTGCCCGGCTACGAGACTCCCTGCTCCCTACACTTAACTTGTGCAGTGCCTGTCAAACTGTAGTTTCTGCCTGCTGAGACGGGGGGAAATAGATTCGTCAATAACTTTGATGTTTCTTACCCGATCGCATCGAAATTTACGTAACTAGTAAACATTGATAAAAGAAATATGTGTACCAAAAATCAAAGCTATATCTTTAAAATAGTGGCTTTGGGAGTTTTTTGCGAACTGCGGGGGTGCGAGGGGGTGTATTCGAAATTTGAAAAAAACTTGATCTGCGTATGGAACCTACATGCCAAGTTTGGTGTCTCTAGATCTTGTAGTAGCTGAGATCGACGCGTTCATACAGACGGACGGACGGACAGACAGACAGACTTGGCTAGTTCGTCTCGTCTGTTGATGCTGATCAAGAATATATATAGTTTATATAGTCGGAAATGCCTCTTTCTGTCTGTTACACACATTTGCAGTACTTTATACAAAATTGTTAAATTTTTGTTGTTATTTGTCTAAACGAGAGTTAAATTTAAAGAATATTTCAATATTGCCAAATTTAATAGAGATGTGTGTATATGCCATAAAGTAAATAAAGCACATATTCAAGTACTCATTATGATTTTGTGCTTATCAGATCTTAGACATAGTAAACTATTTCAAATTTCTCATAATGTTTTCATATGTTTCCGCATAAGTTTTAAGCAAGGAAGCTTCTACTCTTGACAGGCAACAGTTGAAAGTTCAAAGTTGAAGCCTTTAACAAGAAGTTAGCCCGCCTCCTTCCCCATACTCAAAGTACACCACCCAATACTTTGGTAATGTCAACTTTCTAGGTAGGGGCTATGGGTATGGGTCTGGGTGTGTGTAAGTGTGTAAGCTCCGTCGTCAGCATTTGTTTAACATGTTTTAAATGAAACTCCGAAAATGCAGCAGCGAAGGAGTGCAAAATCCACATAAAGCAAACTTCAATTTACTTTTCGCACACATTGTATTTAATTTAAGTAGAAAATACTGAGTATATGAAAAGTTTTTGCAAGGGCACAAAAGCAGACAGCAGCTGAAGCTGAAGCTGATGCTGAAGCTGGAGTTGAATCAGGAGCTGAAGCTGAAGCTGGAGCTGAATCAGAAAGCTGCAGTTGGAGTTGAAGTAGCTCGGGAAGTAAAAGTGGGTACCAGAGATCTACATATAGAGCCAGAAGCTAACGTGCGTGGTAACTTTGATTTTGCAGTGTTGGCAAGAAAAACAAAAACGAATGAAGAAACTTTGCAGCAGGTGCCCCAAAGATATGAAAGGTTGACAGAGGTGTGTGTGTGTGTGTGTGTGTGTGTGTGTGTGTGCGCTGCGGGGCAGACAGCGAGAGAAAGAGAGACGGAGAGAAGCCAAAGTTTGAAGCCAGCTGAGGCTCAAGTGGTAAACTTAAAGGGTTGCCACACAAAATGGGTCGCTTAGAGTTACCCACCAACCCACCCCCACCCCCACCCAAAAAATACGAACAAAAGGGGAAGAACACAAAGTGTATGAGCATTGTAAATTCTGTCGTTGGCAAAAAACCGCAAAGATGCTTTCTGCGAATGTTGGTTCCTAGGTTTATTATATGCCCTCATAGACAATGGGGGGCGCAGACTCCAAAGCCCCCCCCTCCGCTCGCTCTCCTACATGCAAATGTGCGCCAGCTGACACACATATTAAAATGCTGCATACTTTCTGGCTGGCCTGGCCAGAACCAGACATAATAAACTTGTGTGTGTCTCTCTCTCTCTCTGTGTGTGTGTGTGTGTGTTGTGGCAACAGAACCCAAAGAATTTGTACCAAAGGAATGCGTGCTGCTTGTAAGACAAGACATCGGCACTTCCATCCTTGCCTCGCTGCCCCTCTGCAGAGGCTTCAGTTCCTACATCTTGCTTCTTGCCAACGCAGCAGACAGTGCAAAACTTTCAAAAATTGCAAATAGTTTTTGGTAATTTAATATTAACACGACTTGCCAGTCCACTTGCTATCCTTTCTCCTACTCCCTCTCTACAGCTCTCTCTCTCTCTTTCTCTCTTTCTCCCTTTCTCTCTGTCTATTTAAAGGCTTGTGTTTGTTGCGGTTTTCAGACTTACACACAGCATTTTTAAGCAAATAAACCCAAAATGTATTTTCAAAGGCGCTGTTGGAAAATGATTAGTTTTTACAATTAGTGCGGTTTTGTGCCAACGTTTTATTAAATATTTATTGTTAACTTGGCCCACAACACAATTACAGCATCTAAACTGCATATGGTTACAGCTTGTGGCTAGTTCTCTTCATGAATTCATTAAGTAAGCATATTTAGATACTTGGCATGGTTTAGCATATGAAGCGTATACGTAATGTGCAATGCATTGAATCAATTGTGAAACCTAATTACGTATACAGACTAGATTAGATTAGGTTCTTATTTGACATTATTTTCCACTTTCTGGCTATGTTTTCCAAAATGGAAAAAAAAGAGTATATTGGGTTTGTGAAATGTCCGTCTGTCCGTCCGTCTGTCCGTATGAACGCAGGTTTTTTCCACAGTTTTGAAGCTGGAGCAACCAAACTTGGTATGCATGTTGGTATATACCATAGGCAGACAAAGTGTCATGATTCCCCTCCCCCCACCCCCACGCCTTCCCCAAACAACCCCCAAAAATCTATATCTTCTGCAGTTTTGCAGCTATAGTCACCAAATTTGGCATAAAGACTAACGATGACATCCTCGACCGATCTGTAAAAAAAAAAAAATGCCACGCCCACTACCGCCCCTGCAAATGAGCATAATCTGTATCTCCTACACCCTTATAGCTAGAAGCCCCAAATTTTGCAGTATGAATACTTTTGATCTCATCGATAGTTTGGAGAAAAGAAATTTTGACACGCCCACCCCCGCCCTAGTAAATTTAAAAATTAAATATTATAGTTCGAAGCATATATAATATATAAGTAGTCTTTAAAAGAATTTAATTTAATATACGTACAGAAAACAGAGTATATCGCAGTCGGGTGAGCCCGACTGCAACGTTCTTACCTGTTTTCGAATATTTTCATGATTAAATTATGTTTTTCAGACATAAAAATGCAATAAGAAGATGAATTTCCTTTGTATTTGAATTTTGATGATGAATTTGTAGGTTTATCGAGTACAAATTTATGGTTTAAAAGTAAAGTACGAGAACTTGTGTGTGTTTAAGCTGATTAAATATAATAATTTTTTATTATTTTATAAATTTTGTTACCGACTTTTATACATATTTTGCAAAATTACAATTAATTACGAACATGCACACGTGAAACTAGAAATCATTCCAACTCACATTTAATTCAATTATGTTATACTTCTATTTTTAGCAAAAATCTCTCCCTAATGTGTTAAATGTTTACTCCTTAGCTGTTTTTGTTGCCCACCTTAATTACAAATCTCAGGAACAAAAACGAATGCAATTTACAGAGCTCAACTAAATATTCGTGGTGTATTATTTTATTTTTTTTTTTTTGTAAATTTAATTACATGCATAATTTCCGGCTTGCTTATTTTGCCGGAAAAACGTAAAAGAACAGGAAAAAGTGAAAGAGAAATGCGAATGGGAATGGGAATGGGAATGGAGTGGGCGTTGAATATGAGTGATGCTGGCCAAAGAGGGTGGTAGTTGGGTGGCAGCTTGAGAGGGGTGCTGCCCAGGAGCATAATGAGCCAGCAAAATGCAAACACAACAGAAACGCAAGCAAGGCAGAAAAAATTAAGTGAGCGCCAAACGCACATACAAAATAGAGTTGTATTAGTGTTAGTAAGCTGCGTGTGTGAGAGTGGGGGAGAGAGAGAGAGTGTGTGTGTAGAAGGAGAGGGCGAATAGCGAGAACTTGTCGGCTTTTTGCTAGCAGAGTTTTTGCACGCATGAACGCATTTGTATGCTGGCTTTGTCGTTGCCAGAGTTGCCACTTACGTGATTAATGGATTTTTAACAAGTTACACATTCCAAAAGGAGCCCAAACTACACACGCACAAGAACACACACGCACACACACACTTAACCACTTATCCAAGCAGAGAGCGTCAAAGTAACCAAAAGGACGGCAACTGTGTTTGGTGAAAGCCAAAAGGCGCCACTTGCCCACAACCTTGTGCGTATATGTGTGTGTATGTGTGGGTGTATGTGTATGTGTATGTGTATGTGTATGTGTATGTGTATGTGTATGTGTGTGCACCCGCACGTATGCGTTAGGCTGTGTTTTTGCGGAAGGACCCTACTAAACTAGCATGACAGGGCGGAAATGCGAATGTGACACGCGTTTTGCATGTGAAACGTCATGAACAATGTAAAAAAATGAACAAAAAAAAGAAAATATAGTATAAACGTTTCGGTGCGAAAAGCTACCAGGCTGCCATATACTCAATTCCCAGACAAAACAGTTAAGTACATACTATTTTTGCACTTTTTGGGCAAGTAGAGTATAAATAGAAAACAAAATAACCAAACAAAGTGCCCCAAGTTACCACTGCCTCTCGAAACCCCATAGAACTTTCACATCTACATCTACATATACATATACATATACATATACTTCCTTTAGCATAGGTATCAGGTATTTGCAGCTACCTCTATATGCAAAGAGAGTCAAAGTGAATTCGTTTTGGGTTGCCAAAAGCAGAAACGAGGAAACGAGAAAAGCAAAAAGAAAGCAGCCCACAAAATACTTGAGGTAATCGAAATAAGCCCCAATCTCATTTCTTTTTGTTGTCCGTATTTGTACTTTCCGAGTTAAATTTAATTATGCTCAAATTGATTGAATACTAAGGGTAGCATTGATATAACAGATCGTTTAAGTTTATTTAAAGCAAGGATATAAAAGACACTTTCAATACAATAAAAATGAACATTTGGTTAGTTGTAAAAATGAACACATGTTAATATTGTTGTACAATTCATAAATTCAAATATATTTATAAACTTTAATTTGAGAGTATTATAATACAATTAAGTGTATTAATAGTTCTAGTTTATTAACAGATGCAGCATGACAAATATTTCATCATCAATTTACTCAAAATTGTGTCAGAATAGATTCAGATTCAGATTCAAATTCAAGATCTCGATAACCAATTGTAGTAGTAATAGTGGTAGTCCTCCAGCGAAAACAGATATTGATCTACCAAAGATTGAGACCACTGATTATGATGCGTTTGAAAAATAAAAACACAAATAAGATGTTCATATAAGTTCAATTCAGATTAAACTACATCCCGGTGCAGTAACAGAACTAGAGTTGTCTTCATTCTACAAAGTGAAGAAGGTATTGTTAGTTTTGTTGTATTGTTATTTATAGTCAATAAACCACTTACAAGCAGAAGACTTTTGAAAAGATCCTTTTCCAGGAAGGCAACATGCATAATAACACATCCACACATGTAAAGGATATGATAATACTGAAGAGGTGTTCTTTCGGACAGATCTCGATAACCAAGAGTAATAAAGATTGATATGTCCTCCAGCGAGAGTAGTGGCTTGTTTCTAAACAGAATTGCGAGCAAGTGGAATTCCGGTTGAAGACGGTAATGAGGCGTTTTAAAAATTAAAATAAAAATAAGATTGTTCTAAAATTTAAAATAAGATTAGTCACACGACCATTCACATTAAGTTGCAGCCCGATACAGCAGCAGTTGCAATGTTACAGCAAAGAATCCATGAGCAGGCATAATATGTTGTCTTTAAATAAGTATGAGAGATGCAGGCTAATGAAACTCAAACCACAAGCTACAACTGATTTTGATAACCAATTGTAGTAGTAGTAGTGGTAGTTGTAGTCCTCCAGCGAACAGATATTAATATATCAGAAATTGGAGGAGAAATGATTATGATACGTTTGAAAAATAAAAACAAAAATAAGATGTTCAATTCACATTAAACTTCATCCCGGTGCAGTAACAAAACTAGATTTGTATTCATTCTGCAAAATGAGGAAGTTAGTTCGTAGTTTTGTTGTGTGGATAATTCCAGTCAATAAACCACTTACAAGCAATAGACTTATGAAAAAATCCTTGTCCAGGAAGGCAACATGCATAATAACACATCCACACATGTAAAGGATATGATAATACTGAAGAAGCGTTCTTTCGGCCAGATCTTGATAACCAATAGTGATGAAAGGTCCTCCAGCGAGAGAAGTGGCTTGTTTCTTAACAGAATTGCGAGTTTCGTTAATAAATGTGTCCGGCATTGAAGACGAAAGGAGGCGTTTTAAAAATCAAAATAAAAATAAGATTGTTCTAAAATTTAAAATAAGATTAGTCACACGACCATTCACATTAAGTTGCAGCCCGATACAGCAGCAGTTGCAATGTTACAGCAAAGAATCCATGAGCAGGCATAATATGTTGTCTTTAAATAAGTATGAGAGATGCAGGCTAATAAAACTCAAACCACAAGCAACAACTGATTTTGATAACCAATTGTAGTAGTAGTAGTGGTAGTTGTAGTCCTCCAGCGAACAGATATTAATATATCAGAAATTGGAGGAGAAATGATTATGATACGTTTGAAAAATAAAAACAAAAATAAGATGTTCAATTCACATTAAACTTCATCCCGGTGCAGTAACAAAACTAGATTTGTCTTCATTCTGCAAAATGAGGAAGTTAGTTCTTAGTTTTGTTGTGTGGATAATTCCAGTCAATAAACCACTTACAAGCAATAGACTTTTGAAAAGATCCTTTTCCAGGAAGGCAACTTGCATTATTATGCATCCACACATGTAAAGGATGAGCAGAATTGCGAGCTTCATTTATAAATGTGTCCGGCATAGAAGACGAAAGGAGGCGTTTTAAAAATCAAAATAAAAATAAGATTGTTCTAAAATTTAAAATAAGATTAGTCACACGACGATTCACATTAAGCTGCAGCCTGATGCAGCAGCAGTTCCACTGATATTTCATTCTACAAAGTAAAGAAGGCATTGTTAGATTTGTTGTCTGGATAATTCAAGTCAATACCACTTACCATCAATTGTCCTTTGAACGTTACAGCAGAGACACAATGAGCAAGCATTGACATACTTGAACACCCAAAAGTATGCTTTTAAATAGTCGACTGTGAAAGCTCCGATAGCGACGTTTACATCATTAAAATTTTTAAAATTAAAGTAAAAATAAGATGTTGAGAGATGCAGGCTCAAAGAATCGATAGCACAATAGTGATGAAAGGTCCTCCAGCGAGAGCAATGGCTTCTTTCTCATCTCGATGATAACGAATTTCAACTGAATGAAAATAATCGCAAGATACTGAAGGAGATAAGCAAACTCAAAGAAAGTCGTAGCGCTAGCAGGAACTTAAGATTAAGCCTCTAGGTTCTTGAAGATTGTACAAAGTTTCGATCGGCAACGTCACTGCAGATAATCCTTGACCAGGACGAATGCTGAAGAACTTTGCATTTAAAAAAAATAAAAAAACAGATGAAATAAAACTGAAATTTAGTTTAGATTTGAAAAACACTTGAAAAGATATGTACTGCCCGAACTGTTTAACACGACTGAAATTTGTAGCTCCACAAAACTTGTAACACAAATTGGAACTGACAATTTTTCGCATGGCACTCTAGGTTTTCTTAAATTGTAGTTTCATTTAAACATTTTTCCGAACGTTGAGGTAAATCATAGAAAGTTGACTATAACTTGGCATTAATTTCATTAACATCATTTGTCTGGTGTGGATTCCACTTTGTGGAAGCAGCTTATTTATCAAAGTGCACATTTAATATGATTGTTTATTGTTTCTTGGGTGGAATGAAAGTGCACGGAAACTGTGTGGAGCTCTCTGAGGAGTCATATCAAATCTGAAGGTGCGCATTATTATAATGCGGCCATGGAGATCTTAACACTTTGTCTGCCTATGGTATATGTCAACATGTATACCAAGTTTGGTTGCTCTAGCTTCAAAACTGTGGAAAAAAAAACTGCGTTCATACGACGGAAAGACGGATATATCACAAACCCAACATACTCTCTTTTTTTTTTTAAAAAAATGTTAAAAAAATGAGTATAAAAACTATATTGCGTGCAAGCATAATAATTTTTTTTATACGTATTTACTGAGAGTAGAATTAATATTGCAAAGCGCTTAAGTTTATTTTGAACAAGGGTATTTAAATCAAAATTTATTTATTAAAATTCAATCAATGTAATGAAAAATCAAGTAATCTTATATATATTCTAATAACATGTTAATATTGTTGCACAATTCTTGAATTCAAAGCTATATATAAGTATTATAATACAATTAAGTAGTTGATTAATAGTTCTATTTTATTAACAGATGCAGCCTGACAAATATTTCATCATAAATTTACTCAAAATTGTGTCAGGATAGATTCAGATTCAAATTCAAGATATCGATAACCAATTGTAGTAGTAGTAGTAGTCCTCCAGCGAAAGCAGATACTGATCTACCAAAGATTGACACCATCAAGAACTTCGACAGGACGTTTGAAAAATAAAAATAAGATGTTCATATTAGTTCAATTCACATTAAACTTCATCCCGGTGCAGTAACAGAACTAGATTTGTCTTCATTCTACAAAGTGATGAAGGTATTGTTAGTTTTGTTGTATTGTTATTTATAGTCAATAAACCACTTACAAGCAGAAGACTTGAAAAGATCCTTTTCCAGGAAGGCAACATGCATTATTGCACATCCACACATGTAAGGGATATAAAGGATGACAATACTGAAGAATCGTTCTTTCGGCCAGATCTCGATAACCAATAGTAATGAAAGGTCCTCCAGCGAGAGCAATGGCTTGTTTCTAACAGAATTGCGAGTTTCGACTGTATTTTTGTCCGGCATTGAAAATGATATGTGGCGTTTTAAAAATCAAAATAAAAATAAGATTGTTCAAAAATAAAAATATGATTATGCTATAAATTAAGTTGCATTAATATATATTTCAAGTCAATAAACCAGTTCAAATTCATACATACATCTATCCATCCTGAGTTCTGAGGAGACAATATCCCTCACGGATGAAACAAAAAGAATTTCAAGTGAATTTTCCAAAAAAAATTATAAAGTTAAGACACGATGTATTTAACAAACCAATTGAAAATGCTTTTAAAAATTATTTGTTGTTAACTGTTTCACTTTTTAAATAAGACTGAAATATGTAGCTACACAAAACTTATAACACAATTTGGAATTGACGTTTTCAGCTAGGCCCTTTGGGATTTCTAAATATTTGCGGGACGGTTGAAACATTTCTCCAAATGTTGAGGTGAATCGTAGAAGGTCTTGGTGCCTACTTGTGTCATAATATCTTTTAGCATGTGAATAAGAAATAAAACGAATTGAAAACAAAGAGAGGTATACAAGTACTTTATGGGGAAGGAGTTGTCTGCTTGACATACTGCTAGGGTATGACAAATGTAAATCTAGCTCACTTTAATACGCTGAAATTTGCAGAAACTCTTAAATTGTCAGCTGTCAGGAAAGCAGAGTTTTCTTTTTTGTGCCACTCAAAGCAAATTCATTCTAATTGTCAACATCGATGTCTGCTCTAAGTGAACTAAGTGTAAGTGTGCTAGCATTTAGAGCCGGTTTAATCCTTCATTTCCTTTTTCAATTCACAACTGTCACTTATGCAAATCAGGTTGAGGACGTTTTCTAGCTTCTACCCCAAAATTTGCCACTTGACTTTTCAACTCTAGTTTTTTATGCATAGTCATTTGTTGGCTGTTTGGGTAAATTGCATGTGGGCCGTCGACCTGAGTTGCTCACAAGGCTCGAGTCGTTAATTCATTGGGTTTACTGCCAAATAATCGTAATTCAGCGCTAAATTTCTTATTCACGGATTTCGGCGCTTGTCTTTATCTGATCTATTTTTTTTGGGGCTTTTGTAATGCCTGCCAGCGAAGCGCTGAACATGAAAATTGGGTTAACACATTTAGCTTGAAGTACATGTGCAGCAATGTCCTAGCTCTTGTTCTCATTCTCGTTTTCGTTCGTGTTCTTGGATTCGTTACCATCCTTATTCACATCCTCGTCCTTGTGATTGTAGCTGCCTGCCATCAGCTTGGCTATCGAATGAATGGCGACAAAGGCGGAAATAAAATTGCTAAACGAAAAAAGCGTTTCAACGTTTGCCTAACGTGGCTAGATTCTCTTACTCTCTATCTCCATCTCTCTCTGTCTTTCTCTGTTTTGTCTCTTTTACTCCACCTGCTGGCATATGTTTGTTGGCCTATCTTTTTGGCTTTTAACGTCTTTTTCAGTTTGCTACGACGACAACAACAGCAACAAACTGCTTTTACAGTAGCAAACAATTTGAATTAAGCGTACAAATTTTACAATCGGTAATGATAATAGCTACATTAAGAATTTAAATAAGTACCTTAAAGGTATTAAATGGGGTATTCCTTAATACTAAATTTGCAGAAATGAAAAGCTTTTTGTTATAATTATATGTTTTTTACTGAACAAAAGTCTACTGCAGAAATTTGTAACTTTCTTTGGGACTGCGAAGTCTAAAAAACACAAAGGTTGACTAGTTTTTTCAATACAGTTGCTTAACGCAGTCCACAAAACGATCTTAAAAACCATTGTATTATTATCTCAAAAACATTTTATGATAATATTTTTTGACACTTGTTTGAGATTATATGAATTTTTATTTATTAACCTTTTTTTTCAACAAATATAAGTTTTTTCAGCAGAGTACTTTTTGTTTTTCAGGCTTAATTTTATTTGAAACATACAGTCATGTTCCGACTTTCACTTTCGCATCAATTTCACAAAAAACATAAAACTTAAAAGCTTAGTTTTCTATCCAGTTGATTTCATTTATATACGCATCTGAGAATACTTCTGCGGAATTGATTCGTTAGCGGAATTCAAAACAGATTGGTTTATCCACCAATTCACTTCAATTGAGTAAATTTACTTGCAAGCTGTTACAATATCTGCCCACTGTGCTTTATTTTGGCAATTCAATTTTTTGTATGCAATTTTCCTGGGGCGCTTTTCAAGCGCAGTGCAAATTCGTTTACTCACACACACCACACACACACCACACACACACCACACACACTGCATACACACACACACATACATTCTGCACATGCGAGTCCATCTTTTATTTCATTTCATTCTTTGCCTTTGTGTGTGCAACTGCGCAACAATCATTTTTACACCGCAAATTCATTTCCGTTTGCGCTCGTTTCCATACATGAGTGTGTCTGTGTGTCTGTGTGTGTGTGTGTGTGTGTGTATGTATTTGCATGTGTGTGTGTGTGCAACAAACGTCAGCTAATTTCATGCGATTTATACGCATACGCGCAGTGCAACAGCGTTGCATACTTTTTGGGGCTCGCGGCTGAAAAAAAAGAAAAGCTGCATTTTCATGGCAATTTTATCAAGGCGCCTTGGCTGCCATTTCCCCATTCCCCTGCCATGTTACCGATTCCCTGCGGCCACTTATGTTTCGCCGTTGCTGATTTTAATCAGTGGCATGCCCCCCTCCTTCACTACTCATACCCCTTAGCAGATTTTTGGGGTAGCAGCTTGATTGAAGATTGTAGATTGAATTGTGAAACAAATGTCCTTCCACACGCTCAAACTCGACTGGCTGGCAACAATGCCATTAGGGAAGAGGCTTTCATTGTTGCCTGCTGCTGCTGCTGCTGCTGCTGCTGCTGCTGCTGCTGCTGCTTTCTCGGCTAGAGGCATTGTTTGATGCCATTCAGGCTAATACCTTTGCTTTTGGTGAGTGCTGCAAAAGTGTAGTCAAAAGATTTGAAGCTCTTCTCAGCTTGTCATCGTCACAAGTGCGCTGTTTCTTTAGCACAATGGAGCGCATCATTCATGTCAGTGGGTAATCGCAAGTCTTAAAACCAAACAGAATAGCTAAAACCAGCTTGAAACTATAGAAATATAATACAGGCACTTTTTATTAATAACGAAAGCTATCAAAATTAGCACATTCTAATGGAGATTTCGTTGCATACGATACATATAGTAGTTTTTTTGATGAAAACTGTAACTTAAACCTTGTCTTAAATTTTTTAAAAATATGCTTGAAGCCCGTCATAAAATTTTACAAAAATTAGCTTTCAAAAATATGAAGTAAACAAATATTTTCACTCATTTTCTGCACTCAATTTATTTTTATATAAAAGTGTCTAAACATTTAAAGAAAAATTTGCATTCAAAAATATAAAACAATGCTTAGAAATGAAGCTTAAACCTCGTCTTAAAATTTTTAGAAAATTTGCATTCAATAATATGATATAAACAAATATTTTTACTTATTTTCTGAACTCAATTTACTTTTATATTAAAGAGTATACAAATTTTTGTAAAAAATGCACTCAAAAATATAAAATTTGATTAGAAATGCAGCTCAAATCGAGTCTTAAAATTTAAAAAAAGAAAATGGCAAAAAAAATAAGAAATAGGCAAAAATGTTTACTTATTTCCTGCACTCAATTTAATTTTATATTAAAGTGTTTTAAAATTTTTAAAAAATTTATAAACAAAAATATAAAACATGATTACAAATGCAGCTTAAAACTTGTCTAAAATATATATAAAAAAAATGTATATTTATATTCATAATTTCGCAAAACTCATTGTAGGCCTAATTAAATGTCAAAAGGCTGGCTTAATCCATTTTCAAGTCAAAACAATCTAAACTGATGTGAAATTATTAATCTAATTGTAATTCATAGATTGCAAACGATAAGTATATTTCTTGCTGTAAGCCAATGTTCAAGCAATTTGCTTTGTCCTTTTATATGCCTATAAATTTGTGCACACCTTGCGGCATTACTTAACATCAGAGAGTGTGGGACAGAGAGGGGTAGGTAGTGAGAGAGAGAGAGAGAGAGAGAGAGAATGTTGGCCTTATTGTTATAATTAATATTCCATTCATTAGTCAAATTGAATTTGCCAGGCACCAGAACCAATGCCCCTTGGTAATTGATTTAAAATTTGTGCTTAAAATATGCAAGCAACTCGCTCGAAACTCGCAAATGGAGCAATATATGAAAACTTGAGCAATGCGCAAAAGGCGACTGAAATCTCTTTGAAAATTCCGAGCAAAGCCTGACAAATTTGAAATTTGAGTGACCTGTAGCTAATATTTTATGTAGCTAGAGAGCACTGAGAGAGTGTGAGTAGGAAAGGAATGGGTAATTGGCTCAGAGAGTGCACTGCACTTGGACTTTAATCATGCTTATGAGTCGAACGATGGGGGAGTGCCTGTAACTGGGACTGAGTGAGTTTTCAGAATCCAAAGCTAGCCAACGAAATGCAATTCGCTTTGTCATGTTGCCTGCCCGGTGGTCAGCAGACATGTTCAGCCTCCGACTGAGACTGAGACTGCGACAGCGACTGCGACTGCGACTGCGACTGCAACTGAACTGAACTGAACTGAGCCAATGGTGACATGGCCAGAGGTTAAGCACTGGCATATTGGCAATGGTAAATGTCGAAATCTAGCTCTATATGTGCAGTATATGTACCTGCATTTGTTTGCTGCGCCCTCTCCTGCCTACTGTGAACTGTTTCTGGTGCTGGTTTTTGGGCTCTGCGTCCTACATCCTGCATCCTGGTGCTGTTCCTGGTACTGTTCCTGGTTTTATACCTCCTCACATCTCAATGGCATTCACATTTTGCTTTTTGGAATTTGACAGTTTGGACATTTTCTGCTTGCGTTGAGTGCTGAAGAGGGCGTCGCAAGTATGGGCCAAAGGGCATGCCGGGCCTGAAGGGGCTGCCAAAGAAAAACGTCGGTCAATATCATGAAATTCAAACCGTCAATTCGATGCATGCCACATGCAACACTAGTGCCCAGCCAAGGGTCAACAGCAGCAGCCGAGTACCAATAGCTCTCACAGAAATGTGAATGAATGCACGAATTGCACAACTGGCAGTTAATGTGAAAATCTGTTCGACTTACAGATGCCCAGCATACTATATAGCAAGTTCCAATCATAAAACAGCTTTCAACTGAATAAACAACAAGCTTTTGTTTTTTAGATGATGCCAAATTAATTTGTGGGCATGCTATATGCATATATTGGATCTGGGAAAACAGCTTGAGTTCTTTGATAACAAAAAAAAAATGAATAAAATTTCAAAATATTGGAAAAATGGAATCTTTTAAAGCATGCGCCGCCTGCTGCGCTTCGATAATTTTTGCATTGGCAGCAATTGCGCACACACATGTAATTCAATATGCGAATATGCACAGAAAAAAAAGGAGTAAAGGGGGGGTAGGTTGAGTGGTGGCACCACATGGCGAATGGCGGCGACAGCTTTTAACTTTGTCCAGTTTTGCAAAGCCACACACACACACACACACACACACAGAGAGTAAATGGCAGAGGGAAAATAGTAAGCCATATTGAGGAACATTTTGCTTGATTTGGTTCGCTTTTGGCCATACAGAAAAGCCATTTACCGTTATGTCACAAGACGGCAACGTGTCGACTGCGCTGCCAGCAACATGAATGCAACTCAAAGCATCAGAAGAGACGGTAAAGAGGGTTGCAAGTTGGGAGCTGGGCCTAAGGTGCTGCCAACAACAAAAGCTTTTCAAATCGCATGGCTGGCCAAAGTCAACTTCTTTTCATGCCAAATGCCTGCGTTTGACCCAACTTGGGCTACAAAACTGTAAACTCCTGGATGAATGCGTTTTTCAGCCCAGCACGCATCCTAGCCAAAGTAGTGCAAAGTTTCCCCCCTACCCTCCTGCCAACCTGACGTGTGACATTGAAAGTTGAATAGTTGACTTTGACTCTCTGCCAATGGCAGAGCAAACGGCTGCGATTGGCATTGACTGAAAACTGAATTGCATTTGTAAAGTGTCGGAATTTGCCATCTCAATTGCAATCTGCAAGAAGCGTTTCGATTCCGACCACGTTTCAAAATGCGCCCAAAGCACAACAACAACAAAAAAAACGAGCTGAAAGAAAATTCATGAAAGCCAACCAAGCACACTTCGCATAGGCTCTCTCTCTGTGTGTGTGTGTGTGTGTGTGTGCAATAAACTTAAGGTGAACGTAGAAGAGAGATATGTCAGTGTGAGATTTCTGCAAATTGCATGTTCAGTTATTTCGTTAGAAAATACATGCCAGAGTACTTACTTCTGTAAACAATTTGTAGATGTCTCGACACTTTATCAAACTTTTTGACGTCTTTTAATTTTTATTGATACAACTGTGCATACTTTATTTACAGTTACAGCACAGGTACAAGCAATTTTAAATATTCATTGATATATCACACATACTATCAAATTGTGTTCCTTAAAAACGAATGCATACAAGTAATCTAAAAGTATAAATGCAGATTTGCTTACTTTTACGAGTCTTTATGATTTGGATGTAAATTGTAAAGTTAAACAACTGATTTGCATCTGACATTATTTTAGTTAGAGTTTCTTATTATTTTAACACACTTTGAGCCGAATGCTCAATAAGATTTTCCCTTTCCTTTTTCCTTTCCCTTTTCCAGTTAAACAACAACTATTATTTCAAGGTTTTTATTATGACAAAAGTCATCTAATTGCTATGTGTTTTGTCCTAGAATAATGCAAACAGCTTATTTGTACTTTTGCTTTTGAGTTTTGTGTCAAATCATAATTCTGAAAAACAGAAAATTTAAGAAAAAAATGCTCATCTTGCGTTCTAATGTATTCAGCACCGAAATAAGTAGGATGTGTGTCCCTCAGTCGGAAAAAAGATTATAATCTATGGTTATTAGTATACTTTCTGCACTTTCATAAATAAATACACTTAATTTGAGCATCAAAACAGTTCAGGACAAGAGCGTTAACGGGGATCTCTTGACTCAGGGGAGCCCTTGACTCAGTGGAACCCTTGATGTAGTGTTGGAAAACGAGATGAAGCTATTGCCATTCACACTTTTATCAGCCTTTTACAGCAACCGAAAGTTGAGAAAGCGAAACTAGTTTCAAAAAATATATTGTTAGGGTTCTTAATTCGAACGTTGTATCGAAGTTGAGGAACCGACCATTAAGAACTCAAATTATTTTGATTAAAATATTTTATAGCTCAATCTATTATTTTTACATACTGCAGCTTATATCAAAGTCGAATCATTTGAGGTACTCATGGTTAGTTCGTCTACCAAAAATTTCACAATTCAAGGATTTGTCTTTGATTAAACAGCTTAATTTTTAATAAATTTTAACTTTTGCTTTTGCATACAAGTTCTGAGTGGCAAAATCTGGCCAATTTGTATGAAAGAAATAGTATATGCTACCCATCTATCATTAAACCATGTCTCATACCCTTAGATAAGCAACTGCTATTTACACCCTAATATATGCACACTGGCCAATAAATAATCAAGTGCCACAGCAAATAAATTATGATCATAATTCAAAGACCGCTAATGATACTTAAATTTCCCAAACGCAAACATCAACAAACAATTTCTTTCTTTTTTTTGTGCACTAAAATGTGACAATGGCAGATGAGCAGTAGCAAAAAAAAAAAAACAAATAATATAAATATATAAAAATTAATCAGATCTAGGCAAAGCAACAAAAAAGAAACATAATTTATATACAACGTATGTAGTATGTGCAGAGACAGAGCCTCAGAGCGTAATAAATATGACAATGTGCGCTTATTATGAGTATGTCTGGAATCAGAAAATCTGAAATCTGAAAATCTGAAAATCTGAAAAACTGCCTGGCAGTGCATAATAAATTCTCACATTTTATTAAAGGTTCGCAAACATAACTCCGTTTTGGTAATGATGAGAAGAAGAAAAAGAAAAACACGTCGCTGGGCAACAAACAAATATATTTTTCTCAGTTTCACATGGGGCAAGGTCATGCTGCGGAAGGTTGGCTGTTTTGGGGGGTGGGCTTTGTCGGTCGCCTTGGGCGGTGCTGCGTCAACGCGTCGTATGAGCAATTTGCATGTTTCTGGAAAGGAAAATGGTGGCTTTTGCCTTGGCTTTGTTTTGTCTACTTGATGCCTTTTTTTTTTGTTTTGTGGGTCAAGCCACAAAATGACGGCGGCATCAATGGCGACGATGATTTTATTCCTTTTTCTTATGTTTTGTTGTTGCTGTTGTTGTTTTGTGTTGTGGGAAGGTTTCCTCAATCTATTTTATGGCAGCGCAACATTTCCATTTTCTTCATGCTCATTCTTGTGTCGCTGTATCTTTCGCTTTTGCACTTTTAACGTCTTTGAAAGCCCGTCAACCACAATGCTGTTATTTATGTGCATGTGGCTTTTGTTTTGTTGCTATTTTCTTCTGCTGGGTTTTCCCAGATATTTTTGAAAAGGGTTTCTCGCTGAGCGTATTTTAGTCCTTTCCCTTTATTTGTGCTTGCTGAGTGATTCAAGACGCCTGCTTAAATTGGTTTTCAACGGCAACATAAAAATTGTGACTTGTTACACATAATTTTGAAATTATGGCCAAATCATGTGAATGGCCTTGATGTCTGCAGCTAACGTTATACAAAATATATGATATACAAATATTTCAATCGATACAACAGTCATTCTCATTTGGTATATTAAGAAAATAAATATTAGCTAAAAGACATAAGCTATTTAAAGAAATTTATTTAAAATATTCAAATTTAAGAAGTAAAAAACGTTGCAATCAGAGCCTAACGACGTGCGGACGGACAAACGGACAGACATGCGACATTTCACAAACTCACAATATTCCCTTTTTTTTTGTTGTCAATTTTTGAACAAAAGCGTATAAAAACTGTGAATTGTGCGCATTTTTACATAATAGATGCATAAATATTTGAATTAAAATAAGTGCACTGTGTGTGTATGTGTGCATGTGTGTATGTGTGTGCTAACGATAACGATAACTAGTCAAATCAGCCAAATGCAACGACCAACAAATTCATTGAGCCAATTTTGATGGCGACCATAGTTTGAAATATCTGCGGTTTTGGATCTGCTCGGGCTGAAAATAATTCGCGGTTGCGACTTGTGCGACTCTGAATTGCACTCATGAATAAATCGAATATAAATTCAAAAGCAAAAACATTCAATGCGATATATATAACATTGCCAAACATGCCAAAAACAACAACAGCAACAAAACATTACAAAAATCTTTATCAATTTGTGTTTTTCTTCTTTTCTTTTTTTAGAATTTATTGCAATGATTTCAAATATTTCTAAACGGAATGCTGACATTAAATGTTAAAAAATTTAAGAACAAAAAAAATGGCATAATTTAAAAAAATTAACGACAAATAATAAACTGTGCTCAGTTTGAGTTATTGTCTTTTTATTTATTGCTATCGATTTGGAACTCAATTTATTAGTTGTCAGAATATTTTGCACAATTTCTTTTTTTTTGTTTTTGTATCAAACATAAAAATACAATACAATAAATATGCGTATGTACAAGATTTATGTGACTGTTTTTAGATATGCATGCTTTTTTTTTTATTTATTGATTTTTGATTAAAAAAATGCATTTCAATTAAAATATTAAAGAAATAGCGTAAGCATTGGAATTAAAGATTTTGCTGAATTTTATATAAAAGTTTTAAAATTAACTTTGAAAGAAGCATCTTTACTTAGCGTTTGTATAGCAAAGTTATCAAGAACATATTTCAACATGTTTTGTATTTAAGTTGACTAAGTTGAAATAAACTGAGCTCAACAACAACAACAACAACAACAGCAACAATAATAACAACAACAAAAGCAAAGCAGTTAAATGCGCAACTAGAACTAACATACAACAACACCAAAAACGTGTGCAAAAGCAGTGAAAATCCATCGTAATCGTTGTGTGTGAAAGCGGCATTGCTTGCAGCCGCAACAACAACAACAGCAACAACAACAACAGCAACAACAACAACAAGTGCAACAACAACAACAAAAGCAACAACAGACAATGGCAACACTAACACGCTGCCTTGCGGAAAATATTTATGAGCGTGGTTTTTACGCCAAATGCATTCTATGTGTAAAATGTTTCTGCACTCTGTCTCTGTCTCTCTCTCTCTCTCTCTTTCTGTCTCTCTCTATCCCTTTCTCTGCATCTCCCTCTCGCTTGCTGGGTTGCTGCGTTGTTTACGCGTATACCTCAACGTATTCGTAAGCGCGTAAATATCAAAGCCGCTGTGCATTTATGTGTGTGTGTGTGTGTGTGTGTGTGTGTGTGTGTTAAGCAGTGCGTTAAAGTGTTTATGTGTTTGCTTACGTGAGTGTAGGTGCGTGTGTGTGTGTGTTTGTCGCAGATACACAGTCAGATCGAGGCCAGTTACACACACACTTTTTTTTCTATACCCTGTATCCTTTTCTTATGCAAAGAAGTAGACCTACAGTTGTATTAATATGTGTAAAGGTATTTCAGAAATCTTTGATATCACTGCGCACGGCAGTCCACGCTAGTGACGAAGCAGTGGCTATAATATGAATCGTCCCTAGACTTCTAGCTCGCGTAGAGGTGTTTTTTTTATCGATCTCAGAGACTATAAGAACTAGAGACACCAAACTTGGCATGCACGTTCCTGTATACCATACGCAGATCAAGTTTATTTCAAATTTCGGATGCACCCCCCCGCACCCCCGCAAATCGCAAAAGACTCCCACAGCCACAACTTTCAGGCCTAATAAACAATATTTTATTCCCATTACTCCCTGTTCCCATTAAAAATGGGAAAAAGGGAGTTATACAGTACAGTAAATGTATGTAACAAGCAGAAGGAGGAGTTTCCGACTATATAAAGTACATGTATTCTTGATCAGCACCAACAGCCGAGTAGATATAGCCATGTCCGTCTGTCTGTCTGTCTGTCCGTCTGTCTGCCTATCCGTCTGTCTGTCTGTCCGTCTGTTCGTATGAACGCGTCGATCTCGGAGACTATAAGAACTAGAGACACCAAACTTGGCATGCACGTTCCTGTATACCATACGCAGATCAAGTTTATTTATAGCGCAAGTTGGCAGTAGGGAGTCTCGTAGCCGGGTACACTCGACTAGAGCATTCTTACTTGTTTTCTTTCGCGTGAAGCCTCGCTTCCTAAGATCTCACGAATCTCATTCCAAGTCAAAAGCACTCATATCATAGTATCAAGAAAGTTAATTGTAGTTTTTCACATTTGCTTACAGGGTATTGATTATATATAATTATAATTTTCTTTATTTTGTATTTTGCTGCATCATTTTTAACAGTGTACTGTCTCTGCTCACTGCTCACAAAAAAAGGCTTGGTCGTTCCACTCATATGCTAATTTTACTCAGCACATTTTATATTTATTCGCTGGTGCCAACAACAGGCGATATAACTGCAGCCAACTTAACTGCGAAACCACAGGGTTGCATTCGCTTATTCGTTTGAAGTTGCCATTTGCTGTTATCGTTGTTGCTGTTGTTGCTGTTGTTGCTGTTGTTGCTGTTGTTGCTGTTGTTGGTGTTGTTGCTGCTGCTGTTGTCATAATTAAAACGCGCTGCATAATTGCCAAACAATGGCACAATGCACGGCTAGAGAATGTGTGAGAAGGTGGGCAGTTCGGCAGATCCCCCTGCCCCCCCTTAACAGCTTCTGACGACGCCCGGTTTGTTGCCTGGGCCCGTGACAATCACAGCCATTTATTCGACTGCCTAACAAAGTGGACAACGAGCATTTTTTCACGCTGTTTGCATTGGCCAGGCCATCAGCCAACACACACATACACACATAAAAACACACACACACACACACAGAGAGAGAGAATACACACACATCGAGAAGGCAACGGAGCGCACTGCAAAATGTTGCCACATTTTGGGTCGTAATTGCATAACGTTGCATGGCAAAGCGCCAACAATACTCTTAAACATTGTTGCACACAGGTTTGTCCCATACGGGCAACACAGAGTGCAAAATAAAACGCAAACATAAGGCTCAAAAGTTGAAAGATATAGCAACAAAAAAGGATGACAACAAGTTTAAAATTTAACAAGCATTTTAGAAGTTCTGAAAACTAGCAGAACTGTTCCGGTTTCCATTTTCGGCCAAATACAAAGTGTTCTTGTTTTCACTTTTGACAAGATATGTTTGGTTTAATTTTAGCTGTTTTTGATCTTGGTTTAGAGACGATTGGCAATAAGATTAAAATCGATTTAGAAATAATGAAACTGTTGTAAATTCATTTTCACATTATTTCGCTTGAAGTGGAAACCAGTAAAGTTCTGTATGATTTGTCATACGTTCAAACTTTTATAATACTTTACATTTCTATTTTATTATCTTTAACTTAGTTTTCTTAATTATTATTTAAAACAAAGGAAACAAGATAATTTATACAGCATATTCTTAATTTCTAAATATTTTAAAGTATTTTATTTAAAGCTTTACTAACACACTACCTATATAAATGCCTACTTATATGTTAGGTATACAGTTTTTGCAATCGAGAAGTTGCATTGAAAAGTAAATCGATTCAGCAGGAAAAGGTCTTTTAATATTATCACAACTTCTTGGCAACCAGGAACTTTGTTACAACCGAAGTTCACTGTTAACCGCATCATTTGGCCTCAAGACCTACCTCTCCCACACCCACCCACCTACCCACTGCCTTTCGCCGTCTGCACGTCGATTTCTAGATCAAACTCTGGGCCAATTTGCCTTCCCCTATGCTAAGTTAACTACATATTTATTTTAAATTTTCCGCTCTCTTTGCTGCATTCAACCGAAAATCGCCGGAAGTTTCGATAAGGTTGCCTCGTTGCTTCAAATGGGTGGCTTGGGTTGGTTTTGGTTGGGTTTGGATGGGTTTTGGTTAGGTGGTTTTGGCTTCGATTGCTTCATACACATTTTGCCTCATGACACGGCAGCCATAAAATATTCGACCAAAGTGCACTCACACTTGCACACATACTGACACACACACACACACATACACACACACACACACACACACACACACACACACACACGTAGTAGCGGTTTCAATAATCAATGAGTTGTTTTTATGAAATTTCTGTTTACCTCACTTGCCCCAACTCAGCACCCTTCAGCTATGCAATATTTTTGGCTTAAAACACACTCACACACATACACCACACTCACACGCACACACACTCGTTAAACCTCACTTGCGTGTGCTTTTGTGCAAAAATTTATTAACGAGCATTTTGGAATTTTTTGCATAAATTTTCGCATTACTGACTCACTGACTCCGACTCTGCCTCTGCCAATGCCTCTGCCACTGCCTCTGCCTGTGACTTTGCAGCAGGCAACGTGACCCAGGACGAAACGTGTTGATTGCGGCTCAGAGATCAAATGAATTTTTAATTAATATTTTAATTAATAAAACCACAATCATGTTAGCACAGAAGGCTCTACATTTTCGTTTTATATTTCAGCCCCTCACATAACATACATCTCGAAACACTTCTTTTTACTATATTCTAAGTTTGGAAATTTTATAGTTGACACTCATTTTATTTTTTGCTCTTTTTGTATTTTCAGAAATACCGTATTTAATTTAAGCATACACGATCTCACGGAGCAGCAACGTCTCGTGTGGACGTCAACGGAGGAGGATACCAAAATGTGTATCGTCAAAGGCAAAAATGAGGTGAGTAGCATTGAAGTTTAAGCAAATATTATATTATATTAAAATATAAAATACAAAAAACAAATAAAATAAAATATATATTAGCTGTATCGAAACGGAAGAGTTCAAGTCGAGCTCAAATCGATTTCTTATGTTATTTTAACTTGCATAGTTGTCATTCGATATGTATGTAGCGGGTTTGTTGACTTAAAATAAACTAATTTTGGAAGAACAGCTTAGGAACGAAACGGTCATTATTCTTAAACTTTAATTTTTGAGTTAAATAAACCAAAGAATTCGAGGCTAAGACAATTTTTACATTTTATAAACTGTAGTTCAATTATCCATCTAATTTGAATATTTTATCCGAGATGATCATAAATGTGTTCTTTGAATGTCAATTTAAAAAGATTATAAACTGATAAATATCAGCCGTGTCCTAATTTTCACTTTCGAAACAACTAGGAAAAGAATTATGTAGCATACTTTTCGCAGCAGGATGGAAAAAAAGCCTTGGTTTTATTAGACATTCCTAAAAGTGTGGTTTACTTTCTTGATTGATTTTCATTCGAAAGGAATGTAAAGGGCTTAACCTTATGCATCTAAAATGCTGTCAATTACTTTGCGTTTCGGAACGTGAACCTAATATTCATATTCAAGACTGTTACGAATTCCACCTTGGAGTTAATTTCACAGCAGAGTTGTATAGCATACTTTTCAGAGCAGGATACAATAAAAAAACATTAGTTTATTTGAGTGTGCATATACTTTTGCTGGAAATCCTAATGCTCAATGAATTAATGTGAAATTCATTCGAAAATAAAACTCGAAACGGACCTGATTAATGACTTTTCTGATAGTTAAATTGATAACTTTTAATGTCTACCTCATGTTCTCAAAATGTTGAAAGTAGTAAACCAGTTCGATTACCACATTTATATTGATATGATGTATCATAATTGAGCAACCAATTAAACAAGCAAACTTATATTGTATTGTGAACTTAAAAAAACGAATTTGTTGTTTCGAAAATGGATTTTTGATAGTGTGCTTAGCATTTGGCTTTATGGTGATATCAGTTTTTATTTCCAATGCAATTTGTATTATTTTGGTTGCGTTTTTAGTTTTGTAGTTGTTTTTGATGTTGCGGCTGTTGTTTTGGGGCAATGCTTCCGTTGCAGTGCCAACTTTGGCAAACAGCTAAAGAGAAAACAAAAACAAAAACAAAAAACAAAAAACAAAAAACAAAAAACAAAGCAATAAAATGTTTTCCGCTCTCTAAAGTTTTATCACGCTACAAATGTGAGCAAATACTCTGCAGCTGTAGGGAAATTGATTTATGCAACTTCCACTTTTGTGTTGTTGTTGTTTTTTATATTTGTTTTCGTTTTTTGGTTTTTGTAGCATTGCTAAGAAATCGAAATAAATTTATTGTTTGCATTTTCGCTTGGGTCAACTGTGACCCATTAGGGAAAAGTGCCCAAGGAGCATATAGAAGTGAATTTTATCGCAGCCAAAGCCCGAGCTGTAGGATGAAGGATAAACAAGCCGAAAGTGAACATTTGGCTGGTTTAATGGAGATGGCAAACATTTTGGAGTTTAAATTTGGTATTGGCGAGCGCAGCTGCTACTACTTGTTGTTGTTGTTGTTGTTGTTGCTGTTGCGCCTTCCGTTTCCGGTCAACTAAACAAAATGGCGCACACCACAAGGAGAAATGAAGGACACGCCGCGTTCTTTGCTTTCCTTCTGCGTTCCCCCCCCCCCCCCCCCCACCATACACGTTGCATGATCAAGTGCACTTCTGGCATTGCTGACGCTGACGTAATTAAGCAACACTTGTTGGGGCTGCCAAAAGCAGGGTGGGGCATGCCACACACAACTGCAACAGCTAAAACAGGTGTAATTTGTTGAACTCAATTTGCTCTACTTGACTTGCCCCTCCAAGTTGTTATTTATACCAAGTCAAGTTGTTGGCCAAAAGGAAAGAATTAGCTTTTCTTTAGCAACATCTAAAAAAGAAGGGTTGCAATGCGACTAAATCCTTTTGCCACACCAACCATTGTGCACCATTCTTCCTCTTCTTCTACTTCCCAGTCTGTTGCATGGCGTGCATGTTTGCCATTTTGCAAAGGTTGCCTTCGCTTTGACCGAAAATAGAAAAAACAAAAACAAAAAAAAAATGAGAAACGAAATTGCAATTGTTGCCATATTATATGCGCTAATGAAAAGTTCAAAATTTACAATTTTAATTAGCTGACATTTTGGGCTAATTTGTGCAGCTCGCTAATACAGATAATAATCATGAGCCTTCGAGCGCCTAAAAGCATGCTACACTTTATTGCCGCAAATGCAATTAGAGCGCAGAAATATGCAAACAGCTCACGCGACTTTTGGCTTTATCTATTTATAAATCTAGGTTAAAGTATGTTACAGAAAGACGCTTAACACTCTGTAGCCATTCAAAATGCATAAATGGGGCTAATAGAGTATTTCAAAAGTATTCAATAGCTATAAGAAGGCATATTATCTATGAGCAGCAACAGCCGAGACAGTCTCTCCTAAGCTCCTTTGCCTGCAGTATCTGTGATAGCAAACAATTATGCACCTTGGCACCGAAAATTGAAGGTTAACCCATACAATTACAATATAAGTATTTGCAAATTGTCAACTGGTCAAATAGGATTAAAGCCATAATCATTCATATGCCATACACCCAATGTCTTTGAAGCTAAAGATTTGATTGTGAATTTTACAGGGTGTTGCGTAGTTCAGTTGTGGATAAAGCAGCAGATAATAGTTAAAATATGACCTGCTTCGTATTCCACATACCAATCAATTCCACAGAAAAGGATGTAGAATACTATAAGGAGCACAATACAATAACAATCCTTAATTTTCTTATGTTTTTATATACTTTTTAGAACCTCCAAAAAGTATGCTACATATTTTTATGTGAAATCTTTTTGAAAGTGACTAATTACAGCATGTTTAAACTGTAAATTGATGGTTGTAGCACACATAAATATGTAAATTTAAAAGAAAATTTCAAAAAAATAAATGAAAATCGAAAGTGGAAAGTAGAATCGGAGCTTGCAGTGGTTTTTAGACGACTTGAGATTCAGTTTGAATCAGAAACTTTGAAAAAGCATTCAGCGTTTATCCAGATTAATACTTCACATTATGTTTGGAAAAGCTCATGAAGTTTTTCTCAAAGTGAATTTCAAAGTTGACTGTACTTGCATTCATTTCTAAAACAAGGTTCTAATAATGTCATGATAGCATGTTAACAACATATTTATCTTTTCGTTTTTTTCAACTTAAGAATCAGAAGCTACAGTTTATTCGAAAAGTTAGCGTTTTTCATTTATCTTAACATGTGATTTATCAAATTTCAAGAATATTTTGTTATTGCTTTTAGTTTGAATATTTGTTAACTTTAACTTAGCCAAATGCTGCCGTCTTTTATCTTTAAAAATGTTGCCACGTCATCGCAAAATTTAAGCTTTCATCAGTTTAAGCGAATTGCTTCGCAAATAATTTGACCAAACAAACAAACACCAAAAACTTTTCTCATTTACGCTGAATATTTTAAGGCTCAATAGTTCAGCAAAAACAACAACAAAAAAAGTCGTGTTCGTTGAGCTGGGCGGTTTTTTGTGTCTGAGCCAAAGAAGCAAAAAATTGCATTTTAATAACATGCCTCAAAAATGGCCAACGCGTGTGTATTTTTAAGCCCATAATGGCAGCCATTTTGTATAAACTGCTAACGGTTAGCCGTATGCAGCAAAATGGCCAAATTGGGCATCAAAATGGGCCTCGCATTGGGGCTTCCCATTGGTCTTATCGATGGTATGGCATTACACACACACACACACACACACAGAGAGAGAGAGAGAGAGAGAGACACAGATATTGGTGTGATTATAACACATACGCTTATATATGTATAAGTGCATATGTATGCGTATTTGCATTGCTTGTGCAGCGCCCAAAAGCTTGTTATAAATATTTAATTGATTTATTATTTGCCACAATGTTTTATTAAAGCTGCGTAAACAGCAGTAAAAACGTTGCCTGCCCCAATGTCAACTCATCAAGCGTCAATCCACAGCCGCTGTGCCACGCCCACTTAAATCCAAAAAGAAAAGAATATAAAAAGAAAAGCGCAATCGGTCATCAGAAGAACACAGCTGCTTTCATTGCAGTTGGCCAAAATGATGAAATGCTTAAATATATGTTTGGTATATCAAAATGGCTGCAACGAAATGAACATTAAATGCGGTCAGCCAAAAATCATTCTACTGTTCACTGGATTATGTAAGAGTATGTGTGTGTGTGTGTGTGTATGTGTGTGTGTGTGTGTGTGTGTGTGCATATGGCGCGAATTAATTAATAAAACAAAGTTAAAATATTTGCTTACATTTTTTAAGCCAAATATTAACAATGCACTCGCTCTTGACCAAATATTTGCGCATGAACTGCCCAGCTGCAGGATATTTTTCCACAAATTTATTATGTGCTATGCAGATATCATAACAGATATATAAAATCTGGCAAGACAATCAGACCTGTTCCGTAATCAGTACGTTTTTGAAAAGTCAAAACGAATGAATTCCGAACGACTTACGAATTACTGTGCTGAATTCGTTTTCTCATTTTAGAAAACGAGTTCGAACCCGAGTTTCGCTGAATTGAGAAAGGCAACGTTTTCTTGCAAGTTTTCGTTGCTGTTTTACAGACAGTTTTTCAAAACGTAAACGTTTGACGTTTTCAGTACTTCAAGTGTTAAACGGACTACGAATTCGGGACAGGCTTGCATAACACAAATCTATCGATAGCTTTTCAAATTGCAATTTTACTTTCTTACACTTTTCTTTCACTCAAGCATTGCATCGTCTAAACAACGCTGAAAGATTTAAGAAAATGCAACCTTAACAGCTTTGAATTGTCAAAGATAGAATAAACATTAAAATAGAAATGGATGTTAATTATTATTTGTGTAATAGCACCCTATAAATGTATAATAAAATCAATCATAAAATGCGCAATTGAGAGCCACTAAAAATAAAATTGTTTACCTTTTATTGTTTTAGCTAAAGGTATGCTTTTTTTTTTTGTTGCTCTTGCTTTGCCTTCAATACAAATGAAAGACAAACAGACGATTAATTTTGAATGGCAGTCGAAATTTGGTCAGACAAAAATAGGAAAAAAAACAAACACTACGCAGCAGTGGGTGGGAGTGGATGGAGTTGGTTGAGGTGAGGTCAACAGATTATGTGAACTTGTAGGCGTTGGGAGGGGGCGTTGCTGGACTTTAGCAGAATTAATGAAATTCCGAATGCCACACCAAAATGTCAAAATGAAATGAGTGATTTGAATGGATGTACGCATTTGAATGGGCCACACGCCAAATGCCACGCCCACAAGCCGCCCAACTGCCAACAACAAGTGAGATAAATGAGCAAGGGGAGGTGCACTAGTTGGATGGACAGATGGATGGATGGATGGATGGATGGATTGAGACTTGGCAGCGACACCAAAACACTTTTGCGGTCGGATTCTCCGAGTCGGACAGAAGGCCAACATCAATATGAATGTGATTGTGAATGTGAATGTCGAATGTGAATGTCGAAAGTGTTGGCCCACCTGTGCATAAATTAGAAGCACTTCTCTACTCCAAATGAACAATAGCTCCACACGGTCACAGCTCAGACTTTCAGCACAAATGAATGAGAAATGGCATTTCTAGTTTTGCTGTGTGTTGGCATCAGCATTCGACAACGACAACAACAACAACAACAACAACGACAAAGACAACGAAACAACTAAGCCAAACACCTTTTCCAAGCGTTTAATGATGAGTTTAAGTTGCACACAATGCCAGATAAAGAGATTTGGCCAGAAGTACGACACCCATTATTAAGGATTAAGACCTTTCAAAATGGCCTTCCAAATGGCATTCTGTGCAATTTAACAACAATTTAGCATTTGGTCAACCATTCAATTGACTCTAACTCGATTAATACAACTTGCAATTATGCGTCAACTATTTTTTATAGTTATCTCAACTTAATAAACAAAACGTATTCAAATAAATGTTCTTATTGTTACCAGACATCAATAAGCGTTTGTCTTTTGATTTGACTATGTCAATTTTGTAATTGTTGTAAGTGAAAGCAGTCTAGATTTTATCTATTGTTGTTAAATCATGTGTTTTATAATGATGAAATTCAAAGATATGCTCAAATTTGAATACAATGCCACATTCATTCATTTAAATTAACATTTATACATGCTACTATTTTAAAATTGGTGTTTTGTGCTGCACAGTGTTGCCTGCTTTTGAGTAGCAAAAAAAAGCTAGTTTTTTGACGTGAAAATGAAGTAAAAACTAGCTGCAATTTACAAAAAGAAAGTCATGAATTCATTCAATTCACTTAGACTTTCTTTGAAACAGCGAGAAATTTATTAATATTCAGCTGAAAGGATCTTCTATGCAAGTTCTAATTTCGACTTTTTTTAGAGAAGCCTGTTCCGAATTCCACTTCCATAACAATTCCATTAAGATATGTACTGCATACTTTTAGGCGAATCGAAAAAATATATTTAAACACAACAATTGAAGGATTTAATAATTTTAGTATGCTTTCAATGAAAACGATTTGAAAGTGGAATTGGAAACAGGCCTGCATATGGTTGATTATGGTTTGTCTTGGCTTACTGACTAGGAATATATATATAATTTTTGCCACATTAAAATGTGTAAAGCTTTGCGTGTTATTCTTAAAACACAAGTTTGTGTTTACAGTTGGCAATCAAATGGTTTTAAGCATTTCATTTGTTGACTAAAACGGTTTAGTAAATCTGCCTTGGCAACACTGCAATTACAATTAGAGACATATCGATAACGACCACAACAATCCATCAATTGTAAGAATAATTGTTAGACCATTAAGCAAAGAATACTATGCATATTATTATTATTGTTATTTGAAATCAGCTTTTGCTTGCTCACTTGCCAAAACTTAATTGCCAGCAATTGTAGTATTCATGGCATTTGAACTATGCCAAATACAAATACAAAATACAAAAGGCCAACAATAAAAACAACAAGCTGAACAAATAACTTAAACGCAGTTAATATGGCTCAAATATATTATTGGTAAATGGCAGAAATGTTGAAAGTCTGTTTATGCCTGCTGGCAGCTGGCTGTGAAAAACTTGTCTGTCATTTATTTAGCATGTTTCTTAAAATTATGAAATGAAATGAAATGCTTAACAAGGATTCGTGTGCTGCCTTTTGTCTGTCTGCCTGTCTGCCTGCCTGCCTTTCTCTTTGCCTCTGTTTGCGTATCATTAACAAAATTGTTGCCTACCTGCAGGCGTTTCTGCTTCTGTCAGATCTTAACTCGAAAAGTCGAGCGTATGGCTTGAAAATTGATGGCCAACGTCCGAGCAAATGGCATTGCTAAATTTCGGAAATTTTCCTAAACATTTGTTTGCCAAATTGGACAGCAGTTGCTGCCACAAGGCCTACCAAGTACTATGCCACTTGCCCCTTCAACTTGCCACACACAAGCAACGTTTGCATTGTCGACGTGATTAATGCCAAATTCACTTTATTTCATTTGTCAGACAGCTTAAATCTTGTATTTTGAATGCCTGTCACAACTCAAATGTTGTCTTGTTTTTAAAGATATTCAAAGTAAAAACTCAAAGCAGACATTTTAGAAACTTTAAATAGTCAAATTGTTAAAACAAGTTCATAAATGTATGTATAACTTGAATCGATTGCATATATTTGATATGAATTTATAAATAAAAAAAAAAAACGAAACTAATAAACATGCGTTTTTGCCAAAGGAATTTGCTCATAATAAATTTGAAAAGACTTTGCATAACATTTGCGGCAAAATGATATAAATTAAAAACAAATTTTAATTATGCAGTAGTCCAAAAATTATAAATAAAATTCACAAAAATGACCAAAGCATGTGTGTGTGTGTGTGTGTGTGTGTGTGTTAAAAGGCAAATTATTTATTAAGCAACTATCAATACCTACTAAAACTAATACTAAAACTAAAACTTGCTAAATACACAATAAACGAGCAACATATATTTAAAACAGCAAATTAATAAATTTTACTCTTAATTGCATTTTAGCCGTATAATAGTCGCTATATATATACATATATATGTTATATATATATATATACATATATGTACATTGTCAATGTCTATGCTCGTGTTAATTACAACAGCAATAATGAAAAGTACAACAAAAGTACAAGTGACATTCTCTTCACCACACCGCATCGCACCCACAAGCCACCCACAAAGCCCAAACCCATATTTTGTTACCCCCGTTGCTGCCGCATGCCTGTGTAATTGTTGTAAAATGTGTTTTGTTAATTTATTTAAATTTATGCGAAAATACTGCACAACAACAACAACAACAGCAATAGCAACTACATACGTACATAACTAACAGCCTGGCAACAACAAAACCACAAACTAAGCAACGACAACAGCAACAGCAACAACAACTACAACTACAACTACAACTACAACTACAACTACAACTACAACTACAACTACAACTACAACTACAACTACAACTACAACTACAACAACAACTACAACAACAACTACAACAACAACAACAACTACAACTACAACACCAACAGCTACAACATACTATCTGTAAAGCAGCAACACAAACAGTTTAAATATTTTAAACAATAAACAAAATGAAATGGAATATTTTGTCTGTTTAGAAACTCAGACAAGTTACCAAAGCGTTGTTGCCTAAAAATTATGAAACCCCGTTGAGAGAATTTATAAATAAGGATATTAAATAGTTAGGCAAATGTTAGCATACATACTATTAATAGACAAGCACTGAAAACATTTTGAAATACTTTAAAAATTGCATTTTATTTTTACTTGTTTTATGAACTTAAGCATAAGTTATAGATGAAGATAGAATATAGTTTAAAAGAAATATAAATAGTTGAGCATTCGTTGGAAACTGAAAAATATATATAGTACGCTTTAAAAATTTCTATGGAAATTTTCATTTTTAATCCCGTTTCCGCTTTCGGCAACATTTTGCGAAATTGAAACTCTTAACTTTCTTATTGCTATTCATCTAGTTTATTCAATCCTTCATGAAAATCAAGTGAGATCAAACCGCAAGGCAAAAAAGTTAGTGAAAATATTTAAGGAAAATTCACTCGGAATAACCTACTAAAAGTGGAAACCAGAACACACCTAATAATATGTGTAATTGATCTTAAAATGAAAATAAAAGAAAGTAAATAGGAAACAAATGTAAATTGTAAAGATTATTCATTCGAATTCTAGGAAACTTTAATCAGTTCATTATGTGTTAAGTTTCTCTACATATTTTTAAGACAGTTCCAGTTTCCACTTCTGCAAACATTTTGTGGAATTAAAATTTATTTAGATGTAAAATTTCATTCAAACCTGTTCCGCTTTGCACTTTCAACAAAATATTGCAAAACTGAGTTTCCTTCTATGTTTTCATTTTCGTTTTTGACAAGCTTTTGCGGTTTAAATTCACTTGTAACTTATCAATAATTAAATGAACTTGCCAATCAAATGGGGTTCAATGCACTTAATAAACAAATACAACATTTTTTGAAAATTCAAAGATTTTTTAATTCCGCGAAATGTTGACGAAAGTGAAAACCGGAACAGGTTTCATTATTGTTTTAAAGCTAGTGAATTGAGTGCTATTTGAACAGAAATTTTATGCAATCGTTAAGATTCTTAGATGCAAGTGAATTCAAATCGCAAAGTCTTGTCAAAAGTGAATATGAGAACATTTAAGGAAAGTGGAAACCAGCACAGAACTGATAATATTTTATTGATTCTCAACTTATTCTTAAGCTATTTACAAATTATTAAATATTCTGTGCCAGTTGATTTCTCGGAAAGTTGTTAGCTTTCTTGTTGTTGCATTTCTATTGCCAATTCTTAACATTATCGTCCTCAATTTGCAAAACTGTGCAAGCCATAAAAAAAGAAGGCGGTTAATTTGATGTCGTGCTTAAAAGTGGGCTAGGTGCAAATAAAATGCAGCTAGCTGCAGTGCCACAATCAGCACAATGCAAATGTTGCAAATATTGCGGATGAGAGAACGCGGTCTGTGTAACTATATTTTGTATATGTATGTATATTGCGAGGACTGGTAACTAAATGATACTAAATTTGCAAATGTTGTTCTTGTTGTTGTTGTTGTTTGTTTACAAAACTTTTCGCCGAGAGGGTAAATTGTGTAAATTAGTAGGCAAACAAACAAAATGTTTAAATAATTTAGCATGTCAGGCAGGAGAAGAGAGAACCAGAACGACGCTTCACTAGGCAAATGGCAAATGGCAAAATGTTTCTCTTGTTGTTTGCATGTGCCGGGAAATATTTCAAATGATTTGTCATGTCACAGTGCAGTGCACTTCCGGTGGGAGCACAAAAGGGGCAAGGGGGTGTAGTAGGTATGTACTTTTCCGTAGCTGGCAAAACTTTTCATAGTTCCTCCTTTCGTAGCGCGTATTTTGTATGCGTATTCTGTATACGTATGCGTATGCGTATTTTGTAGCAGTGTGCAAAAGGTGCAATGGAAAAGGGGAAATGGGAAATGGGAAATGGAAAATGGGAGCAGCCAACGTTAACATTGCCTTTTAATATTTATTGAGTTGCAAGTTGGGAAGCTTGTTTTCCCGCCTCGCTGCCATTTAAGTGTATTTGTTACGCATTAAATATTTCAATTTGCAAAACATTTATGCAAAATGTATACACACACACACACACACACACACATGTAGCTGACACACATAGCCAGGACCTGTGCCGGATCTCTGTTCCGGCCTCGTTAGGCCAAAGTGCAGCATTCTTGTGCATATTCAGGCCAAATGGCAAGCGGAAGTGCAAGTTTTTGATGAAAATGTGCATATGTTAGCACTTAATGCATTTTCTTCATTTGTGTTTGCCATTTCCCCCCCCCCCCCCATCCCTACTACATTTGAAATTAGTGCGCCGTTTGCAAATTCACAAAATGTCGAGCAACAGTTCTGCTCTGTTCTATTCCTGTTTTCATTTCTTGTTGTTGTCAAGTCAATAAATGTTCTCTGCTTCTCTCATTTTAGCCACAAAATCTAACAAATTACTGCAGTCAATTGGGAATAACAAGCAAGGCGTTTTTATTAGCATTGTACATTTATTTATGCAAGTCAATTAAGTTTCATAAATTATAGCACTTGTCTTATTAGAGTACTGACAATATATTTTCTAAGCAACTATTTGTATTCAAATTATTCTTTTTGTTTTTAACTTTTTACACTCTTTTTTACATTTTTGAAAAAAAGAGTATGTTTGGTTTGTGAAATGTCCGTCTGTCTGTCCGTATGTCCATCTGTATGAACGCAGTTTTTTCCACAGTTTTGAAGCTAGAGCAACCAAACTTGGTATACATGTTGATATATACCGTAGGCAGACAAAGTGTGAAGAACACTATCCCACTATCCATTAGTGAAGCAACTTTGGAGACTGTTAAATGTTTTGCAAAAGTTAATTCTAATTAAAAAAATATAAATAAGATGAAATAAGATTAGTTGTGCAACTGTTGAAATCAGTCAGCCAAATGCTGCTCTACTCAGCTTCCGCTTGTGGAACCACCTAAAAGACATGGGTTTAGGTTATATAATAAAATAAGAATAGAAAAATAAGATTAGAAGAAGTAAGAAATTAAGCAAGCACTATAAGCTGTGTTTGCTTAAACCAATTGGGAATTCTAACCGACTTGAAAAAACTTTAACTAGGCTTGCTTTGAGCAAACACTTTTGCTGTTAATGCAACTATTCCAAAGAATAAATAAAATAATATATAATTATTACTCTAAATGCAGATTAACTTGATTTAGTTTCATTCATTTTTATTCATTGGATTGATTTTAGATAGAAAATGTTATTAGTTATATAAGACTTATCGTTAGTCTAATTATATTTTCATTTTAATTTAGCTTTTCATATTTAAATTATAAAATATAAAGATTATTGCTATCACACAAATGGTATATAATCTATTTCCTAGCCTTAGCTTTCCGAGTTTCTTTGTGAACTTGAATGTGATTATTGAGATGTTGAGATTGGCTAAACCTTTGCGGGCAGTGTGGACACTTGAATAGATGATCGCTGCTGTGAACCCGAATGTGTCTCTTGAGATTTGATATATTGGCATACCATTTGGAACAGTGTGGACACACATGAGATCTTTTGCCTGTATGCATAGCAATGTGTGCTGTGAGATTTGCCTGTGTGTTAAAGTTTCTAGGACAATGCAAACATTTGTAAAAATTTTCACCAGTATGACAGCGTATGTGTCGCTTGCGATTTTCTTCACGATTGAAGGCTTTTGGGCAGTGTGGACACTTGTAAGGTAGTTGACCAGTATGAATGGTCTGGTGTACAGTCAAGTGTAGATTTCGCGAGAATGATTTGCCGCAAGTTTTGCAGAGATATGACTTTTTCCTCTCTTTTTTAGTTCTTGTGTTTTTGGTATCTTTGGATTTTGAGTTTATTTTCTTTGTATAAGCAGTCTTGTTATTGCTCTTTGTAGAACTTCCTGGCTTGCTATCTTTACTGCTCTCTAGCTCAGAACTCTTCTCCTGCTCATTGCTCTCATCCTGCTCAGAACTCTCCTCTTGCTCAGAACACTCCTCCTGCTCAGCGCTCTCCTCCTGCTCAGCGCTCTCCTCCAGCTCAGAGCTCCCCTCCTGCTCAGAGCTCATCTCCTGCTCAGCGCTCTCTTCCAGCCCAGCGCTCTCTTCCTGCTCATAACTCTCCTCTTGCTCTTGCTTAACGAAATTCCTTACAATTTCCCAGTCTTCTGCTTCAAGTGTATCAATAAAGTCTTCGCATTTCTCTTCCTTCAATTTCGCACTCAGCTGCTTATAACTCTGCTCATTGTTGCGCCTCAATCTATAAGCTGATTGCATATCTGAAATGCAGGATTCACAGATCGTCTTGGGTAGTCTATCCTCGCTGCTTACTTTGAAGGCAATGCATTCGTTTAGCATATCTGCCAAGCAGGCTGTATTCCCAGGCAGTTGTCTCTCAGCGAAGATATTCCGCAAGGCAACTGAACTAGCCATGCAAATGCGGCAAATTGAATCCATGTCTTGTCTTGTGCTCGTCTTGTTTCAAACTGTGCTGAGTAAGGCTGGCACACTGCATTCTTATAGCTATCACAGGTATTCTTTCAGTCAAAGCTACCTAAAGGGTTGCTCAGAAGCCCTTTTTATGATACCTACATAGGTACAAATAAGCTTTACCTAGTCAACCTTTTGTTAAACACACAGGTCTGGTATTACTCAGGCTCAGGTAATCGAATGAAAAGTGGTTAAGCCAATACAAAACTGGTTTTATTAGCTATCTACATTTCTTGCCACTCGAAACTGGAAACAGACATTGAGGCTCAGGTCAGTCCAAATCATTAATGAGTGTATCATTTATGGCTGCATCATTTGACGAGGTTGTAGACAACCTATAAGCCTATAAGCTTACTAGTTAACCTCAAGTATAGCCTAACGGCTAAATCTCTCTAAACTTTTCTCAAACGTGGAAAGAAGAATAATAAGATTTAAAATAAAATGTATGGATTAAGAGTTATAGATTTGTATGATAAAACTCAAGCTATAACTTTTATTTCTGACTTACAATATATAATATAAGTTACATATATTTAATACTTCAGCTTATATAATACTTATGCACCATCAAATGAACTCTAAATTCTTGACTTATCAACTCTCTGCTTTCTATTTTTTTTTTTAATAATTTTTAGGAGGAATGCCAAAACTATATACGAACGCTGGTAGTTCCATCGCCGGGTCGTCTTTATGTCTGTGGCACCAACTCATATCGGCCCATGTGTAATACTTATGCCATAAATGACAACAACTATACATTATCGGCAACCAAGAATGGTCAGGCGGTATGTCCTTATGATCCTCGTCACAATTCCACCTCTGTGCTGGCGGGTAAGTGAATATTTTATAGGTACTCTTAAATCGTAGCTGGCTTTTAAATAATTTATTTGTTTGTTTTCGGTTTTTGTTGTTTCTTTTTCGCTTTTGTTTAAATATAGTTAGTGAGTATGAAACGTTATCGCCAGTGCAACAAAAAAGATATGCAATTACTTGGGGAAAGAATACGAGTACAAATATGAATATGAATATGAATATGAGTACGAATGCGAGTAGGAGTACTTGCATGCATTTGCATTCATTTTTTGTACACTCAAATCGGATATAAATTGTCATTCGTCATGCGATGTGCTGCGAATGCATTTGAGCTGTCTACCCCCCTCAAAAGCTACTACTCCACACACTTACACACTCACACAAACACACATACTAACACATACACCCCTTTTAGCCAACTAGCACACTGCCACCCCTTTTGCAAACGTATTTTGTAGAGTTATTGTTTGACAGCACAGCTTAGAACAATGTGTTGATGTCAAATATGTATTTCAAAATGCAATTTTTTTAGTTCTTGTTTTCCATTTCATTTTTATGATAACAATTTTGCGTTTTTAGGGAGGCAGTTTGTTTCGCAGCATCGCTGCAGATTACAATCGGAGCTGTGCAGCTGCAAATTTGTATGCGGCTTGAAATTCGATTCGCATTTGTTTCCTTGTTGATTTTATTATTTACTTAACATTTTATTGAAATTTATGACAGCATTTGCATATTTTGAAGTGGCTGTCGATATTGTTAGGCGTGGTATTTTGCTTTTTTACATTTTAAGCCAAGATATCAGCCAAGCCTAAAATTGAGAATGCCAGATATTTATGTTTATAATGATGTTGCGTTAGATCTTTAGATGAGTGTTCAAATTTAAGAATAATGTTATTTCATTTGAACGTTTGACTAATTAAGGCTGATATTGAAAATTGTGATTCATTAGAGGTCCCTTAGGTTAGGTAACCTTAACCTAACCTAAGAGATGCCTTATCACAAAAATATATAGTATACTATAATTTGTATTCTATGGCAAAACTTTTTTTTTAAATTTTCAGTTTGTTTTCTTTTTTGAGCTCAAAAATTTCACCATAACTTGCGTATATCATTACCGATTTTAGAAGGCGATATGCCAAATGAAAGCTAATATATAAACCTAACAGTTTTTTTAACGCTTTATACATTTACATCTAATATTTTTGGAGATATTGAATTTCAACTTATATTTTATATTTTTTTTCGCAAAACATTTTCGTTGCAATTCAATTTGATAATTCGAGAAAGAGTCGAAAAAAATTGAACATTTTAGAATTAAAGAACTAAATATTTGAACATTTGTATGTCCCTGAAGAGAGTATTCAAATTTAGTCATTGAAAGAGACGTCTCCGATCTCAAAGTCTCCGATTCCGAGTCAAACTTTCCGTCTATCTGTTCGTTTATCTATCCCTCTGTCCATCCGTCTGTCCATCCGTCTGTCCACCTAATGTCCATCCGTCTATCCATCCGTCTGCCCATTCGTCTGTCCATCCGTCTGTCCATCCGTCTGCCCATCCGTCTGTCCATCCCTCTGTCCATCCGTCCGTCCATCCCTCTGTCCATCCGTCCGTCCATCCGTCTGTCCATCCGTCTGTCCATCCGTCTGTCCATCCCTTTGTCCATCCGTCTGTCCATCCATCTGTCCATCCGTCTGTCCATCCGTCTGTCCATCCATCTGTCCATCCGTCTGTCCATCCCTCTGTCCATCCGTCCGTCCATCCGTCTGTCCATCCGTCTCTCCATCCGTCTGTCCATCCGTCTGTCCATCCCTCTGTCCATCCGTCCGTCCATCCGTCTGTCCATCCGTCTAACTTTTGACTATGATTAGATTTCTATATCGTAAATATCTCTATGGACAAGCAGTTGCTTTGTTTTGTGCGCAACATTATAGTGTTTTTGTCAGTTAAAACATAACTTTACTTTTCTTTTATTTTCCACGCACTTAATTGCATTTTCACAGTTTTTGCACTTTACCCCAACTGCTTTTATGCTGTTTAGACATATCATAAAAATAATAACTATACGCTTGAGACTTTCTTTATATGTGAATCTAACATACATATAAGCATAACTTTAGCTGCTGGAGCAACAGAGTGCGAAAAAGCTAAACGAGAAATCAAGCAATAAACATGCAATTTTGGCAGCCAAGTAAAGCTATCTATTGTTCCATTTTTGGCTTCTTGCCACACCCACATCTTTTGGCATCACAAATATTAGATAATATTTCCACTTGGCGCCCATAAATTGATGCTATTTGCAGCATGTTGCTGAAGTTGCCACAACGTGATTTGTTTGCATTTCATTGTCTGCACACAAGTTTAGGGGCTGCTTTATGTGGCCAAAAGAGTATAAAGAGTTGTGTAGGGAGGGGGGGGTGGAAAGGGTGAATGTGTTTAGGTGCCACTAAAATACGCCAAATACAAGCTGGCGGCTCTTATGCCATAATATCGATAAACGTTTATAACTAACTTGAAAGTGTTTGTAGTCGTTTGTATGCGTGTGTGTGTGTGTGTGTGTGTGTATGCTACGTATGTGTTTATGTGTGTGTATGTGTGGGGTAAGAGGAAGTGGGCGCAAGTGTTGCGGCAAACTTCCGCCGGATGTAGCCAACATGTGTGCCACGTCCATTGAGGCTGCTGTTGCTGCTGTTCTTGTTGCTGCTGTTGCTGCTGTTTGCGCTATGTGGGTCATAAGAGTTTATCATCAACAAGCTGCCACATCCGGCGTCCTGGGCAACCTGAAGCTGCAGGCGACAGCACAGCCAACGTCAGTTGCCATTTTCTACACTCTTCGTTCTTTTTTTATATATGTATATTCTTTTTTTTATTTGTTCTTATTTCACTTTGATTTCATATTATGGCGCTAATATTAAATCGACATTTTTAGATATTGCTGTGGCAGTTTGTTGTTGTTGTAGTTGTTGTTGTCGCCGTCGATTTATTGACTGAATTTGAATATTTAGCGGATGGAAAGCTTGCTGCAGAGTAGCTGCCATGTTGTTTAGATTACAAATTGGCCCGAGCAGTGCAACCAAAAAAAGTAAATGAAAAAAAGAAGGCAAATTTCAGCTAAACTGAAAATGTTATCAATTCAGTTTTCATTCGTGACAGTGGGGCGGCGTTGTCATTGTGGTTGTGGGCGTGGCGCTTGTTGGCTGTTACTTGTTTCTCTCTCTTATTTTTTTTGGTAACAACTTTGTTCACAGGTTCGTTTTTACTGCCTGTTCCCATTAAAAATGGAAAAAAGGGAGTATTAAAGCACTGCTAATGTATGTAACAGGCAGAAGGAAGCAGTTCCGAATATATAAAGTCATCGAGTCGATATAGCCATGTCCGTCTGTCTGTCTGTCCGTCTGTCTGCAGAACACACAGATCTCGGAAACTATAAGAGCTAGAGACACCAAACTTGGCATACAGCTTCCCACAGCCACAGTTTTAAAGTCATAGCTTTGCTTTTTGGTACACATATATGTTATATCAATGTTGAACAGCTGCGTAAATTTCATTACTATCGGATAACAAGCATCAAGGTAATTGATGAATCTATTTCCCCTAACTCAGCAGGCAGAAGCAACAGTTTGGCAAGCACTGGACCAGCGCTGCTTGCTTGTGATGCCGCTGAACTGCTTGAAGTGCAAGTTGGAAGAAGGGTATCTCGTAGTCGGGCACACTCGACTAGAGCATTCTTACTTGTTTTGCAATGGTTTTTTTTTTTTGTTATTTCCTAACGCTGGCAAAAGGTTCATGGACAATATTTTGTGCCAATTTCGTTGTAAAAATATTGTTGTAACCATGATGAAGTTTTCAATTGGTTTTTACCGTGCCATACACGGAACATCAGTCGTCATTCAGCACTTGGCATTCGAGGCCATTCGGCCATTCAACCATTCGCCCCGGCACGGCTTCAATTTGGCGGAAGGAATCTATTTTTGTTCAATTTAAAAGTGCATGCGAAATAAATTTCAATCGTTGACAGTGGCTGGGCAACGACATCGGCATCGGCATCGGCATCGGCATTGGCCAGGAACATTTTTGCGACAGCGCATATAATACAAAACTTTGCCAATAAAGAATTAAACGAAACTTTTTTTCCCTTCCTTTTTTTTTTCAGTCAGTCAGTTTGGCAGTTGGAATAGGAATCGGTAATAGAGATTGGGAATGGTGATTGGTTGGGCGAATGATTTCGACAATTTGTCTGTCTTTGTCATTTAATTGGCTTAACGTTTTCATTGAAATGCGCAGGCTGTGATAAGTCTTTCCAAAAAAAAAAAACAACAATTAGCTAAGATCAACTGACATCTTTTTGTAAGAAAAACATTTTAATTATAACATACATATATGCGCATAAAGTACGTATAAGCATGCTTAATCTGACATTGAAGAGATCAAGAAGCTAATTTCTGAAACTTTTTAAATACAAATTTGTTAAGCTTTACTTGATACGTTATATTTATGTTTTATTCTATTAAGGATATGTTGAAATTCGAGTAAGATTTCTTACTTATCTTATCTTTTTGGTTTTTCCATCAAATTTTTTCAACTTTACAATGCCTCAGCACGCAATTACACATCTTTCGTATACTTCATATTTCAAGTAATTCAAAAGATCGACCGCATTGACAACTATGCAGGTCAATGGACAACAATTTCGGACATTTCGTGTGCTGAATATTAAGTATACGCATTTTATAAAATATACATACATACATATATATGCAGAACTCAGTCGGAAAATGTTGGTTGGTGAAGCTGCTTTAGTAACACTTGAGAATATGGCTTAAATGTCTTACCAATTCGCGCACGCACCAAAAAACAATGCGAACAATAGTAATAAATAATTTATAAGTGCGCATTTGCCACATTAATCACGAGTCGACGCTGCCGACTGGAAAAACGAGAAGAAAAAATGAAATGCTGCGAAAAGAGCTAACAGGAGCAAAATCCCACTTGCCAAAAAGTTTTGCCCGCTCCAAAGCCGACGCATATTAATTTCGGCACAACCGCCAGGGTCTCGCCTCTATATTGCCCCCACACAACTCTCCCCCACTTTTCCGGCAGCACCGGCGAAGCGTACAAATTGCCATCACTTGCGTTCAATTTTGGACTTTTCCAAGCAAATGCACAGACGCGATTAAAACGCTGACGAATGGCGACATGGACGGTGGGGCAGTTGGGGCAGTTGGGGCAGTTGGGGCAGCTGGTGGGCGCTGTTGGAGGCTGAAAAATGTCAAGGGCCAGAAGGACATCGCAACTGGTAGAGAGAGAGAGGAGAGAGAGTGCGCGGCTGTCCAGAAGGCGATTGCCGAACGGCTTGTTGACCCCGTATCGTTCTTTGCTCCTTGGTTACTCCGTCAGCCGTTTTCCCATTTGCATATTGTGTACCAACAAATGACAAGAACAAAAACAACAACATACAAAAATACGATATTGGTCCAATTTTGGCCACATCGCCGTTTTTGGCACTTTAAAGCCCAAATCGCTGAATGAAGCCGTTGGGGTATATGGCGCATTATCGCATTTGCATATGACCGAAAAGGGGGGGCCTGCAATTGCGTGTGAGTTGTTGTGCGTGTGTCTAAGTGGGTGTGTGTGTGTGGCAGCAACTTGACCTTTTTCGACATATGCCTGAAACCCAACTTGGCATGAAAGCCTTCGTTGCTTAATTTAAAAGGAATTCATTAAAATTTAATCCAAATTATATATTTAATATGGGTATTTTTGTGCATATTCGATATCAATTCAAATGAAGAAAATTTAAATAAAGGTTTTGATTTAAACCTGACTACTATTTTTGATTTTCCATTTTCTCATAGATGAGCTTTTTCAATCAACAGTTTGTAATAATATAAAAAGACATGCTGTTTATAACAAGAAATCTGATATGACCATACATTTAAAAAAGAAAACCAAGGGAATTCCGTTTGTTTAACACAAGTGAAATAAAGGCCAAATAAATACTTTTAGCTGTTTTCTTTTAAAAATATATTTAAATATATTTTGATATCAAAAACTTTCCCCTTAACGCTAAAGCTCTAACAATTTTCGATTATTTCTATCTTGTAACATGAATCTAGAATTGTTCTGCATACTTTTAGGCATGGCAGCCAATTGACGAATTGTATATTCATTGCTTTTCTGCAGAACTGTTCCCAAAACTATTCCCAAGCTGTGTTCAGAGCCGCACAGCTGTTCCTAAGCGCGCATTTAAAATGCAGCCCAAAAGTATGCTACATTTTTTTCAATCGCAATTTATTGGCAGCATTTTTTTTTTAAGGAATTTTATTGAAATGGAAATGAAAGTATGGAATTCCTTTTTGTGGAAACAGAACGAAAATGTGTAATAACTAATTGCAAGTACTCATTAAAAGTTTACTTTAAAAGAAATACATTAAAATCCATATGCGTTTTTCTGCGGAAAAACAAGAAACAGCGTGGAGCTTAAAGCCATGACGACAAAAAAGAAAAAGAAAAGAAAACACAGCATGTAGCATGATAAAGGAGCATGAGTTGAAGTTTCATGCAAATACTTGGAACTGGTAACATATGGACGTCATTGGCATGGGCGTGGCACAAACGCATACAAAATGAATATCAATGAACTGCAAGAGTGAGAAAAAAAAATACAATAAAAAAAATGAGGCAACAGCAGCAAAGAAACATGGAAAGAGTTTTGCACTGCCGCGAAAAGCGAAATGGAAAATGGGAAATGAAGCTTTGGGGTGGCAACGCTCTGTGTGTGGCAGCCTGTTGGGTGGGGGGGGGGGAGGGGGGCACATGTGTGTGAAAAGTGGGACAACGCTCACAGCAGTTAAATAAATGATATCCCAACGTTTCTGTGCAGTGAATGTACTTGCGTATGTGTGTGCTTGTGTGTGTTGATATGTCTGTGTATATGTCGCTGCAGAAACTCATTAACTGTTCCTTAATGAGCACGGAAATAACAACAGCCCCGGAAGAACAAAACCTACAACGATGTTGTTCTTGATGTGATCAGCATTAGAATTAGAATTAGAATTAGAATTAGAATAAGACAACTGTTTAAATATATCAAAGCTGTTTGACAAATTAAGTTCAACATCCTCGATAGTATAGTGGTCAGTATCCCCGCCTGTCACGCGGGAGACCGGGGTTCAATTCCCCGTCGGGGAGATGTTTTTTTTTTTAATTAATTTATGAAGAATCTCATATTTGTATTCTTGCCGTTAACCACCCTACCTTGTAATTTATAATAATTTTTGTAATAACTAAATTCTTTATTTCACTTCAATGTACACTCAACTTTACTATGTGAGCTCTTTTCTGCACAGACTAGAAAGAGAGAGAGAGAGCGAGATCGCATAGGCTAGAAAGAGAGAAAAAGAGCAAGATCGCACAGGCTAGAAAGAGAGACAGCAAGATCGCACAGACTAGAAAGAGAGCGGAAACGATCTCTTGCTCTGTTTGGATCAAACATAAAACCACAAAATCAAATGAAAACGAATCAAAAGCCATCTATCTCTTTTGCGTTCATAAAGAATTTCAATTGACAAGCAGTTTAATTGTAGTATGATGTGTTTAAATAATGCATCTAAGATTAATTTAACGTTGAATTCATTGATTGTCGTATGTGACCGATAGAAATCAAATGTCTGTTTTATAGAGAATGTCAACCGTAATGCGTTTATACGTTGTAATTATGGTGTTTACGGGTAAAAAGGAATAAAATTGACAGAGGCGCATCATGAAATTTGGCCAATAACAATACATTTATCAGCTGGCAAGTTGTTAATGCGAGGTCTGGTAAGTTTACCCTTTTGCCCAGTTAGAACAAGTATTGCTTGACCTTAAAAAAGCAATTTTACCAATTCAACTCAACGTCCTCGATAGTATAGTGGTGAGTATCCCCGCCTGTCACGCGGGAGACCGGGGTTCAATTCCCCGTCGGGGAGAGATGTTTAAATACTTTTTTTGTTTTTAAGTTTCTTTTTTTAATGGTTCTAAAATATTTTATTCACAAACAAAAGGCATCTTTTATAACTTTATTTTACAAAATACTAGAATTACAGAACAAATGCTCTTTTATGTTGTCAAGTTTGAGTTTTAATTGAGCTGAAAGTATGCTATACAAAATAAAAGCAAATACTATATTGTATGTTTGAACGTCACTTTTAAAAAGTATGCTGGTTTCTCTAAAAATTAAGATTCATTGCATTTATTTGTTATGAAATAAAAAAAAAAAAAACGAATTAAAAAAGATGTTATCCATCTCTCCCCGACGGGGAATTGAACCCCGGTCTCCCGCGTGACAGGCGGGGATACTGACCACTATACTATCGAGGACTTTGTTCTAGATGCAGCTAAATATCAAACTTATTTGGAGGCATTGTGATCGTTAGGGGCATAATTAGCAAGTGGCAAGTCATGTTTATTTTATAGTTAAGCGTAATTTTTGCTCAACATTTGGTTTAAAGTGGTTTTCTTTGTTGATGTTGTTTTTGTTGAGCTCTTTACGCTCGTTAAAAATAAAACACAGCTAATTTATTTTAGCCAACTTAAATTGGCTTAAGCGAATGACCAGAAGAAAACAAATGGCGCGTTATCTGCAAACCAGAGACAGCATACACACACACACACACACACACACACTCACACATATACACGCAAAAGGACAATGCGGGTGCAATGCAAAGCGAGCGGTAAAAGAAGCAACAACAACAACAACAACAACGACAGTGACTACTGTCAGTTTCATTAAAAACAATGAAATCTGCTAAGAGCCAAGAGTTTAAATGAGCGTCTAACTGCGCAAAGTAAAAAAAACACACACACACACAATGACCACTGGAAACTGCTAAAAGAAGAAGTAGGAAAAAAAAAATGAAAAAAGCCAAAAGCGGCTGCAGTAAAATATCTACTCAAAAACAAAGTCTAAACACAATAAACAAAATGGCGGAAAAAAACACACACACAGCAAACAAACAAAACGAAATACAAAGTACAAAGAAGAAAGGACAGCAAATAAGCACAGCTTGTGACCCTTTTTTACGGACAATGCACGAATTGCTCTGCTTCTTACACTTCCTCCTCATCCCCGTCTATCTCTGCCTCGCTGCTATTTATTTCTTTTCTTTTTATTTTTAATTTGAAGCAAAAACATTAACAAGAACAATTAGCTCTTGAAATGAGCACACAACACAACGGCAGCAGCAACAAAACAACAACAAAACAACAACAAAAAACAACAAAAAACAACGACAAAAAACAACGACAAACAATTGCATTAGACAAGTTCAACTTTAGACCGAGGCCCCTACTTATGAACTACCAGTAGATTAACAATAGAAATGGGACCTTGTATAAGTGATTCTCATGGGTTAGCACAAAAGATCTGTTTGAATTAATAAGGTCAATTATTTTAACTGCAGCATTAATTAACAAAAAGTAAGCACTATAAAGTCAAATTACTGAAAATATTATTATGAAAAATGTCAACTTTTATTAAACATTAAAAGAAAAAGATATTGAGAACTCTTCTGTATCCACTTTCAACTAACTTCAACTAAGCGAAAAATTGTAAAGCATACTTTTAGGAGGGTTTAGGGTTTTGAAATATTGGGTGCTCTGAAAAGTATGCTACACTTTTTTCTGTGGTATTGATCTAAAGTGAAATTCAATTCTAGTCTGTATAGAGGATTTGTGAACGACAGTTTTCCACACTTTTGAAGGGTTTAGGGTTTTGAAATATTGGGTGCTCTGAAAAGTATGCTACACTTTTTTCTGTGGTATTGATCTAAGGTGAAATTCAATTCTAGTCTGTATGCAGGGTTTGTGAACGACAGTTTTCAACAGTTCCACAGGCAACCAAACAGGCAGACACAGTGTAAAGATCTTAAAATTTCTTATTTGTTATTTAAATACTTAAGTATTTTATTAGCAAAATTAATGATAAAATTAAAATAGCTTAAAACTTAAAAGCTGAAATTTATACTGAAATATCATTTTTATAACAGTTCCAGTTTCTTTGGCAAAAATCAGAAATCAGAACACATTGAGCACTTTTAAATTCAATTTGAAACAACTTCTGCTTAAATTGCAAAGCTATAGATACTATATACTATTATTTCTGAGTGTAGTATACACGCATATTAAGTCTTTTTAGCCTTATTCTTAAGTTCCATTTCATAGCTATTTATGAGAGTCTTAAGTCGCAGAATATGCTTTGAAACTTTGTAGCTAATTACGTTGGCTGCGTAAACGTTTCGTGGGCTTAAGACGTCTGCAAACATTTGTAAGTATTACCATGGGCAACAAAAAGCATAGATCTCAATGAATCATATAGCATACAAACGAAGCACAGATGAGCATTCAAAAAGGACAACCACACATTTGAAAGAAAGGAACGCTTTGAGCAATGGCTTTGGTTGCTTTACATATGTCGAAGAAACGGGCATTAAATGCGTAAGCTGTAGAGCAAACAGGAGGAGCCACAAGGATGTGCAAGGATGGGAGTTGGTTGAGATGGTAGATGGACGAGGGATTAGCAGGCCTGGTGCCTGATGTTGGTCCTACTCCTAGCCCTGTGCCTTGTTCACTGTTCCCTGTTACTGTGCATACAGGAAGGAAGGACGCACGGAAGGAAGCAACACGCTGAAGGCCTCAAGAAACGTGTCTACTGCTGCCGTGGCAGCTTCCCCGCATTGTTTCAACAGGATGTGCGTTCAAGTGTGTGTGTGCTCCAGTGTGCGTAGGTGTAAGTGCGTCTCTCTCTCTCTATGTGTGTGTAAGTGTTTATGGCAGCCCGCTTGTAATTTATAGTATGTTTAGGTAGGCGACGCAGCAGGCAGCTATCTGCTTAATGTTTGCTTTGGCTCATATTTTTAACACTAAACTCAAGTAAATAAGAACAGGCAACAAAGTGGCAAGGATCCAATCCTATCTCAGCTTTGCTCAGCTGCTTAACTTCAAGCCCAAAAACTAGTCGTATATTATGCAGCCTTTTGCCATATGACTTATGTTACACAACTCACAGTACGAAAACAAAAACACATCACATACCGCTCAAAGTTGAAACAGCAATAACAATAACATAGGATAAACGGCAGGATGTTCTAGCTAAATGTATTTGTAATGTCCTATGATTCATATGTATGTATGTATGTTGCTTGCTGGGCTAATTGGCAGTGCAATGATTGGTAGATAAACAGAAAGTGTGAATGGAATGAAAGCAAAGCTTTTAACTATTTATTTTCTTTTCTGTATGCAATGATTGACGTATCAATTTATGTCAATTTGACATGCTAATCGAGCCGAAGCTACTTGCTGTAGTTCAAGCAATTTATCTCAGTGTAAGCTGAGCAGGTTGTAATTGATTGAACATGCATTCAAGGATGTGCTATGTTGCTTTTGATTTAAAGCAGCCAGCATAGCTTCTTGCTTTGTTAAAACAACAAAATATAAAATACAAAAAGGTCAATTGATAGGTTAACTGTTTTACAATGGAAAATATGCTGTTAACTTTCTGAACCTAGTCAAATACTGTCTTGAAACAAAACTCTTTTATAAGTTTAGCCAATGAGAGCTCAATTCAGTTTCAAACAAAGTTTAACAATAATTCCAGAGATTAAAAGCAACCCAAACCTTTTAACAGCTCTGCTTTAATTAAATTCATAATCATGCTTTGTCTATGATATTCTCTTTCATATAATGCACAGTTCTGTATTTATCGCATTAATCTAAGCGTTTTGTAAGCTGCCAAAACAACAGAGAAACATAGAAATGATCTAACACAATAACCTTCAGCTTGTCAACTGATTGAGATGACAGGCTCAAAGTTTTAGGTCACTCACCCCGAAGCCAAATATACAATGGTAGCAACAACAACAACAACAACAATAACTACAATAAACACAATAGCAGCAAAAGGTTAACTTAATATCAAGAAAAGCTGAAAACTTTTTGGCCCAAAACACAAGCGCCAAAAACATCAATATCGATGACGACAAATGCTAGCTAAAGTCTGAGTAGAAGGCAACAAAATAAAACCACATCGATAACTACTATGAAAGAGAATAATTCATAATTTATGAAATGGCAAAAGCAAATAGAAAACAAGCTAAACGAGTCAGACAGGCGCCAAGCAACAACAACAACAACAAAACACAGGGCATTCACTTTGTAGACTATAAACGCCGAAATGTATGCTACAAATTTTCATGTGTTCTATGTGTGTGTGTGTGTGTGTGTGTGTGTGTGTATAGTCGAAAATGAGGGTCGTAAGAAGTAGAGTAAGAAGCAGAGTAAGGCAGCGCGTTGTTCTTAAAGAAACTGTAGAATGAAACACAGCCACAACTGTCGCGTAAACAAGTTGCTCAACTTTTAATGTTGCACATTTTTCGTTTGTGTTTTTTGTTTCTTGTTTTTTGTTTTTTGTTTCTTGTTTTTTTTTGGGTGCTTTTGAACGTCGAGTGGGTGCCAAAGCTGCTATGAGTGTAGCATACTTTTGAGGGTTGTTTTGCTTCGACTTAACCTTAATGAGCATCAAACTGTGCGCCATAAACCAGTTGATGCTGCCAAGGACATAGGTAGCTAAAAAGTGTTGCCTTTTCCTTTTTTGTGTGGGGTATATCATGAGCGGTATATGGTTAAAGAGAGAGTGCTATGAAAATGAAAATGAAAATGAAAATGGGTCTAGCTACAAAATTTTAGCGAGCCTAATGATAAACAAACACAATGATTTGAAAATAAATGAGTGGCATAAGCCCTGCCTTTTTGCTTTTTTTTCTTTTGGGGTAAGTGGAGTCATTTGTTTATGGGACCGCAGACTGCAGGGTTGCTTTAGCTGCGGCCATATCCATTTGTCTGGCGTATATATATGGGATTTGTGGATTTTGTTTCATGGCTATTTTCTGTTTTTATTTTTGTTGTAGTTGAATTATACAAAAACATGTCTAAATGCTGCTTGGGGAAATATAATAGCTGCTTTTTTGAAGAGGTTCTTAAAGGTGTTGCGTATTTTATGTGATTTTTGTAGAAACAGACAAAGTAGTTAATTAGCTAATCAGAATTCATTAACTTTAATTAGAATTGTTCAGGATTGTTCCCATTTCCTATTCCAATCAAAACATTTGGAATGCGAATTATTAGCTGTTCAGTATTCTGAATATTGATTGAAAATACGGTTCAACAAAGGTTTGCTTTTGAGGCTGTGGAAAGAGAAGTATTCAAACTTATCTTTTAAAGTTAATAACTACTCATATTTCTTTTGAAAACTAGGAATGAAAAGTTTTTGAAAACAAGAACAGCATTCTTTAATATTCAAGTTAGCTTCTGTTGCCAAATTCACATGATTAATATGTGATTTGAAAAGTAAAGGTGAACATTTGTACAAAAAACAACTGATTAACAGTTTCCGAAGCCAAACGTTTGTTCCCAATTCTAGTCTAGTCTCAAAAGCGTTCGATTCATAAAAAATTAAACACAATTGTTAAATCTTTTATTTGATTGAGTTTTGATACCTTTTTGATGCAATCTTTAGCAACAATTAATATGAATTTTGATAGCCGCATCAATATACATATACATATATGTATATTAACTTAACCTCATGCCAAATGGCAAAGAAAACCCGAATCGCCATATCCATTTTCATTGCTTAAGCTACAAAACATTGGCCATTAGTTGGGAAATCCGAAAGCATTTGTTTTATGCTCGGCAATGGCGAGCCAAGACATTAACTTTTAATTTGATCATTTCTAAGCAAAACGCAAGCCAGCACAGATGCAGATACAGATACAAACATGCAGAGACAGATACTGATATATATATATATATCTATAGAAACAGCTGCAGTGTAGCATTTGAGTGAGGCAGAGGGAAAGTGGGGAAATGTCTTAAAAACTGGAGCAGATTTTGCACAAAAAGCCAACAGCTGATAATTGTGGTGCGCCAATAAAAAGCAAATTAAGCTAATTGCAAAATTTGCAAAATCCCAGCAAACGACCAAGAAGTAGAAGACGAAGATGAAGAAGAAGACTATCATCAGAACAATAAGCCAAAGAAAGCAGCAACAGCAGCAGCAGCATAATAAAAGTTGGGGCCAGCAAAAGGACTAGCTGCAGATAGAAGGACCTCTTCTCTAACAGGCCCCCTATTCTACTCTAGGCCAGCCATAAGTCGGTAATTATGCGGCACACACAAGACATGTTGCCAAAGTTAAAGCCAAGCCACAACCTCTCGCCGCCCGCTCCCCTTTTTGCCGCCTGCTTTTTTGGCGCGTTTGGCAGCTGCTGCACTTTGATTATTCGTTGAGCCAACTTGGCCAACTTGGCTGTACATTTTTATCGCCACCAAAGTGAAATGTAATTAGAGCCAAAAAAATAAAAATGATAACACAAATATGGCCTTGCCGCGGACAATGAGCCCAAGTCAAAAAAAAAATAAAAATAAAAAGAAAATAAATAAAAAGAAAAAACGCTGGACTTTAGCCAGTCTTAAAGCCATCATCAACACGAAGCTCATAAAACAAGTGCTCAAGTTGGCTCAAAGTCTTTTGGGGCCGTGCTGCGATTTGTTGTTGCGAGAGTGGGTCAACCACATGGCCATAATTATCGTAATTAATAGTCGCACACACACACACACACACACACATATTTGAGATGTGTGTGAGTTTATTTGAGATTAATTAGACAGGGTTAAGCTGAGAAATTCCAAACAGAATCAAAGTCGGTCGTGCATGCAAATTGGTTAAACAAATTGCATATATATATATATATATATATATATATATATATATTTATGTATATGTTATTCAAGTCCAAATGCTTCAAGAAAACATATACATACACATATATCCTGGCAAAGGATTGTGGTTAGTTTGGCGGAGGATAATGCTGCAGTTTTGCCCGCGGTTTACGTTGTGATGTGTATGATGTAGCATGCAGACCTTCAATTTGACAAGCTTTCTGAATTTGGAATAGCTTTCAATATCCTAAAAAAAGGAGAGCATAAGCAAAGTTTGGAATCTTCAAAAGCAAATCCAAAAAGGCGCAGAATGAGCTTTAAAGTAAAAGCAAACAAACAAAGTTAGTTAGGAGAAGATAAGGAAAAAACAACACAATTTTGATAACGCCAATAATATGTTGAGTATACAGACTTTAACCTAAACTTAAGAAAGAAACTAGTTGGGTTTGTTAATTCAAAAGTTAAATTGAAGTTGAGAAACGAGCTCATAATACTAAATGTCTTTATTCTAAAGATTTATGATTGCTATTGTTTAAAATTTGCTTATTCAAGCAGTTTTCACTTTTAACCTGCTCAAAGGATATTTATATCGTAATCTAACATTTATATGCCCCTTTTTCCAAAGCCATTAGTGTGTCTTGATGTTGATGTTGAGAAAAGCCCATCAATTAGTCACTCCCCCCTTATAGCAAAAAAGGACGTATGTGACTGAAATGAAGTAATTTGCAGTACATTGTGCTCATCCCTTCTATAGTATACAAATATATATATATATATATATATATATTGTAGTAGGTATGTGTGTATTATAAGGGTGCCCATTTAAAATGGGCATTGTACAACGAGCATTGCACTTGTGCCAGACGAAAATTTGTGTACATAATTATTCCTAAACGAGCTATTTAACTAACGGCTTTACACTCGACATGCACGCACAGGTCGTAATTAAAGTGGCATAAACCTAACCCCGCTCTAAAGTAACCCAACAAAGGCTGTCAAATAAAAAAATATATGTATATATATATATATATATATATATATTTAAAGCTCGAAATAGTAGCATATCCTGGGCAAGCTTTGGTGGTTCTGGTTCCTGGTTCGTAGTTCCTGGTTAGCTGGTTTGCTGGTTCCGTGGATGTCGCCGCATGTGGCATGTAATAAAGTTACGCGTGCTTAAACACTCGCCTGACTGTCATTGAAAATGAGTGTAATTTATGTATTAGCGTGTGACAGTGTGTGTGTGTGTGTGTCTGCTGCATAATAAAACATGCAAAAATATGCAAATTGCCGCAGTCAACGCGATGAACTTCGACTGCGCCTTGTAGACCCACAGTTTAAAGAGCCTTTTCCGTTGTTATTATGAAAATCGATTCGAACCAAAAGAAACAAAAGAAAAAAAAAAGAAAAACACACACTTTGATAGAGTTTATCGAACTTGCCAACTAGGCGAGACTGAGACTGAGAAATAGTATTAAGTACTACAACAAGGCAAGAACCATTAGACAAAGTCGGTCAAATATTTGCACAGAAACTATCACAAAGCTCAAAGTTACTTTATGAGTAGCGTTGCAAAGAGTGGGTGAAGGGGTGAAGTAACTAAGAGTGCGGGTGCGGTGCACACTGCATAATTTTTGCACGCTAGATTGTCATTTAAAATGAGTTAAGCGCTGCAATTGCTGCAATGCGGACAAGATGGCAACGCCGTCCGGCAGCGACTCCTTCTACGACTCCTGCAAGTACTGGTGTCCTGCGTCCTGTGTCCTGGGTGCTGAAAGCTGGTCCTGCGTTTCCTGGTCCTTCTGCTCGTCGTCAGGTAATGAGCAAACAATAAAAGCAAACGCCGCTGCACACGAAACAATTGGAACAAGAAAAAAAAACGAACAAAAACAAAAAAAAAAAAACACAACAAAAGAAAAACCAATTAGATGCAAGCAGAAAGCCGGCGAGGATAAGTGAAACGGCAATAGACTGTGCGACACACACACACACACACACACACACACACACACACACACACACACACACACACACACACACACACACACACACACACACACACACACACACACACACAAAGATAGAGCGAGTCAGCGTGTTATAACTTTTCGTGTTCTGTCGATGTTGTGACAAGCGTTGTGAATTGTGAAAGCTGTAGCGGTAGCAAGGGGGGAGGGGCAGGCAGAGGTTGAAGGTGAGGATTGAATCGTGTTTATTGTGCGACTCGTTAGCCTGGCTGTGGCAAGCAACAACAACAATCCCCAAACAAGCACAACAACAACAACAACAACAACGACACTGGAAACTCTTGTTGCTCGCGATGTAAATTGCATTTCCATTGTTAATTACCTGCGATTCATAAATTTTGCATTTGCCCTTTGACCTCAACGCGCTGTGGCTTGCAGCTTTAGGCTTGCCCCAAGCAAGGCTTTCATTCCAAAATTTCAAGTATGCGAGTCTCTTGCATATTTTAGATAATCAGGCTTGTTCTTAATTCGTCTTCCGTTCGAAATGGACGGAAATGGAATTTCTTGCTGTTCTCAAGTACTCAAAACGTTAAACGTTTGCGTTTTGAAAAGTTTTACTTCTTTAGCTGCGAAATGAAAAGTAATTTCCAGTTTATACAAGGAATTCAAAAAAACAAATTTTTAAACTCAATTCTCTTAAATTTTTTATCATATTCGTAAAAGAATTAGTCAATTTATTCATTAAATTAAAGTCAAATAATATTTATAATATTAAATTGAAAAACTTTCTGTAGAACAGAAGCGAAAACGTGCAAGCAAACGTAGCTGTTCTCGATTCAGCAATTCCTAATGGATGAAAGCTGAATATACTTTTTACTATGAAAACTCGGCTTCGAATTCGGTTTCGAAAAGGAGAAAACGAAACCATTCCTTATGGAAATCAGAACAGTAATTCATAAATCGTTCTTAAAACAACACTTTTCGTTGAATTTTAGTATTTCAAAAACAGTTTAAGTATGCCAAAACAATTTAGAAATTTCAAATTTTCAAATTGTATATTTAAGCATTATCGATTTGATATTTAATTTTATTCAAATTTAAAGTGCTTTCCACATTTAAATAAAAGTTATTCATAAAATTTGCAGACTGTTGCCCTTTTTGAAAAAACCAACTCAATAACCAATTTGAATTGCATTTATATTGATTACAATTCTGATTAAATTAATTATTAAAAGTAATTACGCGTTGCCATGCAGACATGTTTTTATTTGATTTCAAATTACGGCCACACAAACATATCCAATAAAATATGCTGCCAAAATATAATCAAAATATAAAAGAAATTCATTCATTGACATCATTGCTATATTATTGATTTTCTTTCTTTTATTTTTTGTTTTTGTTTTTGTTTTTGTGTTGGTTGGGGCACTCAGCCAAAACAGAATTTGGCTTTGATACCCCATTGTTATGCCTCGTTTCATATTTCAATTTGTGAAATTTGCATTTTCTAGCAATTTTCCCCCAAAAAAAAAAAGGAAAAGTTTAATGACAAAACTTTAAGCTCTAATCATGGCTTAAAGCAGTGACTTATCCCTACCCCAACTCTTATACCCTCCCTACCCCCTAGCGCATATTTAGCAAATGTTTTTATTGGCCGTTTGCTTCACCTGGCCCAATGCTGACTTTCAGGCCAAAGCTTCACTCAGCTCTTCTGCTGCTGCTCCACACTCCCCCTCTACGCCTGCAGCAGCATGATAGAAAATTAGCATTCGTTATTTATCACCACCACCGAATGGAAAATTCGCTGCCAGCAGATTCTATAGAAATGAAACACGGGCGCTTTTACTTTTCACTCACCGCGTGACTTTTACAGCCTCTTAATTTAAACAGTTCGCCCGGCCGTTAAGGGGCGGATCCGGGCACGTTATGGGCGCCTGGGGGCGTTGGCTGGCGGCTGGCGGCTGGCGGCGAGTGGCAAAATTAATTTGTACCAGACGACATTTTTAATGTTGTTGTTGTTACTCTTGTTGTTGTTGTTGTTGTCGACTCGCATTTGGTGAATTCATGTTGCGTTTTTAGTTTCCTTTTGGACATTTGCGTTCCAGCTGCGCGTTCTTGTCACGTAATTCAAATTTTATATTCACTTTTGAGTGCCAAACTCCCTCCTCACTACTGTCCCCCCCTTCCACCTTTATGACGTGCGTGCGTGAGCCGCTGCTTTTATCGATTGCCACACACAGATTTCACACCCACCAAATCCACAATCCACAATACCTATTCCCATACCGTGCAGCCGAATTAACATGAAATTATAATGCACGCATCAAATTCATGTAAGCTTTTTATAATTATGCAATTTTCACAATTTTGCATAAATTGTTGGACAGTTTGCGGCATTTATGTGTCCAAAAACCCTATTGTAGCTTTACGCCTTGCCACAATGAGTTGTCAATTTTTGGGCAACTGATATTTTATGCGCTCAGCGTTATGGAAAATTGTTCGATTATGCGATAATAGTCAGCATACATAAATATGTACATACATATATTATATATATATGGAAAGATTTGTAGCCTTTAGTCAGGTGCAAAATATACATATATATATATATGTATATATATGAATATCTAATTACGCGTATATGTGTATATGTACACATGTGCATAATATTAGAATTGAATTTTCAACTTTTAGTGTATTATCTTTTGTTGAAAATGATTTTTGATTAGATTCGAATCATTTGATGCTTTATGGCTCATATAATCTTGTATATTAATTCAAAATTGCAAGCATCTTATTTTGGCTATTTGTAAATCAGATAATCAATATCCTCGATAGTATAGTGGTCAGTATCCCCGCCTGTCACGCGGGAGACCGGGGTTCAATTCCCCGTCGGGGAGGTCGTTTTTTTTAAAAGTGCGAAAATTTGTGTATTTTTAAATTTTTTTAATATTTAGATATATATCATTATTTGTTGATGTGCTTGTTTTTAATATTCTTAAATTTGAAAATTGATTTGAAGTCTGTTCCGAATTTCGCTTACGAGTCACTTCTGCAGAAAATTGTATTGCATACTTTTAGGCAGGTTGAAAATTCTTACATTTTTTACGAGCTTATCAGCCTTGTTTCGAGTTCCACTTTCGAATCAATTCCACAGAAAAGTCTGTAGCATACTTTTTGGAGCATGTTACAATTACAATCCTTACTTTTGTTCTGAATTCTTATACCTTTAAGGACCTGCTAAAAGTATGCTATACATTTTTATGTGGAATTCATTCGAAAGTGGAGGCAGGAACAGGCTGGTATATATATATATTTCAAAACACATTAAACTGTTGATAAGAGCTGAAACGTTTTAATTAGGCTTGTTTTGAATTCCACTCGGGAATCAATTTATCAGAAAATTGTGTAGCATACTTTTTAGCGCACGATAAAATTAAGAAACGTAGCTGCCTTTTGCGTTGATTACGCCCTAAAAGTATGCTTTATATATTTTTGTTCAGTCGATGTGAAAGTGATATTCAAAACAGGCCTAAATATAATTCAGAATATTCCGCAAATTGCTTGAAAAAAAATCAAAAAATAAGTTTGTTTCAAACATCTTCTCCCCGACGGGGAATTGAACCCCGGTCTCCCGCGTGACAGGCGGGGATACTCACCACTATACTATCGAGGATGTTGATCGGCAATGCCATAAATTTCAAATTGTTGTTTATTTCTTATATCAAGAAACACACACACACACACACACACACACACACACACACATACACACTTGCATATATTTATAAGAAACATTTTATGTTGTTCATGTTTCAAGTGTTTGCACAACGTTTGATAAATTAAAAAGATAATTTATTGTCAAAGTTTTTCTTTATTTTTCTTTCGTCTGTGCATGTGTATGTGTATGTGTATGTGTATGTGGCTGTGCAAGTGTGTGTATATGTGTGTGTGAGTAATTACTTATTTTTATAGGCAGTGGGGCTGGCGCTGAATTTACTTTTTGATGGTTAGCAACGACAGCCCTCTTACCAACAAAACAAGAAGCCAACAGATTTGTTTATATTTACAACTGGGTCTGGTGCTGTCTGTTGATGTGCCTGCTGCCTGCTGCTTGCTGCTTGCTGCTTGCTACATGCAGATGCAACGATAATGCGGCATTTGGCTTTCTCTTTGGCCTGCTCGGTTGTTGCTCTCGAAGTTTTTTGGCCAAAACGCCGGCAGGCGCCGCATAAAGCCAACACAGCAATCGATTCTGTCATTGAGCCGCCGGCTGGCAATGAGCTTCATTGAACACTGCATGTGGAAGTGCGGGGCTTGAGCGGGGTGCGGCTGCTGTTGCGGGCCAAAGGCAAAGCCATTTCCGGCCAGACAATAAACGGGCAACGTTGCCAGCTTGCTTGGCATTTCCGGTCGCTCGATCTAGTTGTTGTTGCTCTTGTTGTTCTTGTTACTGTTGATTGTTGTTGTTAATGTTGTTCCTGCTGCTGTGTGTGTGTGTGTGTATTCTTTTTATTTTCATATTTCTTTTGGTCGTGGAATTGAAGTTTGACAATGCCAAAGCCAAAGCCAAAGCCGGGCATTCATTCAGTCAGGCTGGCAGACAGGCAGTCGGCCAATTCAGCAAGTAAAAAGTTCAGGCAGAAAAAACTCATTTATCTTGTGTCGAGAATGAGACCAAGGACGAGGGGCGGTGTGGGAGTAGGTGGAGGGTAGGTAGGAGTGCTGCCTCTGGCCGCAGGGCCATTCAATGTCGCCGGAGACATGTCAAAAGTTTTATTTTGTTGCTGCTGCTGTTCTTGTTGTGTTTGTCGTTTAACTTAATTAAATTTGCTTGCGAAATTCACATTTTCATTTTGGCGGAGGCGGGGACTACGTTGCGTATGTGTAATGGAAGTAAACTGCCGCAAAAAAGCAACAATTGATTAAAATTTTAGTGTTTTTATACGTTTTTATTTGTAGTCTCGCTGGGACGTAAATAAATTGCATAATAATAAGCAATTTGTGTGCGTATGTGTATGTGTAGAAAATCTTTTGAATATTTAAGTTATACAAATTGAAGGCAGCTAAAAGTTTCATGAGCTGACATGATGATAAATAAAACTTTATTACGTTTGAAATGTTAACTAAATTTGTGCACATGAAAAATATCATTTACAGTTAATAAAATGCGTTGCGTAATTGACATTTATTAGGCTCATTTTGTCGTTGTTGTTGTTGTTTCTGCTTTATAAATGTACAGAAAAAATGTTTACAAGTGCAGATAATGATGACACTTTGGATTATGTATTCAAATTTGAAGTAGCAATTTATAAACGGTGTAGACGCTTTTATCGATTATCTTTTCAATTAACTTGAGATGGCAGAGACATGCAAATTGCAAATTGTTTAGGGGAGGCGACTAAGTGTGCACTTAAGTCTTAAGTGAAGTTCTTAAAAATTTAAAATTCTTCAGAAATACTAAAATGTATTTATAAAGCAAAGTTAGCTTATTTATACTTATAGCTATTAAATATTTATTGCAATACAATTTTGGCTTTTAGTCAGCTGTTTATTTATATATTTTATTCTTCTTTTTTTCTGTATTTAAGTCTTTACAAATATTTTTTGCATACTTTTTTGCCACAACAAACAATGAAACTTTTTCTCTTCTTTACTTTTTTTGCAGACAACGAATTATATTCAGGCACTGTAGCCGATTTTAGCGGCAGTGATCCGATTATCTATCGTGAGCCCCTACAGACGGAACAATACGATAGCCTCAGTCTTAATGGTAAGTTGTTTACATCAGCCACAGAACAGACTTTCCAGCAAAAGCACTTCTGGTAATTGAAAATGTCAGCTCTGTTATGATTATTGTTGTTGTTATTGTTGTGCTTTCTATATTATAGAGGAAATGCTCGACACTTGAATTGAATTAAGCCTGATTGTGTTTTCTCTCTCTATCTCTCTATCTCTCTGTGCGTTTCTTCAGTCCATCTGAGTCAATATCTTTCAATATCCTCCATCACGGATATATCAACGATTGCGTGCGATTGCCTTTTGCATATTTCAAGTGCCGCATCGATTTTCATATATTGCAGACATCCATTAACTGAATAGACATGACAGCTTTCGACTGCCCGCCCTTTTTGGCTGTCCTTTACTGTTTTGAGACGTCTCGTTACGTGCCTCGTGCATATTTTATAAGCTTGCCGTAGCGTGTTGCAAGTACCTCAAAATTAAGCACTTTAAAGTCACCACGAAATTGTACTTAATAGCCAATATAGCTGTGTAGCATTAAAAGTCGTCTGCAAAACCTCCAGAGAATTGTTAAAGGTGTTTTAATTTGAGTAAAGAGATTTACACATCAGTAGCTAAAATCCAAAATTTATTTGACTTGACTTGAAATGAAAGTCTCTCTCTGCAAATGAGGCATAACAAGCAACAAATTTTCTGCGAAACTAAGTTAACATTTTTAATTGATCTATTGAGGTTTCTGAGAGTGATGGAAAACCTCTAGAGAATTGCTAAAGGTATCTAAAGGTGTCTAAAATATAAACTATTTAAAATTTATGACACTTTACTTGACTTCACTTGACATAAAAGTCTCATATCAACAAGAAACGACTCTTCTTAGAAAATTAGTCAGCCTTTTTAATTGAACTTTTGATCAAGGATGTCTTAGCCAATAGCTGTACGAGTCTTCTGGAAGTGATGGCAAACCGCTAGAGTTGTTTTAATTTGAGTAAAGATATTAATACATCTGAATCTGACACAGAAATGCTTTAAAATTTATTACACTTGACTTGATTTGAAATGGAAATCTCATTGCAAATGGTCCACAACAAAAGACGAAATTGGTCAATATTTGAAATTGAACTTTTGATCAAGTATATCCTGTGTTTATACTAAATAATCTTTACTATTTAAGACAATTTAAATACATAACTTTCTTGATAAAATGAGAAACCAAAAAAAAAAACTCTGCACATTTAAAGTAATGTTTTGATATAAAAGCAGCATGTGCCCAACAAGTCAAGTTATGTGATAAATTTTAACTGCAACTCAATTTAATGGATCATGTTCTACTTATAAATTTAATATCTAAGAATGACATTCGATATACGAGCAAAAGAAGCGATGTCAATCGATTGTCTTGTCATCGGCACGAGTCCCTCATAACATAAATCTCATGAAAATTTCGACAGCAAAAATGTTTGACTATAAAATGTTTACTAGCGCAAAAACTATAAATGAAATTTATGACTTAACTTTTTTTTAACAATTTGCTTTGTTTTTTGTGACCTTTCACAGCTCCAAGTTTTGTGAGCTCATTAACCCAGGGAGATTTCGTCTATTTCTTCTTTCGGGAGACGGCTGTGGAATTCATCAACTGTGGCAAGGTGAGTGTTAAGCAAATATTGTATATATAGTCGTATATATATACATATATATTTAGATGAGTTGGAGTAACCAAAATCGAATATGTTGTCGGCAAAGGCAAAACCAATTTATATCTACAACAAAATGCATGTGGTTATAATTGGATAGCAAAATGGAGAATGGAACGGAAGTGACGCTAACGCGGCCATATTGGGCGGCCATTTTGTGCTTGTGTTTGCGTTATTCGTGCATACTTCCGGCTTTGGCTTTGGCTTTGGCTTTGGCATTGGTGTGTTTGGTCTATGGCCAAATACATTTATCGGTTTTTGGATTTAGCCAACGCTATTTGTTTATGGGCAACGTTTTGTTGGTTCTTCTCTGCAATAACCACATCAATGGCTATTGATACCTTCAATGCGTTTATATTTATCTTTAATGCCATTTCAGGCGATTTATTCGCGCGTCGCACGCGTCTGCAAATGGGATAAGGGCGGCCCGCATCGTTTTCGCAATCGCTGGACATCGTTTCTCAAGTCCCGGCTGAATTGCTCCATACCGGGCGACTATCCGTTCTACTTTAACGAGATACGTAAGTGGCTGCAACGTTTTTGCTTTGATTTGTATATACATATACATATATATATATATATATATATATATATATAATATTGTAAATATTTTGCTTTCTAACGGACAGAATCGGCGAGCAACTTCGTCGAGGGACAGTATGGCTCCATGAGCTCCAAATTGATTTATGGCGTTTTTAATACGCCAGAAAATTCAATTCCCGGCTCAGCGGTTTGTGCTTTCTCATTGCAGGTGAGTGCACAATTACGATTTACCTTCTTTTTTTTTTCTACCGTAAAGTGAGCAACCAACTAACAACTTGTGTTTCTTTCATCTCTTTCTCTCTCTCTCTCTCTCTCTCTCTCTCTGTCTTGCTTTCTTTAATTTTGTTATCCACAGGACATTGCCGACACTTTCGAGGGACAGTTCAAGGAGCAAAGCAGCATCAATTCCAACTGGCTGCCAGTGAGTAATGACAAGGTGCGTATATATATAATTCCACAAATATCATATGTGGTTTGGATAATGCTCACTTTTCTTGACTTTTCTTGACTTTTCTTGACTTTAATGGCAAAAAGGCAGGCAGCAGGCAGGCAACACTTGAACGCAGCTGTTCCACAATTTATGGCCACACAAATTTGTCCAGCCTTGACGATAGAAAGTACTTTACTTCTTCTTTCTGCCGAACACAAAATTTGCATTTGAATTACGAATGGTTGTGGCATATGTTGCCATCGATTTGGCTTTTTTGCCATCTTTTTATTTTTTGGCTAGAGTGCAAAATCCAAACCACTGCACCACTTTTGCGGCTCAAATGGGGCCAAAGTATGAAAGCCAAATTAGAAATTAAAGATGTTAGAATTTCAAAGCAATTGGCTATGCATATATAACTTTTAATATAACACTTAAGCTGCATTCGAGTGCAGAAGAAGCTGTTTCGGCCAGACTATGCACAAATTTTAAGAGGCATTCAAATAAAACTTAAGCTCTGTATATATATAAAAAAAAAAGTAATATCAAAGAAAAAGCTAATTAATTCAGCAATGTTTAGTATATGCCCAAAAGTTTTAAAACGTTTTCAAATGAGGCACATCATATTTTTAGAAAAGTGTTAAGTGTGCATAACAAACTAATATTTTTTTTGGACACTCGATTTCCTTTTGAGTACAGTTTTAAAGCGAAATGAAAGCATAAATAAAATGCGTATATTAAATGAGTAGAAATAATACCCTTGCAGAGGGTATTATAATTTGGTCACGAAATGTGTAACGCATTGAAGGAGACGTCTCAGAAAAAAAAATAAGTATATTCGTGATCAGCATCAACCGACGAGTCATGTCCGTCCGTCTGTCCGTCTGTTTATATGCGTTTTTCCAGACTTTGTTCTAGAGCTATCTTGATGAAACTTGACACAGATGCTTCTTCTTATTGCAGGTAAAACCTATAGTTGAATTGGCCAGATCCGACCACTATAACATATAGCTGCCATAGAAACGATCAGTTGAAAAATAAGTTTTTGTATGAAAAACTTTTTTGTTTTTCAAGATAACTCAACCAATCTCACTAAACCTAAGTTTAAAAACAGTTTATACATAATGAGAAAAATTTCTTCGAAATCGGACTACTATATATTATAGCTTCCATAGAAACGATCGGTTGAAAATAAGTTTCTGTATGAGAAACTTTTGTGTTTTTCAACATATCTCGACCAAACTCACTATATCTAAATAAAAGCACGTTCTACACATGTTGACTAAATTTTATCAAAATCGGAACACTATATCTTATAGCTGCCATAGGAACAATCCTTTCAAAAACAAGTTTTCTAATGCAAATCTTTTCAGCAAGAGTATATATATTCGGCACGCCGAAGATATCATTTGTGACTGATGCTGCACCATGATGCCAAATTTCGTGTATCATTATAGCTGATATTCTTTTTGTTATACTTAATTAGGAAGCTTATTTGCAAACCATTGTCAAAACTATAGTTATAGGGAATACTTGATAAGTATGCAACTTAGTTATGCTCTTTCAAATTAGCGTACTTTTATAATACATAATTTGTATGCATAGTTGAAAAATGCCACTTGAATTACTTTCAATATATTTAGATTCAAATGAAGCCACAAAAACCAAAAACTTTGCTCAACGTTGGCAACCCACTTAAAGCCACAAAGCGACATAGTATACATCGTTATACGAAATATTCGCATGAATTCTGACTTAATATTTTCCACCCACACACACACACACGTACACACACACATTTGCTCATCAGTGGCAAGTCAACAGTTGAGCGCGCATTTTCCGCTGGCGATTCATAAACCAAATCATTGCCAAAACAGCAACCACACACACACACACACACACACACACACACACACACACACACACACACACAAACATGCAACGCATAAGTATAAGGACACAAAGGACACTTGGTGGCGCTGCTTTGTCCGGCTGCACTTGGCCGTGCTGTGCAATTTCCGGAACGTTGTGTACGGGTATTTGTTACGAGCAGCGCGAGAGCACCAAATGCAATTTATACGGTCTTTTTGCAAAGATAGACAGAGCGAGAGAGGTAGTGGTGTTAGAGTGAGAGAGTATAGTATATGTGGGTAGCAACTGACCGAGCATAACCATAACTATAACCACATTGCATTCATATATTCTGAATGTACTAATATTTTATATTTTTTCTTGTTTTGTCTGTGTCTTGTCTTCTTTTATATATATATATATATATATGTATGTGTGTATTTTTAGGTGCCCGAACCGCGACCCGGCGCCTGTCACAATGATTCACGAACGCTTCCGGATTCCATATTAAGGTTCATCAAAACACATTCGCTAATGGACGAGAGTGTTCCGCCATTTTTTGGTCAACCGATTTTGGTACGGACGAGCACAATGTAAGTACCCACTGGGAGTTCACTCCCACCCCCCCCCCCCCCCACCCCCTGCCCCTATCTTTTATTCCTTCCCTTTTTCAGTTAGTTATTTCCTGCTGCTGTTGCACGGGCACGTCGCAAAGTAGCCCCAAACTGCAGCAGCATATCCCCCACCCCCCAAAAATGATGTTGAGGCAATGTAAATATTATTGCACAAAAGCCAAGCGAGCTTTTTGGTTGTGGCTCCACATTTCAAGGGGGGGAGAGAGCTAGGGTTGGGTTGTGGGTGAAGCCATTCCGTGTGTGGATTGTAAAAACTTTAACTGCAACTGCTGCTGATTTGGCTGCTGCTCCCTCTGCCCCCCTCTGCTGCTGTTGCGGATGGCGGATGGCGGATGTAGCCAAGTGAATACGTGATGTTCCATATTCAGTGCTTCACAATTCAACTAATTTCATTTAAATAACAAATTCTTCGCCATCTGATATGACACAACTTTTCGCAAATATGCCCGTTATTGTTGATGCTATATAAACCATATAAAATGTCATTTTGTGGTTACACATTGTAACGAGTAAGTCAAAGGTCGGAAGCGTGGAATGCATTTCACTTTTGCTTCAAGTCTGCTGCAGCATTTTTGTGAATATTTTTTCAATTTGTTTCATATTGTTAATTTAATGAACGTACGTTTTCATTAAATAATTTTAAATTTAAATGTAGACATGCCAAGTTAATTTCAGAAGGATTTGTCTATAGTTGTTGTTAACTTGTTCAGTTTAAGCAAGGAACGACCAGTATTTACTGCCTGTTCCCATTAAAAATGGGATAAAGGTAGTTATAAAGTACTGCAAATGTGTGTAACAGGCAGAAGGAGGCATTTCCGACTATATAAACTATATATTTTCTTGATCAGGATCAACAGCCGAGACGAACTAGCCATGTCCGTCTATCTGTCCGTCTGTCCGTATGAACACACAGATCTCGGAGACTATAAGAGCTAGAGACACCAAAGTTGGCTACTGTATACCATACGCAGATCAAGTTTATTTCAAATTTCGGATTGTTCTTTCTAACGACCTGTTTTTCTTCCTTGCATAGGGAATTATAATGTGTAACTCTTTGAAGGTGACGTCCTCGAACCCATAAAGTACATATATTCTTAAAAAGCATCAACAGCCGAGTCGAAGTAGTCATTTCGGACTATTCATCTATCTAACTCTTCTATGTGAACTAGTCTTTCTTCAAAGCCATCTTGATAAAACTTGATACAGATGCTTATTTTTGCTGCAAGCAATACAAATAACAGAATCGGCCGGAACGAACCGCCATATGTAGCTCACATCGGAACGATCAGTCCAAATTGTTGCTGTTCAAGATAACTCGACTAAACTTACCAGTTCTGAGCTTTGACTTTATTTCAACATGTTTACAAAAGTTCATCTAAATCGTACCACTATATCTTATAGCTGTCATAGGAACAATACGTTGCATTTCAATGTTTGTTTACGTAAACAAACTATTATTTGACTTAAAACGCATTGCAATGCAGTTCTTAGTGCTTTATGTGTATATTAACCATGTTCTTTGAAATATTCAGAGTTTCTTTAAATTTTCACAAACATTAAATGTTAAAAGCAAATAAAGTAAAAAACCACTCGAGCTGTCTGCGACTCAAAGAACTGACTCTGCCACACAATTGAGCAAACTGTATATACATACGCACACACACACACACTTCCCACTTACTACTACACACACAGAGAGACATACTCATATTGGCCACAATGTAAAGGTCCTTAAAGCAAGGGCATCCTGCTGATAACCATACTGAAATTGGCTGAGAATACGAATGCGAGTAGGAGTAACAACAGGCCGGCCTCTGGCCCTGCAGCTGGTTCAACTCTTGGGCTTTTCTGCATGCTCATAAATTATTTTCAAGACCCTCTCAGACATGTGGAAATTTAAAAATTCAATTTGGCAACTTTTCCATGTAATTGAGCCACAATTACGGGCTGTTGAGAGCATGAGAGTGGGCAGGGAGAAGGGAAGAAGGGACGAAGAGAAGCGGTAAACTTTAAAGAGTAAATCATAAGCGAGCCACTGAGCAGCGCCAAGGAGGGAGCTGAGGAGCCGGCACCTGCTGCTTTAGTTGCTGTTGTTGCTCCTACTGCTGCTGCTGCTGCTGTTGCTGTTGCTGTTGTTGCTGCAGTCAAGCGATAGTTTGAACCAAACGAACCGAGCCAGCCAGAAGGAAATGCATGGATGCGCCGAGGCAACCCGTAACGAAAATATGTATGCACAACTGAATAAATTAGAATGAAATATGGAACACGTAGGACAGAAACAGCGAAGCACTCGCCCACCCACCCAACAACTAGTAGCTAACCAACCCACACACACACACATACACAACACATGAGCGCACCACAACAATTGCAATTGTGGACGAGCAACATTAGCGAAGTGGTTGAATGGTTGCAGAGAGATGTGGATGCTTCTGGTTTTTCGAATTGGCCACTTACGAGTACTCCTACTGCAGCTGACTCATTGCGTTTTTGACTGGGTTATTCTGTATACGAATACAAAATACGTATGCGACTACGCATCAGAATTTAATCATATCCCCAACTCTATGGAAAAGAGCACTTGAATTGCTCGAAAAGTTAGTTGCCAAAGAAGTGCGCACAAAAATTTATATATGGCGACCCAATTGCTCTTTTGCCCAGGCAAAACTCGTTATAAGTCGGTCATGCACAAATGTACTTTTCAGTTACAGTTACTGCTACAGTTGCAGTTACAGTTACAGTTACAGTTGCAGTTGCAGTTACAGCTGCAATTTTCAGTTACAGTTACAGTTGCAGCTGCATTTGTCAGCAACACAGCTGAAAAACTCTGAAAATTGTGGCTGACTTTCAGACACAGCTGAGCGAACTTGAAATCGCATCAAATAAGATTTTAAAACAATGTGTTACTTAGTATACAAAAATCTGTTGTAATCTATGTATATCTCCTTTCAGTTTGATCAAACAATTCAAATCAAATTAACCTAAGCTCAACTCTATTCCACAAAACATTTAACAGATATGTTTATAACAGCCAGAAAGCAATTAAGAAATAACTTAACATATTCTGTTAAGTAACATCGTTGCGGTTCCTCTTATGCCTTACAGCTGAACATTCCAAATAATTATTCTGATACTTTTTAAGTATTATGTTATATATTATTTTCAGTTCTATCAATCAATTCAGATCGAACTAACCTTTATTCAACAAAACATAACAGCTATGTTGATTACAGCCACAAAGCAATAAAGAAAGAACTTAACATATTCTGTTAAGCATCATCGTTGCTGTTTCTGTAATACCTTACAGATATGTTAATAAAGCTGTTGCGCCACAAAGCAATAACTTTACATATTATGTTAAGTATCATCGTCTCTGTTACTCTAATGTCTTGCAGCTTAGCACATCTTTTAATAAGGCAAATATTCTAATATTCAAAAGTATAGTAGATTAAGCTAAAGCTTATAAACACGCAACGTTAGCATTCGCAAATGTTATTTATCAAATATTGTATTTAAATATAAACAATGTGCATAATTTATGCAAGGTTAGGTAGGCCAAACGAAATACCACACAAACAAAAAGCAAAATGGAAAACGAGAAGTGTTCAAAACTTGACTTGGACTTCAATGTGAAAATGTGAAAATGTGGAATTGGGACTGGGATTTGAATGCTGTTTCTGTTTCGGTTCCTGTTCGTGTTGCTGTTGTTGGCATTATTGAACGCAAAATGCCAAAATCAAATCAAAAATGCACAAAATTTATGGCATTTTTGGCTGAAGCATAAATTTCTTATAATTTTATTTGAGCAAAGCGTTATGGGCCCAGGGTTGCCACTGCCATTTCCGGCAGCCATTTTGTATGTTTGTGTGTGTGTGATTGTGTGTGTGTGATTGTGTGTGTGTGTGGGAATGAATAAATCACAGAAACGAGCTGAATAAGGGGCAAAAAGTATCTCCGCCACTTGGCAGAAAACTCACACACCGCAGTATACTCATTTGCATATGCTATGGGGCCAACAAGGCAAACATGGGGGGGGGGGGGCTTGAGCATTTTGTTGGTTAGGGTGTAGAGTTGCCACCATTTTGCTAACAAAGTTTCCTTATAACTTAAAAGTTTTTAGCATCTCGACAAAAGTTAAATGCTTCAAGTTGCAAGTTGCTGGGGTCACCGACTCTGTAACAAATTGTTTCCTGGTCGACCCGGAAGTATCCATACTCAACAGATTTCTGGCAGCTGGTTGACCATATCCTGTCGCATCCTTTTTTTGCTGCGATGTCTGCTGCCAAGGTGCCAGCCACAATGCTGTTGTGTGCGCTTATCTTATCGGTCAAGATATTTTTTTTTTTTTGTTATACCTCGACCACTTTTACTGTCATGGCCTTTATCATGCATGTCCTTGGCTCTTCACCTCCGGGCTTCATATTGAAGCTGTGGCTTCTCTAGCCTCCACTACTAATTTCATTCCACAACGCATAGAGTTGATTTCCACTTGTAACCCTCGTCGCCGGGCTAAACTCATCAGAGCGACACAAAAGTTGGCAAAAATTGTGCAAGTTTCAATTGCCAGCTGCTTTGAACTGAGTGGCAACGAAACCCCAAACCTGAAACTGCCTCTTTAAAAATGTCCTTTTATTTTGTTTTATTTCTATTTTGTTTTTGTTTTTTGTTATTTTGTTTTTTGTTTTTTGTTTTTTTTTTTGCATGTGTCTGTCTCTATTCTATTTTATTTCGTTTTTGTTGTGTATTGTATTTTTTTGTGCTGGCGTGGCCTTTGCCATTTCCTAATTTTTGGCCAACAAAGTTTTTGGCAGCACTTTTGCATTGCCATTCATTGGATTTGCTTCTTGTGCCATCCGCTGTTGACTGCTTTTTCTCATTTCTCGTTTCTCGTTTAGAATTCATTCCCATTTTGCTGCTTTTGTTGCGTAGGGAATTAATTTATAAGCCGCCTCAACTTTGCTTTCAATTTTTTATTGCATTAAATATTTTATTTTTGTCGAAACATTTTAACAAACATATTGCTAGCCATAATTGGAAACTTTCTCTGCCTAATATACGATTCACATAAGACGTTATTATTGAGACACAATTTCATTTCAAATACATTTGTGGCTTTATTTTAACATTGAATGCAGCTTAATAAAACATTGTTAAAATACGAATCATCAGAAAAATATCAATTTTTTGTTAAAATACAGCTTCAATTTTTTAATTACACATCCATCATTTAATTTTTCTATCATTCCTTTTACAGAAACTTGTTTTATCGAAATTTTAGACTTAGTTTCTCCATCTCTAGCTAGCTTTAACCCAGCACAAGCATTACTTGTATTCCCAAATCTCACACATACACTTACTTATACATGTAAGTGGACATGTTTCAACAAGACAAGCGCAACTGTCATTACAAAATGGTGGCTATTTAAGCCAGAAAACCAAAACGAGTCCTTGTCCAAGCGGACATGACAAAAAGCGAGGCAATTCTTTAGTCGTTTAGAAAATTGAGCAACATAACTAAAACTGAAAAAAAAAACTAGATTTGTTAATTAACAATAATACAATGCACAATGCACAATGCTGAGTGAGTACAGTTGGTAGCAATTGTTGTTGCTGATGTTGTGGTTGGTTCTGGTTATGGTCCTGCTGCTACTGCTGCTGTTGCTGTTGCTGTTGTTGGAGTTGGTCCTTCGTTTATTGCGGGCATTTGCATTTAAATCGAGGCAGCAGCTTACACACACTCACATCAGAAAAGCAGTTGCATAAAAACCAACATGGAAGCAACAATAGACAAGCACACAGCCACAAATGCTGCTTGCAACAAGGACAATTTCAGCAGCAACAACAACAGCAGCAGCAGCAGCAGCAGCAACAACAACGCTGTTAACGTCCAACATTTTTGTGGTGAAATCAGAGAGAAATTTCCGTTTTAATTTCATGTCTTTTGTTGTTGTTCGTTCAAATATGTTTTTACATAAAAATACACACACATACACAGTTGTTGCTGAGGTTGTGTGTTACTGTTGTTGCTGTGGCTGTGGCTGTTGCGTTGCTGTTGCTGCTGTCGCAGTTGTTGCTACCGCTGTTGTGGTTTTCTGTCATTCTGCTTGTCATTCTCACTATTGCTACGCCGTCTCTTTCTTTTCACTACTTTTCCTACCCCCCCATCCCCCACTCCCCACTGCGTCCATTTTGGCGTCTGTCCATTATTAATAGTGTCTAACCAAAAACCAGCTGCCCAGAATGTCCTGTTGTGATGGCAACATTGACATGTTGTTTGTGGCTCCTATTTGAGCTTTCGAGATGTTCAATAAATAAATATCCGTTCGAGAGCTTATCCAATAATAAAAATGCCGATCAAATGATACCGAAATTTAAAAAAAGTACAAATAAAAACACTCAAGGATATGCATAACTATCACTCAATAGCAACTATAGAAAGTGGCACCAAAGCCAACCTATCGCTTGTTTTTCAGCTTCATCGCATTGGCATATGTATTCTGTATTTAGTCTACCCATTTTCCTTAAGCCTATCCACTGATTTCATCTTTTTCTTTTTTTGTATTTTTTATCTTTCACAGTTATCGTTTCACACAAATTGCTGTGGATGCACAGATCAAAACACCCGGCGGCAAAACATATGATGTGATTTTCGTTGGCACAGGTGAGTCACATTTACCATGGTCAGTTAACTGGTCCCTAAGCCAATTGTCCACTGACAGCAATTGTCGTTATTGCTGATACCATTGTTTGATGCGCCCTTGGGACATAAACATACCCTTTCATTCCGCATAGATATGATAGCAAGAACTTTATTATGCTTGTGGGAGTCTAGCCTATACATTTTTGTTAAGAGAAAATTTACTGTTTTGTATCTTTGAAACTTTTGTGTTGTTAGATAAAGTAGCTGTACAGTAAGAAATCCAAAATTTCAAAAAATTATTACACGGCGAATTAACAGAACCTTTAGCTGTACCCTTAATTATTGTATGCATAGTAGAAGATGACTTAGTGTAATGTTCACTTTTCGTGTTGAAAAAAACGACTAATTTCAACTTTTAACTAAACTGTTCCAAGACTGTTTAATTTAGACTTCAGGCATTACAAAAAAATATAGATTCGTCCACTTATAATAGTAATTAAATACGCTTTTCATCAAAATTGAACTATAGCTTAGTCAAATATGTACTTATATATACCATTTCTTTTACTTCCTATCAAGATCATGGTAAAATCATAAAATCCGTAAATGCGGAATCCGCCGACTCTGCCGAAAAGGTCACCTCGGTTGTCATTGAAGAGATCGATGTGCTGCCCAAAAGTGAACCCATTCGCAATTTGGAAATTGTGCGAACCATGCAATACGGTAAGTGCAACTGAATGTGATTGGTGAATGGTAAATGGTGAATGGTGAATGGTGAATGGTAAATGGATGAATGTGTGTATGTATGTGTGTGTGGGTGGAGTCATATTGAATGAGACTCAATTAAAAATACCTGTAACGAGCTCTTATTGTAAAAACGAATTCGCAGATCAACCGAAAGATGGCAGCTACGACGATGGCAAATTAATCATTGTCACAGATAGTCAAGTGATAGCTATACAACTGCATCGATGTCACAATGATAAAATCACCAGCTGCAGGTAAGTCTAACAGACCAGCAACTAGTGTTGGCATCGTGTTATCTTTCATTATGCGTGACACGAAACAAACACGAAAATAATCTTTTTTTATGTTTATTACTTAAATGTTTATTGTATGAGTTTTTTCAAATGTTTTAAGTAGAAACAGACTAAGTCACCCACAATGAAAACACTAATGCAAAGTTAAGAACATCAAAAAACATATCCCTTTCTAGTATTGATACAAAAGAAACACTTTCACGTGCTTTATGACCCTGTTCTATAGTTATATTAAATAAATACGTTTGAGACAGTTTGAATGGAAATTATAACCATTTGTGTATACACAAAATCGATTGAATATTAATATTTAAATAAAACAAAACATAAAGTCCTGTTCTGAATTTCACTTTCGAATACACTAAAAGTATGCTACGCAGTTTTCTGTGAAACTGATTAGGAGGTGGAACTGAAACAGGGCTGATAATTTCAAAAAGCAAATACAAAATTAGGAACTCAAAATCAAAAACGATTCAGAACAAAAAGCACTTGGAAATTGAAGCAAAGTACTAATAGGAAAACCGCATTTTGGACAACATTTTTGTAATTCATGTTCGTGTCGTGTTTTGAAAATATATCGATCACGCGCACATCTCTAGTCAGGCAAGCTAAATGAACAGGGCAGACAACAGACAATGGCATTTTTATTTCATGTAACAATTTGCGTGACTTTCATGCGTCGACTGTCAGGCAGATACGACACACAGACAGACAGACAGACAGACAGACAGAGGGACAGACAGGACAGATTGACAGATAGAGGGACAGACCCTTCAGTTTTCCAAGCTTCAGTAACATTGCCTCTTGTCTGTCCGTCTGCGCTATGCTGTATCCTGTGTCCTGTGTCCAGTGTCCTGACCCGTCTGTCGTTGGCTATGGCCACTTGGCTGCTGCAATATGGCAGCACTTTATGCGCATTTATGGCGTTTTACATTTCACAATTTGCAATATGTTTATATCCTGTGGACTATATCGCTCTCTCTCTCTCTCTCTCTCTCTCTCTCTCTCTCTCTCTCTCTCTCTCTCTCATTCTCTGTTTCTCTTTTACTCGCACTTGCAGCGAATGCGTCGCATTGCAGGATCCTTATTGTGCCTGGGATAAAATTGCTGGCAAGTGTCGCTCCCATGGTGCGCCACGTTGGCTGGAGGAGAACTATTTCTATCAGAATGTGGCAACGGGTCAACATGCGGCCTGTCCGTCAGGTGAGTTAAATGACCAAAGCTGGCTTTGGCTGCTAGCCAAATTAAAGCAAAATATGTACATTGACCTCAACACTTCCTCTCTCTTTCTCTCTCTCTCTCTCTCTCTTTTTCTCTTTGACAGGCAAAATGAATTCAAAGGATGCTAACGTGGGTGAGCAGAAGGGTTTCCGCAATGACATGGACTTGCTCGATTCACGTCGTCAGAGCAAAGATCAGGAAATCATTGACAACATTGATAAGAACTTTGAAGGTAAATCGCAAATAATATCCCTCAACTACGTTTTCAATATGTTTGTAGTTTACATGCATGCTATCAACTTTTCATCATACAATATATATGTATATATAAATACATATTTACCATATTTACCAGTCTGTTGTCATTTTTCAAATCACATTTTTCGCTGTTAACTCGCTTTGTTTTTTATGCTGTTGCCTCAGTCAGCTTCAGCTTCAGCCAGCTGCCTCTGCCTCTGCCTCTGCCACTGCCTTTCCTTCTCTCATTCCCAGCCAACTCCTCTGCCGCCCTTCCATCTGCACTTCACCTGTTTGCATATTGCCACTTTATGCTTTTCAATTTCAATCATCATTTACACTGCACTTTATTTATCATATTCTTGAATGTTGCTACACAGCACAAGTATTTTCATTTTTATTGCATATTTTCCACTTTTACATATCCTGACATATACCATATTAACTCACTATTTATCTACACTTCAGTAATATAAGTAGTTGCCTTTGTTCTAGTTTTTTATCGGGGCTAAGCTGCACACAATTTAAATGTGGCATTGTATGTTATATGAAACAGATTACAGTTATGCAACAAATTTAACTTTTTTTCAACTTTTTATACGGTCTGCAGAAAAACAGGCAGACAGACAGACAGACAAACAGACAGACATCGGTTGCTCAATGCTCTGAATAAGCTTTTCCCATTGATAAAGTTCTGTTAAACCAAAAAAATATTGTTTTTTTTAAAGTTATTTTTATAGTTAAATGTTTATCCGTGGAAAAATGTAAACAGCTAATTTGTACTTCTGCTTTGAGCTCTGCTCAGCTGGGGAAAGCAGAGGGGGCTGGCTACGCCCTTGACTCAGGCTGCCCAATTTTTGACGTAGTGTTGAAAAACGAGTTGAAGTTTTTGCCATTTGCTTGTCAGCTGTTTACTTTAACCAAAATTCGAGAAAAACGAAACTAGCTTATCTTCAGTTTATTGCCGTGAAAAATATATCGTTGGGGTTTTTAACTAGAACGTTAAATCAAAGTTGAGAAACTAAACTAGAACTATAAACTAAATTTAAAAGTTTAAATTAAAAAATGAACAAATCTTGCACGCTTAATCATATCACACTGTATATATTAAAATAGTTTTGAAAATTGTTCTCTTAATAATTTTCATTTATTTCCAATGCAATTGCAATTATACTCTTACATTCACTATCAATTGAAGATTGTATATACTACATATATGTATTTAAGTCAAATTGTTGTTGTTCCTTGTATTAACTCGTTTTTGTCGTTTCTTGTTTCATTTCATTTTTGATCTTTCAACATTTCATTGAAATACGCGCTAATTTGGGCGTTATTCGTTCTATTTTCGATGTTTGGATGTTTATTGATGTCGTTACAAATCAAATCGGATCTTATATGTACACGTAACCCTACTTGCAAACATATGACCCTGACACACAAATTTAAAAAACAAACAAAAAAAATAAACTTAAATATTTACTCGTTGTGGTTTGATGTTTGGTGAAACTCTAAAATTTATCAATGTGTTCAATGATAAAACTATAAAAAAAAACAAAAAAAAAACAAAAACAATGCACATTTATTAATCAAAGGTCCACAAATTTCCGCAGATATTATCAATGCACAATATACAGTGGAAACCCTGGTAATGGCTGTGCTGGCCGGTTCGATATTCTCGCTGCTGGTGGGCTTCTTTACAGGCTACTTCTGCGGAAGACGTTGCCACAAGGATGAGGATGACAATTTGCCATATCCGGATACGGAATATGAATACTTTGAGCAGCGTCAGAATGTGAACAGGTGAATGGCATTTAAATGTAAAAGCAGTATATATGCAATTGCTAAAACTTATTGTTTGGCTTAGTTTTCCATCGTCCTGCCGCATACAGCAGGAGCCCAAGCTGCTGCCACAGGTGGAGGAGGTGACGTATGCGGAGCCAGTGCTGCTGCCACAGCCACCACCACAGAATAAGATGCACTCGCCCAAGAATACGCTGCGCAAGCCACCAATGCATCAGATGCATCAGGGTCCCAACTCGGAGACACTTTTCCAATTCCAGCCGGATGGCTACAATACCCAGCAAACATATCGCGGACGCGACAATTTTGGCACATTGCGTTCGCATCAGGTGATGGTGAGTCTTAAACTATATATATATATATATATATCTTATAGAAACTAATCCTTTCTGCTTGCAGGGCGATAACTATAGGCGCGGCGATGGCTTTTCAACCACTCGCAGCGTCAAGAAGGTGAGTCCCTTTTTGTTTGTGCCTGATGTACCCATTTAAATAAATCAATCAATCAATTGTTTTATTTTATTCTTTCTTTTGTTTATTGTATACTAATCTCTAATCGTAACCATTGAGCTCTTTTCGATGTTGTTGACATTTTGACATTTAGTATACTAATAATAATAATAAAAAACAAAAACAAAATAATAAATCCTTGTGGTGCGCTTGTATTTGATTGAACTCTCTCACTCAATCGTCGATTGGTGTATTTCTTAGACTCACATTTCAACTTGTTGTGTTGTGTATTGTGTTAAGCGTGTCTTCATCTTTGCGTGTGTGTGTGTGTGCGTGTGTATATATGTACTATATCTGTGTCTGTGTAGCTCTCTACTAATCCTACTTTACTTATCGCATACTCATCAACGGTTTTAGCTCTACACTTTATCATTCATATTGCCGTCATTTCATAACTGTTTTTTATCTAAAATTCTAAAATTGTAGCTGCATGTTTTTTAAATATTATATTTATCATTTCACAATCATTATTTATTCAGTTTTAACTTATAATCACGCTTGTTTCGAACTTCACTTTTGAATCAATGCCACACAAAGAAGTGTAGCATACTTTTTGGAGCACATATAAATTGAAAGATTATGCTAAAAGTATGTTTCACACATTTCTGTGCATATTATTCAAAAGTGGAGTGCGGAAAAGCAATGTTAAAAATTTAAAAAAAATATTAAAATTAATTCAGATTGTGTTTAATTTTTACAATAGGATTTAAGTATTAAAGCTTTACAGATGATTCTAAATAAATTTAGAATACAATTCTCACTCTCTCAAATTTAAAAACAAAATAATAATCAATTAACACTTACTTAGTACATAATAAATAAAAATCCAAATTGCTTCTATAAAAAATTATAAAATAAATATTTCTTAAACTCACGATCCAACTTTTTAAAAACTTTATGTTTCTATATAAATTTAAATATTTTAATTTAAACCAAAATTATTTTTGTATTTCACTTTTGTTCTTACTTCATTTAAGTATTGCTTTATAAGTAAAGAAAACAGCATTTGCATGCTCTCTTATATGTTTGTATAATTAGTAAAAATCATCCATATAATATATTAGCTAGTCTCTACATGTCTACTACATATCTAATCTGGTTATACCCATTTGTCCATTTGCATGTACATGGATACATATACATATATCCCGTATCCAAGCCATATTACTCATTGTACATTGTTCCATAATTCTGATTCTCTACTTAATTACATTTAACTGGGGTCTTTTGTACGTTGTAAGTTTTTGTTATAAGTTGCTGGCGTTATATAGAAATACACCAATCCTACGAAATGGGGCGAGTGCTAATCTTTGCAGGCGTCTCTCTAAGCATTTTGTATAGTTACATTTCTGCTTTTTTCTGATCTATGACACTTCAAACTGTTACTAACCTCTATTGCTGAAATCTATTGAACTACTATTCACACACTTAAACACACCTATGAAGATGAACTTCAAAACTGAACGAAACTGTCAAATGTGGAGAAAGCAAAACACCAAAAACCAAAATACCAATCTCTATCTATCTTTTCTTCTTCTTCCCTTTTTCATTAGGTTTACCTTTGAGACGGGAGTGGGGCGGCTGAAACCAGTCAGGGACTAATTACCCAAAATATGGTAAATACTTACGCATAACTAAAGCAAATTCAGTTAATTTTCATTGTTTCATTTTTGGTTTTTATTTCCTTTTTTATGTTTTATTATCATTTTGTTATTAATTAATTGATACGGCTGAACAAAATTTGCTCAAAATAGCTGCAATGTGGATACCCTCGATTTCAAGATCAACTGAAATTCGAAACTCAAAAGTAAATTTTGCAAATCATTTTGCTCCAAATTTTTTATTACGCTAACTACAAATTCAGTTTGAACACCTTCTTCGAATCTAATTCATACTATTTACACCCAGCACAGTTCTTTTTGCGAAAATTTGGTATATCTCACGAGTTTTGCTGTAAATTACGTTTTGGAATGCCCTTTCTTTTACATTTCTTTCATTTTCTTACTTAGAGAGCGTGTCGCGAAAACCTCAACATAATATTGTATATTCAACATGATCTCAGCTCAAAATTATCTCGACCAAGTCCCACGAATCAGCCCAGTCAGTCAGCCATCCCGCGCCCAACTCGACGCTTAGTTGCCAAAAACAAATGGCAGGGTTTCAAACATCTGTAATCGATTTCGATTTTCGATTATCGATTTATGTGTGTGCGTGTGTATAACTCTTTGCGTGTGTGTGTGTGCCTGTGAATTCGAAAATGCTTTAAAACCCCAATTTGTTACCCACTCATATACACACTTGCATAGGTTGGCTTTTGAAACTTCTTCTTCTGCATGGGCGTCCAACAATTAGTGAAAAAACAAAAAACTGTTCCAAAATCCCCCCCCCCACCCCCCCTTCACTAGTCAAAGAATGTGTGTGCATTTGAATTTAGATACTTATGATAATGATAACTGTATTTGCAATACACCTAATACTACATAAAAAATACAACCACCCAAATACCAATAAAATACAACCACCCAATGAAAACATAGAACTACTCGTAATATTTCATTTGTAATGCTAATCAATTTTCAGTTTATTGCTTGCTACTTCAATTAAATAATTACACTGAAATTTGACCAGTAAAATATTACAATTTAAAGATCAGAATATTATAAAATTAGCTATACAAAAATATTAAGTTTCATTTCGAATACAGGCAAAAGTATTGTACTCTGGTCTAAGCTAAGCTAAAGAACTAAACTAGTTGAATTCCGATCTTTAAAGTTAGTTTTGTAACCCAAATTAAAGCAAAGAATTTCAAATGCAACAAAATTTGTTTAATTTCTTTTTACAAATTTCTCTTGAAAGTAAAGTACAACATTTTCAATTTTTTAGTTGATAAGTAATACAAATTAAAATTATATATAAAACAATTATATATCACCAATCCTAGGCTGTAAACAACACAAACACACGAAACAGAAGTCTTGGTCGCGCAAGAAGACAGCCGCCCCGTCATGGTATCGGTAAGTTTTTCTGTTCCCATTCAATATTTTGAGTTGAAAATTTTTGAAAATTTACATTATTTTTGAAAAAAAAAAAAATAAAACGAACACACATACAAATACGCACACAAACACGAAAAGGACCCCCCCCCCCCATCGATCTGTATCCAATGTATTCTATCTTTGAATTGTACTATTGTCATTTACTCTGTTCCCCCCTCTCACTCTCTCTCTCTCTCTCTCTGTCTGTCTCTCTCTATTTCACTAACTCTTGCTATCCTATGTATTCGATATTTGAATTCGACCATAAAAATTCTAATTTTTATTTAGATCATTTTTATGTTCCAATTATTTAATACAATTTCCATATTTTTCGTTAAGTTTCTCATTTAAAGGCAATAAAAAATGATTTTAATTAATTCGAATTTAAATAATGTGTATTAAATTAAAAAAAAAGAGTTAGGTTTAAGCCTCAATAATAAACAATTTTTTAAAATTAGGCCAACCAGTTTCAACTTATTTTTTCAGCATAAATAATATTATTTATTTTTTTTTTTTTAAATATTAAAAAGAGGCAATTTCAATTTAAATTTTTCGAATTAATACACAGCCATAAAATGCAAATAATATTTCTTTTTCGATAATTAAGAAAACACTTTTAAATTCTCGAAGCAGCTGATTATATCTTGTTTATGGAAATCCAAACATAATTCGCATACATAATTAATTATTATTGGTTTTTTATTAATTTCATTGTAATATTCAAATATTTATTAGTAACGTATTTTGTGTATGTGTGCAACTGTGTATGTGTGTGCGTGTATGTATGTATTTTTGTGCATGTTGCAACAAACTCAATGTTGTCAAAAACAAAACAAAAAAAAACAACTAATTATTTAAAATAGATTTGAAAAAAAAAAAACGGCAATTTTAGTATACACATTAATATTGTAGAGTATATGTAATATGTGTAACTAATGTAATTGGTATTTGTGTATACGTATTTGATAAATGTAACTCTATTTGTGTTGTTGCAACATGCCACACATGCCGTACGTACAACATAGCGTCTGTCTCTGCGTGTGCCTGTCTCTGCCGTCTCTCTCACTCTCTCTATATCTCTCTCTCTCTCTCTATCTCTGTCACGGCATAACTTTGCATAAGTGCTTAACACCTGGCGATTGAACCCAATTGACCTTTTATTTCCGTTCCGTTTCGATATTGCAGTAACTCAGCACCGTTCAAATAGCCCACAGCAACAGCAGCAGCAGCAACAACAGCAACAACAACAACAGCAGCAGCAGCCGCATTCCAGCTCCGGCTCATCGCCAGTAATGTCAAATAGCAGTTCCAGTCCAGCACCGCCATCCAGCAGTCCCAGCCCGCAGGAGAGCCCCAAGAACTGCAGTTACATTTACCGTGATTGATTGATATGTAACACCAAATCGATGCCACTCATCCAGGCGATGCATACGCCCATGCCCACGCCTACACAACCAAAGCATCAAAAACAACAACAACAACAACAACATCAAGAGAAAGCTCTGCACAGAAAACAGCTAGCCAAGTCCATGCCCGTTACGCCCATTCAGCCACAATCGCCCATAGATCCAACCTTGGACGCCGCCCACTTTATGCCCATCACGCGTTCGCCCTCCTACGAGCTCTATGAGGCACAACCTGCACTCTTTCGGCACGCTCACTCCGATGCCACATGCCACCACCAGCACATGCAACAACCCCATGATAATGTGCATGATAACGATGCAGAGTATACATCATCGCTGGCCATGATTACGCCGCCACCGCCCTATGATACTCCACAGCTGGCAACATTAGGAGCAGCTGCCACCGCCACCGCCGTCGCCTCTGCACCACCCTTGCCACCGCCGCGTAAATTTCGTTTTGGCAACCGCGAGCTGTTCAGCATGAGTCCTGGCACACCCAAGTCCAATGCCATAACGCCCACAAAACTCAGCGCCGCTGCAGCAGCCATGTTTGCCACGCCTCAAATGGTGCAGCTCAACCGAAAGTGGGCGCATTTGCAGCGCAAGCGGCGGCGACGCAACAGCAGCAATGGCGATTCCAAGGAGCTGGACAAGCTTGTTCTGCAATCCGTCGACTGGGATGAGAATGAAATGTATTAGCGGCTATAAATATATTGTAGGCAAAAAAGTCAATACGATTCATTTGATATACTCCAACAAAAACAAAAGCAAAAGCAAAAGCAAAAGCAAAAGCAAAAGCAAAGACAGTACTTGTAGTAAAACTTAAGAATTATAACTCTCACATATAGCTCACAGATCGTATCGATAGTACATATGTGAACATTTTTTCACATTCTGTAAATTTAATTAGCCTGCGATACTCATAAACTTCAACACTCACACACACACACACACACACACACACGTATTTTAAAATCATACAAAATTGAAAGTTGGTATTTTGAATTTCGAACATTTTAGATGCAACTTTACAGTAAGATTTAAAAATATGCAAACAATAAACAAAAACAAGTAGCAATCAAAGCCAATACATATATATATAAATAAAAGATGGGTTGTCTTATAAACTTGTAATGTTAAAACCAACGCATTTTGATACGCAAAATAATGAAAACTTTCCAATTATTTGTAATGTAAGAACTATAAAATTCAGTTGAAATTTGTTACATTCATATTCAAGATTCAATATTGAATCAAAGCTTAAGTTCATATTCATTATTGTGCTTTAAAAATTAAATTTTTAATACAGAGAAATTAAACAATATCAGACTCTTTTCGGTTTCCACTTTCAGCAAAAAATTTTGCGCAGTTGAAATTTTCTTAAATGATCAAAATTAACTTACAATGGCAAGTTACTTGATCAAACGAAAGTGAATTCAAAAGTGAAACTGGAAACATTTAACGAAAATTCAAATATTGCTTGCTTTTTTTTTGAAGGATTACAATCCTTGATAAAAATCCCAATAACTATCAATATCTGCTTTTAAAGACAACCCTCGGGGCGATCTAGAACTGGACTGGCAAGCTGAGAGTACTGTGGGCTGGTTTTGCCAATTGTCAAGGCATATTCAAAAAAATACTTACAAAATATAGTGCAGTTGCAGTTGAGAAAAAGAAAGAAAATTTTTTTTTTTTTTTATGCTAATTAATGCATTCTTATAGCATAAGTATATAAGTATATGAAGTACATACTTACATATAGTATAGGCATATACGCGCATACACCCAAAACTAAAACTAAACTTAGTCGCAATAAAGTGAATAGTTTGCATTTTTGAAATTATTACAGATTTATGATATATCTACACGAAAACAACAACAATTTAAAGAACACGAAATGAAAGTTATACAGAACATTTATAAATAGTTATAGTACCATAGCCTATACATACACTAATACATATACCGAGAGCTGCTTATTATACGAGTATGCATATTTACGCGAAAAGGTTTATAAACAAATCTTTGTTGTAAAAAACAAACAATAAACATAAACATACAAATCGGTCAAAAACTATGCGTAGAAAAGTAAAAACAAAATATTGTTAATTAACTTACATACATACATAACATATATGTACACACGTATAGAAAAACAAACAAACAAGACAATTTTTTCATGAAATACAATATACTATAGTAAATTAGTAAGTCATGTACATACATATTTGAATGAGATACGTTAGGGATTTCCCCAATTGCAATTTGTAAATAGAAATTTGTGAGTTATGGCAAAATCACACACTATAATATTATACAAGACATACAATTTGTTGCATTTAAAACGACAACACCAAACAAATAACAAACAAACAAAAAAAAAAATAGTAAAAATATACAAAAGCAAAAGTTAAGAAAAAAAAAAACAAAAAAAAAACACGAAAGAAAAAAAAAATCAAGACAAAAAACGAAACGCTTATTACTGATTTACAAATAAGTAAAATACCGAAAATAGTAAGAAACAAATTATTTCTTAAATATAAGATATACATATATAATACAATACACACCCAATAATCTACTTTTTGCATCGTCATGTTTTTTGTATGAACTTTTTTCATTTTTGATTCTATGTATATAGGAACTGAATTGTGCATTTGATTTTATGCTTGAATGAAACTGCCAACAGCTTATCAGGTGTGTTCTCGTTTTCACTTTTACCAATATTTTGCGAAATTGAATAACTTTAAGTTTAAAAAAAAATATACTTATTGCTAATTCCTGATTCTTAATCAAATGCAATCTGAAATTCTTACCAAAAGTGAAACTGGAAAATCACTTTCGCAATATATTGGCAAAAGTGAATACCGAAACAGGCCCGTATATATATATAATTTCATACTATGGATACGTTGCTTATAAATTCATTAAACATACCTATTAACATAGACATATAAAGCTATCAGTAGACAACTTTCGAAAAACACACAAGATACCTATTTATAAATAGCAAAGCGATATGTAATCTGCTGATTTGTAGAACGGTTTTGAAATCTTGTTCGTGTTGAAAGAGTTATATATACGACATATATTGATAGTTTGGTGAGAATTAATTGTCAATTTGATTTGCAGCCTTATGCTTTTATATACTATACTCCAACTTTCAATTGCATACAAGTACAATAATGCTTATAATCAACTGATCCAAAACTATAATATTATAAATTGTATAAAATGTACAGCATTATATATGCAAATACCATAATACAAATGTATAACAATTGTACATATGTGCGATATGTGCCATAAATATGAATGGAATACGAGTAGAAAACGGTATAAGAAAAACAAAACAAAAAAAACCAACAAAAAAACAAAAAACAAAAAACAAATTTACTACAAATGATATACACACTATATAAACCTTGATCTTCTTCAGCTTTATCAAATTATTTGCTTAGTGTCTTACGCAATGATTTTGATTTGGTACAGATTTTGGAATATATACATCAAATTTCTACAAAAGCAATGTTAAAATGATGACAAAACCAAATTATTGGCTTTTTATATATTGAATATTTCAGTGAAGAAACTGTGAGCGTATTCTTCAAATATACAATACATACAAACATATATACAACAATTCAGTAATCTTTCATAAAAAACCAAACACACACAAGATATCTAAAACTTGACTTATTATTAAGAAAAGTTTTGTAGAGTCTTACGTTTACATTTTGGATTTTGTTTTTGTAAAGAAACTACAAATGTCTTATCAAGGTGATCGATCAAAAAATAGTGAAAAACATAACGTAACATTAGCTATAGAGACTTTACGAGTATAATAGAACATAAACAAAACAAAATCTATACAAATATTCAAAAGTAGGGAGTTGGCATTGATAATGGAACTCGTTTCTCCTTTATAGAATAAGCCAGTGCAAAAAAAAACAAAAAAAAACAAGATATTTTGTATAAAGCTTAAAAAAAAAAACATAAAAACAACAATAATAAGAAATTGACAAGAGAGTAATAAAAAAAAAATAACAAAAAAACTGTAATTATGCGTTTGCGAACACAAAGCAAAGCGTAAAGAAAGCGTAGAAATATCTAAATCAAAGCAAAATGTATAAAGAATGGAAAAAACAAAAACGAAAGCAGAACTAGTTCTAGAATAAACAGTAATAATTCAAAATATATACAAGTACTTCAGGATGAAAATATACATAATATATTTGGTATTGTTTTTTTTTTTTTTTTGTTTAATAATAATAAGCAAGCAAGTTAAAATATAATTAAACATAATTTGATTGCATTTAGAGAGCCAAAGAAACATTTTAAGTTATCGAGAAAAAAGAAAACAATATTTAAGTTATATATATATATATATATAAAGTTTTTTTTTTAATGATTTTATAATTTGTATAAGCTCCAATTTCTTTGTTATTGTACATTAAACAAATTGATATTTTTTATATTATTTAATTGTACGTATTTGGATTACAATAATAATAAAAACAAAAACATTTACATATATGCCATGAACTAAACAAATTCATTGTATTTATTTTTCTAAAATTTTTGCGGGACTCACATTTTTTTCAATTTGTATTTGTTTATTTTCAAAGATATGATTTATGAAAATCAAGTGTCGAATACTTCAAAAGCAATACAAAAACGTAAACATATTAAATAAGTAAATATTAAATTACAGCTGAGACATACTAAGAATACGACAGCAACTACAACAACAAAAACCAAAATAAAAACAACAACATACAAAATTCAAGGAAGCGTAGAATCTAAAAACTAGCGACTCAACTAAAAATCTAGAACTACATTTATAATTGCATACAAGTACATACATACTACATAATATACTTACAACTAAATCAGATAATTAACTTTTATACACTTTACATTTACATCGCATATATATACAACATACATACATGCAAAGAACATATGTATGTATAACGTACATACATACATACATACATATGCCAATATGAGAAACGTATTGTTAATATACATATAGAAATCAAAGCTACAATTAAAAGGTTTTACAAAGTATGCCTAATAGAACAACAGCAAAGAGCAGCAAGAGAAAAACAAAAAACAAAAAACAAAAAAGGAAAATTATTAATTATACACATTTAGATGAAGCATATATGCAAGTCATACATACATACAATTACAAATACTTTAGCAGACAAATTGTCTCAAAAACTGCTTTTAAAGAAAAAAACATAACAACCAAAAGAAAAGTATTTTACTAGTGACCAGAAACAAAAGCAACATTAATTTCTGAGAAACTTTCTGCAAATGCAAACTTGTGAGACATAAAACAAAAGCCATGAAGTACTAATCATAAACAAATAAAAAAACCAAAATTATTAAATTAACAACAAAATCAACTCAGTATCTTAGGAACGCTGCAAAAAAAATGATGATGATGATGATGAATGATGCATACTTTAAAGATAAACATAAGCTAAATGACAAGATTTTTAACTTTCTCCATATAAGATGAAACATGTTTATTTACTATGTATGTATGAAACAATTGTAGCGAGCGCATATTGCAATTTAGCAACAAAAAAATACTATAAAAAACACACAAAAACACAAAAAACGGCATTAACAAATTAGTGAGAACAAATAGAAAGAAATCGAAAAAAAAACAAAAAAAAAAAAAACAAAAAGAACAAACATTTAATATTATAAATAAAAAAACAAAACACTCAAGTTTTCATTTATTATTTAAAAACGATATATATTCAAGTGCTTCTTACATAAAATAAATATATACATATATAGATATATATATATATATAGTATATTATTAACATGCATTACATAAATATAAATAAATGAAAACAAAGAAATACCTACTAATTAGAAATTAAGCATTAAATTTACTATATTATTTATGAGAAAATGAAAGCAAACTATTGTAGATTCAAATGCCTAATCGTTTTAAATTAGAGTATAATATACCGATGCCGTTTCCAAATCCGAACTGGATCTGGAACTAGATCTGGGTTTTTTGGGTTCGGGTTCGGGTTCGGTCTGTTGGTTCGCGTGTCTGCGACACGAAGCGTTTGGTTTTTTAATTTGTAAGTAGCCTGCTATATTAACTTGCAACATAATCAATGCATTTTACTTAAGAGACAGCAACAGCAACAACAGCAACAACAACAACAAACAACAACACTTGCGGGAAAATCAATTTATATAATTATGTTAAGATTTTTATAACGCAACAAAACTTAAAGTACATCAAATACATACATACATACATACATGCAAAACATATACTTATATGAGACTTTTGTAAATACTTGACATACAATACATTGAAAATGATCAAATAAATAACCTTTTCATTCAAAGAAAAATAATAAAAAAAAAAAAAAAAACACAACACAAAACCGATTTTCTCTATATTTTGGCCATCACGATTCCATATACACACGCACACCCATTCACACACACACATACACTATTAGAATTGCAAATATACAGTCCACAAATTGTTCTGCAGTTCTGCAGAAATACAAAAAAAAAAAAACAAAAAACAAAAAACATTTAAGCTACAAAGTATGTTATGCATTCTTTAGCGGTTACAAATATATAAGGTAAATTTAAATTTGAAATTACAAAAATTTAAATTGAAATTGTTGAATATGTAGCCCAAACAAAAAACCAAAAAAACAAAAAAACAAATGAGTAAGCCATTAAATATACGAGTATACTTATATAAATATTTAACCAAAATAAGTTACGAAAGTTAGACAGACACAGAACGGTACTTCCAAGCAACTATAAAGCTACACAAAACACACAAACCTACATATTTCAAATCAACATAATTTTTTGTTTTTTTTTTTTTTTTTTAATATTTAGATTTTGAAATGATACAGTTATTTGTATTATACATATACAATAGTAGGTATATATCTATATATATATTTAGAATGCTCAATTTGGTAAGCTCTTCTAAGCGGCATAATACCGTTTTTGAATCGAGATCAGAAATTGGTTGGAAATTGAAATTGAATTTGTATTCAAGCGTTTTACAATTGGGAAAGTTTAAATAAGTTTTCGATTTGCAAAAAATTGTGAAAATTATGTTCTCAAAAAGCCCGCCAGTCAGAAGTATCGAGCAGCACTTTGAACAGAATTCGTTTTTTAGTTCAACCAAACGCTTCAAACAAAAATAAATATAATAATAATAAATAAAAAAAACTTACAAAAACAATTTCATAAAATTAATTAACAAAAACAAATGTTAGTAAAAAGACTGAGCTACAAAATACAAAAAAAAATAATAATAATAAATAATTAAAAAAAAAAACATTTATTAACATGAGGTAAATTTGAAATGAAATATTTTGAATTACATAATATATCATTTTTAATATTTAAACAGAATGAAATTTTCAAAACGGTTTTTACTCAGTTTTTAATATTGCGCCTAATCCTAGTTTAGTTAACTTGAGTGCCCATTATAAATTATTATTTATATGATCATATATCTATCTCTATTATAAGCAGCTAATGTAATTATTTGTTAAAATGCAATTATTTGTTAAGAAGTTCCTAAACGAAATGCATTTAAGTGTTAAAATCAGAAGAAACAAAAAACAAAAAATACAAAAAACCAAAAAACGAAAAACGAATATAAAATAACATAAATCACTGTTGTAAAAGAAAGATTTGTCCAATTACAAATTACAGATAATGGAACTTCTGCATTTGTTTATTGACGATTTATTTTATATACTTAATTGTAATACAAATGCATTGATGTATATGTATTTATATTTATATTGATACATAGTTACATATGTATATATAATAATATTTACGCACAAGTTACGTCATTTAAGAAATACTGAAATCAACTGAAGAAAACGCATTTAAGGATTAGATCAAAATTCAATTGCAACAAAATGACGAATATAAATCACGATAATTCTTGTACCCTTATATACGTAAAGCCGTTGAGATTTCAAATATGTTTTGTTTTTTTTTTTGTTTTTCTCTCTTTCTTTTATATAGATTATGATTTGGATGACTTTTGTTGAGCTACCGTCAGCCGACGCGTAAGGCATAATCAAGATCTATAAAGCAAAAATACCTAAATATATATACACAAACACATATATACATACATACATACATACTACATACAATTGCTTTTAGCTTTCCTAGACCTTTGATTTAAAAATACAATACCTACATAAATAGTACTTATGTATGTTTATGAAAAAACAAAAACAAAAACAAAAACAAAAAACAGCGAGTCTTAACAAAAATAATCTCAAACAAAATGCAATCTGACCCAGGCTAACATAAGTCAAAAAAAAAAAAACAAGATTTGTTGAAATAATAATCAAACCGACATGAACGAGAATGAGTATTAAAAGTAAAGAAAAGGCACGGATTGAAATACATTGATCACATTTCCAAAAAAAAAAAACAAAAAAAAAAGAAAGATGAATGAGAAACAGCGGCATTCAAGTGTTAAATTCAAAAGAAACACAACAAATTTAACAAAATAATATTATTAACAATTATTATATTGTACTATTATAACTGAAATATTTAGATGAAATGAAGATTCTTAATTATAACATTATTATAGAAACATACTGAAACAACAACAACAACAAAAAAGAAAAATGAAACGAAAAACGATTAATAAATGAAAAATATAGAGAATATTATATTATAAAAACAAAAACGATTTTTTTTTTTTGAAATTTTAACTTGACTGTGTGAGAGCCTGAATTTGAAAGAATCTTTATAAGGTGCTTACCTTTTGACAAATCCGTTTGTATCTTTTTTCCAGTGCATCAAGAAGTATTTACATGTAGATATGGTAAGTATTTGGGCTAGTTTCTAATTCGTATTCCGTTCGAAACGGAAGTATTTTGCCATATAACACAAGGAATTCAAAAAAACCAAATTCTTAAACTCAATTTACTTATATTCTTTTTCATTTGGAAAAGAATTAGTCAATATATTCAATAGTTTAAAATCAAATAACATTTATAGTATTAATTTGAAAAACTGTCTGTAAAACAGAAGCGAAAAAGTGCAAGAAAACGTTGCTGTTCCGGTCGGAAAACAGAACAGTTCTTCGTAAATCGTTCGGAATACATTCGTTTTTACTTTTCAAATACATACTGAATTCGGAAAACGGAAAAGATTATGAATTTCTATAGAAAGTGTTGTGGGTTGGTTATAATAACAAGTAAGAATGAAATTCCTCAACAAATTTCCTAATAAAATTGTGCAATTTTTGAAAGCATAAATTAATATACATTGAAAATATGTACATAGATTAATGCCTGAAATCCAGCTATCGCGTAGCATATGCCGATAACCCCAAATAAACTGTACCAGACTAAGACCCAGTGTTAGTGGCACTTGCACCATATTTTTAAGATAGAGACAACAAACGACGACAACAGAACAGAACAGAACGGAACAGCATCAAAGTTGAGATTAAAACTGGCGACATCAGGAACGAGAACTAGAACTACTTACAACTACAATAAGAGACACTGTATATATATATATACAATATATATATATATATTGATGAGTCGAGCAATGTGCGATTAAATATGAACTTTTGATTTCCTAATGCTGCCACAGTTCTAAAATCAGTTTCACTTTAGCCATAAAGTAGTCCACAACATGCAGCTGGCTTCCAGGAACGGCTGTCTGCTTTGGCCAGCGATATTGTTATTGCTGGGCATGTGCCATGGCAAACCTTTGGATGCCTTCGATGAAGTACATGATGAAAGCGAGAAGGATGCCTGGCTGGCTGGTGTCTATACACCACAGCCATTGAAATCGGTACCCTGGCAGGCGGAGCTACCAACGTTGCCCACGGATGGATTACACGTGCCCAGTGTGGGTGAGGTGCTTGGTTTGCGCGGCTATAAAATAATCAAGGGTCGGCCCATTGATGCATATCTGGGCATACGCTATGCTCAAGTGACAAGTGGATTGGGACGCTTCCAGCAGGCCAAACCGGTGCCTTATCAAACGCGCATCAATGCCAAGGAACACAGTGCAAATTGTGCACAGTTTCCAGAGCTGCAGCGGCTGCAGGAGGCGGAGGCACGTGGTGAAAACGTGGACGATTGTTTGACCTTGGATATATATACGCCAGCTGGCGCACGAGATTTGCCCGTGCTGGTATTTGTGCACGGCGAGATGCTGTTCGATGGCGGCTCCGAGGAGGCACAGCCTGACTATTTGCTGGAACATGATGTTATTTTGGTGTCCATCAACTATCGCCTAGCGCCATTTGGTTTTCTTAGCGCTTTGAGTGATCAGCTGCCTGGCAATGTTGCCTTATCGGATCTACATTTGGCTCTGGAATGGCTGCAACGCAACTTGCGCTACTTTGGCGGTGCATCCGATCAGGTGACGCTTGTTGGACAGGCTGGTGGTGCTACTTTAGCCCATGCACTCAGCCTCAGCCCCAAGACGCAGCATCTATTCCAGCAGCTTATTCTGCAATCAGGCAGTGCTCTGAATCCCTATCTGATTGATGAAAGGCCATTGGATACACTTGCCACCTTTGCCGAGCTCGCACGCTGCCCCAATGCCACACGCAATCTGAGTCCTCTCTACGAGTGCATCCGCCGCCTGCGCACCTCCCAACTCGTTGGCATCTTCGAGCAACTGCTGCTGCAAAACGAGCCACGCGGACTTGGCTTCCTGGGCGGCTTTAAGTTAGTCGTGGGCGATCGTCTTGGTTATTTGCCAGAGCATCCAGCCGCGCTAGTGGCCAGCAACAGTGTCAACAACAGGACGAAACCCATGATCGTGGGCGCCACCAAGGACGCTAGCGCCTTCATTCTGTCACGTGAGTCTTTTCTGTGATAGCTGTGGATTATACAAAGCCATAATATGGTTTTCCTTGATTCGAAATTTACGTTTTCCCGACAAATACTTTCAATTTCATGATTGTTGAGTTGAGCTCGAATCAATGTTCTTTGCTGGGAATTGAAAAAGAGTTTTAGCATAACTTCTTAAAACTTTGCTTTGAACAGACCACAGTCGAACTTTTATATACCGAATCTCAAGAGGACAGAATTGTTTGAATATTGAAGGAAATTGCAATGTTATGGAAATTAATTTGCTATAAAGAAAACTTCGGTGTACAGAAGTTCGTATTAGAGAAGTTTGAATTGATTTACAACAATTTTCCTGTTACTTTGGAACTATCTATTCGTCTGTTCGGTATATACGGATTCCTGAAAACACTTTTTTTCAACACAATTATATCCTTGTTAAACCTAAAATCTAACCTTTTTTCAATTTTTGATAGTAAAATTAGTTAAAAACTTTGTTTTCAACTTTCTTGGCTTTCAATTCACTTAACTCTGCTTAAACTTTGTCGATTTCTACTATATTTTATTTTATTCATTTCTAAAAAGTCTTATCTATGTTTTCTACACGAATTCTGATTCAAATGTGATTTGAAAATACTTATTTTTAATTAAAAAACAAACAAAGTAAAGTTGACAGAATATGATTTGGGTCAAGGTTTTCTCGAATCGGTTCCATTCCAATGCGACTAGCAGCCTTATATTATAGCTATATACTTGATAAGAAAATAATTATAATCAAATTATTTTACTTGCTTCTTATACACAATAATTTCTTAATCTTTAATTTGTATTTACAGGTATCTACAATCAAATAGAAGGCTTACAGTCGCATAACCTCAGCGACTATATCAATGTGGTTTTGCGCCATGTAGCACCACCACAGCATCATCAAATCTGGCATGATTGGGCTGTCCGAGAGATCTTTACACCGGAACAGGCACGCTATGCCAATGCACGCAGTGTTGCACAGGGATTGCTTGAGCTCAGCAATTTGATAATGTATCGTGCTCCTGTTATTGACTCGATACGTGGTTCGTATAAGAAGAGCCCCGTATATTTGTATGTCTTTGACTATCGCGGAGAGCATCATCGCTTTGGGTTCTTGAAGAATCCCTTGCCTTTCAGCGTGGATGCCTCGCTCAGTGATGACAGTGTTTATCTGTTTCCCTATCCATTGGAGGCAAGTAATCTCAATCCCGAGGATAAGTCACTGGCTCGTGCTTTAGTTGCTATGTGGGTGAACTTTGCCCAAACTGGTATACCGAATTCAAATGCAAATGTTTGGCCCAAGATAACTTCGGAGTACGGTCCATTTCTACGTTTTACTAATTCCAAAATGAGCATTTTGGAACTGGATCAACACTTTGGCGAGGGCATTTATATACCCAATCTGTATCCTCAGTACTTTAATACTACCAGCACCAACAAAACGACAACAACAACAACGACAACAACCAGACGTCCATATCAGTATGTACCTTATCAAACTAACAGACAACCACAACAGCCAAACAGACAACCACAGCAAACTTACATACAACCACAGCAACCACAACAGCCAAACAGACAACCACAGCAAACTTACATACAACCACAACAACCAAGCAGACAACCACAGCAACCTATTCTACAGCCACAACAACCAGGATTTAAGCTACCCCAAGCTTATCATGATTATTACCCAAAAGCTCAGGCGCAGAGAAGAGAACAAATGCTGCGAGAACAGCAAGAACGGGAGCTGCAGGAACGTCTGCTAATGGAGCAAGCACAACAATCGCGTGAAATACTTCACAGACAAGAGGAGGAACGCAAACGAGAGCAGCTTCAACGTGAAGAAGAGTTGCGGCGAGAGCAACTGCAGCAAGTGCAATTAAAGCACGAGCAGGAGCAACGAGAGCAACAAGAACGAGAGCAAGCAGCGAGACAGTTGCAAGAACAACACGAACAACAAGAGCGAGAGCAGGCACGGCGAGAGCACGAAATGAGGCAACAGCAAGAGCGAGAGCAGCAACAACGAGAACAACAAGAGCGAGAGCAGTACGAGCGAGAGCAACAAGGTCACGAGGAACAACCAGAAGAAATGCCAGAATCAAATGAAGATCAAGAAGAACGTGAACAACAAGAGCGGGAACAGGCAGAACGTGATCAAGCGGAAAGAGAGCAGCAACAACGAGAGCAGCAACACCGAGAGCAGCTAGCTCGAGAGCAACAAGAGCGAGAACAGCAACCACATCGATCAGAAGATCTAAATCCAAAGGACTATGACACATATGATGAATATGTTCAGGCCCGACTTGAGCAACAGCAACGTGAAGAACAAGAGCGGGAACAGCAAGAGCGATCACAGGAGGAAAGTGACCAAGAGGCGAAAGAGCAACAAGAACGAGAGCAGCAACAACGAGAGCAGCTAGAGCGAGAACAACAAGAGAGAGAACAACATGGGCATTTATCAGAATCTGAATATCCAAATGCAACTCCCACATATGAAGATTATTATAAACAGCAACGTGAACAACAAGAACGAGAACAACAAGAGCGAGAACAGCAAGAAGCGCGAGAGCAACAAGAACGAGACCAACAACAACGAGAGCAATTCGAGCGAGAGCAACAAGAAAGAGAACAACAAGGACATCTATCAGAATCTGAAGATTCTAATGATCCTTCCACATATGAAGACTATGTCAAACAGCAACGTGAACAACAAGAGCGAGAACAGCATTTGCGCTCACAGGAGGAGCATGAACAAGAGGCCAGAGAGCAAGAACGAGAGCAACAGGAACGCGAGCAACAAGAGCGAGAGCAGGAGCCAGAGCCTCATCGATCGGATTCAGATGGTCCACAAGATCCAAGTGCCTATGCCACCTATGATGATTACCTCCTAGCTTACAATCAATGGGTTGAGGAACGGAATACTCGCTATAATGAAGATAACAATGTTAGTGCAGAGCTGGAAGAACCGGAAGAAGGAGTAGCTCCAATCGATGATCCTCATGCACAGCCCAATTACGGTTCTCAACAATATCCCCATGATGATAACAATCCACAACGCATTAAGCTTATGCGCAGTCATCAGCGGACTAGGTCTTTGAGAATGTAACCATCTATAGTTTCTTATAATATATATCTAGCATTCTTTATATAAATATTTTTTTTATGTAATCTTGTAAATTGGAAACAAGTCGGCTTATAGAACATTTCTGCGTTCTGATTTTCAGCTAAATAAAATAATTATAATTACAAAAGTAAAAGAAAAAAAACATTTGTTTAATAAATATCAAATACTTCCAGTAAGTAGTCTATTAATTTTTCTAGATTTTGTTTTAAGCTTAGAAACGTATCTTGTTGCGATTTGGACGCTTCACAAGACTCTTTCGCACCTCCAACTTTTTCAGCTTGTTTGCCACAGCCTCCGCATGTTTCTTACGCTGCACTTGCCCCTGCACCAGTCTCTGCCCCGTTGGCTTCTGGCTAGCTCGGTTTCGCAAATAGTAGACCTCGCGTATGAGGCTTTGACCCTGATCCTCATCTCGAACCGTTGCCGAAAACTCATTGAAGTAGTTGCCGCCAATGGTAAGCGTCTCGTCGATCTTCATATAGGGACCATAGAATGTTGTCATGGGTGGCCAGTAGCCAGATCGATATGAGCCCAATGGATTGCCAGTGATGACAAAGTTTGTCCATAGTTCAACCATGCGATGTGCCATTGATTCATCGGGTGGACTCAGTCGCTTGACATGATCGGGATAGGGAAATAGATACAATGCCTCATCGGTTAGCGATATGCCCGCTTTAAAAGGACTCTGCATGTTTGTCTCCTCATCCATTTCACGATACCGATTGAACTCTCCCGCATAGTCAAAGGAATAGAGAAACGTGTTATCCGGATTGTGTTTGTTGTTCATATTAAGTGCCAGCAGCACAGGCAGCTTATGGTTCAGTGTGCCAGCTACCTGTAGGATTCAGTATATATTATAATAATCTTTGAGAAACTTATGATCATACTCACATCAATAAGTCTGGGTATCAGCGTGTTGAATGTGCCATTCTCCAACAGTTGTCGATTGAAAAAGTCATGTGTAACAAAGCTGGTCAACAACATGGTTTTATCGGTGCCCACAACTTGGCGTATAACATGATCTATATAATTATAGGTATCATACTCATCATCTGGTATCTTGCCCTCAAAGTCATTCTCCACAATCTCGTTGAGCACACGTGTGCCCGCATTCTTGGGACAACCACCCATTGCAGGATACGAGTAGTTGGACTCCAGCATCAGATCATAGGGATGTTTTGGTAAAACACCACTGGGTCCGCCAATTGTAAACTGTATGCCGCCCGTGTGTCCAATGCCCAGATCCGATTTCTCAAGCTGTCAATGGTAGATTTTACAATATATATAATTTCTGTTTTGCTGGTTAGATTTTCTAAAAAAAATTGCGTTTACTGAGGTAATATTTTGGAATAGTTGCATGTACAGAAAAATTGTTTGCGCCAAAGCAAGCCTAGTTAAAGTTTTTTCAAGTCGGTTGCTTAGAATTCTCAATTGGTTTAAGCAAACATAGCATGTAGTGCTTGCTTCTTATTCTTACTTCATCTTGTTTTTCTATTCTTATTTTATTTAATTGACCTGAGTAACTTAATCCTAGGTCTTTTAGTCCACAATACATGCATCCAAATTTAGAGGATCCACAAGGGGAAGCTGAGTAGAGCACCATTTGGCTAACGTATTATTGAACCACTTCAATATAGCTACGCCGATTTCAACGGTTGCACAACTAATCTTATTTCATCTTATTTATTTTTTTTTAATTTGAATTAACTTTTGCAAAACATTTAACAGTCTCCAAAGTTGCTTCACTAATGGATAGTGGGATAGTGTTCTTCACACTTTGTGTGCCTACGGTATATATCAACATGTACCATACACATACCAAGTTTGGTTGCTCTAGCTTCAAAACTGTGGAGAGTGACTCACTCATTTTTTACTGCGTAATACACAGTGTGTATATACACTTACCGCATGCTCCATAAATGCATTCAGCAGCTCCAAAGCACTTAGCTCCATCAAACAATTGTTCAGATCGCGCACTGTGACCATCTGACACTGAGCTTTCTGTGCAATCTCCTGGGCATGCTTGCGAGGATTATCCTCCAGGAATATGGGCATAATGGCCGAACCGGAATGATAGATCACCTGACTGAAAAGTCCACGTTGCACCATTGGGGAGAGCGTAAGCAGATGAGCTATTGCCGCACCACCCACCTGTCCGGCAACCGTTACACGATTCGCATCCCCACCAAAATACTTGATAAAGTGTTTGATAAACTGCAGTGCTAGAAAGATGTCGAGGAAGCCCGCATTGCCGGGTATCTCGTCGGTTTTGGTGGACAGAAAGCCAAAGGGTCCAAGGCGATACTGGGGTGTTACCAGGACCACATCCTTTTCCAGCAGATAGTCGGGTGGTGCCTCCGAGTTGCTACCCTCGTAAAGGTATTCCCCGTGTATATAGACCAGCACAGGCAACATGGAAGTTACATTCGGTGTGGTTATAGTCATGGTTAGACAATCTTCAACATCAAGCACATCATTCAGTTTAAGCAAAGCCTCCATGGAAACAACGGATGGACAGCCAATTTTCTCAGCTGTTGCATCCATCACATCTTCCCAGGGTTCAATTGGTCTCGGTGGCTAAAAAGGTAATCAAAAATATTAAGGTTAATTATGGACAATAATGGATTTAAAGCATAGTAATTACTGATTATAATAAATCAATACCAGCGCTGTCGAAAACCTAATGATAATCGCCTTTTATAGCTAAACAATAAACTGATTCGAATGCAAATTAAGTTGGCAACTGTTATACAAATAAATCAATAGTTATTATAGAAAGAAAGGTGATTAATGTGGGTAGTGCGAATTTTTCATGAGAATCACTAAATGTTGCCAAAAATATAATATTGGCTTTTGTTTATTGTTATTAGCAAATGAGGTGTGTCAATGGACTAGCTATGAGCACGTTTCAAAGATTAATCAAATACAAAATATACCTTAAAACGATATTGTCCAGTTGGTGGCTCCGCATATCTAACATCCACAAACTGCAACACTTCTCGCTGTGTCCAAGCAGTTTCCACAGCCTTGCCTCGAATTGCACCCAATTTCGGCAGCTCCACAATGATGTCCTCCTCCTCATCATATTGCTTGCCACGCACTCGACCCTCCACACATAGGGCGCCCAGTAGAATAATGGCTAAGAGCACAGTCTCAAATTGCATTTTGTAGAACAGTTTGAATCTGTGAACTGACCCTGGTCGAAATGCGTCAACACTCGTTTGCGTACAGAACTCAACTAAAGTTGGCCAAATGCTGGCGATTTGATTTTAGTCCGAACGCTTTGCTTTAACCAGAGAAAAAGTTTCACCCGGATCGCATAGATCATCGAGAGACTGGGACGAATGATACAGAAAAAGAATACGAAGCAAAGAAAAAAAAAGAACAAAAAAACAAAAATGGAAGATCAAAGCAAAATGTCCCATTGTTTTAATGAGTGTAAATAACACTAGTCTACAAAATTCGAAAGTTCTATAGAATTTGTATAATATTGTTGTTTGATACTCCAGCTTCAAACAGACAGACGCGAAGGCGTACAACTTTCAGGCCTAATATACAATATTTTATTCCCATTACTCCCTGTTCCCATTAAAAATGGGAAAAAGGGAGTTATAAAGTACAGTAAATGTATGTAACAAGCAGAAGGAGGAGTTTCCGACTATATAAAGTATATGTATTCTTGATCAGCACCAACAGCCGAGTAGATATAGCCATGTCCGTCTGTCTGTCTGTCTGTCCGTCTGTCTGCCTGTCCGTCTGTCTGTCTGTCCGTCTGTTCGTATGAACGCGTCGATCTCGGAGACTATAAGAGATAGAGACACCAAACTTGGCATATAGGTTCCTGTATACCATACGCAAATCAAGTTTATTTCAAATTTTGGGTACACCCTCCGCACCCTCGCAAATTGAATATAATAACACAATACGCACTGCCAAAGCCACAATTTTGAAGATACACCCTTGATTTTTGGAACACATATATGTTACATCACACATCACACATTACACACAACACATGCACAGTTTGACAGGCACTGGACAAGTTAAGTGCGCTGCTTGCTTGAAGAAGAAATGCATCGTCTAAACACCTCTACAAAAAAAAGCCCGCAATTAAGAATTCTTCGAGAATTCAAACTTTGTTGACTAGTGTAAGTTAATAATAAATTTCTCGTTTGCTCGGACTTCTTCCGCGCTTTTAATAAAAGTAAAAGGGAAGCATCGTATAGAGCTCACTGCCAATCATAAGCTGAACCAATTTGGCCAGCTGATCTTTAATTTGGTTACAGCTTTTAAGCCCGTATTGGTGTTACTCGGCTTGGCTGCATAATTAATAATATTTGTTGGCAAACAGCAGTAATGAAGTTTTAGGCATTAGCTATAGCTTTGTATGATATGCTGATGACCCTAGCAATGTTTATCTTTCCCATACTGAAGAAAGTTTGCTTGGCATTGGGTTTTCTTTTTTTTGGCTGGGTTCAATTATATTTCTGGAGCTGCGGGACAAACAATTTGGCATTTAAATTTTAAATTTGATACTACCTATTTGTTGCTACTGGTATTTTTTTTTGTTTGACCCAAAATTAATTTTCGCACATAAAAAATTAATCATTCAAAGCTGCGGGTGAAAGCATTAACCAATGAGGCATGGTTGCCAAATAGAAATGTATCTTAAGACTTATCGGCTAGGTCGTCGGGTCATCGACCTATGCACAAATATGCTTAAGAGCAGAACATTGTTATTATGTTATCACATACAGGTATAATATTTTAACATAGATTATACTCAACAGTTTAAGCTTCAAATCAAACAAGACACCTTTTCTTGTGAGTATAAAACAACATGATTACGAGTATTTATTAAATTTTAAATTCTCCAACATATTGTTCCTATGACAGCTATAGAATGTAGTCATCCAATTTAAAACAATAATGGTCAGCATGTCACATATGAACAGTATGAACAATGAACATACTAAAACTTATAATAAGTGAGTTTGATTTTAAGTTTCTGAGCCGATTGTCCGATTTTTAGAAACTTTTTCAGCATGCATAGATAATGCTAAAACTTAGGATTGGTATGTCTGGTCGAATTATCATAAAAGACAGAATTTTTGAACGATCCTATGGCAGCTATATGATATAGTAGTCCGATCTGACTGATTCCGACATATGTTTTACCTGCAGCAAAAAGCAGCATCTGTGCCAAGTTTTATCAAGATAGCTTTAAGGAGAGTCTAGTTCACATAGAACAGTTAGATAGATGGATGGTTGGAAATGGCTACTTCGACTCGGCTGTTGATGCTGAGATCGTGATGACTTCTATAAACCAAGCATAATATGTATTTTGATATATTTATCTATTAAACATCGGTATTTACCAATTTCACCTCTGCTAAATATTTATTCATTTCCAAAGCGTTCAGTTTCAATCTCAATTTAAAACTAAACAAGGATCTTGAGATTTTTCGAGCATGAAAAACATTAGACTCCTTATTAAAACCAAATAAGAGCTGTTCTGTTTATATACAAATATACAAATTAGGCACTAAAGATTGTTATTAGCCTTGTTTTATAAGCTGATCTGGCAATCTGCCTGATCTGTCTGATCGAAAAAAACTTATGAAAATGCAAAATTGTTTGTTGTTCATCAGCAAACGCTGTTAGTTTTAATCTGCATCTATTACAGGTAATTGGTCAAACTCACACAGTGAACGACTTTCAGCATTGCATCTCTTTGCTTTCATATAATAAACACCTTTATCAGCACCTAATTCAGCACAGTCGCCGTTACCAGCAGATGAGCTAAACAGCTTATATTCTGGCACAGTGCCCGTGGCGATCGAGAGTTGCATTCCTGTTAGATTATTGATATCAATCCAATAACTGTGACCACTATCGAGATGGCTTCTTATTCCTTTTAACTCTTTCATTGAGGACACACTAAGCAGGTAGCCACCGAATTCAATGCATCTGTGTGCAGCGCCATACCAATTTAGCTTATGTCTCATTTCATAGTAATAATGATCAGATCCAAATAATCTAAAATAAGCTCCGGACCTCATCAAAACAGATCTTCTTGAATGCCGCTTTAAACGTAAAATATATTTATATCAAAATTATATATATTAGTTTTTTTTTTTTTTGGATCTTACCAAATGTTTTTCCAAGGATTCTTCCGCAATTAAAACTATTAATAGCAGAATTATATATTTAACCATTTTATAAGCAATGTTAATCAATCTCAACTCAATCTGGAATGCTACTAAGGCTAAAGAAAACATTTTACTGTTCTCAACCAAATATATTGCCATTAAATTAAATTTGATATGGTTGAAAAAAAAAGGCCGTAAAAAAACACTTTTTAGTCTGCTTTCATTCTAATGACTGTTTTGCAATGCTTCGGTTATCAAGGGAAAGAAGATCTAGACTCTAGAAATTCTATTCGAATTATTTATAAGCCAGCTTCACTTTTTTGGATAAGAAAAGTTAAGATAAATTCAGCATGTTTGGAAAGTTCAAAACTAAATAAACAGTTAAAGCAATAGCCCAACAAATAAGAACGTTGCAGTCGGGTAAACCCGACTGCGTTATACTCTATTTTCGCCTCTTTGCGGAGTCAGAAGTGAGCGCGGCAATTGTAGTTTTGCAAATTTTTTCAAATCTTTCAAGTTTTACCATCAATTTGAATTTGGTTGGGTCAGTTCTATAGGTTTGGGAGAAACAAACAAAGGCGGGGGTGGGCGTGGCAAAATTATTTTTATCCCATCTATTTTATAGGGCAACAGAAGTCAATGTAAAATTCTTGTTGTTGCTTTTTAGTTTGCCTTCGTCCTTGTTTGCTGATGCCTGGGCAACCATCGTCAATAGCAAATTGATGGCTACAGGCAATATTATATACAGTACGCTCTCGATAAACCCAACTGAGTAAAATTGAGGCCAGTTGTGAAATCTTGAATTTATCTAAAAGAAATCGACTTTTATACACATTCAAATTAAATTAATTCAAATTAATCTGTATTAAGAGTAATAATTATATATTATTTTATTTATACTTTAAATAAATGCCTAATTTTTTCAACCATTTCTAATTTGCTGCTTAGATTTTCTAAGAAAGTTGCGTTTACTGAAGTAATATTTTGGAATAGTTGCATTAACAGAAAAATTGTTTGCTCAAAGCAAGCCTAGTTAAAGTTTTTTCAAGTCGGTTGCTTAGAATTCTCAATTGGTTTAAGCAAACGCAGCATGTAGTGCTTGCTATATTCCGTGTTGTGGCATATCTTCTTATTCTTACTGCATCTAATCTTATTTTTCTATTCTTATTTTATTTAATTGACCCGAGTAACTTAATCCTAGGTCTTTTAGTCCACAATACATGCATCCAAATTTAGAGGATCCACAAGGGGAAGCTGAGTAGAGCACCATTTGGCTAACGTATTATTGAACCACTTCAATATAGCTACGCCGATTTCAACGGTTGCACAACTAATCTTATTTCATCTTATTTATTTTTTTTTTAATTTGAATTAACTTTTGCAAAACATTTAACAGTCTCCAAAGTTGCTTCACTAATGGATAATGGGACAGTGTTCTTCACACTTTGTCTGCGTACGGTATATATCAACATGTACCATACACATACCAAGTTTGGTTGCTCTAGCTTCAAAACTGTGGAAAAAAATCTACGTTCAGACAGATGGACAGACAGACGGACAGACACATGGTCATTTCAATATATATATATATATATATACTCTTCTTTTTTTTCAAAATAATGTAAAAAAAGAGTAAAATAAGCATCGAACCTAAAGAAGTGAATCAACAAATTGAGTGAACCATATCGGATACGGATCTTGTCGAACAAACGATAATCGAAAATAAAAAATTTTAACGAATGAGCTTAAAACGGAAAAGGAACAAAACTAAAGTAACAATAATCGAATATATAGTTAAATAATTCAGTTTAAAAACCTGGTCTTTCGAACAGTTTAGTTCGGATCGACCCAACTCTTCATAAAATCATTAGTTATGAACAAATTATAAGCAATTACACACATATTTCCCAATTAATATTTATTTAAAACGTTTCAACTCATAATAATCGAATATGAATGCATATTAGTCATTAAAAGACTCACAGATAAAATACTGTTGAGCATCGCAATTCAAATCATTCATTTGCATTAGTTTGCCAATTAAATGAACACAATGCTCATTACCTCTAGCATTGTTTGGCTCATTGTTATTCCAATACAGAAATTGTGCCCTGAGACCTGTAGTTAATGAAAGGAATTCGCCCTCATTGCTAAGGTCATTGACATCTGTCCAATAGGTTTTGAGGCTGTCTAAATTTGGAGTTAGTTCATCCAGCTCAGTTTGGTTATTTAAATTAATCAAGTGAGCACCGAATTCAAAACATCTGTGTGCAGCTGCAAACCAATTAAGCTTTTGTTTTTGTTCAATATAATAATATTTAGCTCCGAATTTTTGAAACGGTTTTGTTAGAGTCTTTTTGTGTATTGCCTCGATTAAATTTGTTTGCTTCAACAACTTTTGTTTAGTTTCCTCGATTGCATTCTCATAACTGGTATCCCTGTCATGTTGTTTTTTAAACTCGGTCTCAATTTCATCTAGTCTGGATTGTGTATTCGCCAATTTGTTTCCATCGCATTCATCCCATTGTTTTTGTACGATTTTTATGTGTTCCAGCATTGGTTTTAATACCTTGAAGCAGTATCCATCGCAAACATTCTCCGAGTTGTCTTTATAACTTTGATCTTGCTGTATGTAGATTTTGATATTTAATAGTTGCTCTAATTTCTTTTAAATCTACATACCGCATTTACTAAGCATTCCATCAAACTAATTACTAAAAGCACTTTTAATATATGTTTCATTTTCGAGGCACAGATTCGAGCTGCAACTTACAACTAAGCTGACAATAGACTGAGCTGAACTTACAATTATAATCTCTAATAAAATGTGATTTACTTAGCACAGTGAAACCTTTGTGAGTGCGCAGTGAAATACTGAAATTGTAGAAAAAGTTCAAGGAAGTTGATATAAGTCTACAAGTACCATATACACTATAAAGTTAAAACTTATAGAAATCATTCCACGAGGTTCCAGTGCATACTGGACATAACATAATGAAGAATTACTTAATACCCTTCTGACTGTAATCGTAAAGATGGTAGAACTTTTGTGTAACTAACTATCACTTATTACTTTATACAAAAAGAATATAAAATATCAATTCCATGACTTAAGCGCTGTTTAGACGATGCAATTCTTGCATGAAATAAACTTTCGTGCAAACTGTTTGTTCCAAATTCCGCATCGTTTAAGCAGTCAACATCTTGCATGGAATAGCAACATTTCCTTTCCTATGCAAGATGCACGAAACGAAATTGCGTGCAAGATAAGACGCGCGCTTAGACGATGCAAGATAAATATGCATGAAGAAGCGTATTATAATTCTTTTCTTACATCTTGCGATGACATTATAATGCCCTGAACCATCAAGTGTAACAAGTCAAATATTATCTGAAACGAATATCTGCTTATGTATAAGTGCACTTACTTAAGTATATATATATATATATATATATATATATATATATATTGGAATACATAATAATTTCCGTTTGAAATCCAAGTCATAGGCAACTGATAAAAATGAGAGCTTCAAAGTATCGTTTGTATATAACATGTGTATGCTGCGGTAATATAAGAGACTTACAAGCGATGCTCAGACATATTTAATATCAATATGAATACGAACTTAAAAAAGAGTTTAACTTTGATAAAGTTCGTATTGCGTGGCAGCTCTGAGAGCAGTAGTATAAAAAAACAACGCATTCAAATCGTTTATAACAATTTTTTTTATTGATTCTTTAGGTATCCGAAGAGTAAATCAATTTATACAAAAGTGCATTAATAAATATTACAATTAATATTAATTAATATTAATATTTATTATCGGTTTTATGTGTGCGTGCCGAATTCTTAGCTATGAACACCAAATTCTGACCACGTGCCTCATTGTCTGCATGATTTTCATGGCTATCGTTCTGCTCGTCATCATCCTCATCCTCTATATCAGATACATCCAGCTCCTGCTGATTAATAGCATCGCGTAAGACAGCCTCCAGCTCATAGTAATCATCATTGACCAAAGTATAGCCCTGCTTTGCCTCCTGCACAGCTATGCTGTACTCGTCCAGGTAATTGTCGCCAAAGGTAACAGTGCGTCCGATGCGCATGTACGGTCCTGTTTCATCGGTCATTGCTGGCCAGACGGGCACACCCTCCGCCTGTGGAACACCGCTTGCCGCGAATGAGGTCCAAAGCGCCACCATGCGCTTGGCGACCTTGACATCGCGATTTGAGTTAAGCATATTGTTACGTGGCCAGGGGAATAGATAGAGATTCTCATCGGTTAGACTGACGCCCATGTCAAAGGGCACATCGATGGCCTCATCCTCGCTGGTGGCATAGCGATTCAGTTCTCCCTCATAGTCAAAGGTGTACAAATAGGTGCTGTTGGCCAGCTTCTTGGCATTGGCCTGCAGCACCAAAAGCACAGGATTCTTTAAAGCAATCGTGCTGCAGAGCTAAAAAGAAAAAAAAACAAAATTAGTTGAATATATTACATCTCTCTTATTCTTAGTACTACTTACATCAATAAGACCTGGTGTTAGACGCTTGAAGCTGCCGTTCTTGACATCCGCTTCGCTGAAGATATACTCATCGGCAAACTGACGCCAGGAGCTGGTGGGATCGGCGCCATTGATTTCTTCAATAATCGTATCAATATACTTTGGTCCATCCATCTTGGCATCAGAAGTGCTCTCATTAAAGCTGTCCACAAAGATGTCTAAGGAAAACAGAATTTTTTGAACTGAATGGAAAACCTTTTAGAGTTTGTTATTACCTCTCATCATAAAGGTGCCGCCGTGCTTAACACTGCCACCCAAAGTGGGATAGGCCTGGAACTTTTCAGCAGCGAGCAGACGTCCTGGATGCTCTGGCAGAATGCCTGATGGTCCGCCAATGACCAGCTGAACACCGCCGTAGGCGCCAGCGCTAAGTGAAGGCTTCTTTTCGCCATGTACGCTAAAGGCAGCCAGCAGCATAGTGGCATTTATGCGATTCAGGCAGCTGTGCAGTGAATCCATTTTGGTCAGCTGCTTGCAGCCAGAAATGCGTGCAATGTCCTTGGTAGCTGTCATGGGTGAGTCTGTGATGAAGGCCGGCGAAAGCGCTGTGCCTGACTGATAGATGACGCGATGGAATAGACCCTTGGGCACGGCGGGACTCAATGTAAGCACATTGATTAAGGCCGATCCTCCCACCTGACCGAAGAGTGTCACACGCTCTGGATCTCCACCAAAGGCGGCAATATGCTTTTGTATCCACTTCAAAGCCAAAATGAGATCACTGACGGCCGCATTGCCGGGCATCTCCTCGCTCAGTGTGGAAAGGAAACCAAAGGGTCCAAGACGATATCGCACAGAAACCAAAACCACATCATGCTCCAACAGATAACCAGGTGCAGCTTCCACAGTGTCGCCATCGTAAAAGAAGTCACCATGCACATAGACCATAACAGGTGCCAGTTTGCCATCCAGCTAAGCCCAATTGTTGTGATATGTATAGTTAAAACTGTTTAAAGCAAGTCTTTGAATTAACCTACCGATTTTGTATTGACGGTCAGACGCAGACAATCCTCTATATCAATGCCATTCTCCTCCATTTTGGCAAATTTCACCAGATCCTGTATGGATGGGCAGCCGGCATGATGACGATGCGCCTGAAGAACGCCCTTCCAAGGTGATGCGGGTTCCGATGGCTATTCAGAAAAAATATTGTATTAAAGCTTAAAATATTTTAAAAATTGCGATAGGTAATAATATAGAACCTCTTAAAATTAAAGTTTTACATTATTATTTAAAAAAATGAAAAAAAAAATTTTTACAATTCAAATTTGTTGCATATTATTCCAGTACTCCAATTTTCCAAAAATATTTTAATTTTTTTTAAATTTATTATTTTAGAATCTTTCTACGACTAGTTTTTTGTATAACTATCTTTTTTGAGAGTCCTTTAGCAAAAGCTTGGAAACCTGTTTACATTTTCTTGAAAATCATTTAATCTATTTATGAAAGTCTAAAATTTCAGCCTTTGGGTTTCGAAAGTCGTCTGAAAATTTTCTCGTTTTTTCAATCATAGTCCAATAATATTTATTGGTAATGAATTTTTTAGTTTTAATTCGAAAATTTTTAAAGCTAGCCACTTCTTGGTTATAGAATATCAAAAGCGAAAGAGAAGCTTTTGAAAAAGAAACTTGACTAGAAGAATCGATATCTTATCCTTCGCAATAAAAAATTTTTCCAGCTTTTGGGTACTTTTTTTTTATTATGCTCACCTTAAAACGGTCAGCCCTGCCATAGGGCACATCCTGGAACTGCATGATAGACCTGCCCGTCCAGTCAGTGACCATGGTGCGACCACGAATCTTACCCAATGTGGGCAGCGTTGTGGTAAACACCTTCGAATTGGGCGTATTGTGCTGCGGTCTCGGCGGCCTCTGATTTTGTGGTCTATGCTGCTGCTGCGGCCTTGGACGTTTCTGTGTATTAGCTCCATGGGCACTTGGTCTGGGCCGTTGTTGTTGTTGCTTCTTGTTCTTCTCCGCGGAGGCGCTGCTGAGTAGTGTTAGCGCTAGGATTGCTATCAAAAGCAGCATTAGAATGCTGCGTAGATTTGCCATGATTTGACCCGTTCCCAATGCGTGTCCAAGTTCAACTGTTAACCAGCTAGAACGGCTGCTCAAAAAGAAGACTTTCACGGCTCAACGACAGTCGGTGGTGGCATAATTAAGTGACTCTTAACCGGGCACCTGGCAGCGGTTCTACTTTAGATGAGTGCCCAATGCAAAATGGGGTCAAGTTGTCGTCAACAAGCTGCTTCAAGCTCTCTTTTGCCAACTTCTTAATCCGTTCAATCGAATTTTGATTTTTGCGTGCATTGATTTTATATGTTAATATTTATTAACCTGATTTTGATCGTGACGATTGCCATGGATGGCCCCAAGGGGCGTAGTTTGAGAGATTTTGCTTGATTTTGAAAGTAAAACATTCGCATAAACTATTTCTTGACCCCTTCAGACAAGAATAATTATGTAAATGAAGTGTCAATTTGTTACTTTATAGACAAAGACTAGATTTGTGATACACTGCTAGAAACAGAGATAAACTGACAAATGATAAGCAAGTTTTCATAACAGATCATTTGAGCAAACATAAATAAATATATACAATTGTTGTGCATATGTATTACATTCGTTAATACTTTATTAATAAGTTAAACAATCATTTAAAATTAAAAGTAGATATTAAAATGCATTAGTCTAGATTCTTTTTAATATATATATATAGTATGAACGATGGTTTACACTAGCTTATAAACGCACAAAAAAATTGCATAGAAATGCGAAAAAAAAAATATTCTGTTGTATTTCTTCACAGAGTTTTACCCAATGCAAAGCTGAAAGAATTCATTTCGAGAATATTTTTATAAATTTGATGTTTATGCAGAAAAGTGAACATTAGGCACAGCAGCAAAAGATCAATATATATATGTATATATATATATTTGATGAACACCTGACAGTGGGTAAATGTGTGTGCGTGTGTGTGTGTGGACGCGTGGGTGTTTATATTTACCCACGCAGTCGCTAAAAGCGTCAGCTTATATGTAATACAAGCGCACAACCGATTTTGTGATGAGTGTTTCGTTGTCATAGAAACTGGTTTGAATTGTCACATTGCCATTTAAGACTTTAGCAGGCATCATTTGGGATTCGGGCGCCGCTTCAATGGTGCTCTGCCAGGTATTGGTCGTACTGCCGCCGACAAAGCCCATCTCAAAGAACCATTCCTCCATGATGCGTCCCTTGAATAATACCTTCTGATCGAGTCGAAAGTTTTCCATTGCTTCAATTGTACTAAAGTTGATCTCACGCGATACGGCACGCATGTCAAGTATTTTGACTGGCACACGCGCCTCATGCTCTAGATCCGGTGCAGAGAAGTCCTTGTTTTCCTGCCATATCACCTTGCCGGTGTCCGCATCGCGCAATATCATATAGTTGATTTGAAAACCCTTTTGGATTTTATCGCCGGCACTGAGGTCATCGGAACCCATTATTACTAAAGTCACAACCAGGGAGCTTCTTGTTTTTCGTAATATCGTAATATACGCGTTGTTGTTGTTTTCTGCTGCAGTTCCAGATTATATATATTGGCAAATAAATCAATGTTTATTTATAATTCTTAAGTATATATATATATATACCAGTAGCTGTAGCAGCTGTGCAGCACAATCGATGACTATGACGATGACAAATATATCGATTATTCTTATCACTGCTGCCAAGCACAGAAATGTTATGCTCTGTTGGCGCTCTGTTAAGTACTTGTTATTTACAGTGCTCATTTTTCAAATTCTTAATTATTTGACTGCTTTTTCTTGCCCAATTAGCTACTAGCTGGCACTAATTTGCGTATTTATCGGCTTTTGTGCAATTTTGCATTGCAATTATTATCAAAGCAAGAAGTCTGATTTTTTTATAACGGCAGCTGTGTGGGCGCAGAAATGATATTCTGTTAACGCTATGTTAAGTATTTTTTATTGCAGTGCCATTTGACTGCTTTTTTCTTGGCCAATTAGCGGCTAGCTATCACTAATTTGCATATCTAACTGTTTTTTGCGAAATTTTGCATGACAATTTATTAACAAAGCAAGATTTATAATTTTCTATAACGGCAGCTGTGTTTTCGCTGTTAGTAACAGTTTAGCAACTGTTAAGTTTTAGTTGGTGCATAAAATGTTGAACAACACACGGTCACACTGCACAAAACATTCCCAAAAATGATTATTTATGGCGTTTACATAGTCAGCAAATCCGGCGGCCTTATATTCAATCTGGACAATAATGTGCCACGGATAGAGCACGAGAAGACATTCACTTACCCGCTGGACCTGGTGCTCGACTATGATCCCAAGAAAGTGTCTGTGGCGTTTAACCGCAAGGATGGCATCAACGGTAGGCGTTGACTCTCTTGGTTTAACAGTCAACCATTGTTATCATAATTGTTTTTCCAGTTGGTCATGTGCTCGTCGCTATTAATGGCATGCCGGTGAGCGGTGCTACGCTGGAGGATGGACGTGATGTGAGAACCACATTGGAGTTGGCCGAGAACTTTCCCATAAATCTGAAATTCAGTCGACCCAAAATGACAACAAACGAGAAAATCTTTCTTGCGAGCATGTTTTATCCACTGTTTGCCATTGCCAGCCAGCTGAGTCCGGAACCAAAGAGTTCCGGCATTGAGCTGCTGGAAACGGATACCTTCACATTGCATTGTTTTCAAACGCTTACGGGCGTCAAATTTATTGTGATCTCGGAAACGGGCCTCAATGGCATGGATCTTTTGTTGCGCAAAGTCTACGAGCTGTATTCGGATTATGTGCTGAAGAATCCTTTCTATTCGCTGGAGATGCCCATACGCTGCGAATTGTTTGATAATAAGCTGCAGGAGCTGCTTTTGCAGGTGGAGAAAACGGGTATAAACAATATTGATAAATAAATAATTATACTTTGTTAAATATTTACTACTGTTTAGTATATTATATCTTTTAAACACAGACGAATAGATCTTATTTTTTTCAAATCCATAATTGTTATATATACTCCTTCAGTATAATGTATGATTAGACTATGTATTAGGTATACTAAGCAGGCAATGTCTTACAACATGAAATTATGCCAGATTTGTTTTATACAGCAAAACCTGCAGGATCCTGAAAACTATCATAACTAAATCAATCTATTATTAAAATCCTCAGTGCCGTTTTATTTTAAATGTTATGGTTTGTCAATTCTAGAGGATATTAGCGTTTGCCCGGTAAACTAACAGTTTTTCAGAAAAGTGGTAGAGCTATCATTTCTCGGCTTATGATGGAAAATAAATCCACAAAATTTTAGAAAGCTATCTCAACGCTTTTATAGAAACAGATAGACCCACAACTGAATTTTCAAATCACTTTGTTATGGCCACTAAAAACTTACAATTTTCATAGCTTTTCATATTGGGTTAGTTACCAAATAACATAGTATTACCTTAGTCACTAGCTGTGACTGCCGACCACAGTGATTACATTCAATCCAATTTGATCCAAAATTGTGATATTTTATATAAAGAAAAAAGCGTTTTTTTTCGTTAAAATGTAATTCTTATAAATCAACTAAAATAGGTAAGATTTAGAGTCTAATTTATATTTATACACATATTTATTCAGAACAGAACTTAACTCTCACATTCCAAATTGGCAATAGTTTTATAATATGTTTGCTTGGCATATATAATGCATCAAACTTTCACAATTTGTAGCTTTCAGCACACCATCAACAATTTGAACACAATCTTCGATATCTTGCTTATCGTATGGCTGTCCCGCCATCCATCTACTATAAGGCATGGGCCATCCGGTTGTGAGTGATATGAAATACGTTTCTTCACCCAGACAATTTGAGGATATCCAGTAAGGAGCAGAGGGACTTATTGCCACAATCAAGTCCATTTCGAAACTGCTCTCAACATTAAGCAAATATCCACCCATCTTGCGACAATTGTTGGCAGCTTGAAACCAATTAGCCTTCAAAGTGGACTCAATGTGATATAGTTTGCTGCCAATTCGAATTGGGAAACTATTGCAACTGCTAACACATGAATCCAACTCATTAGTTTTGGCAAAGACTTGAGCTGAAAACAAATATTATTATTGAATATTAATAAAGACAGGACTCTTGAACTTTTTTGAGCTACTCACGTATGCCACTTGACATTCCAAAATGCCATAATTGTAAAGAAAACAATAAAAAGGCTAGTTTGATAGCCATGTTTCGCATAAGTTGTTTAATCAGCACTGATGATTCTTTAGCACAATTTTCCAATTTATAGGTTTTAGCTGATGTATGAAATTATCAAATAACAAGATAAGAGTATGTACATTACCCATAATAAACTACCATATTAACGTAAGCGTAATAAGAACAATAAATTATAGACAGGAACGGGAAGTAATTTCCAAAAAAAAAACCTTTGTTATCAAAAAATTGTGCTAAACATAGATTTGTACTAACTTAAAATATATTAAGCTTTCCATTTAGAAGTGATTTTTTCAAAGTGTTATCAAAGGCACTAAATAACTCGCATTATCTGTGGCGAAATAAGATGTAGTACCTTTAAAGGAAGGTGTCTTTTAATTCCTAATATTGACATTATTATGATCAGAAAAAAAATATCAGAAAAAATTCACACATCTAAATTTTCTTTAACTACAAAAATGAATCTTTTATAACTCGAAAAAGTCGATATTTAAAAATTTATTTATTTGGCTGTTTTGACACATAGAATTCGAAATTACTTAAAGCAGAACTAAATTCAGAACTCTAAACATATGTGCATATATACTCAATCTTATGATATCTCAGTTTCATTGTGCAGAAAGTTTTATATTAAATATATTCTTAATTATTTATGTAAATCATCAGGTAGCAATGTTACAATCTTGGGTTTGAACTGAACCGGTTAAGGCCCGTAGTTTCAGTTGTTTTCTTAACAATTATTAACTATCTGAATAACCATTTTTAATCGTAAAATGCTCTATATTTCTTGACGAGCCAATCTTTTAAAAGCTGGCATATTATCAATGGCCCTTTAAATCAATTAGAATTACCCTGGATGACGCTTCGTGAGGACCTTATAATCGTACGTCCAATCTTATCTGTTATCAAAAAACTGACCTAACAGCAAACACAAAAAACCCCAATAGTAATAGATAGGGTCAAATTTGATATGAGTAACTCATACTGCTTTCTTGATAATCTTTCATTTGATAAGATCATAACGCTGGTCAGAATTAGCGAGTATAAATATGGGAAGCATTCTCAAACAGCCCTTAGTACTCGTAAAGACACCAAAATGGCTGGTAAACTTGGGTTTCTATTGTTTTTTCTTCAATTGTGGCAGTTTGGAATGCCAAATCAGATGATGCCTTTAAATGAATCAAACCATACAGGTAAGTGTTTCAAAGGATTTGCTAGCTCGAATATTTAATAATGATATATGTTTTATTACAGCTGTGCATGTGGCATCAGTTAGGGGCAGTGAAAACAACTTCCCAATTCAAATTGGCAACAAATTTTACCGCTTTGAATTCAATTTGGCAGTCAACTGGTATCAGGCAGCGCACAATTGCAGGCAACTGGGAGGACATTTACTCAACATTGAAAGCAGCAAGGAAATGGATGCGATCATATCGATATGGCCAGCGGAACGTTTCTGGGTATCGGCAAACTGTCTAGCAGGGAATAGAGAGTGGATTTCTATTGCCACTGGAAAACTCATGCCATATATAAGATGGCACATCGGAGAGCCCAACAATGCGAATGAACGTGAATTTTGCGTTGAACTCCAGAGAACAGCTCTTAATGACGGGGACTGTGCAAATCAGCTATATTATGTATGCGAAGCAAAAATATTGTAAGATAAATTGGCATTGGAAAAAATGATATTCGTTCTTATAAAGTTGATTTCTTTCATTTATTTAATTGAGCAAATTAAAACCGATGCAATCAGCTCAAAAAACAATAGCAAAATCTCATTGAAATGTAATTTGAGATCGATTCAGTTTCAAGCCAGTTAAATTTAAAGCCATATTTGAAATGTATCAAACTAAATCATTTAAGGTATGAAAACGAGCGAGTAAGCCGCAAAAAAGAATGTGTGAGAAAGTAGTACTTAAGCACTCTAATCCACTCAATCCCACTTCTAATTTAACTATGCAATAATAAACATGCAAGTTTTTGAAAAAAAAGTTGTGGTTCCTCAGAGTAGACTTGTATCAGCAATAAAAATGAAAAACATTTGAAAATAAACGTCAATATTTATAAGTAAAGAGTAAAAACAAATAAAAATTTTAAATTGAAAACTATGTTTGAAATGTGTATATTTCATCACAAAAAAAAAGTTTGAGAACCACACTATTTAAGGCATAAAAAAGAAAGAGAGAGAACTAAACCGACAGAGACGAACAAAGAGTGAGTGAGTAGTACTTACGCACTCTCTCTTATTCAAAATTGAATTGGAATTGGAAATTTTAACTATGCAGAAATTTCGTTGTCGACAATGCCTATAACCTGCATATGGCCACTTGAGAAAGTCCTTAGCATTTGTAGATTACTTGCATTCTATAATATAATAAATTGGCGAAATCGTTTATAAATCGTGTCTTATCCTAAATAAACTTTAGTTGGTAGCAGCTCATGTATCGCTAGTCGCCTTTCGCAAGCTTCGTCACTAGCTTGAATTGCCGTCCACATTGATATACTTTTTCCAAATGACAAATGAAAAAGACATTGTTTTTATTTGTTTTATGAATACGTATGTATATATATTTATAGTTTATATATTCTTTTCAGTTTACTGCTAAAGCAATACAAAATTCATCGTTTAAGCTACAAGTTATATATATAACACCTATTGGCATACTTAGAATTGTAAACGTATATTATATTCGCACTAAATATGTATGTACAAAAATTTGAATATATGTACATACTACTTGTATTTATCATATAATAATGCTAAAACGCACATTTCATATACAGACAATTCGATCTTCTTCCTGCTTATTTATTTATTGCATGTAAGTCTAAAGAAATACAATATGAATAGTGCGTAGGGCATTCGTTTTGTGTTTTTGAATGTTAATAAGTATATTTAAATTACAATCTGATAAAGTACATATAATTGTGAAGTTGATAGTTTTGTATTATAATCGCACAGTTTATTAATAATATTGCAATAAGTTTTGGGACTCTTATTTCCATACACATATATAATTTTAAATCTTTGAGCTATTACAACTGCGCCCCATTCAATTTTAATAGGTACATGAAATAATAATATTGAAAAAGATCAGATTTAAGATTAGACAGACAGTATTGGCTTTTTTTTTCATTGTTTAGACCCCAAGATCGATGAACTTTGAGAACTGTGTATCACAGATACACAATAAGGTCCAGTCCAAAGTTTTCGAGCCACAGTTGACTATTTACAAATGTTTTTATCTAATGCCGAAAAAAAAAAAAAATGTACAATCATAATGATTATTTAATAAACATTTGTGTGTGTTTTTTAAAATTATTTGTATACGTTAACTCTTTTCATTTTTGGCAGGAACACTTTGTGGTTGGTTCGTTCGTTTTTAAACTGATCAAATTAACAAAACACAATACAAAATGCATTTATGAAATTATTGTTTTTGTTGAAATATGTTACAAAACTCTACTCAGTCGTTGGCCTCTTGGCGCACCTGCTTATTCAGATATTTGGTTGAAACATTGTGTTAACTGAGCTTAAACTCTATCAATATAACTAGTTTGCTGGCATATTTCCATAAGTGAAATGCATATTTGTATTGTCAATGTTAATTTTCTAGTCTATTTACACCATACATGTTTTTTTTTGTTGTTTTTATCGTTTTCGATGTTTGAAATACAGTTTTCGAAAGGCCTTGCTTTATAATTGATTAGATTACAGATTAAATTGCCAAGCGAAATAATTTAGCTGGCAGCTGGGATATGTTTCATAGCGCTAAAGATACGAGCCACAGTAAATTAGCATACAGGGCGGGGTTTTTGAGGGCAACACTCAGATGCTAATGCTAAAGTTTGAAGACATATTCGTAGACTTATATATATAACATAATTTGCACTAATTGAAAATTGTATTTCTTTTATTTGATGCATTTTAAGTTTCTGTTTTTGTTTTTGTTTTTAATTTTTAGAATTTTTTTGTGGTTTTTTCTTTTGTAGGCTTAATGTAAATAAATTATATCACAACAATAGAGACAAAGTTTGTGTGTGTGTGTGTGTGTGTGTATGCGTGTGTGATTATGTGTGTGTGTGTGTTGCTACTTTCGAGTCTCGATTACTTAACAAAGGCAAATGTAAGGGGCTGCAGGCAGACAAAAAAAAAAAAATAATATATTTTTAAATATACATATTACATACTTATATACAAAACGTTGGGTTTTAGGACAATATTACACTAGCACATATTATACATATACACGTGCACACACATACACATGCAGAGACAGTCACACACACACACACACACACACACACACACGCGCGCGCGCAGCAAATGTTCCACTGAGATCCAATACAAGAGTAACGCCCACATTTTCGGGGCCCGTCCAGCGCTTGATTTAATATTAACTCTTGCTGAGCGCCTTCTTCTTTCTTTGTACCAGAATATCGTAGAACGGATTGTGGCTGATGGACTGCGTCAGGCGCTTGATCCATTCCTGTTGATCCTCCTCCGTTGCGGCAGACATGCGATACACCGTATGCTTGCCCTCCACCACCTACAAAATTGAATACAATTTAAAATTGAGTTTATAATTAAGATCTTTTAGTTAAGGGAGGGGTTTACTAACCTTGCCCTCGGAATCAGTCTTGCATGCCTTGATGATATCGGCGCCGCCAGTGGCAAACAGCTCAAAGCAATGCGGTTTGCTGCGATCCTGTATCTCGCGCACCGATATATTCTCCAGCGGTATTATGCCACGCGGCTCCTTATCCGTGGTATATTCGAAATAATACAGGCAATTGTCATTCAAAATGAACCAGCGTCGTTTCCATGATTTGTATCTTTTTTTTTTAAAAAAAGAAGAATATATATTAAGAGCTGCTTTTGCCATTTTATAGGTTTTATATTTAGTTTACCTGCCGCCCTGCTTCCACAGCCAGCCCTCTTTGTCCGGATTGAAGAAGGTATGCATCAGATCGTTGCCGTCGTCCTGTGGTATTTTAAAGGGTTCGGTGCGTATGGACTCGTACAGCGATTCAAGCAGACCACGGGGCAAATCGCCGCCGTTGTTAATGCCTCGATTCATTGAAATGAATTGCTCAACGGTGGGTTTGTCTTTGACCTGCAAAACAAAAGAAACAAAAACTTACTTTTATGACACATACACTATTTCGAAAAATATATATATATAACCACAATTGAAAAAAAGCAAACGATTACTAATTATAATTAATGTACGCTCTTTTTATGTCGCTGCTGATATCAGTTTTCAAGTTGCCACAAGCCAATTAGTTGCCACTCAACAATTTTAACTCGTGTGAAATACTTTAGACTTGACCTATTTATAGCTGCCATGCACAACAATTTTATAATTGCTCCACAAACGCACATACAGCTGCGTGAAAAACTGGGAAATCGCGGAAAAATGCGGAAATGTGCGTCGAGTGAACTGTCGATAATTGTTGGCTGACAGGCGACAGAGAATTCAATTCCGCAGTTGTTGTAGCATGGCTTTTTTTTTTCGGGGGGCACGCGTCGCACATTTTTGCGTTTTCTTTTTCTTTTGGCACACACACATATAATACACACAACACACACAACTTCCTGTCGTTGCCGAGTTCTTCCGGTTCACGACACCCTGACAGTGATTTGTAATTTGGCAGCAAACAAATTGTCTAACTTCTAAAAATATGCTTGCCTTTTTTTGCACTCTGTCGTACATTGAGAAGTTCAACCATTTGGCTAATGTATTATAGTTTAATTGATTAATTAATGAAATAAAGGCAAGTTGCAAAAGAATAGTTATGCTAGAAACGCACTCAAGCGATGTATCTTTAACTGAACTGTCATGAATACCCCTAAGCATATGCCATTAAAGCACAAATCGTATTTATGATATAATTTCTAACTGGATTAAGCGCTGATACCCCTTAAGTTTTGTACATAATCTAACACATTGCGATTCTACAATAATTCTTATATCATAAACTCAAAATCCATTGAATCTTATTATTCCTTTCTTTCTGTTTACTAACCGATGGATTGTGCAGCGATGTATTAAGCATGATAATGGCAAAGCTGAGCACATAGCAGGTATCCGTATTGGTGAAAATATCCGGATTTAGTTGACAATAACGTTGAGCAAAGCACTCCATCATGCGATCAATCTTTTGAGCCTCGCCAGGCAGTCGAAATGACCAAAGGAATTGTCTGAAATACCAATTAAAACAGTGTCGTTTAGTAAATTAGCTAAAAAGAAAAGTCTTTTCTAATGAAAACAAAAACCTACCTCAAAGCTTGCACCAGTATCAGATTGGTGAAATCGTGCAGTGCCACAAATGCCTTTAGCACATCCTCATTGAAATCGTTTTTCTCGCCGAGGTAATCGCCTGGAAAAGTCAAACAGAAAATGAGCATGAAAATTTATGTTATGCGTTTATGAGTTTTAATTGAAAAATTTTGCAGATGCGGGCGACGCGTCGTATTGTGTTCAATTTATGTAGCTGCTAATGTTGACTTATGCCAACTAGACTTACCTATTGCAGTTTTGTTCAGTCCCTCGCCCTTGTAGAGGAAATGCGCCACATCCTGCGGATCATGACGCAATAGACGATTTTCTACGAGATATTCAATGCCTGCAAGAAAAAACGATAAAATTAGTAAAGTATGATATGATTTGTGTGATTTACAGCTTTTACAATAAGTTGAAAGACTATACTAGATAAGAACGCACCCGGAAACTCAAATGCAGGCCAACATATAACATTTAATCTAACCATATATGTCTTTTATACATATCATCAGCGACCCGCAACATAAACGACAACAATTTCCATAAAAAACAAAATCAAATAAGGAGCGGCTGCAATGTTGAAGAGAGACATCGACATCAACATCGACTTCGACATCGATGTCATTATTTGTCAATCAAAATGCGAAGGGCGCCGGCGGCTCAGCAATTTGCGATAAAAGCCGGAAAACGAGCAGAAAAAATAAAAACAAAAATGTGAAACAGAGCTTGGGGAAAAGAGAGCAGAAAATAAAAGTAAAGTAAAGAAAATGCATTAAGAGTAAACAACAAATAGCGCGAAATATGCGACAAAGCCAGCCACAAATTTGGCAATCGCGTGTGGATTGTGTCTGATCCAACGATAGGCAGGGGTGCCATAAAAACACCCAAGCACGAGGGTAGTTTATAGAGTTATTTGTTCATGAGTAATTAAGGCGTCATAAATTACAAATTTTCAGGAAATATTTTATACAATTCTATTCTATTTTAAAGAATATACCAATATTCATCGGAAATATACCAATATTCATCAGAAATATGCCAATATTCATAAGATATATACCAATAATCTTCAAAAATATACCAATATTCATCAGAAATATGCCAATATTCATCAGAAATATACCATCATTCATCAGAAATATACCAATATTCATAAATGAATAGGGAATAAGTTAAAAAATTATAATATTAAGGATTATTATGGTTTGCCTCGGCTTACTGACTAGGAATATATATCCTTGTTCTCGAAGAAAAAGTCAAAATTACAGCTTGAGTTGTATATTTGAGCAAAAAATAAAAATTGAAAATTAATCATTATTTTATAATTTTTATAATAAAACTTGATTAAAGTTTGCTGGAAATTTTAATACTTAAAAGCATAAGATATAAGCTGTATTGATTTATATTTTCAATAAATAAGTAGCAAAACATTTTTATACAATTATAAGAAAATTATGCAGCTAAAAAGTGATTTTATTATTAAATTTCTTTGCCAACTATAAGTTAGACAAAAAAAATAAAAAATAGTGCTCAAACTACAATACTTGTTATGCATAAATTGCTTTGATAAAATATAACAAAAGAACCCCTCGAATAGCCAACAAGTTGAGCGTTTTCTTCTTTAGTATTTTATTTGCAACAATCGCAGACAGATTGGCTTTTCAGATTGAAGCGTTTTTATGTAGTTTTTGTTGTTGCAAATGCGAATTCATATAAAACAGCAATGACAACGATGACAACAACAACAAAAGTTGACAATAATAATGCGAAATGGCATCGATAATGACAAAGGAGTCGCCTGGAGTAAAGTCGCGTCTGGCAGCGGCAAAAGTTTCTTTTTTTTTTCTGTTTTTCTTTTTTGTTGTTGTATGCGTGCTGTTGCGAGTAGCGTTAGACGCGATTAGCATCAGCAAAGTTGGCAGCAACACCCAAGCACCACCCACTGGCATCGTTATAGATGGCACATTTGTGAGCTATTAATTTAAGTGTATGTGCGTGCAAGTGTGCGTGTGTGTGTGTGTTGTGTGTGTGTGGTGTGTGTGTGGTGTGTGTGTGTTTGATATGTGCTCCAATGTTTATAATCGCCCGATAAAGCGACAAATGACGACGCTGCCCAAACACCTAATGCTAAAACCAAAAAACCCCCACTCAACCCCAAAAGCGCCCTACTGTTAGGCAGACTGCTCCACATTCTTCTCATGTGCAAGTTTTTAATAAGCGTCGCGATGTCGCCTCTCTTTAGCCTCTCCTTTGCTTTCCCTATTCCCTATTGTTATCGCGGGCGTTTGTGCTGACTCCAATGCGTTGGGGCCATTTACTACAAATACTTCAATGTGGATTAGCATTTTTATTGTGCCCGACCGCCATTTGAAAATTTAATGCAGGATGCGGCGCGGCCTGTTGTCATTCTTGTTGTTGTTTTTCCCTGACAGGCGGAAAGACGCGTGCCCTAATTTTGACATGTCAACGTTAATTTATGACTACAGAGGTCGATACAAATATATGATTGGCTCTTTAAATTTAAGGAGGAAAATATGGGGCAGAGTTCTTGAGCTGTGTGCTTAGCAAACACTTTGAATGTGGTTAAAATGTAAAAAAAGAGACAATTACTTATCTATTTTAAGCTAAAATGTAAGATTTTTTCAAAATTTGCTTATAATTCTCAAGCGGTTCTGGCGCAAGCTGCTTAATATGCATCGTTTTCACTCAACTTTTACGCCTCATCTTCTTTAACTTCACAACTTGTCAATCATAAAAACCAATAAACTCATTATCATTTACAAAAAAAAAGACGCATTAAGAAACATATCATTTTTGATACCGCCCGCATCTTTGACCTTGCCCGCCTGTCTCCCTTCACAGAAGAACTCAGAAACATTGCGACATTGACATTTCCATTTCCATAAAATGAAACGTTAAAGCACTTTGTCAGCTTCACACTGCAACGCGACATACTGCAGCAGATGTCAACGAACTGTCAAATTTGTCAGCATTATAAGATTGCGCTGGGAACTGCTTTTTTCTTTCTTCTTTTTTTTGCAGTCGTAAAAAAGAAGCCACCCATCAAGTGTTCCGGGACAGCACTTGATACAGCTGCAGCAGCAATGTGTGTTGATATCGCGTGGCATTCGCTGCATCTCATTTCGGGCTCATTACGTTATTAAATTAACTTTTAAATTATTATCCTCGTACAGCATCTACAGGTCCCCTACCCCTCCCCCCTAAGTCCACCAAGCCTCTTCAATTATAACAGTGTCAATTTCCATGGCAATTTTGCAATTTGGTGTCACGTCACGTTTCAAGTCTTCATCAAGCGCCACTTTTTGTGTTTTTTTGTCTTTCTTCACTTCAACTGCAGCTCAATTATAAAGCATTTCGTTTTAATAAATTTGAAGTCATCATTAAAATCATTTTCACATTTGCAACTTCTTTTGATTTCCTTGATGATTAACGAAAGTTATCATTACAGTTGTGTTTTTGTCATTGCAGCTACAAAAGTATCTAGATACGTTTGAGTTCTTCTCATAGAAGCTACAATAGTCAATTTTACTTTAAAATTTCAGAGTACAATTTCAATTTTAGCATACGATTTGAGAGCACATTGTGAGTAGCTTGATATTTTTGAAAACTGCATATTCAGGGTAAATTACAAATGCTGTGTATTTTTTTCCCCCGACATAAATATTCCCTTTGCGGGGATATCCCAGTTAAACTTTATGTAAATTACTTTTATTTTAAGCATTCTAAAAACTTGATCAAAACATTTGTGTCAAATAAAACGTTTCTAAGAACCAAGTTTTGCAATTGATTTCCAGTATAAAAACTCATAAAGATAAAAATTGATAACAGGTTTCAAATACTTTGTTGAAATAGATATGAATATATACATATTTATATAAATACATATATGTATATAAGTTTATTTTGAACATAAGCGCCTCAAGTCTGTACTCAGAAAATCCAGTCTAAACACAAAGTATTATTTTAAGCATCGTAAACATTTGAGTTTTGCATTCCGAGTTAAAACTGGTTAAACACAATAAAAAGTATTTTGAGCAACAAATGTTTTTTTGCTTGCAAACTGACAGCGCTCATATCGATAGCTAACAGCTTAACGAGTTAAATGCTTAAAGTATCGATTAAATACTAGAAGTTTGCATGAAATACGACATTTTTGTTGTACAAAAAGACGGTCACACTCAAAGCCAAGCAGCTGCATAGCAAAAAAAAAGATAAACAAACAGCAAAGCCGAAACGAGCAAGTAAGTTGAAAAACAATTGCTTTGAATCAAAACTGAAATAAATTGAACTCGTTTTTGTTTTGTTTTTGCAGTGACAGAACCAAAGAAGCGACGCAGAGACAAGGAATGCAAAAGATGGAGCGACGAGGAGACGCGCAAAGTACTCAACTATATGGAACTGCATGGCAACATTGAGGTAAAGACATATATATATATATATATATTTTGATTATAAATCATTTGTGTTTGTTCTTAACACACAATTATGTATATATAGAAACCAACGGCTCGGATTTATTACAATAAACTTATAATTGAAACTGGCATCAACTGTTTGTGGCATTCGTTGAAATGCAAGATTCGATATCTGAGAAAGACCCTGCTGAAGGCTAATGAAGTTAGCAGCTTAACGGGTGCTAATTTAGATGATGAAGAAGCAACACGACTAATGCAAGGTAAATGAATACCTATATCTTTTGGTTGAAGAGAATGCTATGCTCCTTCAGAACCTAGCAAATACCTTAAAGAAAGAACCAACAATTAAAGGATAAAGCAAAAAGAACTATCGATCGATCCTGCCCATATCTGCTTTAAGATAATACTGAACTTATTAATAACAAAAGGATTATGAACTATTTCAGGCAAACTATAAAAATCACAATAAAACTAGCAATTGCTGAGTTTGAGCGATATATGCAGGCCTGTTTCGAAAGTGATTTTCACTCTAATGTTCGCATTTTCACTTTTGGCAAGATTTTGCGAATTGAATTCACTTTTATTTGTTCAATAAGTGCATTAACTTGCTATTTAAGACAGGATACAATTCAGTAGATCAACAGCCATAAGGAAATTTTAAAACGTTTAAGAGAACATCAGTTGCGTAAAACTTTGACAAAAGTGGAAACCAAAACAGCTCTGATAAATATCATGAAAAAAAAAACTCAACAACTTAATTTTCGACTTTTTGCTTCTATAACGGCTATTATATAAGTTGATACGAGTTTAATAAGATATTAAAAGCAGAATCAAACATTTAATTGAAGAGTTTTGTACAAATATTTATTAAGAAATATTGAACAATTGTTGTTTTAGCAGCTAAAACAAATACAATCCGAATCGTTTCAACTCCAATTTCAACCAATGGAAAACTTTTTAGACAGATCATTTGATATTCAAATTTGAATGTTTTGATCGGAATCGGAAATGAGAATAGGCCTTATATGGATCTTATTCGAAAGGCATTCGCCAGAAAGTTGTGTTTTCTAGGAATATCTTGAAAAACAACACAAGTTTTTTAATAGCACAACTAAAATTTAAGATCAATTGTGTCTATACAATATAATCAACCGATCTAAATGTTTCTAAGCAATATTGCGGCTAAAGCCAGGTATTGCATTGCCAATATTATACATATTATCTAGAACATCAGGATATATCGTAATCATGATTTGGAAACGCTTTGAAAGTGTATAAAAATTTGAAAATTTTGTATATTTGCAGATGAAGTAAAAAAACAAATATGTCCATATTACGAACAGCTGACAAACATATTTAGTCGCGTCAAGGACGAACATCAAGAGGACATTAAATCGCTAGAACTAATAGATAATGCTGTGGATGCTACCGACTGTGAGATATCCATAGACCAAAGTGATGTGGGCAGCTTTATAATGGAGTCTTCCGGCTCCGAGTCTGAAGTCGAATCCATGACAAAAAATAAGACAAGACGCAAAAAGGGTATTACGGCAATGGAGAAACTAGCACGCTTAGAGGCTGACAGAATTGAAGTACGGCAAAAGCAGCAAGAACTGGAGCTGGAAAAGTTAAACTGGACAAAGCATGTGGAGCAGACTAAAATGCAGTTGGAATTGGAAAAGTTTGAATGGACGAAACATGTTGAGGAGAGAAGACTGTTATTGGAGGAGAGACAACTAAAGTTGGAAGAAACCAAAGCGGAAAACGAATATTCATTGCGTAATTTAGAATTAGAGCTTAAATATAAAACTAGTAATTGAATAAATAGCAATTTTGTAGATTGTACTCACCTTTTTTGGGATCCATGTTGAACTTTTTGCGTCCAATAGACATTTGTTTATCCTTGTTGGAATGCTTGTCTTCTGGCACATCGATTGCCTCCATTTCCGAAACGACTTCGCATAGCTCATCTTTGATTTGCTATAAATGAACAAGAAAACGAACATAATATTAATACAAGTAAAAACGTTGAAGTCCGCATCTCCCGACTGCGATATACTCTGTTTTATGTACGTTTAATAAATTACATTTTTGTAAAGACTATTTATATACTTATAAACTATTCTTAAGCTTAGGTAAAGTGAGTTTGGCTGAGATATCTTGAAAAACAAAAAAGTTTTTCATACAAAAACTAATTTTTCAATCGATCGTTCCGATGGTAGCTACATGTTATAGTGGTCCGATCTGGCCAATCTTAACACTTTCTCTGTCTATGGTACGTATCAACATGTATACAAAGTTTGGTTGCTCTAGCTTCAAAACTGTGAAAAAAGAAAACTGCGTTCATACAGACGGACGGGCGGACAAACATTTCACAAACCTACTATGCTCTTTTTTCCATTTTGGAAAACAGAGTATAATAAAATTGAAAGTTTGAACACTTTTATATAGCATATTTGTATGCGCAGCTGGAACTCAAAGCAAAGCTGACAACATACACAAAATACTTGAGTATAATTTTGCGGAAATTGTGGCGACAATTGTTGCTAAAAAATACATACATATATATATATATATATATATATATATATATATATATATATATATAGGTTTATATATAACAAAACTGCTTACGGAAGGCAAAAAAAAGTTCAACAAGACTTGGCCGTTAAACAGAGTAAGTAATTTTCGCATTCACATTCACATTCACAAACACTCAACACTCAGAGCAGCGCGAATCATTTGCATCTTTCCAGTGGCGACTGGCGCCAAACGTACAAATGAATTTGATTCACTTGAAATCATTTGATTTTTTTTCTTCATTTTCATTTGCATGATTTGTTCAAGTGCTAAATATACAGCGAAAATACAGAAATAGTTAGTAATTTATATAGCGAATTTGATTGAATTAAATCATTTGAGCATACAGAATGCGTACCTGACACCGCATGGGTCCATTCTTGGGGTCAATTCAGTCCAAGACAAAGACAATTACGAGTACTACTTTGAATCGTACTCGTTCAGTTCAACTAACATGTATTCAAAGAGGCGTGACAAATTTGTCAAACATGCAATTGAAGTGACAATAACAACAACAATCATAGCGAACGAGGCCGCTTTCAAGTTGTAAATCTTACAGTACAATGTCTATTTGTGCACAGTAAAAAAAAAACCATCAATATTAATTTGATATTTGTTTTCATATTATTAAAAAAAAAAACAATTTGTATGTGGGCATATTCAAAACAAATTGTTTTCAAATTATTAACTCGTAATAAACAAATAAAAATAGCCCTTAAAGTGTATAATGATCTGCGATTTGATCATGACAATCAGATCTGATCATTCTAATTTAGTTCAGTTGAACTAATCTTCTTGATGAACGAGTGAACGTAGTCTTGGATTATGATTTAGTATAGCCATTTGAGTTGCATTTTAGTTCAATTGATTTGAAGCCCAAAATCGTAAAGTAATCATTTGAACGATTTTGAGACTAAAATGATTTGGGAATTGAAATCAGTTGAAAGATAATGAAACTTGAATGATTTAGTGAAGGTTATTCGAATTCAAATGATTTACTTAAGGATATTGGAACTCGAAACGATTGAGCGATATTGTGACTCAAAGTTCATTTAGAAGAAAATGAACTAGCAAACAACTTTAATGAATTGAACTGAAAAGAAGAAGTGTGTATATTCTGTTATGCTTGAAAACTTGTAATCTATATTTTCAAAAATTATATGAAAACTTGTAAAATTTTGAAATATGACATTAATCTTATTGTTTTTGTTATTGTGTAGCACATTTTGAGTTACAGTTGGTTCACTCAAGTGTCTAGTTATTTGTCAGGCTGCTGACGCTTGACTGGCGAGAGCCACGAGACCGGAACATATCAATTGCCCCCAACATTGCCCTCCTGCACTGCGAGTATATGACCTTCTGACTCATTTGTTTCAGCATACTATATAATACAGATATATATGCAAATCGACAACGAAATGCCAATTAAATGCTATGAGAAAAACAATTGACAACAACAGCAGCAGCAGTCTGAAGATATATAACATTCTAAAGAAGATCATTCTGATTCGTCGTCAAGTTGAAAGTTATGCGATGAGCTCATTCAATTGGAACTCCAAGCGAACAGAGAAGCATTTGCTAATTTTAGATCAGTTGTGGGGACTTTTGGTTTAATGAAAAAAAAAAGCGTTCAAAGGTTCTTCAAATCGTATACGTTGAGTGTTTTTTGCTATGGGTCGTTGACGTGTGACGTTTTGTTAAAGACTTGAAAAATGCTCCATTTCGCAGTGACATTTCGGAATTTAAATCTCAAAGAGTGTCAAGAATTTGTAGAGCTGCTTAAAAGATTTGATGAAATACAATTTCAAGGCACAATAAAGAACTTAAAGTTCAAAACAAAACTTTACAATCGATTTCTGGTTTAGTTTTATGTTGCCTTTGACAGTTTTATGGCTTTCCAAAAAAGTTACAACAATTTCTTTCCCAAGCTTTAATAACTGAGCATAATCCCTGCTGCTTCCGTTCGGCATTAAAAATCGATAAAAATAAAGAAGAAACCTTTCAATTAGTGAGGGTCCAAATTATGTAAATTTTGAAAATGATCAACAGGAGCCCTTATATAAGTAAGACTCGTCTAACCGCGGGCTACCAAACTACGCCCCCCCCATTTGTATATGAGAAAACATTTAAGCACTTATTGAAAAACAACATAAAAACAAAAGAAAATTGTTGTTGAGGGAAGGGGGAAACGGTAAGAGTGTAGCAGTACCAGAGGGCAACAAGTTCTGAGACGGCTGTTCGCTGATCAAAGAGCAACAGGTGGACAAGGGTTATATTGATAGCATTGAGAAATGAACAGCATACTCAACTCTCGACTCCCGACTCGACTCGACTCGACTCATATGTAAAGCTAATGAACGTCAAGCTTAAAAATAACTCTCCAAGTGAAACAACGAAGGCGACAGCTAAACGACGACGTCGTCGTCATCGTTGAAGGTGTGGGAACGAGACACGAGGAAGTCTCACAAAAAAAAAAAACGAAATAAAAAAAACAGAATCAATCAAGAAACCTGTTTGCAATGCAATGCAAATCAAAAAAACCATTGAAAAACCAAGCTGAGCTTGAAACAATTCAAATGACTTATCAACAAATTGTGTTAAAATAGAAATTATATAATTGCCATTTAAAGCTAAAGTCAATAAATAGCTAGAAACTGACAATGGAGGACATTGCGAAAACTTGTATATGTAAAACTGATAAAGGTGGACATTGGGAGTAGTTGTGTTTGTAGTTGCAACTTTGACTATTTTCAATGTGATAATTATTAGTAAAGTTAACATGGAGGACATGAGCATACAATTTAAAGCAAGTTAAGCGAAATAAGATACATTTTGGATGTAAATATTAAATTTTGGATGGAGTTAAAGTAGCTGCAGCTTATTTGCTTCAATTAAGTTGCTAATTAAGTGAACATGGAGGACCAGCGAATAAAAATCAAGTCTGTAAGTTTATGTAAATGAGTTTTTTAGATGGAAATAATGCAAGAGGACCTTATTAGCTTTGATATAATTAGTAAAAGTGACAACGGAGGACTATGCTAACTTTCAAAAGCGTAAAGATGTTCTACAAAAACACATGTAATATGAATTAGTTTTATAATTAGTAAAAGTGACAATGGAGGGCATTGCAAGCTATATAAAGCGAAAAATAGTTGAGTTAGTCTAGCGTAAAAGAGCATCCCAAAAAAACGAATCTACTTTGAATAAGTCGTATATAAACCGAAATGCGATTCTATAAATAATTTATCACTCCACAGAGTATAAGTAAAAGTGACAATCGTACTTTGATTTAGTCTCATTATTATTGTAATATAAAAGTGACAATGGAGGGGAAAATGCAAGCTTGCTAAAGTGTAAGGGAACCCCCAACAAAACCGCATTCCAACTTTGATTTGGAATGCGATTCTACAGAATCCACAGTCCACAGAGTATTAGTAAAAGTGACAATCGTACTTTGATTTCGATTATTATTATAGTAAATGTGACACTGGAGGTCAAAGTAAGCTTGCTAAAACGTAAAGTAACTCCTACAAAAACGCAATGCGATTCTACAGAATCCACAGTCCACAGAGTATTAGTAAAAATGACTATCGTACTTTGATTTCGATTATTATTATAGTAAATGTGACACTGGAGGACAAAGTAAGCTTGCTAAAACGTAAAGGAACTCCTACAAAAACGCATTCCACTTTGATTTAGTCTTATATAAAGTAGAAGGCGATTCTATAAATATTTAAACATTCCAAAGAGCTGACTTAAACAAAAAAGCCCAAACTTAATTAAAGGTGAGTCAGTAAAGTTCCCAAGAATTTATGTAAAGTTCCCACTGTGTGTGTGTGTGTGTATGGCATATGTTTATACGGATATATATCCAATTGCACGGCAATTGCAATTTGCAATCATACCTGCGGTCGTCTCAAGATGACGACATTGCTCAGCTCGGCATTGTTGCGATTACGTTCGATGAGCGTGCGACAAGTGTCGCAGTAATTGTTGTTATTATTGTTATTGTTGTTGTTTTGTTGCTTGCTGCTGTTGTTGTTATCCGCAATGTTGTTGCTGCTGTTGTTGTTGTGATGTTGTTGTATCGAATTGCGCTCAGATTCGCTTTGCGAATTCGAGCTATCATCAATGAAACGCAAATCGCCAGCTTCTGGAGTTAAAGGTGAGCTGAGCACAGAGCTGGGCGTAACTGTGCGTGTTTCATCCTGCTGATCCTGATCCTGCTGCTGCTGCTCCTGGTCCGCCTCCTCCATGTCCAGCATGCAGCCCAGCGAATTGGAGCGTGTTTTGCGTGGCGCTTGTGGCAAACGCTTGGAGATTATTTCACCATGCTCATTCAGCAGCAGTTCCACGGGTCGACAGCTTATCAGCGTGCGTGTTGTTGTTGTGGTTGTTGTGTGTGTTAGTTCCGAGCGACGATTGTAGAGCTGTGTGTGTGGCTCAGCGCAGGGCAGACGCAGCAGCTCCACCTTGCGGCTAACATCGCTGCAGCTAACAGTTTCTGTGCTCAGCGTGGGACTTGCGGGCGGCGGACTTTCTGCACGCAGCGTGGTCACCTTGTAGCTGGCCACGCTGGTGAAGGGGGAAAGCGAGGGTGAGCGGGGCGAACGTGGCGTGGAAAGCGGCGGCGGCGGTTTCTTAGCATCCTTTTTCAAACCAATGCTGCCCAAAATGCCCGAGCAGCGCGCACAAACGCCGCCGCTGCTGAGCGTGCTGCTGCTGCTGTTGCTGCTGCTGGCGTTGCCTCCCGCCAGCAATCTGTGGCAATCATCCTCAGTTGTTGTTGTTGTTGTTGCTGCTGCAACTGCTGCTGGTATATAAAATGTGCTGCTGCTGCGACTATCCGCTGGCAGCGCTGTTGCCGGCGGCGTTACAACAACATTGGAGCTTAGATCAAAGCAGCTGCGCTGCAGTTGCGACTTGCTGCCAAAGCTGCCGCCGCTGCGTCCGCCCAGCGAGGCGTTCTTCTTGCTCTTCGGCTGACGTCGCAGCGAGCTGAACCAGTTGCTGATGCTGGGACGCTTCTGATGCAGCGACGTTGACTGCGTCGTCGTTGTTGTCATGGCTGCCAATTGCTTACTTCCTTTGTCAGTCTTTAGTATTTTTATGGGTTTTCTTTCTTTTTTATGTTTTTAATGTTGCTCTAAACCCAAAAAACGGGTTCTGTTTGCTGCTTCTGCTCTTAACTTGGTTTTCTGCGTAATTATTTTGGCTTCTTCATGGCGCGACTCTGAAAATTTTTTAGAGTTTTGTTTGGTTGGTTGGATTGTTTTTTTGTTTTTGTTTTTGTTTTTGGGTTCGGTTTGCAGCAATTTACAAGTACAAAGGCGCGTCGTCGCACTTTTGAGTAATGTTATACCATAAATTAATTAGCTAATTACACTGAACAACAGCACTTCTTTGTTTGGCTTCAAAAAGTGTTTTCAATACGTTTTGTTAATTAGAAAAACTGAACTTATAATCAAGTTAAGTTGATGCCCAGCAAAGTGCTTATCAAATTCTACAAAATCTGACATTATTTCCTTAGTATACAAAAAAAAAAAAAACTATTTTGTTAAGAGTGGATACTAAAAATAAAAATATTTGTTTGTAAGAAACAATTGCTCTATTGCAATTTTTATCATTTTTATTTCTTTTATCTACAAATAAATACAAAATAAAATTTTTAAAAATTTGTTCAAACTTTTTAGAAAGGAGTATAAAGTTTCCAGTTTCTTTTCGGATTGAGACAATTGCTTTTTTTTTTTTAGCAATTTGTAGAAACTATTTTGGGCAGATTTTCAATGCAAACGAAGTAGCAAACAACAATCTAAATAGTTTCTTGCAGGCAACAATTGTTTTATTGCAAATTTGTAGCACAACTTGGAAGGGATTCTTTTCTACAAATGATTGAAATATTCAAAAATTTAAAAAAAAATGTACTGACACTTTTTAGACATGAGTATACAATTTTAAAGTCGTTTTAGGACTAAAACAATTGCTGTTAATGCAATTTAGAGCATAACTTGCAAAGCATAATTTGCCACAAATTACATAAAATTATTATAAAAAAAATTGTATAAATTTACTGACACTTAAAGACAGGAGAGTTTATCACGTGAAAGTGCTCTTAAGACAAAAAAAAATTGTATAGACAAACAAAATGTATCTAATTTCATTATCACTTCTGCATTATCGTACTCAGCGCAATCTTTGTTACTTTTTTTTTTTTCTTTTTTTTTTTGTTGACCAGTGCTATATTCAGTGATGCCGACGCAAGCCGACAAAGTGCGCTGACGACAGGAAGTGTCAGACAGGACACAACCTTAAAAATTGAATTTGTCGTCGGTTTATTTATTTTAATTTTTTTTTTTTTTTTGGGTTTCCAGGCAAAACAGAATAAAGAAACGCAGAGAAATAGACACAGACACAGACACAAAACAAATTACGCTAATGGCGTAGAGGTTAAGAAAGGTGCTGGCATTTGTTAATCCCAGCGACAGGACGACAAGGAGAACGCCACTTACAAGTGCTCATGTGAGTGTGTGTTGTGTTTGTGATTTGTAACAGAGGCCGCAGGACTGAGGCAACACTTTACAGTTTTGCAGGACACAAAACACATTCAACAACACAACAACATTCCCTCCTTTTGTCCTTGTGACGCTGATTTATTGCGTTTCTTTACTTTTCTACATTTTCTACGCTCTTCATTTACGTTTCTCATTTTAACGGAAGGAAGTGTGGACGATAAAGCTTGCGAATTGTTTTAGACAGCCAAGCTCTAATTGGAAGGCATGTTGGCCATGTGCCACACACACACACACACACAGTCACACAATCTTCCAACATACAAATAATGGATAAAGCATCGGATTAAGTCGCTTAGGTTAACCAAAGCGTAAAGTCACCGATGCATGTGCAAAATTGTTGCCAGTGACAGTTTTTTTCTTTTCGGTTAGCTTATTATAATTTATGGCATGTTTAACAACAAAAGCTAAGTAGAGTTGTCGTGCTTTACGCTACTCAAGTAGAGTTGTCAGCTGCATGTAAACATCAGTTACAAATTTTGAACTGAAACTCAGCAAAGAGTTGTTTTCAAGTAGACTTTTTCGTAACTTATATGAAATGTTAATAATAATTTTTTGATAAACTTTTTCTTGCAACATTTACGTTGAATTTTATAGAAAGAGTGGATACCAATTATGGAAAAATGTACTCATGCATCAATATTAAGGAAATTTTTCTTTTAGGAAACATATGAATCAATATTTTTCCTTCTTTTATGCTAAATTGACTGAATTTGATAGAAAATGTTCTTTAATTAAGGTAAAATATATTCCTTTTTTTTTGAGTTAAATGGCAACTCTACTTAGTGAAATAATATCTATTTTGTTTTAACTCAAATTGACGTCAATTTTCCATAATTGAAGCTATACCTTTAGAAGAGTATAGTTCATAATAATCTCTAGAACTAATTTATTCTCGTACAATTTTAAACATCATGCCAAATTCTCTTGTTGCCTATTAATTCAAAACTACTTATTTAGTATTTTGTGTGCTATTCAATGTCGCCAAGTCTCGCTTGACAACAAATTCTCCAATTCTCTAGAGTGCCATTTCGAAAGCGAGTGAGTATTCCCCAAAGGGAATTAACACGTCGAGCAGATGAACAAGAATTTTAGCTGCCACGCCCACGTATAGCATTAGCAAGTTTAAATTACACAAGTAAGTTGGCCTTCAACCTTTTGCATCCTTTAGTGAGAAACGTGATTTGAGTGCACAAAGAGAAAAACAACGACAATCAAATGAATTTCAATTTCTCACACTCTTTCACATTTATTTCTCTATATATATATACGATAATATATATGTATATATACCACATTAAAAGGCGCGGCGGCGGCGTCGTTGACCAAGTAAAAATATATAAAAAAAAAAAAAAGAACACTGAGCAAAGACAAACAGAAGGCAGCTCAAGTCAGGTGAATGCCGCAAGAGGAAAATGAAATTTGTAAACAAACTATCAATCAAGCAAATGAGCAGAATAAACATAGACAACAGACTGAGACAGTCAGAGTTCGAAAGAGAGGCAATGATAGATAAAAAACAAAAAAAAAACAACATAAAGATAGAAGCTTCTCAGATACAAGTAATAGCTACAAAAGCCGACAGCCTCAAGTGCCTCAAAAAACCAAAACAAAACAAAGCAAAGCTGAGATTGCTACCTGTGAAAATTTCAATTCAAAATGTTCAAGTGTTGTGCGTGTGGTGTGTGTGTGTGTGTGTGTGTGTGTGTGTGTGTGTGTGTGTGTGTGTGTGTGTGTGTGTGTGTGTGTGTGTGTGTGTGTGTGTGTGTGTGTGTGTGTGTGTGTGTGTGTGTGTGTGTGTGTGTGTGTGTGTGTGTGTGTGTGTGTGTGTGTGTGTGTGTGTGTGTGTGTGTGTGTGTGTGTGTGTGTGTGTGTGTGTGTGTGTGTGTGTGGGCAGGAAATGCGCTTTGGCTATGCCAAACTAATACAGCATGTAAAAATTTCCCGGTTTCAACATGATGAATGGCCAAAAAAAAAAAGAAAAGTTAAGAAAATTCCGCATGTCAGACGGTAGCTGAACTGTGCTCAACTCAACTGGGCGTATCTGGGCTGGGCCACAATAGAGGCGTGGCATGTGCAATTTATCTTGACATTTTAATCTGGCCATTGTAAGCACTGTAAAAAGTAACTACACAGCCAGAAATTATATGAAATGCTCAACAAATTCACACTTTTTCAGTTTTTGTTTAGAACTTTTTGAAGAATTCCTAATTAACATATCAATTATTTAGGGTTGTTCTCATTTGTGATTCCGTTTAAAATATTCGGAATCGGCATTATTAGCTGTTTTGAGCAGTTGCGAATATCGTTGCGTAATTCAATTCAAAAAGTTTGAGTTGTTTTCAAATTTAACTTTAAAAATCAATATCAATCTGATATTTTATGATATGAAATAATATTTATTATTATTATTTCAAGCTTTTAAAGTTACATTTTTCAAAATTTTATGTTTATTTCACGTAAAATGTTAACTTTACAAAACAACGTCAATTGGAGCATGGTTTTTTATTACTGTGTATCGAATAGTGCCAAGTGTTACAAAATGCAAGCACAATTGGGCAACGCCTTTTGGGTTAACACGCTCTTTAACCCTTACCCTTAGCCTTCACGCTTATCGTAACTGTTACTGAAATCCAATTAGACAATCAGACACATAAACAATGGCAGAAAAACAACAAAATTCACGAAAAGTCCCCAATGAAGACATTGTCTGGAATACAAAAGCTTCATATATAGTTGTTTTTTTTTGGGGGGGGATTTAGCAGATCTGTTGCCAACAAAATTTGTATCCTGTGACTTTCACTTTCCGTCAGAATAGAATGCAATTAAATGCAGGCTTTAGTTTGGCACATTTGCGACTGTTGTTGTTATTGTTGTGTGTTGCTTTTGTGCGACGCGCTTTTGTCTACCAGACGCACAAACACACACACACACACACACAAAATGTATCTCAATTTATGTAGTATGTATCTGTATCTGTAAGTACGTAAGTACATATACTTGAACATAGTACGGTGTATATATACTATACTATATAGTATATATACTATTTACGACTGTGGCGCCGGCTGGGTCATTGCTCGTTGTTGGCAACCAGAAGCAGAAGCAGAAACAGAAGCAGAAGCAGCTGAGGCAACAGCAGCTAGTCTACAAGTCGCTTTTGCTTGGGAAAGTGTGAAAAATGGCATTTTCCCAGCTCGCATTTTCTTGCGCTTTGGCGTCTATTGATTGGATTTCCATTCTTTCAGTCGCTGCGTGAAAATATGCCAACACTTTAAGTGCAGGTAAATGGAACTTTTCACTTTTTTTCTTTTATTTGTAGTAATTGTAAGCGCCTTACAACGATTTATGAGTTTCTCATTTATTTCGTCAAAAACAAAAAAAAAAAAACAAAAACTGTTTGCTTCGAGTTTCAATAAAAATAATCTATTTTTTCTTTGGGTTCATTATTAGAATTAAGGCAGTTTTATTTTAGTGAGCATGAGTTAAATAACTTTAATTATGTCAAATTAAAAAAAATTAAATATAATAAATTTAAAAAAACAAAAAAATTTTTTTAAATGAATTTAAAAAAATTAAATAAAAAATATATTTGAAGAAAAAATAAATAAAATCAAATTAAATAAAAGAAATATTAAAACAAAATTAAAAAACAATTTAAAATAAAAATAAAAAATTACAAAAAAAATATAAAAAAAACTTAAGTTTAGTTTAAATTAAATTAAATTTGTTTTTTTTTTTTTTTTTTTTTTGATACACTGCTTAAATATGAAAACTGTAGAAGCTTTTAAGGAAAATTTCACAACACACTGATTAGCAAAGATACATTAAGCAATTACCCTAATATAAAAGAAAACAATTTATTTACAAGATAAACAAATGGCTAAAAGTGAAGGCCAGTTCTGGGTGGTAAGTAAATCACATGCTATACAAAAAGTCCAGCTGTTGCCACAAGCGAGCTCGGTTGTGCCACATTGTGTCATATTTACGCACATGTATCTTCTGTAAATGTATGTTTATGTATAGAATATGGATATGGAAATGGATATTGCTCATTAGGCTGTGATGGCTGCCAAGGCAGTATTCAACAATTTTTTGTTTATTATTATTTATTTATCCAGACAGTCTCAGCTAATTTCAAACAAAACTGACCGCATGCCATTTATGTCTGATGAGCAGAAAAACTCGGAATACAACAACAAAAATCTGCCAAAAATATGTTATATGCTGTCAGCTGCGAGCACTTTTTATTCCAGCCAACAACAGATACGACACAGAAAAAGCGAGAGAGAGTGAGCTCCAAATGTAAATGGGGTAACAAAAACAAAAACAAAAATAAAAAACAAAAACAAAATCAACGCCAAATTTGCATCCAACTCAATGTAGCAAAATGACGCAACTAAAACCAAAATCAAAACTAACAACAAAAATATCCATAAATATCCATATCCATATCCTACATATGGCAAGTCAGTCACATACTCTTGCAGAGGGTCTTATAATTTTGTCACGAAATGTGTAAAAAGACTTCTTCGACTAGTTAAAGTATAAATATTTATGATCAGCATCAACAGACGATTCGAAATGTTCATTTTCGACTATCCATTTAACTAACTGTTCTATGTAAACTAGTCTTGCTTTAAAGTTAACTTGATGAAATTTGATACAGATGCTTCTCTTTGCTGCAAGTAGTATATATATCAAAATCGGCCGAATCGAACAACTATAACATATAGCTGCCATAGCAACAATCGGTCAAAAATGTTCTTTTCTCAACCAAAATGACCAATTCTCAGTTTTATCAATGTTTGCAAAACTTTTAACAAAATCGGATTACTATATCTTATAGCTGACATAGCAACAATCCGTAGAAAAATAAATTTTTGTTTGTTTCTCAGGCTTTCTTAGCCAAATTTAACTATTCTACGTTTCTGCTGACTTAGTTTAACAAAATCGGGCAACTATATCTTAGGAAAAGTTTTGTTGCAAAGTGTATATATATTCGGCACATCGCAGATAATTTTGCTTTCTTGTTTTATATGGCATTTAAGATTTCACCATCGCGTCAATTTTTGTTTTTATTTTTGTTTTTTGCCAAAAGTAAATAAATTTAGACAATGTCTTCATTATTTTCAAATATAATAAAAACAAAACATGTTTTAATGTTTTTTTTCGAAAATGTTGAAGACAATTTCGTTGCCATAAAAGCTTTAAATAAAAGTAATGTTTTGATAGACAGTGTGGCACATAAGCAGCTAAGACAGAATGTAGAATTATTGAATAAACATTGTTTTCACTCAATATATTTAACAATATAACATTTTTAACAAGTTTTCCAACTGCTAATTGCTAATATTTAAACAAGTTCTTAGAACTTCTATAAAGTACTTGTATTTATCAAACTGCTAACAAAATGTTTAGACTTTAAACAAACATTTTGTGCGCATTGTGCCCTGTTTTTTATAAAATCAAAAATAGAAAATGTGCAAATTGCATTAATTATGGACAACAACACATGTGTGTTGGGCTAAAAAGAATGCGTTTTTCCCCAACTCACTGAACCATTAAAAGACAAGTTCGTTGGCCCAGTTTGGGCAAAAGCAGGCGACAAACAAACAATGACCAAAAAAACAAAAAAACAAAAAAAAAACAAAAAAACAAGAAAAGAGTAAAGACAAAAACAAAAACAACAAAAAAACAATCAACACAAAAACCAAAAAAGTCGCCGACAGAATGTCTATTTAAATGTGTTTTTAATTAAATGCCAGTCTTTTGTTGTGGGGATTCAAGAACTACATTTTGTGTGAAAGACAAAAGCAAGTGAAAGAGTGAAGAGCTCTGGTTCAGCAAATAGCTAATGCGGGCAAAGAGAACATTAGAACATTAGAACTAGCTATGTATCTACCTAACTAACAGTCTACCCGTACCTGATCTATCTTTGTCTTTCTTTCCAACTCTTCCCATCTCTCTCTCTCTCTCTCTCTCTCTCTCTGTTCAGCTTTATCCAAGCCTTGGCAATACGTGCTGACCAATTTCAGTCTATAGTAAATAAATGTAAGTACTTTTATTGTTTTTCTTCTTTTCTTTTTTGGCGGGCATTTCCCACACAGCTCATTAGAAATGCCGCATTTTCGTATATAATTACACAGATACTCGCATATTGTAAATACTAAGAACAAACAAGTAAGAACGTTGCTGTCATGATCTCCCGACTGCGATTTACTGTGTATTCTATACGTTTAATAAATTACATTTTTGTAAAGACTACTTATATACTTATAAACGGTCTTTAAACTTAGGTAAAGTGAGTTTGGCTGAGTTATCTTGAAAAACAAGAAAGTTTTTCATACAAAAGTTTATTTTCAACCGATCGTTCCTATGGCAGCCATATGTTATAGTGGTCCGATCTGGCCGATCTTAACACTTTGTCTGCCTATGGTATATACCAACATGTAAACCAAGTTTGGTTGCTCTAGCTGCAAAACTGTGGAAAAAAAACTGCGTTCATACAAACATTTCACAAACTCAATATACTCTTTTTTATCATTTTGGAAAACAGAGTATAAAAAGCTATGTTTTTTTTTTTTGTTTTTGCCGTTTTCTGTGGAATTCTTATTGTATACTATAAAAAGGCAGTTACACGCGTTTTGCATATTAAACAACAACAGAAATATCTATCAGATACATTTGTATCTGTCGGATAGCACAGCACATGGGTGCCATGCGCGTGTTTTTATGGCGCCTGCTTTCGTCATTGCAGGCAACAGCAACAGGTGCACTGACTCCAACAACAACAATCATTATGGAAGCTCTCTCTCGGACCACCTTGCTCCTCATAGAAAGATACTTTGTTCATTATACATACTACATAAAAAGTACTTAACAGTTTTTATTATGCCTCTTTATTGATTGGGGCCTTCCGTTTTTTTATTGTATCTATATCTTTGTAGACGCTGCCTGCTTTCAATTGTGCCAATTTTCCATGTCATTTAGCCCAATTGCCTTTGGCCAATGCCAAAACAGACCGCTAATTGTGGTTTTTAAAGCTACAATCAGACAGGACTCAAAGCTATGCTCTACTGAACCAAATATCAAAGATTTTTATAGTACGATAACATAATATATATATATATATGATTATGGCTATTTCTAATCAGGAGCATAAGTATTCTGGTTTCCACTTTCTGCGGAATTCAAATTTCGCTAAATGTTGAAATTTTTATTATTCATGAATTGAATCCTAGCGCAAAATGTTTTCAAAAGTGAAAATGTTAAACATTTACTGCAAATTCAGAAAAGAAGTGAGAACATTAAATCTTGTTTTTTTCTTCAATCAACGATCCTTGGAAATCACTTTCACAATACCTTACTTTCATGTTCTAAAATTTGAGACATGATAATAAATCAAGAGTTTTTTATCTCGATTCTCAAAAAGATGTTGTACAGTACAAATAATGATATTATATAATTGAATATAATAACAATCGTTCTATAAATAATCAAATTAAAACCAATTCGAATCGACTGAACTATGCACATTTTCATTTTTACTCCGTGTTCCCATTTAAAATGGGAAAAAGGGAGTTATAAAGTACTACCAATGTGTGTACTGGCAGAAGGAGGCATTTCCGACTATATAAACTGTATATATTCTTGATCAGCATCAACAGCCGAGTCGATATAGCCATGTCCGTCTGTCTGTCCGTCCGTTTGTCCGTATGAACGCGTCGATCTCAGAGACTATAAGAGCTAGAGACAGCGAACTTGGCATGCATTTTCCTGTATACCATACGCAGATCAAGTTTATTTCAAATTTCAGATGCACCCCCGCAGCCCCGCAAATCGCAAAAAAACTCCCACAGCCACAATTTTAAAGATAAAGCTTTGATTTTTGGTACACAATTATGTTTTATCAATGTTGATCAGCTGTGTAAATTTCATCACGATCGGATAACCAGCACCAAAGTTATGGAAGAATCTATCACCCCCATCTCAGCAGGCAGAAGCAACAGTTTTAGAGGCACTGCTTGAAATGCAAGTTGGGAGCAGGGAGTCTCGTAGTCGGGCACACTTGACTAGAGCATTCATACTTGTTTTCTATATATGCATAATATTCTTAGAATTCATCGTAGTTTGCGATTCTGGTGGACACTTTTCACCGTTTTTCTTCCTATTGTATCTATATACACATATATATATTTATATATGCCGTTACACTAACTTGATAAACAACAAACGTTCTGTTTGATTTGAAACGCATTTAAAACAAAACAAAAAACAAATGCCATTTATTATATATTTAAGCATGCTAAATATTTATAATTGAAAAAGCGAAGCCATTTCGTTTAATTTCAGTATCGAAACAATATTTAAGCATTATAAGTACAAAAACTTGTATACCAAGTAGAAGCAAGAAAAGTAATCTTATCTTAAAATATTGTATTCTGTTGATTTGAATGATGCAAAAATAAAACATTTACTAAAATGTAATGAATAATAAATGTTGACTAGATCCTGAAAGAGAACAAGTATTATATATACATATATAATGTTTATATATATATATATATATTGTTTTTCTATAATGCAATTAAGCCAAAACCGTGCCATATTTGACCGTATTAAATTATTCGTATTACATATGCGAATATGTTTTCAAATTAGTTTTAATGTTCATTTTAGTTTCTTGAACGCTACACAGATTCTATCAAAACAACATGTTCTTCAAAATGGAACAATGCTTAATAGTGACTATAATATTTGCAACAAGTATATCTTTGGTGATATTGGTAAGTTTTCACATATATATCACAATATACAAACAAATACAATACAAGTTATCTTTATAGGAACACTGTAATAAAAAGCATTGCAATCATTATTGCAAAGCTGTTTACAAGCATGAAAAGAGAACCAGTAAAGCAAAAGTCAGGTTTACCGCCAGCGAAGTACGCGACAAATTTAATCCAATTGGAAATAAGTTTTATTATATTCATGAGGGATTAGGAACATCTTGGTATGATGCTGTACAACAATGTCATCAAATGAATTCACGTTTGTTAAATCTCGAATCTGAAAATGCTTTTGAAACCCTTTTGAAACATTTAACATATGGCAAGCATTATTGGTTTGATACAAATGATTTCAATATAAAAGACAGATGGTATTCGATCAACACTGGATATCCACAAAAATATTTCAATTGGCACAAAGATGAACCAAATAATCTATTTGGCACCGAACGTTGCCTTGAGCTACGCAGTCGTCATAGTGAGATACTTATGAATGACAAAACATGCCATAATTTATCAAATTATGTGTGTGAGCTAACCAAAGATGAAGTAAGGCAACACTCTTGATCCTGAAAGTGAAGTATATATATATAAATATATATATATATACATATATTAGACATGCTATTGAAATAAAAAACAAAACACACACACACTTTTGCAAAATTTAACATGGCCTTTTCGTATAATGCAATTAAGTCGGAAAAACCGGAACGTATACAAATATTTCAATTAAATTTCGTTGAAAATGTGTTTAGTTTGCGGCAAGCAACACTTGAAACATGATCTACAAAACGAAGCAATATTTAATAGTGGTTTGCATATTGGCTTTAACATTTGTTAAGTTGGTAAGTTTCTAAATATTTATATAAAAACAATAAAAGAACTGTTTATTTTTACAGGAATATTGTAATAAAAAGCATTGCAATCATTATTGCCATACAGAGCAACTACATGAAAAGTTATGTGATAAAGTGCAGTTACGAACAGATCATGATAAATCGAAATTTAAGCCAGTTGGCGATAAATATTATTATGTACAATCGGGTAATGGCACAACATGGTATGATGCTGTACAACAATGTCATCAAATGAATGCACGTTTATTGCAATTGGAGGATGAGCACATTTATAAGATCGTACTGAAGCATTTGAAATATGGCCATCATTATTGGTTTGATACGAATGATATAATCTCTAAAGATCATTATTTTTCGATAAATACGGGCTTGAAACAAAACTTTTTTACTTGGCTACCAGGTGAACCAAATAATTTATATGGTAAAGAATATTGTCTTGAGCTGCGTAGCCGTAACAAAGCGATACTTATGAATGATAAACAATGCCACAGCTTATCAAATTATGTGTGTGAGATAAATAAAGATGAAATGCAAACATGATTCGGA